>JAJGOT010000425.1:0-640000 GCA_022457155.1 Cladopsammia gracilis
TAGGGCAGCCCTGTATACACGTGCATCGAGCTTTTCCGTTCTCGTCTAAAGAGCATTCAGAGTACGAAGGACATTCCTTGGTTTTGCATGGGTCTTCTGCGTGACCAAGGACAAAGAGTAACGTGAAATCTAGTTACCATGACTTGTTACCTTCAACAAACCACTTATGTCCAGGATTGCACGCAGCAACGAAATTTACTATTTTTACGATTTTTCGTTACAGCTTGCGAATTTTACAAAATTTACGATTTTTCGTTACAGATCTTGCGAATTTTACAAAATTTGCGAAAATTACGAAAAATCGCTAGCTCAACGATTTTTCGGTAGTCGGTGTGATGTTAATTAACTCGCAACCCCACACTCAGCTTGCGGATTTTACAAACTTTGCGAAATTTGCGAAAAATCGCTAGCTCCACGATTTTTCGGCGGCGTGTTGCGAAATTTTGCACTTCTTTGTGATGCTAATGAACTCACAACCCCACACTACCAGCTTGCGGATTTTACAAAAATTGCGGAAATTGCGAAAATTCACCAGCTCGACAATTTTTCGGCACTGTGTTGCGAAATTTTGCACTTCTGAATTGTGATGCTAATTACCTCACAACCCCATACTACCAGCTTGCGTTATTTTGCCTGTTCATCGCTTCCCAGAGCAAAATATGCGCCACAATAGACCGTACACGCATGTATACTTCGTTCTTAAAACGTGTTCCGATAAAAATACACGAAGCTGGATACACAAATTAACACACGACAACAAACAAGGACCGTACATGCATGTATACGTCGTTCTTAAAACGTGTTCCGATAAAAATACATGAAGCTGGACACACAAATTAACACACGACAACAAACAAGGACCGACACGCATGTATACTTCGTTCTTAAAACGTGTTCCGATAAAAATACACGAAGCTGGACACACAAATTAACACACGACAACAAACAAGGACCGTACACGCATGTATACTTCGTTCTTAAAACGTGTTCCGATAAAAATACATGAAGCTGGACACACAAATTAACACACGACAACAAACAAGGACCGTACACGTATGTATAATTCGTTCTTAAAACGTGTTTGCGATAAAAAAACACCAAGCTGGACACACAAATGAACATACGACAAAAACAAGGACCGTGCACGTATGTATACTTTGTTTTTAATCCGTGAATACACGAAGCGTAATGAACGTGTTATCGCAGACGACGGCAAATTCACTCGATCACTGATACGCAAACTTTTTCTGCATATCTACGTCAAAATAACAAAATTTGACCGTATTTTTTGTCCAAATCCTACGTGGCGCAGTGACTTGATGGTCGGACGGACACTAAGCCAGAGGGAGTGCCGGAGCCAAGGTTCAAGACTCGTCCAAGACGGGTTTTTTTTGGAACTAAATTACTGTGTTTTTTTCCCTTTTTTTCGTGACCTTCATAAAGTGGTTTCATTTCATTTCCAAAACAACGCAATATTGCGTTCCCCCTTGCATTTAACAAAGGCAGAAGAGGTATTCCCCTCAAGGTATCAAAAGTAAATGGCATTGTTATCAACATTAGAAATCACCAAAAAAATTGTTTTACTGCTAATAATAACTTCAACTTCTTGACATTTAAAAAAAGTCAGTTTCAACGTCACAACTGAAAAAATAACACCTGCTAATAGTTACATTACCATGAATTTAGTCATGTAGATAGGAAAATAGGAAGTTACAACTTCAATACTGTCAAATCTATCATGAAATAAAACAATTTTATTACCATGATCATTTTGGACTGATTATTGCACATGCGCTATTCTGAGGGGCCAAGAACGTTTCATATTTAAACCAATAGACCATTTTACAGTTGTCTTCGTAGTGTCCTGGCCTTTGAGTGGAAGCGAGGTTGAAGTTGACCTTGTTATGATACAGACCTTGGAGCTTTTCAGATGTAAATTTACCTAGTTAGCATGAGAACAGCATTATTAACATATGAAAGGCAGAAAGGTTTGTATCAAAGCAAGGTGCCATCTCCAGCCTCACTTCCACTCAAAGGCAAGGTCACCAAGCACACAACTGTAAAATGGAGCACTGTCTTTAGCCAAAAAATATTCCCTCCCCCCAATTTGGGTTTTTTAGTCCATCATATGTTTGGTCCACATAGTTTTCTTAAACAAACTCTGCAATTGACAACAACAAATATAAGTTACCAAATGGTGGTGACAGTAACGAGCATCATGGTAATAATGGTGGTGACAGTAATGAGCATCCAACAACACAAACCAGTATGATTTAATGCACTTTATGCAACATGCAACGTACGTTTACCCGCACTACATGTTTTTCTACGCATGCCACCAGTTGCATGTTTGTCACGCATGCCACCAGTTGCATGTTTTTCCACGCATGCCACCAGTTGCATGTTTTTCCACGCATGCCACCAGTTGCATGTTTTTCCACGCATGCCACCAGTTGCGTGTTTGTCCGCATGCCACCAGTTGCATGTTTGTCACGCATGCCACCAGTTGCATGTTTTTCCACGCATGCCACCAGTTAGTAGTAGTCTAGGGTCATTTTACGCCTTTTTACGGCCTAGGTGCCTAGGTGCCTAGGTGCCTAGGTGCCTAGGTGATGACGTAGTTTGGTATAGGTAACTTATTAATATGTATTATCAACTGCCTATACCTTTTCTGTTAATAAATGACTAGGGATAGTGCCTAAGTAAATCATTCATTTGCAAATAATTACCTTCCACGGCCTTCTTAAAACAATAGGAACAATAGACCGGCCCAAACTTGCCCGCTTTATACCAAATCACTTCAAAACAAAACACAACTGACAGATATCCTTTACAGACTTAAGCTGCGTTCACATTAAAGCCGAAACATGTTTAGAGTAAACATGTTTCAACGAAACATGTTTCGTGTAAACGTGTTTGTTCTTGCATTGTTCACATCAGATGTCGGTTTCAAACACGTTTCATGCATGGTTGAATCATTTATGCTGTTGTGTGGATTTTCGTTTTGCACTGCGATGCGGTACTCTTAAAACCATTCTCATTCAGTTTTGCGGCAATGTTCTCCCATTTGTTTTGTTTCCTTTCCATTGCCGCTAATTGTCGTTGTATTTCCTCGTCTGCCCATACTTCGACTAGACATTTGGCTTCATGAAAGCTCCAATTTTGGTTCTTTTGCACACTCGTGTCTTCTCCGCATCCATCCGCCATTTTGAATGTGTTCAGTCTGATCATGATTGAAACTACCTCGTGAGGTAGTTTCAATCATGATCAGACTAATCATGTTTTAATCATGATTTGCACAATGCACTGCCTGATGTGAACACTTTTTATGATGAAACATGTTTCATTCGTGATCAGACTAATCATGTTTCGGCCTAGTGTGAACACAGCTATATAGAGCAAAACAACATGCCTTGACCAGGACTCGAACCTGGGTTACTGCGGCCACAACGCAGTGTCTTAACCACTAGACCATCAAAGCTGTGGATATTATAAGCGAATAAAACTAATTAGAGGGTTCCGAAACATTCAAGTTTAGAAGCAATAAAATTGCACAGTATAAAAAAACCGCTTTTTACTTTACTAAGATCCGCAACATTCTTATAACCGCTTCATCGCTAGACTCTATGTCGCTTTTCAGTTTGCCAGCCATCACCCACTTTAAGTTTTAATTTCTTTTCCGGTAGCTTCAATGTTCAAACTTTTAATTATGCGAACTTTCACTGAACTAAATTTGCATGAAAAATTAGCACCTCGGAAAAATAAACAAAGCAACCAATTACATGCGTTACTAAAACAATAAAACCACACTTTATTAAGTTCAAACTATATTTATTAATAACAAACAATTTCATAATTATACAGACAATTTAAAAGCTTAGTTGGAAATTAAGGAACAGACAGAGTCGATTTATTCTTTTTCATCGGGTTTATACAAAGTACTCTTTGATTCCCTTGGTTTTCTGTATCTCACCGCACTGCAATCATCGTTTCGGGTGAAATTAATCCTCTTGATTCTTAGAATACTTGTAAGGTTCAGCTCTAAATCTATAACGCCGCGATCGCCTTTTAGGTTTATCGTCACCATCGTCTAAGTAATTTATAATTGGATTCGAGGTCGTTTGCGCTTCGGCGCTGGCGAGGGTGTTTGAACTGTGGGGGGAGGGGTCAAGACGGCTGCATTTAAAGGTAGTGGCGTTACTGCGGAAGTTTCTTGTATGGTGGGCGCTGGAGAGGGTGTCGCGATAAATGGATTTAAGGGTGTAGAGGTTGTCACCGCTGTCACTGCTGTAGGTTCTTGCATAATGGTGGGTAAATTATCTTCCGGATGACTTGCAAAACTTCTTTTCATTTCATCAGACTGTTGACGTCTTCCATTCAATTGATGTTTAAACGTCAGATATCTGTTTTGAAGCTCAAGATACTGTTTGGCTTTGTCATATTCCCCAAGGTCTGTACGAGAGAGAAGGCTGTCCATTCTGTCCTGTAGTCCCTGCATAGCTGAGACAACTGGAGACGTCGAAAGGTTTTGTAGTCTGAGATACTTTAGTAGTTCCTGAGAAATATTGTCTTGTACCCCTGTTTGATTAAATTGTTCTTCACCAGGAAGTACATTCGTTCGCAGTCTACAATTATCTTGCAATTGTGTAGTTGTTTTTAAATCCACCAGGAGATAACCATAGGGTCTTCGTACAGCCTCTTCGTACTGGTTTATAAAGAAAGCCGTTTGCCCAGGATACATTTGCTTAGCTAGAGTCAAAATTTGCAGTTTGTCTCTGGGATTCTTGAAAAGGACCAAGTAGTGACTGTTTAAACTGATACTTCGGCTTTCCTTCCCCTGATGAAATAAATTCTGTACGATATAAATGACACTCA
This sequence comes from Cladopsammia gracilis, assembly GCA_022457155.1. Classification (NCBI taxonomy): domain Eukaryota; kingdom Metazoa; phylum Cnidaria; class Anthozoa; order Scleractinia; family Dendrophylliidae; genus Cladopsammia; species Cladopsammia gracilis. The sequence continues at coordinate 4,876 of JAJGOT010000425.1, forward strand.
GGTTGCGGTGATGAGAACCTCGTGTAAAAAGGTTTACTATTCGCTTGTCTTTGCCGGCGTCAATCATTTGATCGTCAAAGACGATTAAGTTCCGTTTGTTGACATCGAAATAGGAATCGTGTTCCAACGCAGAAGGAATACCCTTGACAAATTCAATTTGTGGTATTGTGACTAGCATTTGAATGTACGCGGGCTGCCATTGGGAATAACACCAGACAATCCTCTCGGGTGGTGGGTTTATCACGTCTGAGGCCTGTTGTAACAGTGATTGAACCCAAAACGTTTTCCCCAAACCGGTCATCCCTGCAACCATACAAGTAAAAGGGTGCTCGAAGTGAAACCGCTGACACTTTTGTGTAGAAATCGGCATTGCTTTAAATGGAGTGAAAGTAGGACTGGTGTGTTTGTTGGTCATGTGTCTTTGCATATTATCTTTCCTGCTAAATGTCTTCTCACAAACGGGACAGGACAAATTCATGTCAACTCAATGAAAGCTCAATGTGAACTAAGAAAGAGGCGAATGTTACTCACTTATATAGGCTAGCTCCTCCTCAATCCTATTGTTTTCACCTCCTCCTCCTCCTCCTCCTCAATTCTATTGTTTTCACCTCCTCCTCCTCCTCAATTCTATTGTTTTCACCTCCTCCTCCTCCCCTCCTCCTCAATTCTATTGTTTTCGCCTCCTCCTCCTCCTCCTCAATTCTATTGTTTTCGCCTCCTCCTCCTCCCTCCTCCTCAATTCTATTGTTTTCGCCTCCTCCTCCTCCTCCTCCTCCTCCTCAATTCTATTGTTTTCGCCTCCTCCTCCTCCCCCTCCTCCTCAATTCTATTGTTTTCGCCTCCTCCTCCTCCTCCTCCCCCTCCTCCTCCTCCTCCTCCTCCTCAATTCTATTGTTTTCACCACCACCACCACAACTCTATTGTTTTTTTCCTTCTATTCCACGATAAAAGACAACAACTCACCATTCTTAGCTCATTCTACAGTTATGTCTCAAGTAGTGAAGAACAACCGGGGTTTTCTACAGCTCTTAGCTACTGGTCCCGATCATCAGCGCCAATTTCTCTTAAGGACAGCTTCTCCACAACAGGTTCACGCCTTGTTACATATTCTTTATAATGTTCTTAAGGAAAACATTCCTGTCCTGAAACAAATAAGCGTGTTTTGCTCCGTCATAAGGATGCTCTTATTAATCTGGCCGAGCAAAACGTTCCCTACAAGACAAAGAAGCAAATACTTGTACAAGAGGGTGGTGGCTTTATACAAGACTTATTGGCCCCGTTGTTACAAGCTTGGGCGTTTTGATGCTATAAAAGAAACTATACATCATTGCACTGATCATTTCAAGCTTGTCTTTAACGAGTACGGATCGATATGAAGAGAAAAGTAGACTGGGATGAAGAAGAAATGGAGAGCGGTATGGAAGACACTATAACCTCCGATGAGGACAACGATGACGAGAAAGACAACGAGGAGCCAAGAATTAAAGATGTTTTAGGCAATCTTTCCAAAGCGGTGTCAAAAGAACGTGCTTCTGATTTGTTGCATAGCATGGCCGCTTCCAAAGATATCCTGTTTTGGGCACCTAGAGGCCAATTACTCCGAAATCAGCGCATAATACCCGTGACAAACATCGCAGACTGGTTGAGTATGTGCTACTTCCCCATAACGATGATGTAGCCCGACCCCGTGCGCTTAATACCTTTTTAGATGGACTCGCAGAGTTGGGAATTGATAACGTTTAATCAAGAATAAAAAACTGTTAAGCGATCTTTTAGAGAAAGAAAAGATCTATCAAGAACAAAAAGAATCCGACAACGAGACATATGAAGGAGATTCAACCGACAGCGAAGGAGAGGAAAGCGCTTCTGAGAACAGTCCGGCCGATGGGTCTGAAGAGAGCGACCAAGAAATTCAAATTGATGAAGAGGATGCAGGAAATTCAACCGACAACGAAGAAGAGGAAAGCGCTTCTGAAAGCGGGGAAATAATTCAGGCAAAAAGTCAAATCCCATGTCATCATTGCGAGAGTTCAAATGTGTATGTAACCGGAGTCGTGAAATGTCCCAAATGCTTTTGGCATGATAATAAAAAGATTTGCCCCATATGCGAGCACAAGATTCCTTTGGACAAAACAAACTCGTGAAAGAGACCCTTGCTCGTTGCGATGATTGCAGTGCGGTGAGATACAGAAAACCAAGGGAATCAAAGAGTACTTTGTATAAACCCGATGAAAAAGAATAAATCGACTCTGTCTGTTCCTTAATTTCCAACTAAGCTTTTAAATTGTCTGTATAATTATGAAATTGTTTGTTATAATAAATATAGTTTGAACTTAATAAAGTGTGGTTTTATTGTTTTAGTAACGCATGTAATTGGTTGCTTTGTTTATTTTTCCGAGGTGCTAATTTTTCATGCAAATTTAGTTTAGTGTAAGTTCGCATAATTAAAAGTTTGAACATTGAAGCTACCGGAAAAGAAATTAAAACTTAAAGTGGGTGATGGCTGGCAAACTGAAAAGCGACATAGAGTCTAGCGATAAAGCGGTTATAAATGTTGCGGATCTTAGTAAAGTAAAAAGCGGTTTTTTTATACTGTGCAATTTTATTGCTTCTAAACTTGAATGTTTCGGAACCCTCTAATTAGTTTTATTCGCTTATAATATCCACAGCTTTGATGGTCTAGTGGTTAAGACACTGCGTTGTGGCCGCAGTAACCCAGGTTCGAGTCCTGGTCAAGGCATGTTGTTTTGCTTTATATGTCTGTAAAGGATATCTGTCAGTTGTGTTTTGTTTTGAAGTGATTTGGTATAAAGCGGGCAAGTTTGGGCCGGTCTATTGTTCCTATTGTTTTAAGAAGGCCGTGGAAGGTAATTATTTGCAAATGAATGATTTACTTAGGCACTATCCCTAGTCATTTATTAACACAAAAGGTATAGGCAGTTGATAATACATATTAATAAGTTACCTATACCAAACTACGTCATCACCTAGGCACCTAGGCACCTAGGCACCTAGGCACCTAGGCCGTAAAAAGGCGTAAAATGACCCTAGACTACTACTCCAGTTGCATGTTTTTCCACGCATGCCACCAGTTGCATGTTTCTTAAGCATGCCACCAGTTGCATATTTGTCACGCATGCCACCAGTTGCATGCTTGTTACGCATGCCACCAGTTGCATGTTTGTCCGCATGCCACCAGTTGCATGTTTTTCCACGCATGCCACCAGTTGTATGCTTTTGCTTCTCTGATTGCATGGTTCATTGCGTTGTTTGCGTTCGTTGTGATTCATCAAGTGTAGTCACTTTCGGTTTGGTCTGACAACAGTAACAAAAAAATCATGTTCCATAGAGATATTTTCTTTTGCGTGTCATTAAACGTAATTACTCTATCCAATCACAACAGTCGCCGATAGTCCAATAGCCGATGAGTCCAACGAACCAATCAATAGATCAAACAAATGCATGTAACTGGCACCAAGTGCGGAAAAACGTGTGCGGACGAGTCACTATTGGTTTTGGATTTACTTGTGAGGGGTTAAGAAAATGGCGCGATATTTCATTGTCGAAAGTATTTCCCACTAAACTGAAAACCGCTCTAATTCAAGAAACAACTTGAAAACATTGATATATATTTAACTAAACGATTCAATAACATACCACAGACGCCTTTGTTCCTAACAGTGATCAGCAGTCCTGCTTCACACGAGGAAGCCTTCATGTAACACTCATTACGGTATGCTATGCCATCTGACCCGCACACGGCATCTGCTTTCGTGGAACACTCACTCTTCTTGGGACACTGACATGTAGGCTGCCTGTCAATAGTCACACACGTGGCGTAGTTGTCACACTCTATCTCCTCGCATGTTGCTAAGTAGAAAAATTATATTGTTTTCAGTAACACATCCATGACCAAGTAAGTGTCCAACACATATTGTTACAGGTAGGTTAGCAAAAAGGGTAAAGTCTTCAAGAGTCAAGTGGCCTACAATTTCCGAACCCTAACTGCCATAGCAAGAAATGACCGAGAGTATTGCTACTCCCTTCAGGATGGGATGCAAGGTTATTCCAAGCATTATGTTCGTACGCATTTTTACAGGGGAGGACAGGGATTTTACAGGGGTGGACAGGGGAGAGGCAATGTGAAGCAAAAGAAATAATACGACGGCAGAATTAAACAAGGCTTCGAACCACCGATCATCTAGTCAAGAGGTCTGGCGTACTAACCACTAAACCACTGTATCTTTACAAGGTCCGTGCTGGAAATATTGCTTGGAAATATATTTTTCTTTTTTTCAAAGCGTATGAACAAGGCCAGGGGACAGACAATACCCCAATACGGATTAAGCTAGCTATTTCAATATTAAATTAAGTATTAAAGCCGTCATGCCACTTTCACGTGTCACCTTTGCAGAAGTTCCGCCCAAACGTAAGGGTATGAATAACGAGGAAGGTATCTTAACTACCTAACATCGGTAGCTTTCTCGTGCACATGTTTCTGAAAACACATGAAATCAGTTCTTGAGCTGTCCATCTTCCGATTATCAAGCTTTACACGAATAATTTCATATATATTTTATCCGCGCACAGTCCAAATTGATTGTATTGTATTTTGTTTAACCCTTTAAGCCCCAATAGTGACCAGCATCAAATTTCTCCTTGTAATATCAATGCATAATCAATCAGGGAGGTCATGAGAATTAAGGTCACGATCACCCTACATTTTACACCGTATTTACCACAAGGTCCTTTCTTGACGACCGTCAGAGGGGTCCTCTCCTCGCAAGCCTGCACTCTCATGTGACATTCAGTGGTGTACGTCTTTTTATCACTTGCACAAACCTCGTCTTGTGTCACAGGACAACTCTCCACCACAGGACACGTACACTGAGCTAGTCCTGCCTGAGTTATCTCACATCGGGCAAAGAACCTATCACAATTCGCTAGTAGACATGCCACTAGAAGAGAAATAGCAAGATTGTGTATAAGTATGATTAAAGAAATGGGGAAACATACTTTTAGGGCTGTCCACATTATGCTTATGTCCACATTATGCTTAAAATTTTCACTATTATGCTTATGGTTGATGTCTAAAATATGTCACTATTATGCTCCAAAGGCATTACTATTATGCTCCAATATGCTCACATAAAAACCTAAAGTTTTCCATTAATTTACACAAATTACATTTACTAAGACTTTAAGTAATGCTTCCCATAAGAACTATAGTAAACTTCATTGTTCTGCGGCATTGGCTCTTTCCCACATAGAATATCTTTGATTTCAAGAATAGAGGAGGAGCTGATGGTTCATAATTATATTTCATTATAAAAATACAGAAAATCCATTTGCGTCAAATATATTTTAGGAAATGTTCGTGCTTAACCAATCAGAATAGCAGAAGACAATAGTGATGAAGTTCCCCAAATACAATATCTTTTAAAAATTGCATGTTGTGCGATTGGGTCTCAAAATACTTGAAACCCTAAAAAATTTAGACTTAATGCACCTTGATTCTTAACTTTTAAGCGGTTTTTGAGTCTAGGCCAATGAGATTACTAGTTGTATAAACAATGAAAAAAGTTGACATTCCATCGTGCATTGCCGTTCAGCACTATCCTCCTTATGCGGATCATTACTTAAAAGTTGTTATATTGAAGCGTAAGCGATGCTTTGTTCAGCTAAGCCACGACGTTATTACTTGTGAAGACGCAACTTAACCTATCCTGCCGGCCATTTCGGACAAATAGTAAGTGCCCTTGGTCACGGCGTATTGTTTTATGTTATTCGTACCGCATGGGCCTTCATATTCAGCTACAACGTCCTTTCTATTCAGACAAGCTCTAGCCGTCAGCACGCATTCATTAGGATAATTCTGTCCATCACTTCCGCATACGGGTTTGTTTACAGCAGGGCAATCACTTTCCAAAGGACACACGCATTCTGGGTAACCTCTCGTGAATCCACAACTTGCGCCATAGTGACATGAAGTACTGGTGCAAGGTGGCTCCACCAGAACTAAGCAACAAATTGGTGTAAACAATTCAATGAGTACCGTTATAGACAGTTACGGTGTTTTTCAATAACACACGGACTCCAAAAGTCAACCAACAGTTTCACTTTTCATTGCTGCAAATATCACAGCGGACGTCTCAGGAAACAACGATACCTTACGCAAAATGGTCACATGGTCATGTTTGTGGGTTGTGATTGGTGGATTTCGATCCAGTGTGTCAGTTTCTGTTTTCAGGGGTCCAATGTTGACGCCATAATTATGATTGCACGATAGCGTTAAAGGATCTATTTAGTCTTGAAGTCTTAGATTGAAATCGGTTGCCATTTGTACCTTAAGAAGAAGGTCGACTTCTGATATCCCTTCGATTTCTATGGAAATTACATCGCATCGCAATTGCGAAACATGTCTTAAAAAAAAACAATATATGTGCCTCGAAAAAAAAAAATTACGAAAAATTACGAGACCACTTCCAAAGAAAAGTTAACTGAATATTTTATTACTGACAACGCTGAGTGCCTAGCTGCAATCTATCTAACTTTGTATCACAAAGCAGTTGTATTAGAATTTGGAAAAAGGCAAAAAGGCCTCTGAAACAGGGCCTTTAATTAAAGAATTTCGTTATCCATAAAAACGTTAGCGTTCATTTCTATTTTAAAATACTCACCGCATTCTCCACTAAACTGCAAAAGAGCCTTCGGTCGTTTTGCACAGTTCTCTGCCCTTAGTGCACACTCACTGGAGTACGTCCTGCCGTCACTACCACATACAGGCGAGGCTCTCTGGAGGCTCAAGCACTGGAGCGGAGAAGGACACACGCATCTTGGCTGATTGTTGATGTCAATGATGCAGGTCTCGTACAGTGCACATCTTTTAAGGGAGCAACCGTCTGAGAAATATAATAACAAAGGTGAACGATGCAACAAGGTAAACAAAGATGTGTTTGCGTTAGCATTTTACGGCTACGTATGTTCAGCGCAAAGATCGTGTCTGCTGTCACAACATGTTGAAATATCGCAGAAATGCAGCCGCAAGTTTTGAGTGTAAAGTTCCCATAGTTTTCTCTATCCCTGAAATCAGAGTCCCTTTTTGCCGATGTAGACGCTAATGCCTCAAACGAGTTCTCGTCGGACATCTAGTGACAAAACTAATAGCATATTTTTGCCAACAGCGCAGATCTTCCCACGAGTTAAATATGACAAAAGAAGAACTGAAGATCATTTTTTTGGGTGTTTCTTGGTGTTGCGAAGCCATTGTTGGTTAGCTTTTGTGTTGTGGTATGGGTATTGTTCAGTGTCTTTTGAATGGCCGTTTTTATGCTAGAGACGTTAATATCGTCTGAGACGTTAAAGTCGTCTCGAGACGACTTTAATGTCTAGTATAAAAACGGAAAATAAGCCAGATGGATTTAACGTCTGACGACTTTAAAGTCTTATTTTAAGTGCGTCGTTCAGACGCACTTAACTGACGACTTTAACGTCTCAGACGTTAAATACGTCTGGTATAAAAACGAGACGGCCTTAACTGGGACGAATTTAGCCCTATTTGTATATTCGTGCTCTTAAAATTTATTTGGCGGCGAGTTTAGTCGTGTCCAGTCACTTCCGAGAATAGCTTTTTTAAGAAAATCTTGTGTTTTTTCTGTTTGGCCGTCTACTTTAATGCGTCCCGTTTTTATTCTAGACGCATTTAACGTCTGAGACGTTAAATACGTCTAGACGACTTTAACGTCTCTAGCATAAAAACGGCCAATCTTTTGTTTTACGTCATTTGGTGATCACACCATCCGCAACACCAAGAAACTACCATTTTCTTAAAAGACACCTTTATTATTCAAATATTCTTACCACAAGATCCCTTTCTCACTACCGAGAGCTCCTTTCTTATCTTGCAAGCTTCGACTCTCATGGCACATTCGCTTGGGTAGGATTTTCCATTGTTGGCGCACACTGGCTGGTCAGAGGGTGAACATCGTCTCGGACACTGGCATTTGGCAGCGTCATTCTCCACTACACAATCCTGGTAAGATTTGCATTCATGGAACGAACATGCATCTACATAAAGGGAGACAAAATTAAAAATCGTATCAGCTATTTGGTTTTTGTTGTTAGGTTTTTTTTTATCAAAACAAACATGAAGGGGGAAGAACATATCCAAAAAAAGAACATATGGGCGTTCCAGCTGTGACCAAAAATCGTCATTTTCTTATCAAATACGACAACGCGACAAGCGAAAAGCGACAATTTAGGCGACAAGCGACAAGGCGACATTTAAAAGATAGAAGTGATCAATGATCACTTTATTCATGTGTGCTTAAGAATTTCGAAGCAAACAGGCTGCACTTCAGAGATTGGTAAAAAATGACGTCATAGCGTTGTTATTACAGTTGACTCGGTAGCGACCATCCTCGGGGCAGATTTTACATACAGCGTTTGACTGAGAAATGTTTTAATCAGGATTTAGGAAAGATGGTCGCAGGAGAGTAATAGTCGCAGGATAGCGTGAACTGTCTTGTTAACTCCAGAGTTCTGTGTAAGGGGTTCTAAGGGCTGGTTCCCACTAGCGACGTAATCGGAAGCGGAGTCGGAGTCGGAAGCGTAAGAAGCCTTATGTTCTAGTGTAAATTAAAAAACGGAGTGGCAATCGGAATCGGAAGCTCGCGGAATCGGAAGCTCGACGGAATCGGAATCGGAAGGATCAGTAGGTTTCCTTTTTCTTCCGATTCCGCTTCTGCATCCGTCGCTCGCTATTCGCTTCCGTCGTTTTGATTTCCACTAGATCGTAAGGTTCTTACGATTCCGATTCCGATTCCGATTCCGCTTACGATTCCGCCTACGTCGCTTACGTCGCTAGTGGGAACCAAGCTTAAAATTGTGTCTCACAATGCATGTCCCCTGAGCCCCCAAACGAAAAATCCTGGATAGAACTCTGACCTTCACAAAATAAACAAACAAAGAACATAAGAAACGAACTCAGAACACTTAACTCACCGCATGTCCCTTGTTTGAACGTTATGTTACTCCTGCACGCCTGGACCTTAAACAGACACTTATTATCATACGTATTGCGATCACTGCCACATACGGGTTCCACAGTATCCGGGCATTCCTCCCTGGACTGGCAGACGCACTCAGTAGAGTTGTCGGGTTGCACCTCGCATTGCGTGTGATTTGTACACGCCACGAATTTACATGGGTCTGTAAAGAAACGTACAAAGTTGTTTTGGATTAGAAATTTCGACGAAGGTGTCAAAATTAGATACTCTTTCAATCAAGGGTACGATTGGCCCGTGATTCCCCTCACGAGGAAGGTACCCCTATAAATTTACCCGTCCGATTTTTTCGAATTTTTGTTTTTTCACCCTCAGGATAAATTCTCTTTGAGGATCTAAAAGATCCAATTTCAAACCAACATAACCATACGTAAATTTTAGACCTGGACTCTTGTATATGAAAATATTCCTCCAGCAAAATTAATGGTTCCAAAAGCAATCCTAGCCAGCATTGTGCTGTTTTCGGTCAACACCGTACTACATATGAGACCATGTTCCTTCACTCTTACAAGTAAACATCGCGAGAAAAATATCAAGTGATTCATTCAAGAGAAAAAAGAGTATAATCAGATTTCTTAGAGAGAAGGGAAGACTTGAAAACATTGGTAGATACGGACGCTATTTAACCCTATTCAGCCTGGGGGGGGGGGGGGTCACAAAGTGCCCGCGCTAACTTTCAACATTCATAACTTCTTTAATATTTATTCAAACGCCATCAAACTTTGTGACTTTTCCTAAAATTTATCTGGCAACAATTTCATATGACAATTTATTGATCACGTGACTTGTTTTCATGGCAACAAGATTTTGACAGCCATGTTTTTTGAAATTTGCATATTTGTACCTTTGAATGAAGAAAAACAATGTTTATTGGTATAACTTTTATATTTTACGTCATTAGCGTTTATTTACTGGTTTTGATTAATTGTGAGTCAATTTGGACGGTTTTTAAGAGGTTTTAAAAAATTTCAGAAATCCAAGATGGGGGCCGTATAACTAATTACCTAATAACTACGTCATATGATATCATCGTTCCATTGTGCGGACCGCAAAGGAGACAGTACCCTCTAGGTTTCATTGTCATGGGGGGGGGGGGGGGTGGCGATGGGGAGGCAGGCTCAAGAACTCAAAAAAGCCCAGGCCGAATGGGGTAACCAGAGGTAAAATATAAATCACAATGCCATGAATGCAAAAAATATAGCTATTCTTGACTGCTTTACCACAAAGTCCGTCTTTTGTCTTCTCTGTGTCATTGTTATTCTCACAAGCTACAACCTTCATCAGACACTCGTTAATGTAGGTTCGTCCATCAGAGCCACACACTGGCTCCACCTTCGCTGGACAGTCCTCTTTCTTTGGACACACGCAGGTGGGTGTCCCGTCAGGGGAGTTGTGACAGATCGCGTGTTTCGAACACTTAATCAGGCTGCATCCACCAACTGGAAAAAAACATAAGGCAAATTACAAAAGAGGAAAATAATCAAAGGGGCTGTAAGAGCCATCTCGTGAAAACGAAACAACTTAAGATTAATTTTAGTTTTTCTTGATGTTTACAAATAAGTGTATTTAGTTTACAGATAAGAAAACATCTTAGTGTTACATAAATATGCATTGCCTGAAACGAGACATGACGTTATACCCTGGAGAGTTTACAAGTTAAGAATCTGACCCACCCAGTTTGCATTGCGTGCCTACGTTGGTTCATCCGCCATTTTCAGGGCCCCCGAAAGTCCATACTGTATTGTAGATGAGAAATTCACTCGTGCAAGAGGTGATATGCTTGCCCAAATATGGAATAGAGCCGTATCATAACAATAAGAGAAGCGCGCAATGCAAACTGGGTGGGTCAGACTCTAACAAGTTTACGACTGAGGGAGAAGTTTACGACTGAGGGACATCGTGTGACAAATTTGCATATCTGTACTTAAATACACTGCGCGTATTCACGAGGCAAAAATTAATAGAAAGCAAAAATAGCCAAATCAAAATGCTGTTCAGTGGCTTTCAACTGAACGGTCTCACAGCGGCACAACAGGCAGGTACCACCACAAACCCCATAAGTGGGTTCAAACGTGTAACGCACATTTACAGCTTCCGAATATTCATGTTTTGCTTAGTACCATATTTGGAAACCCATCGGTCCCTCGAGATTGGAAGCAAGTTGTTCTAGCAAATTGATTGGTTAATATTTTTATCTTGATTTTCTAAATATGGCTGTAACAACTTCTTAGCAAATTGAATAATCGGAAGCTTGTTTTGAAGCATACAAGAGACAGCTGCACGTTTCAACCCACTTACGGCTTTCTGGTACCACTCAGTAGCTTTCATTTTGAATAACTGCACTTTGTAATTTTTTTATTTTATAATCTTCAGTGAAATACTGGGTTAACAAAGGTTTCCCCCTGCCGACGAAAAATCATATGTTGACACATGAAGATACCTTCACTGTGAAGAGTGAAGATATCAAGAGGTCACGGTTAGGTACCAAGTTTGCCCTTATTAAATGTCAAGCAAGCCAAAAGGTGTTGGTCTACAATCGAATCGGAAATCTTCGCAAACTTTCGGAAACTGATCGGAAACGTTCGTATTACCTTTAGACTGCATTAGGAGAATTTCTGAAAATCTTCGGAAATCTTCGGAAAATTGCTTAAAATTTCGTAATTTAATTCGTGTTCAACTTGATATCTCGGTTTCGAGTTGAATACTCGAAGAGAAAAGTCATGTCCGCGCATCCATGTATTATCTTTCATATCCACAAACTTAAACGTTAGACCTACATCTCATGTTTCAAGGTTGACTTTTGAGTTAGAAATGAATACCGCGACAGTCTTTGTCGAAAAACAATCGACGAAATCCATTTTCACAATTGTGCGATAAAAGAACCAGGAATAAAAGGAGAGCGAAAAAGTTACAATCTGCTAACCGCATTTTCCTTTGTTAATGAGCACCAGTCCGGACGCGGCGAGGCATGATTTCACCTTGAGGAGGCATTCATTTGGATACTCATTTCTGTCTGAACCGCAGACCAGTGCTGGAGTGTAACCGCAGTCGCTGATATCTGGACACTGACAAGTCGCCTTGCTTTCCACCACTTTACAGACTTGATTGGGTTGGCATTTCATTCCAGTACAAGAATCTGGCAAGGCAATTGAGAGTCGGACAAAACTCGCATTACATGAAGAAAGGGGAAGGGTGTGAGAGAGTTAAGGTTAAATACCCGTTATGTTTACACATGCGAGTTTGATGTGATTTTTGTCGCGCTCTCCAATGCACATTTGTAAGAAGTGTAACCTAGCGACAACATTTGCTGCGATTTGCTGTAATTTCCCAAAACTTGCCGCCAAGTTACATCAGCTTTCGAAGCTGTTCGAAACCTCTGCAACATCACACGACAAATCGTACCTTAATCGCACTGAAATCGCTGCTAATTTACACACGCAACAAAAACTTGCGCGCGACAAAAATTGCACAAAACATCGCCTGTGTAAGCAGTCCTTAAAGTGCCCCTGCGATCAAATTTTATAATTGTTTTTTATTTCATTTTTCGAAAGAAAAACATTGTAATTACTGACCAGTCCAAAACCGTTTTTCAATCTGATCACGGGAAAGCGGTTTTTTATGACTGTACTTTTCTCGTTTTCACGGCCGCCATTACATTTGCATGTTCCAGTAGTTTCAAAAGAAGCCAGAGAAAGTGACGTCAAAGACTCACTGGCTTAAAATTGCAGTGTGTGAATATAGCTTATTTAGTATGCAGAACACGAGTTTGGCAATCTGAAAGCTCAAAATTCCCGTGCCGCATACTAAATAAGCTGTACTCACACACTGCAATTTTAAGCCAGTGAGTCTTTGACGTCACTTTCTCTGGCTTCTTTTGAAACTACTGGAACATGCAAATGTAATGGCGGCCGTGAAAATGAGAAAAGTACAGTCGAAAAAACCGCTTTTCCGTGATCAGATTGAAAAACGGTTTGAACTGGGCAGTAATTACAATATTTTCTTTCGAAAAATGAAATAAAAAACAATTATAAAATTTGATCACAGGGGCACTTTAAAGGATTTGGAACTGTTCACTTAAATATAGGGGAATAAAGATTATGTGTCTGTTCCCTACACATAGCACCCTGGATCCAGAGGTCCGTTCTCTGAATATCATGAGTGAAATTAACCGCATAAACGGTTAGAAGAACCTCGCGAGACGGACCTCTGGTCACTCGAATATACAACCTCATTTCCATGCGAGGATCTAGTTCAGAATCTGAACTAGGTCGCTGATTGGTTACTCCTACTTGTTTCCAGACTCTACCGAGAGTTAATGATGCAACAGCAACTTCGATTGGCTGGACCAAAACAATTCGCAACGGGCGCGTGAAAAACCGGTTTCCCAAAGTGAAGCCACACAAACAACAATGGCGGACGTAGATAGAGATTGCGGCTTTTTGCGACCTTTAAGAGACGCTGTGTGATTTCTCTGATATTTCAAAATATCAGAGAACTAAAGCCAGTTCAGAAAGAAGCGCTGTTGAAATTTATTCAGCGCAAGGATGTCTTGAAAAGAGGTGTTGACAGGCCAGACACGACTTATTAATTCGTGTTATCGTGGAGTGTGACCTTTAGAGTTTTGTTTGAACGAGGAAAATTTTTATCTCTATTTAATTTTTATCGCTAGCACGGAGGCGTGCTTTGGAGTTGCAGGTATTCTTGCTGAACGATTTCGCTGACCACTGGTGTAGGTGTACTGGATTAATTGCGTGCGGATATCAAGGATTCTTTGTTTGTTAAATCTCTCGCCTTTGAAAACGGTTGTATCCAGAAAGTTTACTTCTTTGCCTGAGATTAATGTTTGTTTGCAAGGACAATAAAATCTTCTATCTCCTTTTTCTCGACACTCTACAGTGAAAAAATGTCATCGATGTATCTTTTCCACTGGAGTGGATTTGATTTACCTATATTTCTGTCTCGACCGCGTTTTAAACATGTCAGCTGTCAGATTTAATGTAAACAAACAGACACGCGTTGGTCCCCAAGGTTTAAAACCGGTTTGGTGAGATATCCGATCCACAAATCGCATGGAAATGAGGTTGTGTACTCGAGTGCCCAGAGGTTTTTATTTTTTCTCGGCGCGTTGCGCCCCGTTGTCGCGGCTTCGCCGCTCAAACTCGCCGTTTTTCACTAAAAAATAAAAACCTCTGGCACCCAGGGTATACACATAGAAGTTAGGGGAGGGATTTGAGGCGAAAGCGGGTTACTTGTAGCTGTTCCCTACATACGGAATATAAATATTATTTCTATAATCCCTTTACACAGAGATTAGGGGAGGGGTGGGAGAGTAATATTATGTATGTATTCCCTTTACGCAGGTTAAAACATGACACTTGGGGGGGGGGGGGGGGAGGACGTTCTTACCGCAACTTCCTTCCTTCATGAGCACAAGACCATTGAGGGCTTCGCAGGCCGCGGCCTTCAGTTTGCATTCGTTATCATACGTTGCACCATCGCTGCCACAGACCTTTTCTCCTGATGCTGGGCATTCGTCTTCTTGCGGGCAGCGACACTCGTGCAACCCGTTTTCTTTTAAGAAACATTGGGAGCTTCCGGGACATTTGACTAAATCACAAATGCCTGTTGATAAAGAAAGATAGTACAACATGTAAGAATAATTACTTTTCTTTGCGTGAATCCCCAATGTATCTCACGACGTGACAAAAAGGAGAAGTCTTGGCTATTTTCGTTTAGAACTCGGAACGGTGCGTGTTTGTTAGGAAGCAAGTCAAGTTGTCAATAAGAATACTTTGTCTTGTTCATCTTCCGAAAAACATAAGGCTAGACCAACACGAAAAGGGGGTGTCAGACTTGCGTGTACTTGCGATGGCTTGCGTTGACGATCGATCACTTTGATCGAGCTCAAATTTGTCCGCAAGTAGGCGCAAGTTTTTCACCGTTTGGACACCAAACGCAAGTAGTCGCAAGTGACCACAAGTTGTTTTCAGTATTGTTTGCTTTGGTATGATCGCGTGCACAAGACTGCAAGGAAATGGCCTTTTCATAACTAGCGTTTACTTGCGAGCACATTTGTCCGCAAGTTGAAATTATTAAAACATGCCCACTTGCGTTCCCACATGGCCAGGACATAACTGTTAATTCAACAGTGCATTAAGAAACAAAGGTACAAATAGTGAATATCACTCACCACAATAGCCCTTTCGTTTGCGAGTCACGTTCTTTCCTGCTTTACAAGACCTAGCTCTCATGATGCACTCGTTAATGTAGCTTTGACCGTCCGAGCCACATAACAGGTCTACTTTCCATGGACAGTCCTCCTCAGACGGACACACGCATACTGCTTTGTTGTTTTCTACTTTGCAAGTGGCATAGTTGACACAATTGACGGAATCACATGAAGCTAAAGAAATAGTTGATAAAAATTATTAATCTTGAGCTTGTTTTATTATAAATGAAATTTATAAACCCGTAGCGATATAAGCCGTTTCGAAAAAAGAAAATTAACAGAACATTTACAAGCGAGTTTTAAACGTTGTTACCTGTTTTGTAAAGTCTTGTTTTCTTGTATGTGGATAAAGTACTAACGTCAACCGTGGAGCCATCTACATGTAGCCTTGCATTTGCATTTGAGTTGCCCCGGTTCACACGTGTGAAAATTTTCCATTGCTTGCGTCGGCGCTTGCGTTTGCCTTATGGTAGTTCACACGTGCGTTGTTCGTGTGAACCAGGCATAAGGGTCGCGAAAATTTTAAAAGTACCGTAAACAAAAACTCACCACATGTATCAGCAGTGACTGGACTGATTCTCTTGCCCATCTTGCAGGACTCTGCTTCCATCAAACATAAGTTTTCATAGACTTTGTGACTAAAGCCATCACTGCCACAGACTGGGTTCCGTACAGTCGAGCAGTCGTTCACATCTGGACAGCGGCATTTCACTGAGCCCGACTTGAATGTGCACACTGCATTGTTGGTACAACTCTTTAGCGAGCACGGCATGACCACGAGCCCTACAAAGATACGTTTTTAATTTGTGTCGATAGTTGGAAATTTCTCCCTAAGCACTCACTGGTAAGCGGTTTATAAAACAAATTTTGATGGCAATACAATGAAAGTGTCTGCTTATGAGATACTTACAACCTACGTGGGAAGCGCAAACTTGTGGAGGGGAGGGGTTAGGAGGGGAATTCAAACAGGAATGAGGCTCCCCCTGATGGCACTTCACTTCCCTTCACCCACCCTCCGGACTGTCCATGTTTTTGTTCTGCCACAAAAGCTTAAGTTTGGTTTTATGAAAACGGAGAACAAGAGCAAATATGTACTGCTCATTAAACCTTTTCTTGTCGACTTGGCCCTTGTGGTTGC
Organism: Cladopsammia gracilis; assembly: GCA_022457155.1. Classification (NCBI taxonomy): domain Eukaryota; kingdom Metazoa; phylum Cnidaria; class Anthozoa; order Scleractinia; family Dendrophylliidae; genus Cladopsammia; species Cladopsammia gracilis. Next base: position 21,308 of record JAJGOT010000425.1, read on the forward strand.
TTTTGAAAGTTGCGTAATCGTAAACTTACCACAACTGCCTGGTTTGATTGAAAGTCCCTTTTTCTTTTCACAAGACTCCTTTCTAGCTTTGCACTCATTTTCGTAAGTTTTGCCATCACTGCCGCACACGGGTTCACATAGACAGGGACACTGCTTGGGACACTCGCACACAGCTTTCCCTTGGGCATCGACTGCGCAGTCGTGATCTTTGGAGCAAGTCGGCTTGGAGCAAGGGGCTGTGAGAAAAAAAAAACGTATTAGTACAGTGGGACGCGCCTTACCGTAAGTACCCAACAAACGTTTAGTTTATTTAGTTTGTCGCTAAAACGCAATCAGTAATAGTTTTATCAACAGGCTGATAACGTATAACTTTTATCATCGGTAAACGAATGTGACAAACATAAACGTTTCAAGCCCTTTTCAAAGTACTTCTGATGCCAATGCCTTTTTTCGAACACGCGGCCGACTACTGCTTGGAATAGCACGAAAACCCAAAACCCTTACTGGAAGCACTCGTCACAAAAAAGCTTTCCTTTGCGCTGTTAAATGTGTGGATGAAATTCTAAATTTCTTTATTCGTATATTCGTTTACACGCTTCGTAAATTGGTTCTACATTTTGAGTCTGTGGTAGACATCCTGAAGTGTGACCATTCAGTATGAAAGCTACTGGGAAATATTTTCTTATAGGACGATTTATTATGCTGAAGGTAGTTTTAAGTTTTGAGCCAGTGGATGAAATCCTAAAGTGTGACATTTGTGAAATAAGATTCGAAACTTACTGCACTGTCCTCTATCCTTGACTTCGATTCTCTTCTTCATCTCACAAGACTCTGCCTCCAGACGACATTTGTTTGGATACGTCTTACCATTGTCCCCACAGACAGCTCTGACGCTACTAGAACATTCCTCAGCTACTGGGCACTTGCACTGCGCGGTTCCAGAGCCATCTTGTGTCACAGTACAAGTACCGTAATAGTCCTCGCAATCCGAGAAAGAGCAGGGACCTGGGAAGAAGAACGGTGACATAAGCATTAAGGAAACTGGACTTAGTCTGTTGAGTATCAAAAAAATGTTTAGATTTTTGCTTTCTGCCAGCGCGCAGTGAAAATCGCACATGTAGCCACTCTCGTGTAGGCGACGCGACATCTGAAAAATTGCATAATAAAAGCGCGAGACATTAAGGAAACAAAGGACGGACTTGCTTGCCGCACGGCCTGCGCAAGAGTTGCTAGTTGAAGCAACAGTTTTAAACTGAAATTGCGTCGGCTTTGAAGGCAAAAAGTCGCTCATATTGTCACAGCTTTATAACTTAGCCAGGGACTGTAAAAATATGAAGTGAGGTTATTTTCTTGCTGTCTAAGGCCAGAATCGAACTACCGGCGTTAGATCGAAAGCTTAACACATTCACCACTAGACTACTGTAGTTTCACGGCCCCACAGAAGTAGTTGAGAATTTTCATACCGCAACCTCCTTTGTGTTTCATTGTAACGTCCTCTCCCTTCTCGCAGCTCTGAGCCTTCAACTTGCATTCGTTGTCATATGTCGTGCCATTCGTACCGCATACGGGATCTTTGCCATCCGGGCAATCCTCTGTACGTGGACACTCGCAGGCTGTGGAACCGTCAGGTTTGTTAACGCACCCTGAGTGATGCAAACAGCGAGCAGCTTGGCAAGGATCTGAAAATGTTACATCACAATAAAATGTTTGGGTCAGATTAAACAGTATAAGAAGAGTAGAGTTCTTGAGGTCGCGAGGGGAATTCAACTCTCGCGCTCCCTTTTTCTCCCCGCGGCTTATTTTTCTCCCCCCCCCCCCCCCCCCCCCTTATTCTCTTAACGACTCATTTATCCCTACCCAGTCTCCCCACGGTCTCGTTTCGCGGTTCAGCTGATTGAACTTTGTTCTAATGCAAACAAGACCCCCGGCTTCAAAAATTAGGCAATCAAATTATTCAAGCATTATTAAATTTATTTCGGAACTTCTGAAGTACCGAAATGTCTTGGTAAAACAATTTTTCTTTGATAGGTGCACGTTCTTTGTGACCAACGATTTTAATCTGTAAAAAGGCAAAAAATAGAAATAAACCAAACAGCCTTGCAGTTCTTACCACACACTCCCTTTTTATCAACAACCAGTGGCTGGCCTGTCTTGCACGCTTCCACTCTCAGTCTGCACGGGTTAATGTAAGTTATATTGTCACTGCCGCACACTGGATCTAAATCTCGTGGACAGTCATCTTCTGTTGGACACTGGCAGGTGGGTAGTTTCAGTATGCTGGACACACACCTCTTGCCGTCAGAACAACGGGTGTCCTTACAAACAACTAAAAAGATGTGTTGTTTATTAATCAAATACGAATTGCTAAATGCCGGCAACCAGGCCAACTATGAACGAACTTAACAATCAACGATTGCTAACCTGAAACTATTTGTCGACAAATGAATCGCCGTTAAAAGCATTAAAAAATAATTAAAACTGGTGTAATGGTCCATTGATTATTATGAAAGCAAAAGTTTGCGCCACGAGCTTAAGGTCGCGGGGGATACCTGGCCATGAATAAATTCATAAGGCAAAATTTTGGCAGGGGTGTCACTTTGAAAAACGTTATATATCGTGAAGGTTTGAAAGCCGATTTCGCTAAAATTTAACAGAGATATTGGCGAATAATGGAAGTGCATAAGGATTGCTTTTTATTGAAGGTATGGCGCTTTGCGGCAATGCTGTAAGCCACTAAAGTTATCTTTTCTTAAAACGTGGTTTTGTGTCCAAGTTTGCTCCTCGAGAAGAACACAAAGCAAGTTGATTTCTCCACTCACTGATCCGTCAAAACGTCTATTGTGTCATATCTGACTCCGATTTTTCGATTTCAACTTTACTTGAAAGTTAGTAGCTTTTAAAGGAATAAAATTGTCCATGTTATAATTTGAAGCCTCATATCTTCTCTTTGAAAGCCTATTTAAAAATTTTGAGTCAGATGTGACAAACTACAATACACCTAGTTTACCTCCTTGCAGTGTCAACTCATAAAATTCTCTATCCGCGCTGAATTCTTGGACACAAAATTGCTTGTTTTTACGCTTCCGAAGGCTTTCCGAGCAAACACGAATGCAAAAAATATAAATTTATGGTAATTTTGCTAATTTTAATCCACGGGCTATTGTCAACATCATGCGGAAAGAACAATGCGTTAAAAAATAGTGTATTTTACCAGACGGCGCTTTGCACGTGCAATTATTGATGCAGAAACATTACAGAGCCTGTTCGTGAATATTTCGCGCATTTTCGGTATCAGCCGTCGCACTTCGTGCATACTCTTTTCATAAATGCATACTGATGAGCGGAACCTGTCCCCGCGACCTTAAAAACGCCTGCGGTGGAGTTTCCTCAAATTACATTTTCTGTTTTGATCGCGCCACCTTTTTTAAAGTTAAAGCTTTAGTGCCAATTTTATAAAATCCACCTAACTTCGTGAGTGAATGTTACTACAGTTGGCAAGGTCTAACGTTGTCAGTCTATTCACTGATAATTGAAAAAGTTAGACAGAAAATACAAAATATATCATATTTGATATAATACTGTATTTACGTATTGCAAAAAAATATCTCTAAGTGAAGGTTTATAAGGCTTGCAATAGTTGAATCTTGTAGAGCTCCGTTTAAACTTATTTTATTGTTTTCATGTCACAAAACTATCCAATTTGAGGTTTTAGTTACACTTCAAGCCTCGACTTAAGGAAATAACGTAAAGGACAAAGTACATAAAATATCTGTACCGCAAGTTCCCGGATGTTTGACTCCAACAGATGTGTTGGTGGCACATGACTTTGCTTTCAGTATGCACTCATTTAGGTAGGTGTCCCCATCGGTACCACAAACAGGGTCTTTCTCCTTGGGACAGTCCTTCGTTTCAATGCACTTACAGGTTGGTGTACCATCTTTGCGACCAATACACACTTCGTTGTCACGGCAACTATTCGGGTTACAGGAACCTATCAAAACAAAAAGAAAAGAAAACAATATACAGTTCATACACAATATATACGAAGTCGTAATTGACCACGCACAGTATATAAGGCCTTGGTAGTTCGGGTTCGGTCTGATAGAGCTTTGAGAAAAAGAGAGCGTCTTCAAAAAGAGAGCGAGTTCAAATCATGTCTAAAGACTCTCAATTGTCACTAATAATTGTGGTCAATACTGCGTGGATTATTTTCTTTCCTTTCAAACTAAAACAGGTCCAATATCTGAAACTCTCGTTATCAATATATTTTTCGACATGGATTCAATACAGTTTCATAAAGGTGTTGGAGCCTTGAATTAACGTTCCAAAATGCCTCGATAAAATAATTCGTTGTCAGCCTTATACACATAATTCTTGTGTTTATTCTTTTACGTTTTGTAATATCCAAGTAAATCATCTATGACAACAAAAAATGGACATTTAAAAGAAGTAATGCATTAATAGAGGCGTTTCCTTGAAGCATGGCACTGACAGAGGTATAGAAATGCTGCAACAACTAACACAATCATTGACACTGCTGATGTTTACAAGTCACTATTAGTGATTCGATCTTATATGTAGCGGTTATTTAAACATTCGTTTCACAGCGTTCGAACAATATTGAGCCGTGTTTAATCCGACAAAGGCCAAAGTTATTTGGTCAAGGCGCCTCGTAAAAAATGATAAAGGTTGAATAGAGCATTGTCTATAGTCAGAATGAAGGTTTTTGTTAGAAACATTTTCACAATGGTGTTCGTAAGTATTAACCGGTAGTCCAATCGCGATATCCACTGATGTCATAGTTTCTTACCGCATGGTCCTACATGACGCTGCTGTATTTCGTTATTATTAGCGCAGGCAGCCACATCTAGGAGACACTTGTTGTTATATGTCTTTCCATCTGAGCCACACACACCGTCACCGTCCTTCGGACACTCGTCTTCTGTTCGACAGTTGCACGTGACCGAACCATCAAAGTTTCCTCTGCAAACGGCGTTGCTTTCACAATCCTTTGCAAGGTCACATGGGCCTGTTTGAATAAATGATAATGCATTAGGTGAAGCTCGTTTCCGAGTTTAGTTTTGATATGTGATACACCAGTGATATATCAATAGGCAAACTTAACTTTTTGTTTACGTTCACATTATACATACACAATTTACATTTACAAATGTGTTAAAACAAATGAAGAGCTATAATTACAATTTTGAAAAGATAGAGATAAACACGGGAAGGGAAGCACACATCATATATAAAGGAAAAGGGCAGGAAATTAAATAAATAGAAAAGAAACACAATAGAAACAAAGGATCTTATAATTTCACTTCTTGCTATTTTTTGTTATTAAGAAGAGCTGACAAGAGTTCAAACTCTCGCTCTCGTTTGGCCTCTCGAAGGGTTTGAATCCGTTCAAATTTTCATTGGAAAAAAAGTTGAAACTCTGTCAACTCACGTTACTGTTTGGCCCGCCGAGCTCAACATATTTAAAATGTTAAACAAGATCAATACTTACCACAATACCCATCCATAACAACATCGATGGGCGTGTCCTTTTCACATGCCTTTGCTTTCATCACGCAGTCGTTAAGGTAAGTTTTGTTATCGCTACCGCACACGGTATGAACAGTAACCGGGCAGTCTCTTTCATCTGGGCATTTGCACTGAGGGTTGCCTCGGGAGTCCACTACACATGTCTTTGGTTCTTTGCATTTTACATCAGCACAAGGCTCTGAAATGACGTTGAAAACACTGGCTTTCAAATGATTGGACCATGCAGGAATATGACAAATTCATATAGGCATGCAAAATAATACTATAACTTATGATACCTTATAATAAATTATGTATAATTATAACTTATGATAAAGTAGCCTGATTCTCAGACGGTCCTCAGACTCCCTCCTCTCCCCGTCTGATGTCCTTTGTTGAGGGCTTGTACTTGACGTAATCTCACCGTTGAATATTGAATATTTAAAGGGGCATTGTCACGCAGATTTTGCTGTCTTTTGGCCAAAATACACCAAATAGTTGACAAAGTACCTTTGCTCAAACAGAAAATTGCTTTTTGAACACCAAGAAGATAATATCAAGTGACTTCTTCAAGGAAGAACAAACCATAATAAGTTTTTCTGTGATGTTTCTACGACACTTGGGAGGAACTCAACTTCAAGTTGCAATCCATTTCCATCCTGGCCATCCGCAGCCAATAATAAGAAATACTAGTTTCTGTGCACTAGTAGAGTATTTGTTACCAAGACTGGACCATTATTTTTAGGTTTCTATTGAAACAAATATGTTTTTTAGCTTTTTAAAGTGATACTAAAAATACGTGACATAGCCCTTCATAGAAGCTGATTGTTGACATATGTTAGGTCAGAAAATGGGAATTGAGAATCTTCTTTTAGTAAATAGAAAATAGATGGCTTACCACACTTTCCAGTTCTCTTCTCACCGATGTCTTCAGCAGTCGAGCAATTCGCCACATCAAGATAGCATCTATTGATGTAGGTGTTATTGTCGTAGCCACACACTGGAACAGACGTCTGAGGACACTCCCTGACATCCTTACATGAACATTGTGCCTTTCCTTCCTTCACCTCACAACGAGCATTTTCCTTACACTTCACTCCAGCACACAGACCTACAAAAAGTTCACGGAACCATTAGCAACTACAGTCAACGCTCTCTTAACCGATACCTCTATAAGACGGACACCTGGTGTTGGTCCCTGCTGCCGTTTTTCAGTCATTTTACTGCGACTGAACTCTCTATAAGACGGGCACCTCTCTAAGACGGACAACGGACACTTTGAAACCGTCAACGGATATTTGAGAAGTGCTTTTTTTAATGAAAAATACTTCAAAACGGAAATGTAGGCGCTGAATATGACAGGAAAATACGATTTGGGGAATCCAAATTTGTATTACATAACCAAATACGTGACGTCTTGTTCGTTCCAGTTTGTAGGTTTGTTTAAATAAGCGACTTTAAACAGTCTTAAAATAGACGTTTATTTATTGTTCATAGGTTCAGCTTTGGTATCTCGGAATTACTGGTACCTTAGTGTCGGCTATGATAAGGAAGTCGTCAAGATAAGCCAAAACCGTAAATCCCCGCCTTTCCATCATTCGCGTGATCGCTTGAGTTAACCTATGAAATATTTCTGGGCTTTTTGCGGCCCCAAATGGAAGCTTACAGTCGTACAGATATGTGAGAGTGTTATCACCACGAAACTGCCACGCTAGTCCTGTTGCGGGGTAGTTGGACGGATGAATGGGCACATGGCGATAAGCACTTTTAAGGTCAATTTTTGCCAGATATGCGTTACTCTTGATAAGTGAAACTGCTTTGTCTGCTTTGTGTGTCAGTGTATGAATTAACATTACTGTGTTGCGGTCGGCTGCAATCGTGGATAAGACGGACTTTGTCACTGTCCGGTTTCGGTATCGCTCCCAACGCGCTTACTATAGTAGGTTTTTCAGTTGTAACTATGTAGTTTCCCTGTTGTATTTCTTCGCGTATTGTCTTTTCAACTGTGTCGCGTACATCGTGTTCCGTTGCCGATTTGTAATTCGTCGCTTCTGCGTGTCGTAGTTCAGAGTCACGCACCGTCGCACCGTCGCGCCGTCGCGCGTACGACGTCATTTTGAAACCAAAGCGAGGCTTTGTTTTTCGCGCGGTTACACGGCCGAATGTCACGTCAGCTGGGAAAACACTTTGATATTTTGCTGTGTTTACTGAGCGGCCGTTTAAATTAAAGTCATCATTTTCCTGCATTTTTTCGTGGTTTGCTACTCAAGACAGGGATACTAATTACGGGATACTCAGAAGCCGCTTTAGGGGAAAAAGAAGAGCTTTCTGGGATAAAATCTTGCTTCGAGGAACTATATACATTGTTAGCAATGCGAGAGATGGGTTCGTTTTACGGATTTCAGCACCAAAGCGGAGATTTAAAGAATTTCCAAGCACAGTAGTCGCCGGAGGGACTTAAAGGTAAAACAAATTACATTTTCCGATGGGAATTTATCTTGATATCAATCTGTGATTGACTTTTTGCTTGTGTTCTCGTTAGGTTTGGAGAATTGTTTTTAAACGTGTAGCTTAAATTCAGTTGTTCGAAGTTGTATTAATTTCTTGAATTTCATCGAAGACACGGCTCGGCCTCGATGCGCGTTTTGCGTTTTGCTTTTAAACATAAACTAATGGAGATTTGAATAAAATTTTTCGAAAGAAGATTGTGTTGTCCATTTTTATGCGTTTGTTCATTCATTACATAGATTGAAAAGCGATTTTATGTAAACAAAACAAGACTTAGATTTTATACTCGCGTCGCCTTATGCAAATAAGTTTGTGTAGTTTTGCAATTTTGATTTCCAAATCAGTTTCTCGGGCATTTTTTGACAAGCAACAAGTGTATTTTATTCGGAAACAAGAACTCTGCGAGTACTATGATTGGGCTGTTAAGGATATCTTCACTCCTTTTACTTCAAACTCTTCGAACTCTTCAAGAGAACTAACTTCAGTCAATACACACCACGTCCCACATGGATCATTCATTCATTCATTCTGATCTCTACTATGTGAATCAAACACTTTGAATACACCATCCCTTGTCTCAAAAATAGCGACTGTATAAATTATTATTGTCAAAATAAATGACTTATAATTATCACGTAATAACGATTCAAAAGCCTCAAACAAAGGTAAACAACTTTCTTCTATTATACTGTCGTTTAAATAATGTACATTTCCATAATAACTTTCACTATACTCTAATAAATTGAAAGTTAACTTTCCCAGTACAAACAACATCAGGAACTTCAGTTAGCATAAGGCATTCTTTTTGTGTTAAATTAGAAAGATAAGTATACAACTCATTACCAAAATTCGTAATTTCAACAAGATCTGACGCACATGTTATCATGCGACTAAAATTATACAATATAGCTGTTAAACTCATCGCTACACACTAACTACCCGCATTAGAACCAAAAACACTATTTCCTTGGCTATAAGGAGCACAAATAGTTTTAGACGAATCTACACCAAATGGACCAGGATTGTTTTGTTTTGTTTTGTTTTGTTTGGGACAAATGCATTGATATAAGACTCCAAGTCATACCAAGGGTAAGACACACAAAACCCCTTCCCCCCTTCCTCGCGCGCCCTTCGCGTTCTCGCGCGCCTCAATTCTCCCCCTTCCCCTTCGAACGCTTGCCACGCAGGCTGCTGAGCCGTTAGAAACGAAGCATATAGAACCAAGCGGTAAAGTGGTCCATGGCCAAAAAAGGCAGGTTTCAATGACGGTGAAAAGAAATGATAATCTGTCCATTGCGTCTCTACTGAAAGGATGCGTTTATTAATGCTGTTTATGCGGCCGCAGGTAGTAATAGAAAAGTTCTATATACCCGTTGGACGAATACTCGAAAGTAAGCAGCTCTCTAATTTATCGAATTGCAGCCTATATAATCTCCAAACTTTACAATATATAATCAGTATCCCTCAGAATATAGACTCAAAGACAGGATTTTTGCTCAAAAAGAAATTCGCATTGTCATCTTCAGGACCTTTTGTTCTGCTTTGCTTGTATGAACGCGTGTCGATAAACGGCACAGTAACAGTTTATTCCCATAATAATAAATGTACATGTATAAAGGTAGATTTTTAATAATTAAATGAAAATTGGGAGGAAGACTAAAGAAACCCTTGCGCGCTTTTACAAAGTAGTCTCCCTTTAAGTTTAAGATTTATCTAAAAAATATTCATCCGGTATCAGACGTTGGCGTTTGCTTATATAATTGTACACTGTAATTAATTGTTAAGTAATATAAATATATACGGTTGTTTAGCCCGGGGGGGGAAGGGGGTACTCCACAATGTTTTAGGTGGGGGTGTTTCGCTGGGACCTAAGAACCTCTACCCCATCTCAGACCTACAGTTTCTATTTTCGCTATCCCATTTCAGACCAAACAGTTAAATTTGGTAAAAGGCTCTTTATACAAAAAAGGGGTTTGTTTACCCAAATTGACAGAATTAGGCGTCAAACCAATACACGCTCATTGAATCGAGTGAAGGTTCCAGATGAAAAATGTACCGGAAAAAAAATGACAAAACACTTAATACGAAATTTGAACGGAAAAAGTATACCCCATCTCAGACTTAGTGGGCAAAACTAAGACCCCATCTCAGACTTAGAAGGTCAAAAACCCGACCCCATCCAGCGGCACATAATTAGTATAAAGTTAAAATTTGAGTCCACGACAGTTAATTTGGGATAATACAGATCATTTGGAACCTATTTACGCATCTCTTTTCAAGCTAGCGATGCAAACATCTTAGTCATATAATAAACAACAATTGCATACAAAGTAAATGTCTCAGTCTTCATTTTTCTCTTTTCTCATTTTAGCTTGTCCATTCCCAATGGATGTTGTCTTCGCTTTGGACTCTTCATACGATTTAAAACCATCGGACTTCGACCAGCAGAAGAGTTTCGTTCTCACTATGATAAATAGTTTCACAATCTCCAAATCGCAGACGCAGGTTGGCCTTATCACCGTCTCGGAGAGCGCAAGGAAGGACATTGAACTTACAGAGTACAGTCAGCCGGGATTGCTGAAAGCCAGAGTGGCTGGTCTTCCTGTGGAGAAAGTGATCCCTTCAGATCCAACGAGCAGGCTTAGGGACATGCTGCGAAAGGCATTAGATATATTCAAAACGGGAAGTAGAAGTGGGGTATGTATTGCTCAACAGCTCTCATTTGAATGTCATGATGATGATGATGATGATGATGATGATACTGTAGGATATCATTTACAGGCGCAAAAGTTAAAATCACCTCAGCACCACCGGAAAGCACTTCTCAGTTTCTTTGATTTGAATGGTTAAACGATAAGACTTTATCCACGGACTCAAGTGAGAACCATCTTGTACAATATAAGAAACAGCACCACAGGAAAGTACTTTTCAATAGCTTTCATTTGAATGGTCCCACTTTAGGATTTCATCCACATGGTACTCACTAATATAGCTTTATATGTACTCCGTTTTACGCGGGCACATAACAATTAGAAACAATTAAAAGGCTAAAGACGGTAAAACAAATCTATATCGGAACAAACAAAATTGAGCCCTGTAGATTTTCTCAAGTAATACTAAACAAAGTCTGTCAAATATTATTTCTGTTTTTGTTATAACGATTACATTGGTTTTTCCGCAGGTACCCAAGTCTCTCATTGTAATAGTTTTTGGTGAGATTACAGAGGATTTGCAGACATTTGCCGCTTCTCTTAAAAACAGAGACATTCAGATATTTGTCCTTGCTGTTGGTGTGAACGCTCCATCTTCTAGCCATCTTAGCCTGGCTAGCGGTAGTGATCACGTGCACACAGTAAGCTCGGTGGATGAACTTAAATCTTTGAGCGCCAGGCTGACAAAGGACACGTGTGAAGGTGAGCGAAAATAGACACGCACGGCTTGGTAGTGTGAAGCATTAACGATTTTGCTGCGAGTTTAGGTCTAATATTTTATGTGACATAAATATGCATTGTGTGAAACGAGACTGTCTGACAACTGAATGACGTAATACACTGGGGAATTTAAAAAAAAAGTTTACATCCGAGTGATTACTCGAGTGAAAATTTGTATAATTGCACTGTATACTATGGTTGTTTACCATTTACAAGGAAAAACCGGTTGGTCCACGGTTTGTGTAAATGGTAAGCAAAACTCCAGAAAGGGAAATTCCGTTTGAGATTGGCGTGTACCATTTACCATTGATACCAGAAACGAGCTGAGTAACCACGCTTACGCATCAAAACTGGCGCAGGGCCTGGAACTGGTAGATAAAAGCAAATGGTACACACATTTCCGTTCGGAAATTTCGGTTGGGAATTTTGGACTACCTTTCAAGACGTTCCGTTTATTTCGGAAATTTTCCGGTCGGTCGAGCCAAAATTGTCTTACCATTTACATTCTGACCGAAATTTCCGGAATTTTTGGGTAAATGGTAAACAACCAATATCTCGTTCAACTCTTTGCGTGTTCACGAGATAAAAATGAGGCTCTAGTTTAATGCGCCCGTTAAAAAATCAACGAGTTAAAAGTCACATGCAAAACAAGGAGGACACTTGAAGGGTTAGATGAGAGGGCCCAACAGGAAAATGGGACACCTTATTGAGACTTATATAACGGAGTCACTGGTTAGCTTTCAGTTACTGTAAGGGGTAGCAGTTTATATAGTTAAATTTAGGACTAAGCAAGCCGAGAAGCTAGGTGGCACAGTGGTATGGTAGGCTATGTAAGCCTAAGCCTAGCTGAGGTCACAGGTTCAATCCTGAGTGGGGATTTTAGATTTTCTTTTTTACACTTAAAAATTTATTGAAAATAAAATTCCCAAGTGTCGACATTACGTTATATAAGTCTCAATAAGGAGTCTTGGGCCCTCTCATCTATCCCTTCAAGTGCTTTCCGCAAAACAATGGCAAAGTACTGTTGGTTGTTTTGTTTTGTTTCACAATCTCTGTACGTTGACTGCACAAAGTATAAGACAACAGTCTGGGAAAAATCCCGTTTGAATCCCGTCAAAGCGGCCAGCTCCAGCTACGAACACACGAACTTCTGTTTCTGGGGGTGTCCGCTTACGGGGCCTTCGACTGTACTTCTTAAATTTAATATCATAAGGACAACACATTATGGTCCTCGGGTGACCACAATATAAAATAAGACGAGTTTAGACGCCATTGTTAGAAGTTACTGTTACTGCTACTGTTGTAGTCGATAACTTAAAGAGACAGTGTCCCGGCTGACTTATTGTGTTTTTGTGGTTATGGCCAGGAGCTTGCTATAAGCTTGTTTTATTACCTTGAAATAGGAAGGAAAAATCGTCATAAGTGATGAAGCAACGAAATAAAAACTAAAGAAACAAAATAACGACTAAAAAGGTTAAAATTCCACAAGAATGGCAATTTTGATTTCTTGACCGCCCCATCGGTGAATTTCTCTGTCAGTTGGATCCGTGACACCGGCGTGTTGCCGTACACAATCAATCCGTAGTTAATTTTCCTTTGCCCGTAAGAGTCGATGATCGAGGTGATGGTGTTGGTCATACGGTCAAAGCTATCTTTGGCCGATTTACCATTTGCGTTGATCGCAAAAACAAGGTTAAGTGGTTCGATCGCTGTGAAGGTAAAACACAATTGCTTTGCTTAGTTTTCATTTCACACGCGTGTCGCGGATAAAGCGTGTCGCGCATTACGCTACCGTACATCTTATTAACCTGCTTGAAGTACAAAACATATTTAGTTTTAAGGACGTTCGCGCGAAAATCTTCTACAAGACAGATTTTTTTCAAACTTATGCTACGGTCTGATAATGAGTTACTGATGTCAGAAATGCAAAAAAAATTGGGGGTCACCGAATTGATTTTAGAGATATAGTGTGTAGAAATATACCCTGTTTTTTAAAAGTTAGTCCTCGTAACATGACATGGTGTCCATGGCTTTTAGTTAAACAATATCAAAAATGAATCGCTGGGGAGAAACTATTATATTTAAATGTTATCTAAGTGGGCCTGATTCGTAAATAATTCGAACTGTTTTCAACCTTTAAATGAGTTAACCCTTTAAAGAGGGCATTCGGAAACAACATACAGCTGAGATATGAGTGCAATTCGACGTCGCGTGGATAATAAAATGAAAAAGAAATCAAACTTCTACAAGACAGATTTTTTTTTCTTTTTTTCACAAACTGTAGATAATCGGTAAAGAAAGTGATATATGAAGAAAAAAATAGGGGTCACCGACCATCCAAGGGAGTTAAATCAAAGCAAAGTTAACGCAGCGGCTACCATCCCTTCATGTGGATAGATTTCTTCCTTTGCGCGCGCGCTCGTGCATGACGTTGCATGGCGTTGCGACATGAATTGCGTGCGCAGTAAGGATGCGCATAAACAATTGGCGCGAACGTCCTTAAGATCTTCATCGCTGTTATAAAAACATCTGAGCTGATATTTATTCCCTAGGTCTGCATGCCTGAATTTTATGACCTATTCTGTGCTTTCATATTTTATTTACTCATTTATTTATTTTGAGTTATGTTGTACCACCAACCTGCCTGCTCACTGAGGTCGAGAGTCTGACAAAGCCCTTAAAACATCTTGTTAACTATACCTTGACATATCTCCCTGGTGAGATTTTTGACACTGTCTGCCAGCTGATCAAAAGAGCTTAACTTCATAACATTCTCAGGATTTTCCATGGCGATGCTTCTCGACTCGTTAATGTCAGCTCCACTGCCAACCCCCACTGCCATGACTTGTACTCCTTTTGTCTGCAATCAGGAATGAATTGCATTTAGCAAGAGAGCATGAGATACGAGATCACACAATAATGCACGTCTCCTCCGCGGTTAAACGAGAGAAATTTGCAAAAGTTAAGCAAAGTACTTAAAAGTTAAGGTTGTCATTTTCACTGTTTAAAGTTTAATATATTGCCAATACACTGTCAATTTACCAAAAAACTGTGAACTGCAGAACTGTCGGTGCCATTTGCCAACATAATTTTGATCAGGCGCAAAGAATTTTGCTCAGTTTTCAACGGAAAAAAGCTTATCATTTTGAGAAAAATTAAAAGATAGTAACGTGAACTAATTCTTTTTATACATCATTGCCCATATTTCCATTTAATATTAAATAAAATCCCACAAAATAAAACGAAAAACGCCTCGGACGTTTGACCGCGGTGGATCCTAAAGCAAACGCAAGATATGTAGCCTGGTAACAACATGGCGATGAACCCTTTATTCAGAACTGAAGAGAATCGAATGCCCTGGAAAAAGGCTAAAAAATCCTCCTGGAGAAAATAGTGATGGCCCAATGTTAATGATGGATTGAAGATGAGTGATCATGATGTCAAGGAGAAGTTTGCGCCTTGCGTGGCAGTGTCGCTCAGTGTTTCCCATTCTTATTAACATCCTTAAACAAAGGGTTGAGAAATTGTGTTGACCAACTCCTTCCGGATTTTAAAGTTTACTATTCCTTGTGATAAGTCAATGTAATGTGTTTCTCTCTCTTGTTTGCTTGTTATATTTGGTGAAACATGAATTAAGGCAGGGGTAAACATGAACGCCATTTTCCGCCACTTGACATGGCTTTAATGGAAATATCTCGTTCACGTTTCAAGCAATCCAAAAACTCTCTGCTCATTTCATGAATCTATGTTATGGGGTGTTTTGTAAA
Organism: Cladopsammia gracilis; assembly: GCA_022457155.1. Taxonomy (NCBI): domain Eukaryota; kingdom Metazoa; phylum Cnidaria; class Anthozoa; order Scleractinia; family Dendrophylliidae; genus Cladopsammia; species Cladopsammia gracilis. Next base: position 36,543 of record JAJGOT010000425.1, read on the forward strand.
TTTTTGGGTGATTTTTGGGTATGTTTGGGAGGAAATAGTTTTTCTCAGAGGATTTGTAAAATTAAGAGAAATAAGAAATATTGAAAATTTAGTGAAGTTTTAAAAATATAATTTGTTGTTAATAATTAGTAGGCGGACACCAAGTTAGTCCACCAGCAACCTAGGGTACTCTTGCGTGGGTATCGACTGTCTGTTGGTGTTCCAAAAATCATTTTCTTTCTTCTATCCCTTCTTTAAACCTCTTCAAATTTCATTCAAATTCATGTTTACCCCCGCCTTAACTTTCGATCGTTTTCTAGTTTTGAATTTAGGCACTCAAGGGAAGTATTGATTATTTACACAGCTAAGCCTTAATAAAAAAAAGAATGTCACCTTCAGTGGCGCCAAAACGCTTTGGTAAGGGGCGGACCCTCCACTGGTCTTCCCATCGGTCACGACAACCAACAGCTTTGGCACATTTTTCCTGGCCCCACCTCTGTCAGTAAACAACCTCTCATTCGCCATTTTAATCGCCTTGTCTGTTCGCGTGAGGCCTGGGTCATAATCAATGTCCATGATTCTTTCCTTAAGTGCTTCAAGGTTGTGGAGAGAGGCGTCGGTAAAGTCAAAGTCCAGTGTGGCGTTTTCATTGTAGTGGATCAAGCCAAAGTGTGTTCCTTCTTTTGACACGTGGAAGTACTCTGTTAGCTTGGCAAGAGAGCTCTTTAGGGTCTCAAAGTTATGCCATCCAACAGTTCGGGACGAATCCAGGATTATGCCAATGTCCATGGCGTGAACGCAGGCTGAAAAGATAACAAAAAGCTATCTTTTTGAATGCGCTGAATATATAGACTATATAGACTGGCGTGCTGCCTAGCTCGCTGAATGATTGATTGACTGACTGACTTAACGGTGGCTGAAAGACTGCTTGGTTGACTGACTGTACTAACTGACTAACTGACTGTCTAAATGAATGCGCAATGACTGACTGGATGAACTGACTAACTGACTGACTGACTGACTGACTGACTGACTGACTGGCTGACTGACTAACTGACTGACTGGACTAACTGCCTTACTCTCCAAAGGGAGGTACTGACGGGATAAACTGACTGACGGACGGAAAAAATAAAGAGATGATCGACGGAAATGCTTTCGACTATGATTGGTTTCTTTGCTAATAAAGAATATGCAAGTGTGTTGGGTGTGCTAAGTATAAGGAGATGAAACAGACCCTACAAGTTCATTCATAAAAAAGTACTTAACAGAAAGGTGTCTAGCTGATCTCACCTCCGCACGGTCTCTTATCGGCCACTGCCAGATCTCGACTCTCCCGACAAGCCGTAGCCTTGAGAACGCACTCATTAGTGTAATCCTGACCGTCTGTTCCACATACGGGATCTTCAACTTTAGCACACTGGTCATCGCATGCGCACTCGGTCTTTCCATCATCATATGAAATACACTGTGCATAGTGTTCGCAGACTCTCTTCTCGCATGGATCTTAAAAAGCGGAAGATACTAAATTACACTTACATTAGCGACTATATAAATAAAACAAGACGCTGTGGGAGCGTATACTTGGGCGTCGTTGTATTAGGCGTATTGGAATGAAAATATCTTGGAAAATCTTCATGCACGTCAGTTTAGGGTTTGATGATAGGGAGTGCACTGAGTATTGGGATAGTCTTGTATGTCGTTGACTGTTGGTGCACATTTGTAAAGTGGAACACGTGAAGACTTACGTGAAGTGCGGGTGCAAGGATTATATTTGACGCTTGTAGAATTTGGAAAAGCTTAATTGTGGCCAGCGAAACAGAGAATTCATGGCGGCGCATATTCTGTATTCAGGTTTCAAATTACCCTTTTGACATATGCAAATTCGGTGCACTTTCTTCTGAAAACTACAACAAACTTAAAAGGGCTAAATTTGTTTTCTGTCTTTTCTGCTACGTACCTTTCCCTGCTGTATGACATCGATTATTATATTTAGTTTCATTCAAGATTTATCTTCACAATTGGTAAACATGAATTTTGCGTGAAGCTGGCACTTGGGGCCCTTGTTTACATAAAGTGACCTATTTTGGTTTCGTTCGCTTTCTGACTGAAAACTCACTCCACTCGAAATTTTTCCATAGCCGTTCACAGCCAGCCGTTCGAAATTTTTGTTCTGTTTCAGCCGTTCACTGCAAGCCGTTCAAAATATTAATTGTTCAGGCGTTCAACTGAAATTCGATCTGTTGGCAGATCTCGTTGCCTAGCACGTGATCAAAATCTGCCGTGAAGAAATTGTTCTTTCTCGATGTAGTGCGAAAATTATTTTATTGTTACATCTAGAAGAACTAGTCGTTTGAAACTGTATTTTTGTAATGGACGATTTTATATAAGTGACGATTTGTCCGCTCGTTTTAGCGCATGGATGGGAAATTGTCATAAATCGGACCGTTCCATTTTAAAGAGTCTAAAGATGTACATGTACCTTTGAGAATTCATAAACTCGAATAATATTCCATCGATTCAATTGAATTAAAGACTGAACTACGGCTAAAGAGTAAGCGATCAAGATATCAGAATTTATCTGCCACTAGAATTTAATTTTCGCCGGCGAGCATATCAAGAAATCGAAAGCGTTAAAGCTAGCCGAGACGCCAGCTGACCAGTATTCTTCTCCTCGTTACGCTTGACTGAGTTTGACGCACGCGCATTAGAGCCCAATTGCAAATTCGTGCACTACCAAACTGCATTTTATAACTTGGGCTCTCCGCCCAAGTAAAAAACGTTTTTACTTGAATTTCACCCGTGTTCTTGAAGTTATCCTTAACTGATTGGATAGTCGAACTTCACAAAAGTATAAAAATTAATTTAATACGGTCACAGTTCTGTGTTTTGTGCTGTAATGGAGGTCCACTTTAAGTCAAACCTAAGTAGAGACTTTATTTAACGAGGATTGCACAGAAGTAGTATAAAAATACTAACAAACCAGTGGCCCTCAACATATAAAATGTAACAATAGAAATATCAATTAAAAACTATAATAGAGGTATTCGTCTAACTGAGGTAGATAGCGTAAGCTTGCAGTATTTTGCGAGTAAAACATCGGGGCTTCGACCACTCTCCGCCAACACAGGGTTCCCACTGCCTCGTCCCCAGGCGCGGTGCACGTGGAGTTGTGGCACTGATCCTTCCCTCGACGCCCCGCGCACCCTGTTTCTGGCGCTAGACCTGCGCCTTAGGACGAACCCAATTTACACAGGTCCTCTCATACACGTTTTATGTAGGTTACCTTTTATTATTACTTCATACACCCTTGGCACTAACGACGGCAAATCTCCATTTCGGGCGTAGTCGAACACATATTCCTCTCCAGAGGTAAAAATCCTCAGCTTGTTTCTATCTGGAGTCCTGCCGACTGCAACTGCCACAATCTTGATTCCTTTAATAGTCAGCGCTGACGAAGCATCACGTAGTTCTCGATCCCCTTCGTTCACTCTCTCTCCTGTCAGCACAATCAAGGCTTTTATGGCATACGACCTAAGCAACTTAGAATCTCCAAACACTTCGCGCTGAGCACTTCGTAAAGCACTTTCTACTGTTCCTCCGGGCATTAGCCGCACCCTATCTACTTTATCCTTGAGGTTGTCAGTATCATAGTTCTTAAACTCGGCGAGAATCTCGCCCGAGCCATAGTTGATGATGGAGATATGGATGCCCGGGGCTGAAACAGAGTAGATGTCCAAGAATTGTTTGATGAAGTCTTTTTGCTTCTGGAAAGTGTCCTGAGTGATTCGACCTGCTCCACCCAGTGCGAATACCAGGTCAATTGGTTTCTCTGTTAAGGAACAAATGCAGTTATGATGAGACGAATGCAATGTGCATGATTGCTTTTCCGGTAAAGTGGCACACGAACCATAGGTATCCCACGAGCCACAGATCACCCACGCGGCCGGAGCTAACCCGATTGACCCGATTTAATAAGCAAATAGTCATGCGCTTACATTTCTTCGCCTTTTCTTCCGTTAATATATCGTTCAAGATTAATTAAAACTATAAAAATAAACGGCACGGGTGCTTACATAACCTGATTCAAACCCGAGAGAAAACATTGTTGTTGTTTTTGTCTTGCTTTTGCGATTTAAAAACTAAGGGCCGGTTATTTAAACGAAATCTAACAGACTGCAGTTTAAGATAATTAATGGACATCCACATCTGTTTATAAAAAGGTCGTTTTAAGTAGATAATTTTTTTTTCTAGTCTGTGCTATATGCCTTCTCGTTACTCTTTACAGTATATAACGTTTAAATCTTACGGTTCGCCAAATTGAAATTGGTTTAGACCGCGGTTCTGTTAAACACCGTCTAAACGTCGTTTAAATAACCGCCCTTACTGTTTCACTCACTAGAGAAAGAGTGAGTAAAACATTTTGGTTAAAACAGCTGCCCTTGCAATACCCAAATCATCAACAAATCGCCACCATAGAAGAGAAGGAAAAAACAACGTCATATTGTTCAGTTAACAAAGCCATTTACCATACATAATAAAAAAAATTGCCTTAAATGAGCTATGCCATGGGGATTTTGAAACGTTTGGATCAACACTCGGCCCCAAACTGAGGCACACCAAGAGCCGATGTCAAGTGAATTTTCAGAGAAAAAAATAACCATGCATAATCAATAACCTTAGGTTGCATTCCATTTCTATCCTGGCCATCTACAGCCTAAGACACTTATTTTTATTTTTTAGAGCACTAGTAGAATACGTTTAGACAAACCTGGACCATTATTTTTGGCTTTCCACTGCTATAAATATATCTTTTGGCCTTGCCGACAGCCGTTTCAAAAAAGAACACTGCTCAAACAGAGGATGGTAAACCTGTGACATTACTTACGTATACACAGCCCGGCATGTAGTACCCTGACCTCATGGTACCTCTTGCATGCATCAGATGTCAGCTGACAGATGTTATCGTATGTCAAGCCATCTGTCCCACACACACGGTTTCTGGAGACACCGCAGGCCGCTGGATCGGGGCACTTGCACGTGGCTATTCCAGAAGGTGGGACCATGCAATATGAGTAATATTTGCACTCTAGACTGTCACAGGAAGGATCTGAAGGATATAAATCTAAATATTAAAAGAGTAAAAAGTTGACACTGGCTGTAGTTTTAAAAATATGGACGTTTCGTAACGTAATGTAAAGCCACTGCGCAGTACTTTCCTGTGGTTCTGTTTATTACGCTGTACAGGGTGGTTCTACCTTTTGAATTTGAAAACTTTTGAAATTGTGATCATTGAAAGGAAAGCTACTTAGAGTAATTTTCTGTGGTGCCGTTTGTTAACTTTGGTCTTTATTTAATAACTGTATTACTTAAGTGCTTGTCTCCGTGCACCAATACAAATTTATATGAACTGTAAGTATAGTTACTTGTAAATTGTATGCAAGCATGCACCGAATAAAGTGACCACAATTGCGATCTCAAAGGGACGAATTCTACTTTCCGAAACAGACTTTTTTCCTTGTTCGTGTTTCTGGGGATGGTTTCAAGCAACTAAGAAACACACTTTAGACTTACTAGTAACACAACTTCCCCTGTGCCTCGGTGTAATCCACTTCTGTTCTTTGCAAGCAGCTAATTGCATCGCATCTAAGTTACGGTACGACTTCCCGTCTGAACCGCACAGTGGACTGTTGGCATTATTGGTCAGCGGACTGCACTTGCACTTCGAAACCTTGCCTTTGACGCACTTGGAGTAGAAATTACAGCGCTTCCATTCACACGTGTCAAAATCTGACAATAAGGACAGCAGTGTGAAATCAATGAGAGATTTGATTGTTTTTTCTTCGCCGTTCACACCAACACTTAAACATGTTCACAGTCAACGCACTTCACGCATGAACGCACATCTTCAGCTATTCATCGATTAGGTCATTCTTCGATTTCATTTTTCGAAAAATTTACTCATATTTCGTACGTTATATTCTATGATTGAATCATGAATTTTGTTTTTAAGTTTAATCTTTAAAAGGATTTCTTCTGCCATATTGACCGCGCTCCCCAAAAGTCAACTCTGAAATGATTAATTATAAATTCTCATCTTGGAAGCTACATGTATCTGCGAAGTTACAGGTTTACGCTCCTGGTTTACTTGTCAATTTTTATTGCTCGTGTAGATGATCAACAAGTTTTCCTTTACAATTTTCCATTGACAAGGTTTCCTTGTTCGTGTAGACGACGAGCAAGTTTTCCTTGATAAGTTTCGGTTGTGCCCGCAATGCCTAAATCAATAATAGCCTTGCCACATTTTCCTTGTTGTCCGTCTACACGAGCAAATTTCTGACTTGACAATTTTTCCTTGTCAAGGAAAAGCTAGCATGCCAGCTTTTCCTTGACATGGAAAAATTGTCCACTATTCTCCATCTACACGAGCAATTTTTCCTTGTCAAGGAAAACTTGTCAAGGAAAAATTGCTCGTGTAAATGGGGCTTAAATGTTGTTTAGTTTCAAACAGGTTTAGAAAAATACCTCCTTTATATGTCCCATAATATTTGGAGTGAAATCTATACTAAAATAAACTTTATCGACTTTTATTGCAATTCCAGGTAGTTTTAGTCGTGTACATTAAAAACTTTGGAGAGGCTTAAAACGTAGATAAACCAAACAAAATTTAAACATAATGAAACGGGGCTTTAGGTATTCCATACAGTACCAAAATCATATGAATACGATTGCAAATTAATATAAAACAAGAGGCTAAACATAGCCTATACTCATGCGCATGAGACTCTAAGACGAGTTTATTGAAGCTACCAATTTTTCTGTAGTCGCTTTTAATATTTAATTTATTGATTCCTGATCAAACCCACACTAGTGTAATACTTCCCAAACGTTAACCGTGAATTATTTCTATTACATTGGGTTATTCCAGAAAGAATCCCCCCCCCCCCCCCCCACCGACGGATGGCAAGATTGTTTGACCCCTTTCCCCCCCCCCCTCCTCCCGCCTGGATTTCCAAGCCAAGAGACCCCTTCTCCTGCCCGGATTTCCAATAATTTTTGTGGAAGCCCTAAATTTACAGGTAATGATAAAAATACATGTAATCCGATCCACGAGATTCTACTTTTATAATGTGAAAACTGTGGTGATGAGTGCTATAAATTGGTGAAACATTTTAATAAAAATAAATATTGCGTGACACATCATGAATCATGACACCCCCCCCCCCCCCCCCCCCCGTTTGATTTCAAGACCAAATCGAAATGAAATTTTTCTATAAAGCTAGTCCTTTAAATAACTGCTTTGATTTTGCCATGTATTAGTTTTTTCCAAGCTTCACAGTTTTTCAAAGTGTTGTCGCAAATACACTTCTTTCATATATGCAAATTTCGTGTGGAATGTAATTCGATCGCGTGCTGCTTTCACATGATCATGAATCCAAAATATTTGTTCTAAAGGTCCAAACTTTTTAATGAAACTCATATTTCCTTGAATGAAAATGTTTTTTCCTTGAACAAAAGAGTTAAACGCTTATCAGAATTCAGTGATTTTCTCCTTCCGGAAGGCTTGGCGATTTATTTATCCTCAATGCAGTGCGCAGCGCTGGCGTCTGCGAATTATATTATAAACATCACAAAATAATATTTAAATTCAGCAACCTGCTATATTATATCTAGTGTTTTCTAAAATTTCCGACTTTGCTTGTGTATATAGAATGCCATTCTTATCCGTAAAGATGATTCGCATAATGTTTTCGCGAATCAAAAAATCTTGAAAGCAAACTTTATTTCAGAAAGCGCTATTTAACTTAATTATATTTAAATACTAGCGTTCCTTTACCGTGATTATTGACTTCACGAAGAAAACATTCGAACAAGTTTGCGTCTAATGTTTCCCAAACCGTAACTGCATTCTGTTACATTTGAAAAGACTACTTTTAAAAGCAATAAAATCAGTAAACGACCGGGTTATTTTTCAATTTTAGTAATTCTCAAAAACTGTATTACGCGACAGTCCGTTGACTCTGTGTTTAGAGTGCACAAAAGCTCACAAAAGCAACTGTTTCTCGGTCTAGAATAACAAGTATGACACAAAGAAAAAGTCAATCACAAATTGATATCAACATAAATTCTCACCGAAAAATGAAATTTCTATTATGGTAAAGTCCCTCGCCTGCTTGAAAATTCTTTAAACTCCGCTTCTTCGGATTTGATCGCCCCCCGCACTGATAAAACTTGAAGCAAGATTTCGTCGCTCGTCGCTTACAGCTCTCCTTTTTCTCCACTACAGCGGCTTCTGAGTACTCTTTAAAGCTTTCTCTTTCCATTTTGAGTATTTTGAATGTGTGTTGTTATTCCGACAAGACAAAGAAAACCAAGCACATGCCGAGCGCGGCAGACATTTTTGTAGAGTTTTTACGTGACCTGCGACCCGGTTAGTAATAATATATGCGTGCATAAATTTGCATGCACTAATGTGACAAAAACAAGAAGAAACGCCACCGATTTTATACCTCATGCGCTTACTGCGCATAAGTAATTAACAAGTTCAACAAAATTCTGCATTTCCTCCAATAAGCGCCCGATGCGCGTATTTACAATTGCGCATTTTTGCCTTTTCAACATCAAAATATATATTAATTTGGTTTGAAAGTTGGCCAATTTATTTCTTTCCTTGGTAGTAAAAGGGTGTAAATTGCACCTTCTATTACCTCATGTACCACGGTTTCTAACTTATTTTTATTGAAGAGGCGTTCGTGGTTATACAGTTATTCACCAAAAATGCAAAGCCAGGGCGCTTGTGAGAGGTTTCGACTATTAGGTGCTTTCACTTTTAATAAGTTATATCAAAATTGAGAAGCATTAAAAATTAGATTTAGATTCTAAAATGTTTATAGAAATGCAGAGAGTTTAAAACTACACACCTGGGCCAAATTTTGAAGCGCAAGAGCATTTCGTTCAAGAGTTATAGCCGAAGGAGTATCAGACATTTTTAGTAAGAAATGTATGGAGCGACCATCTTGGTGCCCCACGTACTTAGGGCGCCAACATGGCGGCCAAAACTTCAGTCTTAATTACACCCAAAATCTCATCACAAAATATGGGATTCACTGTAAGTTCCATTAAATCGTCTGCTTCAATTTTGTTTATTTTCACGGCTTATCTGAAATAGCGTGACGAATTGCGTGACACATTTAAAATCGTTTTAAAAAAGTCGGAAGCAAAACGTCGTTGAAACCTGAAACTTTTTCTGAAGGATTGTGACATTGTTACTCACATACCATGTTAGAAAAACCGCTTTGTAAGATGTATAGTTTAGATTTTTTTATTTTTTATGACGTCATGTGCAAACCCCTCAATAGTGATTTGACTGAAATAAATTTGATATTTTGGAAAAGTGGTCGCTTAGGAGAGTGGGCGAAAATGGAGGTTCGACTGTATCACATTTCCCGACCATAGAGGGCGCTTATTCGAAATAGGGCGATTTATCGAAGACAAGAAATAGTAATACGGTCAAGTCACCTTGCATTATTTTGTCCACTGTCTGTTGAACCTTGACCTTCAGTCGATCAGGTGATCCCACGGCCACAATGAATTTGTCTCCGGAAGCTAACGGTCTGATATTCTCCAGTCCTGTATCTCCTACAACAACGACAACCACTTTGATTCCTGCTGTCTTCAAAGACTTAGAAATGCCTGCAAGGCCTTGCGGAGAGGTCACACTGCTTCCATCTGTGATAAGTATTATAGCCTGGCGGTAATAAAAGGTGAGAACAAATCAGTGAGGTTGAAATTTTTAAAATGGCGCCGGTTCCAAGTGCCTAACGTCGTCCCCAGGGTCTTCTCAGCGGTCAGTATAAAATATGGACTGTGGACTACGGACTGCGGACTACGGACTGCGGACTACGGACTGGGTATAAAACATGGACTAGGGTATAAAATGCGGACTGAGAATCATGGACTCGCTATAAGACGTGGACTGGGTGTAAAATAACGAGGACCGAAGCTGTGAACATAAAATATGCACATTTTATCAGAGTTCATTGTCTACCAGCATTTTGTGAAACGCAGTGGCTATTCGTACGGCACCAGTACGCGGACTTCGATTTGCTATTCATACGGGAGTCCAAAACTTTCGACAGTTTTCGCTATTGTTCTTCACTTTTGTTGGTACACAATAACCAAGCATTATGTCATGGCATAATGCTATTTATGTCGATACAATGGTCTTGTGTAGTCTTTGCGCATATTTGTGCATCCGATGGTGGTTTATGATAGTTCCAATAACAACCAATCAAAGTGCATTGCGTGTATTCTCGTGCGGGTATAAAGAGTGATCATTCAATACAGTATTTCCCTCTTGCTTTCCACCATCACAGCGATTAGATCTCTTGGGTAGAATACTTTTTACGTGCCACGTCTACTTGTAGGCAAGTCTTGTAATTGTATGATATATTCTTAATATTTATTTGTTTAACTTATGTCAGAGTTACGGGAGTGCAGTTTTAGGGATAACCCTAAAATATTAATCCTTGGGCATTCTTTCGTACGTCGTTTGAACCACTTTGTCTCTAAAGTACTGCGCCTAAATCACCAATTTTTCTTAACGGGGGCGGCTAGGTTTAAATGGCACGGTGTTGGGGGTAGGACAGTCGCCACCACTCTAAATTATGATCTCCAAGTGGTGGCATCGTTCAAACCCGATATAGTCATTTTACAGCTGGCACCAACGATCTCTCACAGTTTACCGCTTTGGTGGTGGGTTCAGCCCTAGAGGATCTGGTGCGCCTTTTACACGATTCCCATAACGTTAGAATAGTGTGTGTCTGCCAAACTATTTATCGGGAGGCCAACCCCGAATTTAACGAGCGTGCTCGTGCTCTTACAAAATTTCTTAAAGTTTTATTAGAGCCACTCCCTTATTCCTTTTTCTGGGGACACAGAGGGTTCTGGAATGCCACCCAGAGATTTCTCGCTCATGATGGTGTCCACTTAATCAGCGAGGGCAATATAAATTTTATCGTAGCCTTAGAGGGGCTGTTTTAAAGTCGTTACAACTTTTAGGCCAAACGGGTCAATAGTTTTTTCCTTGCCATTAAGCCATTTCCCTTTTATATGTACAGTGTACATTTCATGCCAAGCCGCAGAATGTATTGATATGTTGCCTCGTGATTCAGCCATAATTTATTTTGCTGGTCTCAGCTTTGCTGTTCACGTTGGCTTATTTGTTGGCCCTGTGGGTCATATGATTGCACAGAGTGTGCCTTTGTTATCTCGGCTATGGTCATTTTCTTTGCTTGCAGTTGCCGTATGAGTGTACAACCTTATTTTGACCGCCTGTAGGTGTGTCCAATGCACTCGGTTTACTGACAATGCAGTTTATTAACGGAAATGAGCTTATTCGTTTATTTTTTATCACATTGTTCAGCTGAATACAGGAATTTCCTGTTTTTTAGCGGTCATTTTTGTGGCGGCCCCTCTGAGGTTTCCAAATCTTATTTAGGTAACTTCAAAATTTTCTATCAACCTATAGTTGTTAGTTTCTTTAGATTATCGTTTAGTCATGCCTCCCAAGAAACGTACTGCTGCCAAACGTACTGCTGCCAGTGCTACCACGAGGAAGTCGAAACGCCTTCGTCCGTCAGAGCTGACCGAACAGGCAACCCCATCTACGCCAATCGAGGTTCCCAGCAACACTGTTCCCAGCAATACTGGGCTAATTCAGATCGATCTCCAAGCTTTGACGAGCTCCATCACAGTCGCAGTTTCACAGGCGGTGAAGGAAGCCCTACAAGTGCAGCGTCCAAGTCTGACGCCTCACAATGATCCTTCCAGTCACGCTGTGGAAAACGTGGTGCAAAACGAGGTGCTAGCTTTGACCCAAGGTACCAACCAGAAAACTCCTGCACTAGACTCTGGCGATCAGCCTCGCCAATTATTTACAAGTATAGCCATTAATTTAGGTGCTAGAGTAAGCGATAAGTTAAAGGCTCGGATTTGGGCTAACGAATTCATTCACTTTGGGACGTTATTGTCAGTAGCTCCTCCTCGCGAAAAATTCGCATTGTCCATGGCGCCAACCGGGGGTCTTTCAAATCAACCCCAACTCACCCTTGAGCCTTGCAACACGCCAAAAAGGATAACCCATATGGACCAATGGCTAACAGCCTTTAATACCTTTGTGTCGATTTACACGGAGAAAGCTACTGACGACGCCCCAAAACTAATGAAATATTGTGAAGCGGTGCGTGATCTTTTCAATAAGTCTGGGGATTGGCTTTTTTATGATGAGCAATTTCGGTACCTCAGGCAATCTGCCCCGGAATGTTATCCCTGGGATCAGATCCATTGGGAATTGTGGCTGCGCGCCATGGCCAACTTTCGCAGCAAACCGCAATCCACCCCCAATAGCGATAAGCCCACTTCCCGAGCACGTTTTCGCTCCTCTAATTACCCGAAAGGAACGTGCTGGACATTTCATGCAGGTAGACAATGCAGGGGATGTCAATACGAGCATGTGTGCTTCAAATGTGGCAATAAACATCCCGCGAGCCAGTGTCAGGTCCTCCCATTCAATCAGCGAACAAATCCTAGCAAACCAGGACCGTCAGCTCAAACTCCGAGTCCTGGGCCGCTCTCCGGCTACGCCCGTAAAAGTTGAACGGTTTGAGCATTTATTATCTGGTTATAACTCAGTTTTAACGCAATATTTTAGTGGACGGTTTTCGTTTTGGTTTTCGCCTTATCTACGTTTGAATCTCCGAATTTACAAAGTGCGTTACAACGTCCGGACATTGTTTTAGCCAAATTGACAAAAGAGATTGAAGCTGGCATGATTGCGGGACCTTTAATTGCTCCACCTTTTCCTATTTTTCGAATCTCGCCTATTGGCCTTGTTCCAAAAAAATGCCTGATGATTTCAGATTAATTCATCATCTGTCTTACCCCAAGGGGTCCTCTATTAACGATTTCATTCCTGACGACTGCGCGTCAGTCCATTATGCCACTATCAACGATGCCGTTAATATTCTTAAACGTATGGGACCGGGTTGTTATATGGCAAAAACGGATATTAAGTCGGCTTTTCGTATTATTCCAGTCCACCCACTTGACTTTCCCTTACTAGGAATCAAATGGGCCAATAAGTATTATTTTGACACATGTTTAGCCATGGGTTTAAAATCAAGCTGTGCTCTCTTTGAGAAATTTAGTTCTTCTTTGGAATGGCTTGCCCTCCATCATTTAAAGGTTTATGCCGTGTTACACATTTTGGATGATTTTCTGTTTATCGCACCTAGTCACGAGAAGTGTTGTTCGGATTTATCACGTTTCCTCCGTATGTGTGATTACATCGGAGTTCCTATTGCAGAGGAGAAAACAGTTGGCCCCGATACCACGCTACAATTTGCGGGTATCGAGCTTGATTCTGTGCAACAGGAGGCCAGACTACCTTTAGACAAGCTTAAAAAATGCCGCGCCTTACTCCTTGATTTTTCTAGTAGACGCTCAGTTATTCTCCGAGAACTGCAGTCCTTATTTTTGTTGCTCCGTTGTCGTGCCAGGCCGGGCATTTTTACGTCGCCTAATTGATTTGACGACTGGTCTGTCACGCCTTCACCATCACATCCGTTTACACAATCAGGCCAAACAAGATATACATATGTGGTTAGAATTCTTGACCACATTTAATGGTAGGGCATTTTTTCTGTCAGATCGATGGGGAAACTTCCTCCTCACTTGAATTATATACAGATGCCGCTGCATCAAAGGGGTATGGCGCGATATTTGGCGAGCATTGGTTTGGTGGGCCCTTTCCTAGCGCATGGCATGGTTTCAATATTGCAGTTCTCGAGCTTTTTCCAATAAGTCTTGCTGTACGTATTTGGGGCCCTCACATGGCCAACTGCTGCATTATGTTTTTTACTGATAACGCTGCACTTGTAGATATTATCAACAAACAGACTTCTAAACACCGCGGGGTTATGGTCCTTATACGTGATTTAGTTCTTAGCTGTTTACAAAATAACATTCTATTTCGAGCCCGCCATGTTCCTGGTCTGAAAAACAGTCGTGCCGATTTCATCTCCCGATTTCAGGTGGAGAACTGAATTCAAGCAAATAACGCCAGAAGCGGACGAATTACCAACGCAAATACCTGTGAACCTACTACCGGAGAGGTGGTCACTTTGTTAAGAGATTTGCTAGGCTCGGCTTTAACGCCTGGTTCCAGGGTCATTTATCAAAGAGCGTGGCGAACTTTTCAAACTTTTCGCCAGCGTTTCTATGGGCAATCAACCCTCGGGTTGCCCTTGCCAGTCCCCGTTTTAGCGCTTTTTATTTCTTATCTTGCGGCCCGGAAGCTCGCTTCCTCTACCATTACTTCTTATCTTTCGGCTATTAGTTATGTCCATAAGATAAAAGGCTATCAAGACCCCACTAAAATGTTCCTTATCGGTAAACTATTGACGGCACTAAGCCGTCAGCGTTCAGCCGATATTCGTTTACCCATCACTAGACCAGTGTTACATGAGCTTGTCAAATCTCTTCAACACACCAACTCTTCGGCTTTTCAACGCCGTCTCTACACGGCCATGTTTCTATTAGCATTTTATGGCTTTTTTCGAATTGGTGAAATAGCGGCTAAGAGTGCGGATCGTGTGGTTTGTGTGGTCCAGTTCAAAGACGTGACGTTCCAGATGGATGACGGCACGCCACATATGGTCAAGATTATCATTACCGACTTCAAGCATAATACCACTAAAAAGCCTTTCGAAATCCTAATTGAACACGAAGACACCTTGCCTTTCTGTCCGGTAAAAGCTATACTAGAATATTGCACCCTTCGGGGTTCCCATCCAGGCCCGCTTTTTGTCAACAGCGCATGCCTATCACTGTTTACCAGTTTAACTCAGAACTATCTCGTTGTTTGACTTTTTGTGGTTTGGATACTAGTAGATATAAAGGCCATAGTTTCCGTATAGGCGCCGCGTCTCATAAGGCTGATAAAGGCTTTTCGGACGCCCAAATTCGCACTCTTGGCCGCTGGAAATCGGATGCTTTCAAGAGTTATATTCGTTCTGAATGCCTAAACGCTAACTGATTGACCCGTCGATCTTTGAGGTTACGTTCGACTTTTAAAACACATTAGGACTCTATTGACGACAACGAACGTCAGCCAGCGGGCTGCTCGTTGCCTTTCACGCTGTGTAAATGTTCAGTTTAGTAGTTTTTCTCTCCGCGCGAGGGGGTTGTATCCAATCATTTGTTAAATCAACGCCTTCTATATCTAGACATTTTACTTAATTTGTATTTCATGTATTATCTTAGTTCATCTGCGGTAACAGTGCCGTAGGTCAGACAATGGGCTGCTACTGATCTGTTATCCACTTTTAGAGTAATCCGATTAGTGTTCAATTTCGACATTTTACTTACTACGGTGACCGTGACGTAGGTCAGACAATGGGCTGCTACAACCTCGTTCCCAGGGTTTCTCTTCTTCCCGCCCCCTGGAGCGAGAGAGGGGCGGGAAGAAGAGAGACCCTGGGAACGAGGTTCGGGCTGCTACTGATCTGTTATCCACTTTTAGAGTAATCCGCTTAGTGTTCAATTTCGACATTTTACTTACTGCGGTGACCGTGACGTAGGTCAGACAATGGGCTGCTACTGATCTGTTATCCACTTTCAGAGTAATCCGATTAGTGTTTCATTTCAACATTTTTACTTACTGAGGTGACAGTGACGTAGGTCAGACAAGGGGCTGCTACTGATCTGTTCTTTTAAACTTCTACCGTAATGGTCAATGACTCGATTTGACAGAAATGAAGGTCAGATATTACAACTTCATCATTATCTGACGTGACGGTGACGTAGGTCAGATAAAAGGACTGCTACTGATCCGTGCAAAAGGGTAATTCTAAGTATTCCTACTAGGTGAGCTCCGTTGTGTTGTCTTGGTGGGGCGGCCACATTGTTGTGGCTTGTGGCGTCTTTTTCGCCCCACCTTTGCTGAACATGATAATTTTAGTAACGTTTTTGTTAATGCGCTTTTATCCCATAATAAAAAACGCCACTTGAAAACAGTGGCCGTAAAACTCCAACTTGAAAGTGCTTTCTCTGGTGTACGTGTTTATCATCTTCAGCAAACTAGTGCGACTCCACACAGAGCTCCCACATTACGATCAAAACAGTGTATCGGCATAAAACCAAGCATTATGTCATGGCATAATGCTATTTATGTCGATACAATGGTCTTGTGTAGTCTTTGCGCACATTTGTGCATCCGATGGTGGTTTATGATAATAATAACAATAACAATAACAACCAATCAAAGTGCATTGCGTATATTCTCGTGCGGGTATAAAGAGTGATCATTCAATACAGTATTTCCCTCTTGCTTTCCACCATCACAGCGATTAGATCTCTTGGGTAGAATACTTTTTCCCACCCTCCACTCCCACGATGCCATCGGTTGGATGCACTTTTATGCTGCGTAGTGTCATAATCTAGACAAGGTGGCGTCTTTTTCCCCCCACCTTTGCTGAACATGATAATTTTAGAACGTTTTTGTTAATGCGCTTTTATCCCATAATAAAAAACGCCACTTGAAAACAGTGGCCGTAAAACTCCAACTTGAAAGTGCTTTCTCTGGTGTACGTGTTTATCATCTTCAGCAAACTAGTGCGACTCCACACAGAGCTCCCACATTACGATCAAAACAGTGTATCGGCATAAATTAAATGTTCGTTTAGTTTTACGAAGCGCTTCTGGTAAGCGATGTTTTTTTGGCTTAGACTAATTTGCGAGTCTCTGTATACCACGCGATCGACTCATTTCGTGACACTTGGAAATTTTTTCACGAGATTCTTTCGCGTAGCACCCTGGATCCAGAGGTCCGTTCTCTGAATATCATGAGTGAAATTAACCGCATAAACGGTTAGAAGAAGCTCGCGAGACGGACCTCTGGTCACTCGAATATACAACCTCATTTCCATACGAGGATCTAGTTCAGAATCTGAACTAGGTCGCTGATTAGTTTCTCCTACTTGTTTCCAGACTCTACCGGGAGTTAACGATGCAACAGCAACTTCGATAGGCTGGACCAAAACAATTCGCCACGGGCGCGTGAGAAACCGGTTTCGCAAAGTGAAGCCACACAAACAACAATGGCGGACGTAGATAGAGATTGCGGCTTTTTGCGATCTTTAAGAAACGCTGTGGATTACTCTTAAGTATCCAAATTTTCAAAATATCAGAGAACTAAAGCCAGTTCAGAAAGAAGCGCTGTTAAAATTTATTTATTTATTGACAGGCCAGACACGACTTATTAATTCGTGTTATCGTGGAGTGTGACCTTTAGAGTTTTGTTTGAACGAGGAAAATTTTTATCTCTATTTAATTTTTATCTCTAGCACGGTGGCATGCTTTGGAGCTGCAGGTATTCTCGCTGAACGATTTCGCTGGCCACTGGTAGGTGACAGGATTAATTGCGTGCGGATATCAAGGATTCTTTGTTTGTTAAATCTCTCGCCATTGAAAACGGTTGTATCCAGAAAGTTTACTTCTTTGTCTGAGATTAATGTTTGTTTGCTAGGACAATAAAATCTTCTATCTCCCTTTTCTCAACACTCTACAGTGAAAAAATGTCATCGATGTATCTTTTCCACTGGAGTGGATTTGAATTAATATTTCTGTCTCGACCGCGGAACATTGTCACCAGATTTAATGTAAACAAACAGACACGCGTTGGTCCCCAAGGCTTAAAACCGGTTTGGTGAGATATCCGATCCACAAATCGCATGGAAATGAGGTTGTGTACTCGAGTGCCCAGAGGTTTTTATTTTTTTCTCGGCGCGTTGCGCCTCGTAGTCGCGGCTTCGCCGCTCAAACTCGCCGTTTTCACTAAAAAATAAAAACCTCTGGCACCCAGGGTATTCGCGTAGCTGAATAAACATCGCTCAAAAGAAGCGCTTCGTGAATCTAAACAAACGTACAATATTATAGATTGGCAAAAGTGAAGAATAACATCGAAAATTTTCGAAAGTTTAGGTTTCCCGTACGAATAGCAAATCGAAGTTGGCCGAATGGGAGTTTTCTTTGACGCGAAAAATTTCTAAGTGTCACGAAATGAGTCGTTCGCGTGGTATACAGAGACTCAGCAAATTAGTCTGAGCCAAATCAATATCTATTACCAGAAGCGCTTCCTAAAGATAAACGAACATTTAGCATTGCGGACCAGCAAAAGTGAAGAATAACATCGAAAATTTTCGAAAGTTTTGGACTCCCGTACGAATAGCAAATCTAAGTCCGCGTACGAGTGCCGTACGAATAGCCACTGCGTTTGGGAAATATAGACCTTTATTTATGAACCGCTGTAAAGCAGATACCTTGCGAGTACAGCCTGTGAAGATCGAAGGGGGCTCTGCTCGCAGGGTATAAAGCAGATTGTAAATAAGAAAAATTGCGAGAATTAGATATTTCTGCTTTTCTTTATTTGAATTTTTTTCAAATTTCAAGACACCAAACGTTTGTAAAGTAACATGCCGCGACCCTTACGTATTAAAAATCTATGTATTTATCGAGGTAAATCAATATTTTATGTTGACAGCTTCGGTCCTCGTTACTTTACACCCAGTTCGCGTCTTATACCGAGTCCATGATTAATCAGTTCTCGTTTTATACCCTACTCCGTGTTTTATACCCAGTCCGTAGTCCGCAGTCCGTAGTCCACGTTTTATACCCTAGTAAATATTTTATACCCAGTCCGTAGTCCGCAGTCCGTAGTCCGCAGTCCGTGTTTTATACTGACTGTCTTCTCAGGTTTCAAAATGGCGGTCGGGCAGAGAAACCTACTAAAAAACTCTAAGAATCGTGGAGTATTTTGTTGAAACAGGGCTCCAGATTGCAGTAAAACAAATTTGACTGCAAATTGCTGGGAATACTCCAAAGAAGGCATGTGACATGTGTCACTGTCCAAGGGTTTCTCCTTTCGCCCCGCCATTTTAAAAATAAAGCGGAGAAGACCATGCGGACGAAGTTGCCAAGGGTCCAGTACAACTATTCGAAACCATTCTGTCGCCTGCTGCGAGGAGACGGAGTTTTGATATTATGATATCCAAAAGAAAAGCGTTCTATAATTTTTGAAGATAACACCATACCTTAGGATATTGACTTCCTTTCAGCCGGCGATCGTACTCAAAGCTGTTCAGTAGACCAGGCACAGAATCTCTCATCGCCTGATCCAGCGTGGTTTTGTTTTCAGTACTCTGCAATATGTTAACGTAGGCCGGTAAAGCGATGTAATTGTAAAACGTTATGAACTCCATCTTGGCGGTTCCACTAAGATCAAACTTCAAGAATCCGTGTGCAATTCCTTCCCGTGGAATCTGGAATCTGTTGCCGAGATCCTTGAAAAATCGTTTAGATTTCTCAACAACTTTGAGCTCATCCATAGTTTGGGTATCGAGAGCAAACATCAAATGGACTGGCTGTTTAACCCCTATAATGAGATAAAACATCAGGAAGATGAATTGAGTGGTGCCAGAAATGCTCCTAATCAGTTCAATCTCTTTCAAAAACAATTCAGTGTTACGCAAAAAGCGCAAAAAAAGACGGTAGCCTTAAAATTCCGCCCTCAGTGTTGTAGTCACAATTCCTTGATTCGCTCTTACGAAACGCTCAGTCGAAACGTCAGATTCTGACTCCACTAAGACGAGACATTCAATGTGAAATGAGTTTATTTAGGATGAGCCAGTCAGTCATCTGACGGATGTATCCTGCTAATATATTCTTTACATTCTCCTGACTTTGTAAATTAGATTTTAATTTACATTAAATTACAGAAAATTGTGCCACGCCAGATACGAAAAACCACCAAAAACCACCCTTTAGAAGTGGCCAAAAATTGTGGAAACGTATACCCCCCTATAAAAATGCAGTGGCACTAGACCTCGGAGGCAGAGGTACAACTGGCAGATGATATTAACACTTTTCAAATACTTTTGCTATAATACAGTATCAAACCTATTTGAAAGACTGAAACTTAATCGAAACTAAAAAGAAAAGAGCTAACGTTGCAGAAGACTGACCGACGTAGAATGACACATATCTCCCGCCAAAACCTTAAATAGTCCTGTACTGTCCCATGAGGACAAGCGAACCTCTATGCCGTGCCGTCAGAATAATAATTTCTGCCTAATTCGTTCCTACGTCACTCAGTCGTCAGAAATTACATCTTTTAAAGGCCCACCTTCACCCAAAAGACGTTGCGGTCGTTTGTTTTTGTTTTGAAATGCTCCATTGTTCATACGCGTGATCTGATTGGCTGCACGCATTCAAGCGAGAATTTCGTGTTACACGAAATTCAGGGGCCCGTTTCTCGAAACTCCGGGTAACTTTTCGGGCCCGAAGCCAAATATTGAAATCAAAATCTAAAGAATAAAAGCGCAGGTCCTAGCGAACAAACCAGTTCATTTTGTTTTGCTATAAACTGATAGTTTTATCGTATTATCTGCAAAACTTTTGAAACCTCGATCTTCAATGAAAATAAAACAGCTTTCCGGGCCCGGTAACTACCAGGTCTTTCGATAAACGGCCACCAGCACAGAAAGTGATCACGGCGCGCACAGCATTTTGGGTGAAGGTGCAGGGCCTTTAAATCTCTTTACGTTGACCAATTTCAGGCGAAATAACAAAATCTTCGCTCATCGTATTTCCATGTTGTATCGCCAAATACCACCAAATATACAACTAAACTGAATAAAAAGATGCTATAGAGTGTTTTCACTGACGACATATCAAAATTCATAAGCAGTTTTCGATTCTAAAATGTTTATGGAATTGTAGAGAGTTTAAAACTACACATCTGGGCCAAATTTTGAGGCGCAAGAGCATTTTATTCAAGAGTTATAGGCGAATGAGTATTGGTCATTTTATGTAAGAAATGTATGGAGCGGCCATCTTGGAAACATAGTGGCCAAAAATTTAAAGACTTTAAAGTCTTAATAACATCAAAAATCTCATCACAAAATATTGTATTCACTATAAGAGGCATGAAATCGGCTTATAAGCATCTATAATTCATTAATGACTTTCAACTAGTTCAATTTTGTTATTTTAACGGCTTATCGGAAATAGCGTGACGAATTGCGTGACACATTTACAACTTTTAAAACTCGAAAACGAAACATCGTTAAAACCTGAAACGTTTTGTGAAAGATTATAACACTGGTATCCACATACCATGTTAGAAACAGCTTTGTAGGATGTATACTTTAGATTTTTTGATTTTTATGACATCATTTGAAAACACTCTATAGAGCAAAACATAAGCGGTAGTTCGGGGATAAAGTGCAGGATTCCAATGATGGAAGTGGATTACAGTTCATCAAAAGTTTGATTTCATGACAGGCGGTCAAGAAATTTAAATGGCCAATCTTTTTAATTGTGGAGTTTTGACTTTGTTAGTCGTTATTCCGTCTCTTTAGTTAATATTTCTTCGCTCTCATCCCTTTTGGCGATTTTTCTTCCTATTTCAAGTTAAAAGCAACCTTTAAAGTGCCTATCACCCCTTGAAAGTTATTTTCAGAATCAACTCTATGTATATTGAATAGTTGAATGGTAAAATATTTCTTGTTTTGAACGTCACTTTTGTGAGTTTTAGAGATTTGAATTTACAAAATGCTACTTAGATGACGTCAACCCGGGACTTTGCTATTATTTCTACGCCAATTTGCAATGCGCAGTTTACAGCTTGAGGATAATTAATTTGATAAATACTAAAAATAAACTGTGAATAGTCAATTCATTCGTAAAAAATGTTACCTGGAGGTGAAAACAAGTAGTTGTATAATAAATGAATACTGGGTTGAAGTCATCTAATTAGCAATTTATAAATTCAAATCTCTATAACTCACTAATACGACGTCTAAAACAACAAATATTTTACCATTAATATTCAACTATTCAACGTACATAGAGTTGATTCTGAAAATAACTTTCTGGGGGTGATAGGCACTTTAAGCAGCTCCTGAGCTCCTGGACATAGAGCAGTTTTCAATTGAGTATCGAAAGTAATTACACAATTGCTTTGGTTTTGCATTGCTACGCTTTGTGATTGGCTAAAAAATCTCGCGCCACTGTCTCGACCAATCAGAAGTAAAACCAAAACCGCGCTTGGTGCCGCCGACATGTAATTGCTCTGATTGGTTCATTGGATTGTTTACGACTGCTGTAATTGGTCAGAGTAATTACTTTGGTTTTGGTTTTACGACACTCAATTGAAAACTGCTCTAATCATGAAAAGACGATAAATCAGCCGGGACAGTGTACCTTTAAGAATTCTACCTACCACATGCAGTCATGCTTTTAGGAATGATTTGAACTCTGTTTGTACAGGAGTACCGTTGCAGTTCGCATTCATTCTCATATGTCTTGCCGTCACTTCCACACACCGGTGAATTGGCTTGTGAACAGTTGGATGGACATTCACACACATAGCTTTGGCTCAGACCATCACTATAGCGGCGACAAATGGAATAAAACTCGCACACGATGGACCGACAGGGATCTAGATAAAGGATAACGAAAACGGGTTTACTTATTGCAACAATACTAATATAGTAGAAATTATTGCACTGATTATTGAGAAACACTCATCTTCTATGAATATCAATGTTTACCCACTGTTTTCATCCACAGACTCAAACATTAAACCTCCTTGTACAGCATAATAAACAGCACCACAGGAAAGTACTGCTCAGTAGCTTTCATTTGAATGGCCACACTTTAGGATTTCATCTACAGACTCAAAAGTTAGAACTACCTTGTACAGCATAATACACAGCACCAAAGGAAAGTACTGCTCAGTAGCTTTCATTTGAATGGCCACACTTTAGGATTTCATCTACAGACTCAAAAGTTAGAACCACCTTGTACAGCATAATACACAGCACCAAAGGAAAGTACTGCTCAGTAGCTTTCATTTGAATGGCCACACTTTAGGATTTCATCTACAGACTCAAAAGTTAGAACCACCTTGTACAGCATTATACACAGCACCACAGGAAAGTACTGCTCAGTAGCTTTCATTTGAATGGCCACACTTTAGGATTTCATCCACAGACTCAAAAGTTAGAACCACCTTGTACAGCATAATACACAGCACCACAGGAAAGTACTGCTCAGTAGCTTTCATTTGAATGGTCACACTTTAGGATTTCATCCACAGACTCAAAAGTTAGAACCACCTTGTACAGTATAATTAATACACAACACCACAGGAAAGTACTGCTCAGTAGCTTTCATTTGAATGCTCACACTTTTGGATTTCATCAACAGACTCACCGTTAGAACCACCTTGTACACTGCAAAGTAAGTTGTACTACAGAGAAGTACTGCTCAATAGCTTTTATTTGAATGGTCACACTTAAAGTGTATATGACAGATTTTTTTATTTGCTTGATGGAATCTACATGGTGTTCTTATAAGAAAATCGAAAAGAGTTTTTTCGATATTGTCGATTTTAGCCGTCCAAAAACGTGAAATTTCACTTCCGGTGGGGTACAAAACCACGCAAGAAGAAAGACTGGAAATAGTCCGCTGTGACATCAATACAAGAATGCCGGTGTCGAGGTTTCTCGGTTCCTCACATCTTTTTGGTGCGCCCTGAGGAAGAAACACGGTTCTATTAAGGTGCGTTGTCTACGGTTGTAGCAACACGCACCAAAAAACGGAGGAAATAAGAAACCGCGACACTGGCATTCTTGTATTGACGTCACAGCGTACTTGTGCGCGATTTTGTAACCCACCGGAAGTGAAATTTCACGTTTTTCTAAATCACGGACAAGAAAAATCGATATAGAAAAACTTTGTTTCGACTTTCTTATGAGAACGCCATGTAGATTTCAACAAGCAAATGAAAAAAATCTGTCACATACACTTTAAGGATTTCATAAACAGACTCAAAAGTTAGAACCACATTGTACAGCATAATACACAGCACCAAATAAAAGTACTGCTCAATTAGTTCTCGTTTGAATGAATGGCTACACTTACACCATATACATCCACAGACTTAAATATTAGAACCGCTTTTACAGACAAAACACTTCGAGCTATTGTACTCTTCTAACAGGACCTGTCATTCCACCAATAAAACGAATAATCTAGTTTTGTACCCCCTCCCCCCCTCCACCTCACACCCCCAAAATCACCTTTAATCTTCCTTGATCGATGAGTAGTCGCCACTCTATCGTCGATTACTCTCATCCCCGCCCCTATGCTGTTTTACAGGCCAGGCAACTCATTTCAAGTTTGTAAACCAATAAATGTTGTCCTTGAGTTTCATCAGTAAGTTCATCAGCTAGTATGTGATGTCTTGTATAACCCTCTGCCCCTACTCTCTACTCAACTCTTATAACTCTTACAACCCTAAGCTTTCTCTCACCCACCTTCGTCCTGATTACAGACAGTCTGTTCCAGTAGCATTTCTCCAACAGGTCTGCACTTTCCGCACCAGCCGCCACACTTAGCGGAAACCATGGTGCCGTCCTTCGATTTCTTATACTCGTGCATTTCAATTCCGGGGGGGAAACCGATCGCTTTCCATTGCACAGATGGCTTCAGACGCAAGCCGGTTTGAGTGAGATCAACCTTGAAGTGCCCCCTCCTGCATTTTCCTCCAAAATGCATCGAAAAGCAATCTCCTCCCGAACCATACGCGATTGTTTTAGCGAACGGATCCGACTTGGCGAAGGTGAAATCATCGCGAACAATCGCCATTCTCGAGAGATCCACACGAACTTTGCGAAACTTCGTCAAACCTGCTTCAGTGTAGTTCAAATCGCCAGGTGTCCCCGAGCACTTGTATCTGGCCGAGTAAGGTCTGAGGGGTAATCGTTTGGCGTATATATAAGCGTAGTTGTGCTGAACCCCAGCCGGAAGTGAAAGGAACTCCTTAGGGGAACTAGTGTTCATACCGTGGCAGTAAACCTTCATAGGTGTGTTACACTCTGAGCGTACATATATGGCGTATTCTCCGTCTGTCACACCGAAGCCGGCGTTTCTCAATCCTGCACAGCTTGTAGCACCTATAAAACATCAGTGCTATATCATATCAGTGCCATATCATATGAGTAAAGATATTAAAGCTGTTTTCAGCTGCGTGTCAATAAATAAACATCGCGTTTGGTTTGGTTCCTCGCACGGTTTTCCTGCCCTTGGCGCCGGCTACAGTACATGTAATTGCTTCGAGTACTGATTGGTTCATTGGATTGTTTGCGACTTCTGAGATTGGTGGAAGGGATCGATGATTACATTGCTTTTGGTTTTAGAGCGGTTTTCATTTGAGTGTCGAAAGTAATTTCGTAGTTGCTTTGGTTTTGGTTTTGCTTTGTGATTGGCTAAAAAATCTCGCGCCACTTTCTCAACTAATCAGAAGTAAAACCAAAACCAATCGTGACTTGCTCACACACGTTTTCCCGCGCTTGTATTTACTTCGAGTTATGATTGGTTCTTTGGATTGTCTGCGTCTGTTGTGATTGGCCAGAGTAATAACTTTGATTTAGGCTTAGATACAAATACCAGATATTTTTGGAGATATTTGGAAGCTCGTTAGGCTCGATTTTCCAGATACCACGCAGCTCTTAACAACCTCTAATTTCATTGGACCTGGGTATCACGCAGCTCTATTGTTTTCATGGCTTGGGGTCCATTGCTGTGTTGTTTGTTCCATTGTTTTCTCAGCAAATCAGAGAAGACCCTGTAAGAGCTGCGTACTGCCCCCGATTTCCAGCTGTTTGAGGGAGTCAGGTTTTCAGATCCTCCTCCCTAGAAGGAACGCGGGCGCACAAATCGGCTGAAAATCGCACCTAGAAGTTCATTGGATAAAAATTCCGAGACATTTTTAAAAAAACTGTAATTTTCTTTAATATCTTGGACATCCTAACATCCTTTGTGGGTTTTCTGGCGTTTTTTCTCGATTTATCCGAGCCAGTTTAGCCTGTGAACAACTTCTCCTCATCGACTGGGAAAGCTTGTTCACACACAACGTACAAAGAAGGCTTACTTACCGCACTGGCCAAAGTGATGCCGTGTAATATCAGTCTGGTACTGGCATCTAGCAGCTCTCATAAGGCAAGGGTTCTTGTGTGTTCTACCGTCTGTTCCACAAACCGGATCATACTGCCTAGTGCAGTAAATAAGACATTCACACCGCGAGCCGCCGCTGAAATCTACATTACATTGGCCGCCATATTGACAGTTCCTCTCGTTACACGGTACATTTGCTTGCTGGAAAGCAGGTTTGTCACGCCCGCCAGGTGTATGATCTGAAAAAAAAAACCAAAAGCTACATTGAAAACTATTGAAATAACTGTCGAATTCGCATCAAAAATACAAACTTTTCAAAACACCGTTTCTGGACTGAAATCTTTTGAAAGCGCAAATGTTTGAAAACGCAAAACTTTCTCCACATAAAAACGCTCAAAGCAAGCAAAACGATCCAAATACTATCGTAAAGAAATTGAATAGCGGTAAATGGTACGGTAATTCTACCTACTTGTCGATCATCGTTCAGCCTTCACTCAGCTAGGTGCTTGTAACAGTCATTAATTTCTTTCGTGGCAAATATGTTGTATTAAAAGGCAAAGTCAGTGACGGAAGTCTTAAGCAAATTGCTCAGTGATATAATGTAATGTAATGTAATGTAAACCTTTATTTAAAGGGAACCTCGGCTGAAAAACAGTTTTAGATCCAAAGTATTCGTAATGCTTATATTTAACTCAGGCTGGTGTTTTAAGACGGTATCTCTGTAACTGGTTACTGAATGTGAAGTGTTCTTTTTTCAGTTTAAATTTCCCGCGGGCCGCCATGTTTTCTTTATGGTAATTTATGACGTCATTGCGTTGTCGAAGATGTCAATATGGAGTTTACAGAAGAAGATTTCGCGGTAGAACCGTACAATATTCAGTCAAAAATGCATTAAAGCATATATATATATATTTATAAATTTACGTGTTGACTTAAACTGTCGTATTGAAAGCTCACGACAACGCAATGACGTCATAATTTCCCATCAAACTTTGCGAAAACAAACATGGCGGCGCGCGGGAAATTTGAAAGCAAAAAATGCAGAAACAAAATGCCCAGTATTCAAGAGTTAAAGGTTTGTAATCACCTTCAAAACCCGTAAACCAGTTTAACAATGACACGAACTAATGATCTAGAAGAAATATGTTTTCTAGCCGAGATTCCCTTTAAACACGATAAGTAGTTAAAGCTATACAGCTTGTGGGGTCATGTGTAACTCGTATGTTTTGATTCAAAGGTCGTGTAGCAATGAAATGGATGTTAACAGTCTTCGATTTGATCGTTCACGCACTAATACGATTTCAAAAAGACTCCACTTTGAAAACGTTTTAGATAGTGTCTCTATTCATCAGCGTTTGCTTTAGTGTGGACGATTGGTGATAAGACATAAAAATGTGTACGTTTTTACCCTTTCACACCCAGAGTCAAGACATGTTTTGTAGTTCTAACTTTTTAGTCTGTCGACGAAATCCTATGGTGTGACCATTTAAATCTTAAAGAAACTCTTCAGCAGTAACTTTGCGTGGAACCATTTGTTTTTCAATATTTGACAACATTAAATTCGGAATTTTTCTTGAATTTTGATTCTTGCTAAAACGTATCAGTTCTGAGCCATTAGGCCTGTTCTCACTAGGACTTTTAAGTGCACTTGAAGTGCACTTGATGCGTACTTGTAGTGTGAACTCCTTTCTGAGAGCATTTTCTAAAGGCCCGTTTACACATGCGATTTTTGATGCGATTTTTGTCGCGCTCTCCAATGCAATTTTTGTCGCAAGTGTAAACTAGCGGTAATTTCCTGTGCGATTCGGGTGAGTAAGTAAGTAAGTAAGTAAGTAAGTAAGTAATTAAGTAAGTAAGTAACTCGACTTTATTGAAAGAGGGTAACACGTAACAGTTTACACTGACAAACCTGTGGCCCTCCATCTTAAAAATTTACATTTACACGGAACGTTCATTAAACAGATTACAGAATCGTCGAGGCTACAAGAAGAAAATCATGCGTCGGACGACCGGTCCTCGTGCCGATATCAAGTGGCATTTTGTTACGGAAAGTGAAAAGGTTAGAACCTTTAAAAGATCAGGGCCACGGCTGCAATCATCCGAAGTACAGGAATACGGATAAATTTTGAGAAGGTAATCTGATCCGCTGTATTTTATTTTAAAAGTGCATGCAATGTGCGAAAATAGTGCCTTACATCAAGTTTTTCTGTCTATATATTTATTATATATTGGTAAGGTTGCTACCTTCGAAAAATTCGGGAAAGGCTATGGGTATGGAACTGACAAAAGACTCCTAATCTGGTGGGCTCCGATTTATTTGTATGGCATCTGTAAGGCAACCGTGTATAGGTATGGAAATCAACCCACATTCAGTTTATCTCAAAAGGGAAGTTCAACATGCATTT
Source organism: Cladopsammia gracilis (assembly GCA_022457155.1). Taxonomy (NCBI): domain Eukaryota; kingdom Metazoa; phylum Cnidaria; class Anthozoa; order Scleractinia; family Dendrophylliidae; genus Cladopsammia; species Cladopsammia gracilis. The sequence goes on from JAJGOT010000425.1 coordinate 65,006, forward strand.
CAATTTTTTCTTTTCGGAATATTTGGAAAAAGGAAATAGTTCCATGAACAAACACGCGTATGCAGACCGAATTAAGAAGTGTCGGAAGCGTCTTATCTTTTCTTCTGACATGCCAGTACAAAAGAGATAATTGTAAGGCAAAATAAGAACGTTAGTCGAACTTCTCACGCGATTAGCTCTTATCGATCTTTTCGCAACAATCAGGAGAACCGCATGATCATCTAAAAATAAATGCATCGGTATGGGCTAAACCTTTCCAATTTTGTCCGAGTGAATTATGTACACCTAACTCATTGTATGAAAACAGACAGATATAATTTCGATATTTGGATACTTGTTACATTCGGAATTCTTTTGCGGTCACTTGTGATCTTTTGCTTTGGTGCCGTGAGGGGAAAACAAGACGCATAATCTAACACTTCTTCGGCCAGAATAACGTCTGTTTGTTCAAAGCCGGCTGGACCTGCAATGTGTGGAAAACTGAATTAAAGATATAACAGTTATTGATAAGATTCATCATTCGTGTGGAAGGACGAATAATATGAGGGCCGAAATTTAAATGCATTAGTAATCTTATCAAATGACATCTGACATCGGACGTATTGTAATAAATGTTTACTATTTGTAACGAAAAAGCCCGCCAAAAAGGTTATGTTTTACACTTCGATCTCAAAATGTTCTCAATAGACCTATTTCGATATATTAAAATTCCTACCTGGCTTTCAGGTTTAGTGGAATAAAAGAAAAGTAATGACGTCGAAGTTCACGGATGGATAATTGATTTCCGGCTATTCTTTTATTCCCCTAAGGTCCCTGAGCCTTCAGCTAAAGGGTCCTACAGTATTCCGTTGAAAACAATATTTAAGCTTAACTTGTTAACATGTGACTAAAGATTTTACTTTCTTTTTTAACTTGCTTTAGAATGAATGCGATATAAAGATGATACAATGTCTAATTTCTGTATAATTAACAATTATGAGAATTACATGTTATTTTTATTTATTTATTTATTTATTTATTTATTTATTTGCTTTCCCAGGTTGTTCTGCAACTGCTTGGGCGGGAACAAGAGAATTTCATTGCTTAATTGCCGAAACTGGCGACGATGATAAGCATAGGTCAATTCGACGGACAGTAGTAGAAGTACAGAAATATAGTAACTGCAATATTTGTTTTGCCGGAGAGGCTGAAAACATCTTAGTGTTCTTAATGTTGTTAATGATTCTTTTAATGTTTCAAAAAACGCACCTTTTTATATATATCAGTGCTATTCAAACATATCATCGAGAAAATTAAACACAAAAGTTAGAGTTACTATGTTTTTACAGTGCGGCGCCCAAAAGTGTGACCACCTTTAATTAATTCGCATTCTTTCGTGCCGATTATCCAATCATGTTAGAGCACTTTTAATTAATGCGCATTCTTTCGTTCAGATTATCCAATCAGAAGGCAAAGATAGTTCCAGCCAACCGCAAGAACAAATCGAGGTGACAAGTAATGTTACGAAGGCAAAATTGCTGTTTCAAGAATGCCATTGTGGACGCTATTCTAGCTGAACTTTGACGTTTTTGGCCTCGAAAAGAACACCGAAATGCAAAATGTTGAAGGGCAAATTTTGGCAAATCAACATCGGCTTACCTGCTGAAGTAAACGGTAAACGTTCGGCCGGGCGACGTATCAGTTTAGTATTGCTGTAAGAATGCATTTTTCACGGTCAGAAGTATATATAATTACTTACTAGTAGTAATCATAGATTATAGTGCGTCTCCTTATCCCGTGGCACCTCGTCTTGACCTAGTACCTCAGTTTCATGAATTAATCCAGCCACTGTATAAAAGGCCTATGTCACGAGATACGTCACGTAGACAAAAACGTCGGGCCGACATCAAATTCACGCTATCGCCGTGGGATCGGGCAAAATCCTGCCGTGCTGTGTACTCCGAAAGGTCTCAGATTTTTCCGACATATAAATAGTATATTTGTCTTGATTTCATTTAGTCACAAAACTGCGAAATCTTTTAATAGTCGCAAATGTGCCCGATACAGGCGCAATTTCGAGCAATGTAAAGTTAATCTGCGTTCGCCTGGCGCTGCCGGTCAGTGAATTATTGCTACAAGACACAGCGAATTGCACCATACCGTAGAACATCGCGAAGAATGACGTCGGTATTTAGGTGAAAGCTTCCCAAATCAGGCAGAGAACCACAGCAAAATCAAGATAGAACATTCAAAACATGCCAGAACATGCCAGAACGGTAGCGAGGAAAATCCGATAACTTCTTGCTTGATTCCAAAGAGACCCAACAATTTACTTGGTCCGAAGAAGAACCTTCGTCCAATTTTTCCACTGGGTACTTTTAGTAGGCATTGAAATATTGAGCCGTACGATTCTTAAATCGGGAAAATATCCGAAACTAAATCAACCCAGGATGATGCCTGATTTCCACGCGCTGGGAATGCTGGATACTATTGTGACGTTTCAAGATGGCGCAGATTTGGTACCGACACTTTTCTCGATTCGTTCCACCTAGCCGACAAGATTAGGAAGCGTCTCCTTCGTCGACGCAAAAATTATTTTTCCTACGAGCATCATTGATGTAATAATTCAACAATATCCTGAGGTAATTGTGTATTTATGCTCTCGCCGTATTTGTGGTTATCTTTGTGTATAGTAAAGCGAAACCGCCGCACGATCTCGGCGGAGTTACAACTATTGAATTTAATAAAGCTGATTCATTACACACGGCGTCTCGCTAATTGTAAAACAATGTTCTTCAAATCCTGCGTCAAATAAAACTAAACTTTGTTCATCTTTCATTGAGGACCAGGCTGTTGCTGCAAGCTAGGAAGTTTTTGCAAAATACCCGCTTGCGATCAGATCTCACAGAATCTCACACACTCAGCAGAATCAGATTCTCGGGAAATGCCCTAAACTTGTTTATTTAGCTCGTGCTGAGTTTGAATAGGTTAAACCGTTTGTACGTGGCAATTATCCATCACTGAGACCACTATCTCACCGAATATCGACTAGCCTGGGTGCACTAAAGGTAAGGTTTTCCGGATTTTGTTCAGGAAAAAACGCTTTTATATTTTGAGCGACAATGTAGTCGCTGCGGTGTCCCTCATCTGTCAGCACGCTCAAATCATGGCTTCTATAAACGGCCGTAAAAATATAAACAAAAGCCCCATAATATAAATTTAAATAAGCAAAGACATCTTTATATCGGCTGTAGGGCTGACTTTATTCAGCTTTATCGTCGACCATCTGTTTGACTGAGCAGTGAAATGAAACTCTTCATGTAAAACAAGCTGTAACAAAATCGCGGTGAGCGGATGTCGAATCTCACGATTTTTCAGCAACAATTCCCATTTTGGAGTTACAAATTTAGTCTAGCATAGGATTTCAAAGTTACAAACGAAAAACTTGACTTGAAAGATTGTTAAAGGAACAGGCCCTGAAGCATTCTTAAACAGATGTTTTCAACTTTCCTGCAACATCGCTTGTTCGTTTGCGTTGTTTTGGTTGAGACTTCTCTTATTGGCTATTGCACCAAAGAATGCGCATAAATTAAAAGTGCTCTCATTTGATTGGATAATTGCACGAAAGAATGCGAATTAATTAAAGGTGGTCACACTTTTGGGCGCCGCACTGTAAAGGCATCAGATGATGCCATACAAATTTGATATTTAGAAAGCTTCTTTTATCAGCATTTATCAGCAGTTGAGATACATTGTGGTGTTACGTGTCATCATTTAATAGCAAATTACTCAGTTCAAAGACATTTACTAAAAATAACATATTTATTAACATGGCCACCTTGCAGTCTTTTTCTTATTAAAATAATTTCCATTTTCCTTTACTTTTACTGTTCTCACAAGGAACATGGAAATTTCCATTTTCTTTTCCTCAGAACATGCTGATGTCCTTTCCTTTTCAGTGACTCATGGAAATTTCCATGTTCCTTCGCGCTACAGAATGCAAAGGAACATGGAAATTTCCATCATGATGTTCCTTCGCGCTACAGAATGCAAAGGAACATGGAAATTTCCATGTTCCTTCGGGTAACGTAAGCCGAGATGTTTTGAAAAAGCTTCGCATTTTCAATTGGCTATAAAAGGAAACGAAACCTAATCACTAGCTCTATTGTAAAGATTTTTATTCTTGGGCCATCGAAGTTTGATGAGAAATAGAACACAAACCAATATGTTCAATAAGTTCAATATGTTTATCACCGCGGTTTGTGTTCTATTTCTCATCAAACTAGCTCTATTCCTACATAAGACACCATTCTGCCCGAAGGTACACAATTTTTGAGTCAACGGAAAAAGCGACAAAATATTTTCATTTGCCTTTTTGCAATAGTCTACGTTTTTACTGAACTTATTGACATGCACAAATAAAGCTCTTGTTTTTTCTCATACTTTACATCCACATATACACTGCAGATATAAACTGGCTGTTTAAAAACATTGCCAGTAAATCAATTTTAATCCCAAATGAAAATCGTTGCAATATATTTTAGTTCTGTTTAAATATCAATAAATAAAAATAGTAAATATTTTTAACCTTCGTACATTTTTCCCAGATTTCGATTGATAAGAAAATCGCTATTGTAATGCTATACAAGGCATTGCTACTAAAATACTGTGAATACAAAAAATAGAAAAATTAACTAAGTAAAAGGGCTCTCTGGTCAAGACAGATTGAATATAAGTAGTTTTGCCACCCCCATTCCTCCTCGCAATTTCCCCCGTAGCAACCAAATTCGCCCCCTCATTCGCTTAATATAATCAAGTTGAAGTTTCCCCTCAGTAAAATGAAGACTAATTTTGTTATGATAAGTTGGTTATCCTGTGGAGTTGTTGTTATCACGTGATCCGTTTGATCACATGTCTTGTAAAAGTACTGGGAGAATAAACTCTTGGTGAATACACACGTCTGTATCTTTACTCATAACATGGTACCAGGATCTCTTAAAAAATCAGCTTAGTGACTCAGAACCACGGCATGGAACGTATTAAACCTCCCTCGGAATTAGATATCGATAGTCTCAACCTCGCAGAGGCGTGGAAAGAGTGGAAGGAAGCGTGGGAATTGTATCGGATATCGAGTGGCCTTCACGGAAAGGACGACGCCATACAGATAGCAACTATCCAAAGTATTCTCGGTACCAAAGCAAGACGAGTGCTGAAAACCCTACCAGATATTCCCGAAGATATCACAGCAAGAACTGTTGAAGGCATTTTGACAGCGCTAGAAACGTATTGCGTACCTCGGAAAAATACCACCTACGAGCGATATGTCTTCAGAATGACCAGCCAAGAAGATCGTACGTTCGACATATTTGTCACGGATCTTAGAAGAAGGGCTGAATACTGCGATTTTGGAGCAATTAAAGATTCTCTGATAAGAGATCAGATTGTGGTGGGCACAAACGATCCCAAGCTACGAGAGCTACTGCTGCGAGAGACGGATTTAACACTCGAGAAAGCAATTAAACTTTGCAGAATCACGGAACAATCTAGGGAACAAACAAAAATCTTCAGCTCACCAGCTGTTCAAGCGAGTAACATTGACATTGTAAAGAAGACGCAGGCACCGGTAGAAACGGAAAAATCCAAGTTTGAAAACCCGCAGAGGATAATCAAATGCAAATTCTGCGCATCGTCTCACGACAGAGGAAAATGTCCGGCCTATGGTGCAACGTGTCATAAATGCAATGGGCGAAACCACTATGCTCGCTGCTGTCACAAATCGAAAAGTGGCACGGAAGAAAGAAGAGTTCGTCACGTGGAAATAGAAGTGAATGAGGAAGATGAACCATTGGAGGGACTGTACATCGAAGAAATTCAAGGTAGCACTAGAAGGAACATTCAGTCAGATTTGTTAGTCAATAACATTCCCGTAACTTTCAAACTCGATACAGGTGCCGAGTGCAACATAATGTCTATGCTTTTAGCAAATGAGTTGAATGCTCAAATAGAACCAACAAGTATGTTACTAAAATCATTTGGGGGGCACCAGTTAGATACTGTGGGCAAATGTTTTCTTGACACGAAGGTAAACGGGATTAAGAGTTCAACAGCTCTCGAGTATTATGTCATCCAGGGTAATGTGAGACATCTTCTGGGTTTAGAATCATGCTTAGAGCTAGAGCTTATCGCCTTAAATGACAAAGTGGAGCAAGTAGGTCTCAGTGTTGATGAAGTTCATCCAACACCTAACCTTTTGAATGAATTTCAGGATGTTTTTGTAGGTTTAGGATGTGTTGAGGGCGAATATAATATAAATTTGAAAGCTAATAGTCACCCTACCATTCAACCACAAAGGAATATTCCCCTAAGATTAATGGATAAGCTCCAAGGAACTCTTAATGATCTTAAAAAAAAGGATATTATTGCCAAGGTAGAAGAACCGGTTAACTGGGTCAACAATTTAGTGATTGTTGAAAAAACAAACAATACTCTGAGATTGTGCCTAGACCCGCCAGATCTCAATGAAGCTATTGAAAGGGAGGATTTCAAACCTCCAAGCTTTGAAACAATTTCAAACACGCTAAACGGTTGTAAGGTTTTCTCAGTCGTTGACATGTCAAATTGTTACTGGCACCAAAAGCTCACAGAAGAATCATCATTTCTATGCACGTTTAATTCGCCTTTTGGTCGATTTCGATTTAAGAGAATGCCATTTGGTATTTCATGCGCAAGCGAAGTGGCCCAAAAAATGGTTGAGAAACATTTTGGTGATATCACAGGTGCATTACCAGTTTTCGATGATATTATCATTGGAGGTAAAAATGAACAAGAACATGATTTGATCCTTCGCAAGGTTTTGACTAGAGCACGAGAGCGAAATGTCAAGTTTAATCGTGACAAAATCCAATTTCGTGTTAGCCAAGTCAAGTACATGGGTGAAGTGGTTAGTGAATTGGGATTTTCACCTGATCCAGAAAAAATTTCTGCTATTCACAAAATGCCCACCCCGGCAAGCAAACAAGACCTCCAAAGGTTATTGGGCATGATCAATTATCTTAGCAAGTATATCCCAAACATGTCTGAATCGAATTAACTGCTGTAACTGCCCCATTACGATCCTTGCTTAAGTGTGGCGTACCTTGGGCTTGGTTTCCAGAGCACGATACTGCACTTACAAAACTCAAATCAGTTCTGAGTAGTGCACCAGTTCTACGATTCTATGACACAAGCTTACCAACCACGCTTCAAGTTGATGCCAGTAAAAGTGGCTTAGGAGCATGTTTGATGCAACAAGGACAACCAGTCGCATATGCCTCACGTGCTATGACAAATTCAGTGAGTGAATAAGTGATGATCTTAGCGATGAGTCAGAACCTGTAACTATGCAATCCAATGTAAACTTACCCAGTGTTACTACAGAATCTAATGCTAACTCCGAACCAAACCTACCTGATAACGATGTATTACCAGGTCTGCATCGCTCTACACGGGTTAGATCTGTTCCGAGTTGGCATAAGGATTATGTTATGTAAGAGAATGTTATCTAGGTTTATCTACAGTTGAGGTATTTACCTCTTGTTTCTATTTTCACTATTAGTATTTAATTTTATTTGTACAAGAACCAACTTAGCTGTGTTTAGACATCCAGCTAGCTTGAGAAAGGGGATGTTATGATAAGTTGGTTATCCTGTGGAGTTGTTGTTATCACGTGATCCGTTTGATCACATGTCTTGTAAAAGTACTGGGAGAATAAACTCTTGGTGAATACACACGTCTGTATCTTTACTCATAACAAATTTGAACAAATACGCTAGATTAACATGAAAATTATTTACATTCACACTGGTGATTCTTTTGTTGCTCACGACTTTTATTGATTTAGTGGCTCCTAAAAGAGCCCTTAAGTCCTCTATGACTGCAATGTCTAACTCTAAGATTAGACCTACAGGTATCATACTAGAAATAGTGTTTACTATAGCTGCCCCCGCTTTTGATAACCTGTTTATGGGATGTGTATTGAATATAAATACTGTGCATACGACTGTTGAAAAATTAACGTTTCAAGCATTTTATTGAAGTTAACATCCATTTAAGTAGTCGACATATTTATCTGTAAATTTGACAATGAAATCTATTACAATAATATAGTATTGTATTAATATTCTGTGTAACAGCAACATATTGTACACTGTGGCTATCTGGCCGGTAACCAGTCAAGGTTTTCAAAACACTAAATGGCCGGCAGTTCTATATTCTCAGTAAATTTCACAAAATCGAAAAATTCCAGCTAATCTAAACTATCATATGTCGATTTAGAAAAGTCCGAAGCGATCCTGAAATGCTTTATAGATCTCCAGTCTAGTGTTTGGTTTACGCTGGGCTCAGAAGACGAAACCATGTTTTGTAACACAGAAGTTTTTTTAGCTAGACTGCCGGTCAAGGTTTTCATAACACTAAATCGGGCCGGCAGTTCTATATTCTCAGTAAATTTCACAAAATCGAAAAATTCCAGCTTATCTAAACTATCATATGTCCATTTAGAAAGGTCAAGCGATCCTGAAATACTTTATAGATCTCAAGTCTAGTGTTTGGTTTACGCTGGGCTCAGAAGACGAAACCATGTTTTGTGACACTATAAGGCCGGCAGTTCTATATTCTCAGTAAATTTCACCAGCTGAAACCATTACAATAATAACCAAACTTGCAACAATGTATTTGTAGACAACATAATGATCTGCAATCTATTTATCCATAAACCAGTCAATATAAATCTATTACAACTATCGAATTAATATTTGTGTAACTGGAACGTTTTGTATGTCAATAAGCTTAAATTTGTGAAATTTTTTGGGGGAAAAAACATCGCCAATAACCATTACAACAACAATATTCAAACTTGCCACAATGTATTGGTAGAAAATATAATTATCCGCAATCTATTTATCAATAAACCATATGAATTCAAACGTTTGAGTTGAGATTCATCATTCTGTTCTGAGATATTTGCGATCTGTTGGATCGCTTCTGTCGACCCCGTTGCTGATTTGTGTTTGACAAACCAAATTTATTCAGTACTGTTGAATGCTTTTGATTACAAAGAAATCACTGAAGTGTAAAATACTCAACTTAAAATGCTTCTCGAAGATGGCGAAACGCGAACTCGTAGATGCAAGACCTTCAAAGGTCTTCAAATGCTGCAAGAAGCTGCTAAAAGACGGCGAAGCTCGAAGGTGACGAAACGCGACCTCTGGTTGCAAGTACCCGACACCACAGTGCGCGCTTGCTAAAATATTACCCGAGACGACCGTGCGCGCCTAGTTTCGTCAAATCGAGAACGCTTCGCCCACTACAAACACATTTCTTACTTTTTCAACAAATATTCTTTGTCCATGTATGTATACACCCGGGGAATGCTAGGGTGCCTCCTCGGGTTTTGGCCTCTGGGCCAAAACCCTGCGGGGGCAATTACCTATCACGTCTTTACTACATTTACCTATCAAAGGCACCCAACGTTTCCAATTCTTGTTGTTGTTTTTTATTAACGTTACGTTCTCTCTCATTAACGAGATGGCTTTAAGGGCCCTTTGATTTATGTAAAAAGCAATCTATGTGATAATGATCGATAATAATCCGTAATTTTAAAATGAGGACGCAAATAATCCGTAATCCTTAAATTTAGTGGCCGATAATCCGTATCCCTTCTCTAAAACCCCTAATAATCCATAATCCTAAAACCCTAACGGGGCCTCAATTATAGTGAAATCGCACTGTTATTTCGGTGAAATTGTGAAATTGTTCAAACGTTCATACCTGGTAAAGCTTTGAGAACTTTATCCACCATGTGCATCGTGACTGGTAGAGAAGCGATTGCTGTCAGCATTCCACTAGAGTGTCGTTTTGCAACCCAGAGTCTAAGATCGCCTTGTTTGTGCTGATGCATACAAGAAGTAGCTCTTTCGACCGAATTTATAAGAGAAACGCTGTTAAGCTGGGCATCTCTTCGATACACATTACGCACGTGGACAAGAACCGTGATTCGATCGTGCGTTTGACGAAACAAACTCGTTATTTTTCCAGTGAAGGCCAAGTGTTCCGGCTTGCCAGAAAATGCTGGTAAAACACAGGATCCGCCGTTAGAGGCCTCGCAAACTGTCCTCAAAAGGCAGAACGTTGCGAGAATTTGTAGAAAAATCCCCGCCATGTGAATTCTTATGTCGTTCGCTGGAGGCGAAACAATTAAAAACAATGCTTCGATTTCCGCTAATTATAACACGGACAAAACAATAAACGAAGAAAGGAATGACCACAAACCTTTTGTCTGCGAAAGTTTGTGTTTTTGTATGATCCCTTCTGTATTTGTCTGCAGTGAATGAACTAATTCTTTTATACCGCTGGTAAAGTTATAAAATCTACGAGAGATTCGAAGAAAATCAGTTGGAAGATTTTTCCCCCAAAGAATTCTTCTCGGGAGCAAATTTTCCAACGAGCGGTGACTCAACCGGGTCCCAGATTAGTGCAGAAAAGCCAGTCGAAAGAAGAATTAGAAAAGTCTGTGCGAATTAGATTAAATTTAATCCGTTTTAACAGCTTGAACTGTCAAAAATTTTACAACTTCCGATGAAACAAACAGGTAAATCATTGCCAAATTGTATTTCCTTTATAACGTACTGTAACCTATATGCGCTTACTGGAAGTCGAACTGTCAAAATTTTACAACTTCCGATGAAACAAACAGGTAAATCATTGCCAAATTGTATTTCCTTTATAACTTGCTGTAACCTATATGCGCTTACTGGAGGGTGTCAATGGGGTATACCTCTAGTCAGTAAACAGTTAAAAAAAAATCCATTTTAGTCAGTAAACAGTAAAAAAATCCCTTTTAGTCAGTAAACAGCAAACGGGGAAAAACGTCAGTTAATAATTAACGTTTACTAATTTTTTTCTCACAATATTGTCAACAACGATGTTGATTACAACCTTGCATCTTCTTAGTGGTAGTTATGACAGGAAAGAAATTCCAGAATCTATAAAATGGTCTTAAGGACGTTCGCGCTAATTGTTTATGCGCATCCTTACTGCCCAATGTTTTTGCATTTCTGACAAAAGTAACTCATAACCTAGCTGCAGCAAACGTTTTATAAAAAAATCAATGTTAGAAGATTTTCGCGCGAACGTCCTTAAATACAAAAAAACAGCATGGAAAATACTTCACGGACGAGTGAGATTCTGACGAGTGAATAAAAATCACATGCGCGCATTTTTCCATGGCTTAAACTCTATTTGTTGTAGACAGCAGCAAGCAGAACATGAGTTACCGTCAAGTGGTCTCAAGTGCCGACCGTAAGACTTAAAGGGGCTCTGTCACCACTTTCAGTGTTACTTTAAAAAGCCAAAAGACATATTTATATCAGTGTGAGCCCAAAACATTGGTCTAGTTTTTCTAGTAGTGCTCTAAGGTCCTAAAACTTAAATGTCTTCAGACACCTTCAGCAGCAGAAGACGTGGATGGAAATGGATTGCAACTTGAAAAAAATTGGGCTAATTTTTTCAAGGTTATTGCCGTGTCTCGATATCTTTCTTTTAGTGTTCTACAAGCTCATTTAGTTCACCGCTGAAACTCTCGAGAGGAAGAGGTCTCTCCATGTCCCATGATTGATCTTGGGTGAAAATGACATGGTTTTGGCAGTCGTTTCCGTTCCGCACGAGTCGAAAACATTTCAACTCGAACGAGTTTATGCCGAGATCTTTAGCTTTCTGTCTCACTCCAAGAAATCCCTCCACGTGCAGCTTGAAATTTAAGCTCTCTAGCCCATATTTAAACGATATTCTCGAGCGAAAACGCTCGATAACTTCGGCATTACTATAGAACGTGACCACAGCATAAATGATGCCATGTTGGCCACGTTTGCTAAGGTCGAAGATCGTGAGAGAGCCTGGACCTATTTATATAAAGCCGCAGATACAGCACAGGCTCAGGGTTTGTCATGAATATCAGTCACGCAGCAGACTAAAAAAACGACAGCAATGGTACAGAAGGTCTTAGCAGGGTCAAAAATGGACTCAAAATGGACTCTAAAATGATTTAAACAAAGTAACCGTAAACTCAAATTTTTATTTGCACAGAGAAAATGTTCAAAATTTGTCTTTCATTTACCACATACGCTAAGAAAACAACTTCCTTTTATACGATAGTCAGCTCGTATTTTGTTATTTATACGGTTACCATAACAAAAATCCATTGTTATACGCTAGTCAGTTAACCCCATTGACACCCTCTTACTGAGATAACGGGCCATTGTTTGCAAAATAGCTGCGTAGCATGCATGGGAACATGCGCTTCTGCGTTGTGCGAGAATGACGCGCGAATAACAGGCGCGGAATACGAGTCGCGCGAGGACACGAGAACGAATGATATCGATTTCTCAGCTTGCTCCACCAACCTCTTCCCAGGGGACAAAGTGATACGACCCCCAGATACCACGCAGCTCTTTACAACCTCTAATTTCATTGGACCTGTATATCATGCAGCTCTATTGTTTTTAGGTCTAGGGTCTATTGTTAGCCGTTGTTGTGTTGTTTGTTCTATTATTTTCTCAGCAAATCAGAGAAGACCTTGAAAGAGCTGCGTACTGCCCGATACGACTGGCGACTGTCATTATTAGCACTCCGCGCAAAACCTGGGTACCTGGTATTGCCCGCGCGCGCCGCCAAGCTCTAATCGGGTCGTAGTCAGGTCGTAATCGCCCACCGACGCAGCACCACAGTTTCTCAAGAAACTAACCCCATTCATTTGTCGAAAACAACATGATCTCGAGACCAGAATAACGATTATCATTAAATCTTAAATCGCTTTGAAATAATGATTATCATTAACGCCCGACACATTATGGAGAAAGAGTAGTTTGTCTCGGGCTGCTCTGCTGTATTCAAAATGGCGGACGGAGGCGAAGGTAAGAGTGCTTTTTTTAGACTTTTTAGAATCAATTTTCGACTTATTTTTTATTCGAGGGGTTACATTTGCTTTGTAAGCCTTTCTTAATCACCTTCTCTTGTTGGATCAATTTATATCACAGAATTTCGACTTCCTAAAAGGAAGTTTCCTTCGATGGCTCAGAACTGTTGAAATATAAGTTTATATCTGAATATATATGAATAGAGATTTTGGTTCTGTTCTAGTGTACGGGATCACAATTGATTAGTGGAGCATTTGTATGCTGGGTCATAAAATTCCTGGAAAAGTGTTGCTCATGGAATATGGCAGTTAAGTTTTTTTGAAACAAAAAGCAAGAAGATAAAATAAGCAAGCTACATGTACAGCTGTAAGCTTATGTACCAGTCAATTCCAAGACCGCCCATCCCCCCCCCCCCCCCCCGGGCATACCCCGGGCATTTGACGAGAGGTTAGCTCCGCATAGTGGGGCAAAGTATCCACTGTAACTAGTTACTGTAACTAGTTACTTTAATCCCTCCTTGCCCGGACGGTGGGGCATTTGATGCTCTGTGAAGCCCTTGCACGGTGGGGCATTTGACCGTATAAACTGCCCACATGGTGGGGCATTTGACAATTTTTTTTCAAAAAGTCAAATGCCCCGGGGTTTGCCCGGGGGGGGGGGGGGGATGGGCGGTCTTGGAATTGACTGGTACATTACATGTAAGAAAACAACCACAGTTTGACAATAAATTACAATGACCGGTCATGGATTGGAAAAGGTCATAGAAAGTCCTGCAAGAATTTCAAAATTTAATAAAAGGTTACAAACCTTTTAACTTAAAGCAAGGTACCATTCAAACTGGCAGATGAAATGCCAACTAGTTGTCTACTTTGCATGTTTCTGAATTTAATATTTTGTTTGAGAAATTTTAGAGAAAGGCAACCTGAATTCTTATTGTTAATACCCCTATGTATTGCCCTGTTTATGCTAAATAGCAGTGGAATATAACTTTTTTGAGATGAGGTTTAATATTACTCTAGTATTATGAACATTAATTTCAAAAGTTTGACACAGCCACATTGAGTGAGGTGCCACGCAAGCAAATGAGCGGCAAAGCTGTGAGGAAAGGGGACGCAGACCTAGAGAAAGTTAAAAAAGAGAATGCACTGTTTTCTTACTAAAAGCAAGCCACCCAGCACTCTGGCACTACAGCAATATCATTGGTTGGTTTGCAAAGTGATGACCTTTTAGTTTCAATGAGCTGTCATTTGTCACTTTAATAAGAAATCTGAGGTCACATCCCTCAGAAAACTAGGCAAACAATGTCTTGCCATGATGTTGATATCTTGAAGCATGTTTGCGAATATACATGTACTTTGGGAGGAATTGCCTTCAGAGTAAGATGTTTTTGCAGTTTTGCCGATGGGCTTTAACAAAGTCTTGATATATCATTCAGCTTTACTTCAGTGAAAAGCACAGTCATTCAAGTGCAGTGGTGAGAGCACTCACCTTCCACCAATTTGGCCAGGGTTCGATTCCCAGACTCGACTCGAGTTGAGTTTGTTGTTAGTTCTCATCCTTGCTCCAAGGGTTTTTTTCTCTCTCCACAAAAACTAACATTTCTAATTCCAATTCAACCTGGAATTTGAGGGCCACAGGTTTGTCAGTCTCATGACTGTTAAAGTATCACCCTCATTAAACAAAGGCGATTTATTTTTTTTTTTTGACACAACTTGTTTAATTCTTGAGAAATAAAAAAACTGTATACAATGTAGGTGTCCTGCAGACATGGCACAAAAGCAAATCACTTCCAGGAACAGAAAAACTAAGCTGTTGCAAAATCGAATAGAGAGGTTGTTCTTCACCTTTGTTTTAGTCTAGGAGCCAAGTCTGAAAAGAGGCCTAGAAAATGAATTTCGTTGCACCCCCGTGCTATATTTGTCTGAATAGCAAAAAAAGATAGAAAATTATCTAAGGAATGCAGAATGACATCTTTTATTGATAGGCCAGCGGGACATCACCCCGATGTCAGGCATTTTTTACCGGGTACCTTTTTGCCGCACTTCGCTAATTAATATACAAATTTGAATTTTGCAATGGAGTATCAAATAATTGTAAAGTGTTCAATATTTGGTCCAAATAAGCCAAACTTGGACATAACATCAAACATACGCCATTCTTTGATTTATGAGTGTTTTGGACTGTATCCTTTGAAACTGTTCCTAGGAGACAAGATTATTTCAGTGGATAGAGTTCAGCAATTTTCTAGGCTTCACTAATGGAAAGACGTACGGATTTTTTCCCATTTTGTCAACTGAAATGTCCTTTCAATTGTTTTCAATTGCTGAATTTAGTTCCCGTTTTGGTCACACATGTAAACCAGACCTTCCCCGAAAAGATTGCAGTAACCACAGCTCCTGCAAGAGCAGGCAGAAACAATACAGATAGAAAGAATCAGCTTGACTATTGTTTGGTTTGAATGCATTTCAATATCCTGTTTCCATAGCTTTCTTTAGAATATAAACTTGGAAGCGAATTAGAAATGCGTTCAAATTCGGTTCAAATCTCAATCAATTGGTGTTAAGTTCAGCTTCAGGTCCAGTTTTAAAGCGTGAATTTAGTCTATATGTACATCCTTGTTAACTTTCTTCTTCTATAAACGTATTAATGCGCCATCATTCTTTCGACAAACAAACGTTTTACGCCCGGTTGTTTGTCGTCGACCGTTGTTTCTCATACAAAACTGAATTCAGGTCAACTCAGTGTCTGCAGTTACTGTATTAAACAAGTTAACCAGGAGTGGAAAGTCTGGCTTATCACTAAACGGAGAGGACTGAGCCAGTACGACGCGACGATAAGTATACAACACTGCATCATGCCACGATTGTTCGTTATTCAAAGACATCATGGACACTGCATATGGAATTATCGCGAAGCCATCACAGCAAAAGGGTTGCGATGCGCTGTAATTTATGTCTGGCCCATTTATATAGCTTGTCGGAGATAACAACGACATGGGAAGATGGGAATCGGGACAAAGCATGCCAAGACTATGGTGTTGTTTCAAAGGAAACAATACCGGCCGAAACAAAAGCAGCATTATTTGCCGATCATTCCTATAAAAGGGTAACTCTGCGAAGTCAGTCAGCTGTGAAGCCTGTGGTCGTGTTCAGCACTCTTGGACGACGGAAAACAGTGGTGTTGTACAGAGAGAAGATCAGGCAGCAATGGTCTGAGTGACTAGGTGATCCTCTCCGATTCGTCCATCCGAATTGACTTCACTTGGATCCTTTGTCGTCTAAACAGCAAACCATGTTTCATAGCGGCCCTCTGCGTCAAAGTGATCACCAGCCCCTCCCAAACTGGAGTGCGTTTAATGCCAGAATGTCCTTTCAGTCTCCACCAGTCACATCTATTGGATAGCGGCCCATGATAAACGCTTCAGCTATAGATTACAGTACCGTATATACGTTAATGATCTGACGAATGCCCAGAACATGATGGTCAGCACATAACAGAAACACAGCGTCATTACCTTTGTCTAGGTCATTTACGCTAAAGCCTAGGAAATATACTGTTATGCGTTTGGAACTGAGGCGTTCACGTTGCGCTAAATTAACTTGCTGACTTGCTTTGAAGAAAGTGAACTGTATGACATCGTGATGGAGTCCGGAATCTAAGGTAGCCACCCGGCTTCGGTACTCCTTCCAGGGTCGGATGAGAACCCTCAGGGCCAAGTGCGTAAGCCGGCACAGCTGCAGGTGTTGCTGAGGACATGCCCGGGCGATGTAATCCTTGTTTTCTTATATGGCTTCCAGTATATATTTCTGACACGAGGTTACTAACAACTATGGCTGCATAAGTGCATCGAAAATTTGAGAAGGGAAACCACGCTATCGGCAGATTGGGACCGCCTTTCTTCCAGGTTTGGACAGACATGGGTTTGGACAAACCGCATATCATAACAGGAAGACGCGGGGGGAAAGTTGGCATTTCCATAAATTCTGCTGCACTCAATAGGTATTTCGTACAAGCCACGAAGGGACTGAAGTTAATGCTGCCACCAAACACTGTGCGACGTCGAGGAAGGAGGACTCAGGAAAATTAGGGATAAGATGGATGTCCAGAAAGTAAACCCCTTTCATCTGGTTTGGAAAAACAAGGAACCAGCTACATTCCTCAATATTACAGGCGCCAAACAGACGGGAGTAGCCTAAGTGTAAGAATTTGCATCCAGAAGGCTTCCCAGCGATGCCATTGATTTTTGGGATAAAATCACATTGGCTAATGTGATGACGATTGCGTCTTTGTCCAAGAAGGGCAGAATATGAAGAGCAGAAGAAAGGGAAGTTATCATGCTGACATAAGCTGGTTTGGTCGTTTATTAGCCTACTTTAGTATAGGCAGACTCCATAGAAGTGAGCTGAAAGCGGCCTTAATCTTCGGTGGCATGGGATCGCAATCTCTGAAGTCAGCTCAATGAAATATTTTTGAAGAAGCTGTTTAGAGCAGTCACAGCGAAACTTAGCCAGGAGAATTATTCAAAGCAGCCAACATTCCAGCAAGGGAGGAGAAAGAGAACGGCGAGGAGTGAGCATTTCGCTTGAAATCCATATCAACTCTGACAAGACTCCAATCCCAGTCGAAAAAGCCAGTCGAAAGAAGAATTAGAAAAGTCTGTGCGAATTAGATTAAATTTAATCCGTTTTAACAGCTTGAACTGTCAAAAATTTTACAACTTCCGATGAAACAAACAGGTAAATCATTGCCAAATTGTATTTCCTTTATAACGTACTGTAACCTATATGCGCTTACTGGAAGTCGAACTGTCAAAATTTTACAACTTCCGATGAAACAAACAGGTAAATCATTGCCAAATTGTATTTCCTTTATAACTTGCTGTAACCTATATGCGCTTACTGGAGGGTGTCAATGGGGTATACCTCTAGTCAGTAAACAGTTTAAAAAAATCCATTTTAGTCAGTAAACAGTAAAAAAATCCCTTTTAGTCAGTAAACAGCAAACGGGGAAAAACGTCAGTCAATAATTAACGTTTACTAATTTTTTTCTCACAATATTGTCAACAACGATGTTGATTACAACCTTGCATCTTCTTAGTGGTAGTTATGACAGGAAAGAAATTCCAGAATCTATAAAATGGTCTTAAGGACGTTCGCGCTAATTGTTTATACGCATCCTTACTGCCCAATGTTTTTGCATTTCTGACAAAAGTAACTCATAACCTAGCTGCAGCAAACGTTTTATAAAAAAAAAACAATGTTAGAAGATTTTCGCGCGAACGTCCTTAAATACAAAAAAACAGCATGGAAAATACTTCACGGACGAGTGAGATTCTGACGAGTGAATAAAAATCACATGCGCGCATTTTTCCATGGCTTAAACTCTATTTGTTGTAGACAGCAGCAAGCAGAACATGAGTTACCGTCAAGTGGTCTCAAGTGCCGACCGTAAGACTTAAAGGGGCTCTGTCACCACTTTCAGTGTTACTTTAAAAAACCAAAAGACATATTTATATCAGTGTGAGCCCAAAACATTGCTCTAGTTTTTCTAGTAGTGCTCTAAGGTCCTAAAACTTAAATGTCTTCAGACACCTTCAGCAGCAGGAGACGTGGATGGAAATGGATTGCAACTTGAAAAAAATTGGGCTAATTTTTTCAAGGTTATTGTCGTGTCTCGATATCTTTCTTTTAGTGTTCTACAAGCTCATTTAGTTCACCGCTGAAACTCTCGAGAGGAAGAGGTCTCTCCATGTCCCATGATTGATCTTGGGTGAAAATGACATGGTTTTGGCAGTCGTTTCCGTTCCGCACGAGTCGAAAACATTTCAACTCGAACGAGTTTATGCCGAGATCTTTAGCTTTCTGTCTCACTCCAAGAAATCCCTCCACGTGCAGCTTGAAATTTAAGCTCTCTAGCCCATATTTAAACGATATTCTCGAGCGAAAACGCTCGATAACTTCGGCATTACTATAGAACGTGACCACAGCATAAATGATGCCATGTTGGCCACGTTTGCTAAGGTCGAAGATCGTGAGAGAGCCTGGACCTATTTATATAAAGCCGCAGATACAGCACAGGCTCAGGGTTTGTCATGAATATCAGTCACGCAGCAGACTAAAAAAACGACAGCAATGGTACAGAAGGTCTTAGCAGGGTCAAAAATGGACTCAAAATGGACTCTAAAATGATTTAAACAAAGTAACCGTAAACTCAAATTTTTATTTGCACAGAGAAAATGTTCAAAATTTGTCTTTCATTTACCACATACGCTAAGAAAACAACTTCCTTTTATACGATAGTCAGCTCGTATTTTGTTATTTATACGGTTACCATAACAAAAATCCATTGTTATACGCTAGTCAGTTAACCCCATTGACACCCTCTTACTGAGATAACGGGCCATTGTTTGCAAAATAGCTGCGTAGCATGCATGGGAACATGCGCTTCTGCGTTGTGCGAGAATGACGCGCGAATAACAGGCGCGGAATACGAGTCGCGCGAGGACACGAGAACGAATGATATCGATTTCTCAGCTTGCTCCACCAACCTCTTCCCAGGGGACAAAGTGATACGACCCCCAGATACCACGCAGCTCTTTACAACCTCTAATTTCATTGGACCTGTATATCATGCAGCTCTATTGTTTTTAGGTCTAGGGTCTATTGTTAGCCATTGTTGTGTTGTTTGTTCTATTATTTTCTCAGCAAATCAGAGAAGACCTTGAAAGAGCTGCGTACTGCCCGATACGACTGGCGACTGTCATTATTAGCACTCCGCGCAAAACCTGGGTAGCTGGTATTGCCCGCGCGCGCCGCCAAGCTCTAATCGGGTCGTAATCAGGTCGTAATCGCCCACCGACGCAGCACCACAGTTTCTCAAGAAACTAACCCCATTCATTTGTCGAAAACAACATGATCTCGAGACCAGAATAACGATTATCATTAAATCTTAAATCGCTTTGAAATAATGATTATCATTAACGCCCGACACATTATGGAGAAAGAGTAGTTTGTCTCGGGCTGCTCTGCTGTATTCAAAATGGCGGACGGAGGCGAAGGTAAGAGTGCTTTTTTTAGACTTTTTAGAATCAATTTTCGACTTATTTTTTATTCGAGGGGTTACATTTGCTTTGTAAGCCTTTCTTAATCACCTTCTCTTGTTGGATCAATTTATATCACAGAATTTCGACTTCCTAAAAGGAAGTTTCCTTCGATGGCTCAGAACTGTTGAAATATAAGTTTATATCTGAATATATATGAATAGAGATTTTGGTTCTGTTCTAGTGTACGGGATCACAATTGATTAGTGGAGCATTTGTATGCTGGGTCATAAAATTCCTGGAAAAGTGTTGCTCATGGAATATGGCAGTTAAGTTTTTTTGAAACAAAAAGCAAGAAGATAAAATAAGCAAGCTACATGTACAGCTGTAAGCTTATGTACCAGTCAATTCCAAGACCACCCATCCCCCCCCCCCCGGGCATACCCCGGGCATTTGACGAGAGGTTAGCTCCGCATAGTGGGGCAAAGTATCCACTGTAACTAGTTACTGTAACTAGTTACTTTAATCCCTCCTTGCCCGGACGGTGGGGCATTTGATGCTCTGTGAAGCCCTTGCACGGTGGGGCATTTGACCGTATAAACTGCCCACATGGTGGGGCATTTGACAATTTTTTTTCAAAAAGTCAAATGCCCCGGGGTTTGCCCGGGGGGGGGGGGGGATGGGCGGTCTTGGAATTGACTGGTACATTACATGTAAGAAAACAACCACAGTTTGACAATAAATTACAATGACCGGTCATGGATTGGAAAAGGTCATAGAAAGTCCTGCAAGAATTTCAAAATTTAATAAAAGGTTACAAACCTTTTAACTTAAAGCAAGGTACCATTCAAACTGGCAGATGAAATGCCAACTAGTTGTCTACTTTGCATGTTTCTGAATTTAATATTTTGTTTGAGAAATTTTAGAGAAAGGCAACCTGAATTCTTATTGTTAATACCCCTATGTATTGCCCTGTTTATGCTAAATAGCAGTGGAATATAACTTTTTTGAGATGAGGTTTAATATTACTCTAGTATTATGAACCTTAATTTCAAAAGTTTGACACAGCCACATTGAGTGAGGTGCCACGCAAGCAAATGAGCGGCAAAGCTGTGAGGAAAGGGGACGCAGACCTAGAGAAAGTTAAAAAAGAGAATGCACTGTTTTCTTACTAAAAGCAAGCCACCCAGCACTCTGGCACTACAGCAATATCATTGGTTGGTTTGCAAAGTGATGACCCTTTAGTTTCAATGAGCTGTCATTTGTCACTTTAATAAGAAATCTGAGGTCACATCCCTCAGAAAACTAGGCAAACAATGTCTTGCCATGATGTTGATATCTTGAAGCATGTTTGCGAATATACATGTACTTTGGGAGGAATTGCCTTCAGAGTAAGATGTTTTTGCAGTTTTGCCGATGGGCTTTAACAAAGTCTTGATACATCATTCAGCTTTACTTCAGTGAAAAGCACAGTCATTCAAGTGCAGTGGTGAGAGCACTCACCTTCCACCAATTTGGCCAGGGTTCGATTCCCAGACTCGACTCGAGTTGAGTTTGTTGTTAGTTCTCATCCTTGCTCCAAGGGTTTTTTTCTCTCTCCACAAAAACTAACATTTCTAATTCCAATTCAACCTGGAATTTGAGGGCCACAGGTTTGTCAGTCTCATGACTGTTAAAGTATCACCCTCATTAAACAAAGGCGATTTTTTTTTTTTTTTTGACACAACTTGTTTAATTCTTGAGAAATAAAAAAACTGTATACAATGTAGGTGTCCTGCAGACATGGCACAAAAGCAAATCACTTCCAGGAACAGAAAAACTAAGCTGTTGCAAAATCGAATAGAGAGGTTGTTCTTCACCTTTGTTTTAGTCTAGGAGCCAAGTCTGAAAAGAGGCCTAGAAAATGAATTTCGTTGCACCCCCGTGCTATATTTGTCTGAATAGCAAAAAAAGATAGAAAATTATCTAAGGAATGCAGAATGACATCTTTTATTGATAGGCCAGCGGGACATCACCCCGATGTCAGGCATTTTTTACCGGGTACCTTTTTGCCGCACTTCGCTAATCAATATACAAATTTGAATTTTGCAATGGAGTATCAAATAATTGTAAAGTGTTCAATATTTGGTCCAAATAAGCCAAACTTGGACATAACATCAAACATACGCCATTCTTTGATTTATGAGTGTTTTGGACTGTATCCTTTGAAACTGTTCCTAGGAGACAAGATTATTTCAGTGGATAGAGTTCAGCAATTTTCTAGGCTTCACTAATGGAAAGACGTACGGATTTTTTCCCATTTTGTCAACTGAAATGTCCTTTCAATTGTTTTCAATTGCTGAATTTAGTTCCCGTTTTGGTCACACATGTAAACCAGACCTTCCCCGAAAAGATTGCAGTAACCACAGCTCCTGCAAGAGCAGGCAGAAACAATACAGATAGAAAGAATCAGCTTGACTATTGTTTGGTTTGAATGCATTTCAATATCCTGTTTCCATAGCTTTCTTTAGAATATAAACTTGGAAGCGAATTAGAAATGCGTTCAAATTCGGTTCAAATCTAAATCAATTGGTGTTAAGTTCAGCTTCAGGTCCAGTTTTAAAGCGTGAATTTAGTCTATATGTACATCCTTGTTAACTTTCTTCTTCTATAAACGTATTAATGCGCCATCATTCTTTCGACAAACAAACGTTTTACGCCCGGTTGTTTGTCGTCGACCGTTGTTTCTCATACAAAACTGAATTCAGGTCAACTCAGTGTCTGCAGTTACTGTATTAAACAAGTTAACCAGGAGTGGAAAGTCTGGCTTATCACTAAACGGAGAGGACTGAGCCAGTACGACGCGACGATAAGTATACAACACTGCATCATGCCACGATTGTTCGTTATTCAAAGACATCATGGACACTGCATATGGAATTATCGCGAAGCCATCACAGCAAAAGGGTTGCGATGCGCTGTAATTTATGTCTGGCCCATTTATATAGCTTGTCGGAGATAACAACGACATGGGAAGATGGGAATCGGGACAAAGCATGCCAAGACTATGGTGTTGTTTCAAAGGAAACAATACCGGCCGAAACAAAAGCAGCATTATTTGCCGATCATTCCTATAAAAGGGTAACTCTGCGAAGTCAGTCAGCTGTGAAGCCTGTGGTCGTGTTCAGCACTCTTGGACGACGGAAAACAGTGGTGTTGTACAGAGAGAAGATCAGGCAGCAATGGTCTGAGTGACTAGGTGATCCTCTCCGATTCGTCCATCCGAATTGACTTCACTTGGATCCTTTGTCGTCTAAACAGCAAACCATGTTTCATAGCGGCCCTCTGCGTCAAAGTGATCACCAGCCCCTCCCAAACTGGAGTGCGTTTAATGCCAGAATGTCCTTTCAGTCTCCACCAGTCACATCTATTGGATAGCGGTCCATGATAAACGCTTCAGCTATAGATTACAGTACCGTATATACGTTAATGATCTGACGAATGCCCAGAACATGATGGTCAGCACATAACAGAAACACAGCGTCATTACCTTTGTCTAGGTCATTTACGCTAAAGCCTCGGAAATATACTGTTATGCGTTTGGAACTGAGGCGTTCACGTTGCGCTAAATTAACTTGCTGACTTGCTTTGAAGAAAGTGGACTGTATGACATCGTGATGGAGTCCGGAATCTAAGGTAGCCACCCGGCTTCGGTACTCCTTCCAGGGTCGGATGAGAACCCTCAGGGCCAAGTGCGTAAGCCGGCACAGCTGCAGGTGTTGCTGAGGACATGCCCGGGCGATGTAATCCTTGTTTTCTTATATGGCTTCCAGTATATATTTCTGACACGAGGTTACTAACAACTATGGCTGCATAAGTGCATCGAAAATTTGAGAAGGGAAACCACGCTATCGGCAGATTGGGACCGCCTTTCTTCCAGGTTTGGACAGACATGGGTTTGGACAAACCGCATATCATAACAGGAAGACGCGGGGGGAAAGTTGGCATTTCCATAAATTCTGCTGCACTCAATAGGTATTTCGTACAAGCCACGAAGGGACTGAAGTTAATGCTGCCACCAAACACTGTGCGACGTCGAGGAAGGAGGACTCAGGAAAATTAGGGATAAGATGGATGTCCAGAAAGTAAACCCCTTTCATCTGGTTTGGAAAAACAAGGAACCAGCTACATTCCTCAATATTACAGGCGCCAAACAGACGGGAGTAGCCTAAGTGTAAGAATTTGCATCCAGAAGGCTTCCCAGCGATGCCATTGATTTTTGGGATAAAATCACATTGGCTAATGTGATGACGATTGCGTCTTTGTCCAAGAAGGGCAGAATATGAAGAGCAGAAGAAAGGGAAGTTATCATGCTGACATAAGCTGGTTTGGTCGTTTATTAGCCTACTTTAGTATAGGCAGACTCCATAGAAGTGAGCTGAAAGCGGCCTTAATCTTCGGTGGCATGGGATCGCAATCTCTGAAGTCAGCTCAATGAAATATTTTTGAAGAAGCTGTTTAGAGCAGTCACAGCGAAACTTAGCCAGGAGAATTATTCAAAGCAGCCAACATTCCAGCAAGGGAGGAGAAAGAGAACGGCGAGGAGTGAGCATTTCGCTTGAAATCCATATCAACTCTGACAAGACTCCAATCCCGAAGCACTGGGTCAAATAAATTAGTAATGCTGTGGACAGGACGTCAATAGTGCATTTTCTTTTCTATACATGATGTGCGATGGCAAAGTAGTCCATGATCCGACCTGGAAAAACGGTTATTGATTCCTGGAAGCTTCTGCGACCAAACCAATGCAGGTGCAGAAGTGTAACCATAAGACTTCCTTGGCAGTCTTGTCAGAGCTTCAGAATGACGGACCACGAATAGGCAGATACAAGAATCCTTCTATATGTTAAGCACGCTTTAGAAACTTGTGGAAGGATCGTCATCCAGTCCCCTAACACAGATTTCGCAGTGTTTTTCGTGTACTTCTTTACATCTCTGCCATGCAACGAGCTGTCGTTAAAGACCAATACATACAATACAAGTTTCTGTTCTCTATACCAGTGACAGTTTTAATAGAACCGCCACAGCAGACCTTGTAAGCCCGGGTGGGGTACTTGGGTCAACTTTTGCTGGGTATGTGCCGCTGGCCTCTCGGACCCCGTACCCCATTATAGTCTATTTTGTGGCCAATTATAGACCCCATCTTAGTCACTTTTGAGTAAATGTAAATTTCGAAAGCCCAACTTAGTCACTTTCTGTTTAGCCATCTACCTTGAGTTCGGAACCCTTTAATCTAGGTCATCCTCAAATGAATTGACACATTTATTAAATGTAGGAGACTTTACTCTTCACCTACAAACCTTCTGGTACTTTTTATTAGCCGAAAATATTTCAAAGCTAAAACTACCCAAAAAAATACTTGCCAGAATTTTCTTACCCCAAAAATCCCGACAGTTTGCGACCCCATTCTAGTAACTCTATTGAAAATGGAACCCCATTATAGTCAATCCAGTCGTGAAAATGCGACCCCATCCAGCGGCACATCCCCATTAGCCCATTACTAGGAAGTACCCCCCCCCCCCCGGGCTTGCAAGATACTGGATGTTCTGTCACAAACTAGAAAATAACGAAAGTCTTCCTTTCAGAAGCTATAGTCTGTTACAACATATTAGGACGGCATTGATGACGAAAAATCCCGCACCGACGGGTCTTTTAAAGCTGAAAATCCGGCTGTAAATTCAACCGTTCAGCATGCAAGAAAGACGACTATGTGTCAATGCAAGGCAAACTGCATACTCTGCACAGAAGCCTGCTTGTGTATGAACAACGAAACCTGTCAGAACACTCTCTGCTTAGAGGAGACCAGTGATGCTTAGGTAACGATTAGAAAATTTCATAAAAAGTGATGCTTGTTTTGGAGGAATAAAAGTTTGACGTTTAGTTGGGATTTTGGCACTTATGATTACACACAAGTATTGTTTAAAGTAAGAAGTACTTCATGTTTGACTGTTATTAGTCATTTTCATATTACAGTCAACTCTCTCTAAGCGGACACCTCTCCATGGCGGACACCTCTTTAAGACGGACAGAAAATCTAGTCGCTGGCGAATTTCACTTGTTTCTCTGTTACTACACTCTCTGTCCAAGGCGGACAGCGGACACTTTTTTCAACATGTTGGTTCAAAACACCTCTCAAAGCGGACACCGGATGTTTATGAAATTTTATAACGGGTCCAAAATTCCGAAAAATTAGCGCAATCTGATAACAGTGGTTTTAATAAAATGTACCAGACCTTACAATACAATAATTAAATCTTAAAGTCAATCCAATCTTAGGTCACTTTTCCCGTCAGTTATACAACAACTCATTTGCACTGACTACATTGTACACTGCAATTAAAGTAATAAAGCACTGGTTTCAGTTTGATGTTCGGGTATAAGGTTACATGAACTCTCTCTAAGGCGGATACCTCTCTAAGGCGTACAGTAAATCTGGTACCGAGGGTGTCCGCCTTAGAGAGAGTTGACTGTACTGAATGTAACAGAATTATGTGTGTGTTATGGGGAACTTTTATAGATGAGGACACTTTGTGATGCCCCCTTCTGCGTGCAATCCTGGACATTACTTACTCTTCCAGGAGCTATCAATGGTTATTGCAATAACTATAGGATTAAGTACAATAGGTTTCATGTGTGACCAATACGAGAAAGCGGAAACGACTGTGGCGTGTCTTGAAGCATTCCGACCAAACTTTGAGGTTTGACGCTTGGAAATAGTAACAAAGAACGTCTTTTTTAAGCAGACTAAGATATAAAAACACTTTAGTAGACAAAATGTGATAAAATCGTGCTTCAAAACTCTGGCAGACAACATTTCCTAAAGTCATTTTCGATTTGAAACATGGAAAATTGATGAAATTCTACGAACTGAATTAATTGCGTCTCGTAGCAACAGTTTCCGTGGAAACAACTTTGATATATGCTTAAATCTTTGAATGATTACTGTTTACTGCTGTGTCCAAGTTTGGAGAACTTGGACAAAATTTTTCTATATCTTACATTTATTTGACACTCCATGGCAGAATAAAAATTTGCATAATTAACAAAGCGGGACTAAAAGGTACCCGGTAGAAAATGCCCGATATCGAGGTGATGTCCCGCTGGCCCAGCAATAAAAAATGTCATTCCGTATTCCTTGGATATGGTGCTATCATTTTGTGCTATTCAGACAAATATAGCAGGGGGTGCAACGAATCGACATTTTTTCGGAGCTGGCTCCTAGACTATTTATTGAAACATGAAAAATGTTCTCCAAGCTTTTAGATGGCTTGCTCAATCGTTCACCAGGGGTTCTCCTCCTATTAAAATTTCCAGTACACAGTTTTGAAACAACACCTGCACAAATGACAGAAATCACTCTGAGATTGATCGCTGTCATTTTTAGCCTTGCTTGGCACAGCTTACTTGGGCATACAGCTACTCATTTCACATTGCTGCTTCAAATACCACAAACTTAAAACCAAATGTTGACGTAGACTATGAATTCGTGGCACACTTGGTAAGGCATCAAAAGTAGGCGGACTTGCCAATTGATCCATATGTCAAGCGTATGCTCGGCTTTTCTAAGAAAACAGTACAGTCCCTTATTTTCACTTTTCCTTGAGCTGTCACCCTCATTCCTTGCGGCTCGTGTGCATGTCATTCGACTCGACTTAACCAACTAAAATGAGTTCTCTTCTCTATTTTTACAGAGCAATTGATTGCCTACATGTTAGGTAGAATTCAGTGTTCTTGCTGCAGGACAACTTTACCCAGATCAGAATGTCATACATGGTCATGAGGTGCCATCTGACCATGTATGTGCAATGGGTAATCCAGAGGAAAATTCTTTTTTGGAGAAGGACCAATGTTTTGCACTTCCAAAACAGGTTCTTTACAGGCCTAGTGTTACACAAAACAAGTCTGTTTAGTTAGTGCCTTACATATTTACTCCAATAGTAAAATCCTATGGTTGACTCTCTCTTAAGTTACCAGTGTGGCAGGTGACCATCTCCCTTCAGCAACTTTCTAGCAGAAATCTCAATTGATTGATTTATCAGTTAAAAGCTGTATTATAGACTCACAGGCAACCATCTTACATACCATACCTCTCCAGGTCCCTAGTATAGCCAATTATGAGAGAGTTAATTGTATTTTATTTTTTCCTCTTGTTCTATCACTTGGTCTCATAATATTGCTTTACACATCTTAAATTACAGAAGTAATTAATTTATAGGAAAGGAATAGCTTTCCTACAGTTTTTACATTTTTTACATTATGGTAATATATTTTGGTAATGTAATTATGATAATGTTTACATGTAGACACTCAGCAGGGTTGTAATAGTCATATTATAATATATCATATGACTGAGTACACTCAATGGGTCCTTAATACTAAGCTAGGGTAATCTTGTCTCTCTTTGGTTCCATTTATTGAAAATTACAAGAATAAGTGTGTTCAGATCAATGTAATACATACATGTTTCTACAATAAGAAACAATGTCTTAATAACAGCTCTGCTATAAAGGTAAAGACTTATTCAGTTCCAAGTCTTTTCTAATTTGTTTTTGACATACAGCAATAAAGAATTGTTAATGCTCACACATTTTCCATCTGCACTGAGTAAAATCCAAGAACAATATATATATATGATTATTGAAGGGCTGAGGGCTTATAACCATCACATTTTGGCATTGTTCACTTAAACAAATTGTGTTTTTGAGCCGAGGAAGCATTTTCTTGCTTATAAAGTAATGGCAGGTTCTTGTAAGTTAAAGTAAAAGAGATTCAATCAGGCCAAAACAACTGCTGTATTTTCACACACAAAAATACAAAATTGGCTAATGAGCATCCTATTTGACTTTTCACATCAAAAGATTTCTTTCCACAGATTTGGAATTTTTGGGTCTAATTGCATCTCTTATATCAACTAACATAAATCAGCCATCATTTTAGCAACAAAATGCTTTTTTTTCGCTCAAAAACACAATTTGTAAGTGAATCATGCCAAAATTCAACATGAGGCGGTTATGGCCTCAGCCCTGAAATTTTGATGCAATTCTTACTGCACCTACTGGTATGTACATGTAATGTCAATTTTTGATACTACATATTTTTTAATTATTCGAGTATTCAGTATGACACAGTGCTTTCAATAAGACCCGGCACCCGCCGGAGCTCCGGCGGGTGTCCTGTTGTGAATCACCCGGTAAAATTCATGCATCTCTCTATAAAGGGGAGATATTTTCAGTTTCTTATTATTGCTCTCTGACGGGTGCCGCACAAGGGCAGCCACCTACTTAAAATCTTATTGAAAGCCCTGATGACATTATTAATTTTTTTATGTATCAGTTATTGAAAAGTAACTTAAATTTTGTTTCCTTTTCACCAATGCAGAAAGTGTAGAGAATCAACAGAAAACTAGGGTTCTGAACCATCCAAGAGAGTTAATCCAGGTCAAGTTTTTATGAGCTTAGATCTTGTTAATGTGTGCATCCTCAATAGGGTGACACAGTGCTGTCATTAAGGGCCGGTAGCCGGCCAAAACAGACGGCTACTTGCCCATCCTTGGCCGTCTACTTTAGTTTCATTTCACTGTTACTGTTGAAAAGAAAGCTTACAGTAATAAAAAAAGTTCATCGAAATTACTTGTAAGACATTCCTTCTAATTTTTTAGTCAAAGTAAAGGTGTATCAATCTGTATTACAATAGTTTTAAACGTCGGCAGCTGATGTTATGGGCTACTCGATCTCTTTTGAAGTTATCGAAGGTCTGTGGGGAGCGCACTGGAACATTTTGACAGGTGGTTCCCAGGTTTGCGCGTAATCTCCGAAAAAACAACACATGGCATCCGCATCAAAGAAGCCTTCGGCGCTCGAGTGCCAAGCCGCCTACTTTTCCATTTTCAGCCTGCTTCTTACAAAATTAATGACAGCCCTGGTGACATTGTAATATAACTCATTTGCATGCACAGTAAGGTTGTGCACATTTATTTACAAGAGCCTCCTTAATGCCCTGTTTGGAAACTGCAACTTACAATATTACATGGTACAAACACTATGAATATTTTATTTTCAATAAATAAATGTTTTTAGAATTTGGAGGCTAATCATTACAAATAGTTTGTATACTGGTAATTTCAATGTGAAAGTGAGTGCTGGCGAAGGGGGATAAAACAGTGGGAAGTGAATTGAACATTGGACAGCTCCGGTAATTTTTTTCAACTTTTTAAGGGAAGGTGTTTAAAGGGTGAGTAGAGTAGGCTTTCCCTGGATGAGTTGTAAAAATTACTACAGCAAGTGGTATTTTTGAAAATTGCTCAACCATAGCCTTACTGACTTGTATTACCCACACTGCTAAACTAACTATGGACTATGGGCTGCTTTATAAAAAAACCTATTGCCAAGAACTTATTGTTCAAGTTACAGATATTTTAAAGATACAGTAATAATTGACATTGAAGAGAAATAACTTTTACAAAGGACCTTCAAGAGGGTTTTGTCTCAAGCTAATGGAAGATTTCATAATAGCTTTCTCAAAAAACAAAAAAAAAGTACATTGCTTTACTAAGTATCTTTACTTACGGCTGTTTGTTTACATTTTTAATAATTCATTGTTCAAGTTAGAGTTATACCTAAAAACATGACTCAACGGTCGAATCAGCCGGCCCAGATTTTGAATTATTTGCCTCCACTCGTCTGAATGTGCAATGAGTCGTTGGATTTCAGAGTGAAACAATCATCTGATTTCACAGAGCGATTGACATTTTTTCAATTCTTTCGCCTCAACGAGCAAAGAGCATGACTCAACGGTCGAATTATCCGCCACAAAGTCCACAAACGGCACAGATTTTGAATTATTTGCCTCAACGGGCGAAGAACTCGTGTGAAAGTGCAACGAGTCGTTTGATTTATTTTTCAGAGTGAAACAATCATCTGATTTCACAGAATAGTTCGCTTCGACGAGCGATTTACACTTTTTTCAATTCTTTCGCCTCAACGGGCAAAGAGCATGACTCAACGGTCGAATTATCCGCCACAAACGGCACAGATTTTGAATTATTTGCCTCAACGGGAGAAGAACTCGTGTGAAAGTGTAACGAGTCGTTTGATTTTACAGTTGATCGAGTGGTTCGCTTCCACGAGTGATGGACATTTTGAATTGCTTATAGCAAGCAATCGTTTGTGACCATGATGAATAATTTCACAAGCAAATGATAGCAAACATTTAGAAAATACGTATCTACTACTGCACCTCGAAAGCGAAAGCATCTGACAGCGAAACAGATTCTCACGTGGATTGTCGATTTAGACAGTTGTCGCGTTCCTATTCACGGTTGATTGATTGCGTTGCGAAGCAAAACGACAGACGTTGCTAGGCGACAGTGACAATAAGCCACTGCGCATGCACCCCATCTTACATCCGACAAAATTTTATTCTCGACCCCAGAGCCTTCGTTTCGTTTGGTCAGCGGAAAAAACGAAGGGCTCTGGTAACAGTGCCTTCCGGATGTCGTAATATCCACGACATCCGTTAGCGCATGCCTAATGCATTAATGTACTATTGCGCTTGCTCAATGCCAGAAACCGGAAATAGAAAAAACCTTTCGTGTGTGCATTCTCGTCCCCAGAGCCCTCGTTTCGTTTGGTTGAGCTCTGGAGACGAGAATGTTGTGTGTGTGGAATGGCGTTCGAAAGACTGTACAAGACTTAACAATTACAGGAAAAACATCGGGCTAAAAAGGAAAGAAGAAAAGCTTTAAGTGCTCCTGTTGTTTAGAAGAAAGATTGTCTTTGTATTTTGCCTACTGGTTTTAGAAATTCCTCGATAAGTCAACCGATTTCTTTCGTTTGGGAGCTGTGTATTTATCGTTTCGCCACTGAACGCTATCATATATATCCGACCAAATCAGTTGATGGGACAGCTGAGTTTGTTGATGGACACGCTGTGGTCATTGATTAGGCTTATTTCATCGAACAGTGGTAAGAAATATCGAGGAATTTTTGTTTTGCATTCGTTTTATGTTATTTTAATTGGGCTTCGAGTGACCTTCGTTTCCCTAGATTTGTATTTCAAGTTGTAGCAAAGAGTACTACCTAATAAAGAAAATACAACTTGCTTACGAGAGTGCTGATAGCGTTGTTGTTGTTGTTATTTAAAATGGGTAACCTAGTGGTAATATTTCTTTTCACCCTTGGGCTTTCTTCAGGATTTCTGCCTCTCCTTTAATTAATACTCGTCCCTGTTGCAAGCAACATACTTCTTTAATATTCGTGGCCGCTTATAGCTTCGTCTACCAAGACACATACTGATTATTTTCGGAAACGAATCGCTCATATTTAGCGACAATCAGACCCCGTTATACTTTGAAATTTAGCAGCCGTATCTTTACCTGCTAAACTAAACAAAACTGGGTGACATTGGTCGTTGAATGCGTTGAAATTAAAACGTTGGTTTTGTTGATGTAGTCAAAGGACTTCAACATTTGAAATTCAACCGGAAGTAAAACCTTATGCGTAGAGGCGTAAAATTTTTTACCTTGTTGCGCATTCATTTTTAAACGGCCAATCAAAAAATTCAAATTTTTGTCCGTTACCAGAGCTACACGAGACGTAATTTAAAAAAAAACCGTGGAGCTCTGGGGACGAGAATGACAAAATTTTGGATTTTCTCCCCTATTGCCAAGAATAGTGTGCTGCCTCGCTAACGCTCGCCAGCAAATATATTGATTATCTTTTATTACCGATTCTGTTCATTTTACAGTGACACACCTTACCGTGAGAACCCAACAAACTTTTTTACAAGTTTTGCAGCTAACTTTACACTCCTGTGATAAACACAAAGCGACAAGATTACATTTCATCATTTGTCGCTTCGTGTTCATCACAGGAGTGCAAAGTTATTTACAAAACTTGGAAACAAAACTTGTAAAAACGTTTGTTGGCTGTTCACAGTAAGGCGTGTCACACTGTAATATATGTACAGAGTATTATGAAATTGTTCTTGTCAATCAATCAATGACTTTATTTAATATGTTCACAAAAGTTAAAGAAATCTATATTGAGATGTTGATCACTAAACACAAAACTTTTCAATGGATAAATTTAATGCATAACCATTAGCTTGTTCTTAATTTCCTCTTAGTTACCTCAGTATCTAGCTAATTCCAATGTTATTGTTTAAAGTTTGCCTTATAAGTTTTCTTAACCTAGCTGTAATTGTAAAAAAAAATGAGCACTAATTATTTTGAGAGAGCTATAAGGGCAAAATTATTTCATTAATTGATACATTCTAAAAATTAAACAAATATAAATTTTAAAGTAATTTACACATATCAATTATTTTCTTAATGGAAAATAAATTAGAACTTTAAACCAACTGCTTTCGTGTTGAACAACTAATATTGTTTCAATGAGTTTCATCAGGGGGTAATAAGCTCCTGGTTTCATAGCATGCAAAAGCAAGACCACAGTTTCTAAGGCGATTCCTCAGTAATAAAAGTTGACAAACAATATTTGTTTAAACTTTCCGGATTTTTCCCAACCAGACATTGTTTCGAAAA
This sequence comes from Cladopsammia gracilis, assembly GCA_022457155.1. NCBI lineage: Eukaryota > Metazoa > Cnidaria > Anthozoa > Scleractinia > Dendrophylliidae > Cladopsammia > Cladopsammia gracilis. Next base: position 98,556 of record JAJGOT010000425.1, read on the forward strand.
ATGTAATAAAAAAACATAGGTCACCATGCTCGCGAAAGAGTTGCGATGGGTTAAAATTGCCCTACTTATCCATGTAGTACTGCCTATCACGTCCACTATTATTTGGTCGGTTCACGTTACTGTTTACACAGTAGCTTGGAGCATAGTTAAAATGAAATGCTTGGAAAACTGTAATAGATATAATGCATCGACCATAAGGAACAATTTGATAAAAGCATGCAACTGACACCGACTCAAAACACTCCTTGCGTGCATGATAGGTCATAATTTTTCGGCCATGGGAAATGGGTGTGAACGCGTTTTAGTGATAAATTTATTTCCTGACAAGGAAATCTTTTTAAACTCTTTCAACTCAAAGAAGGTGATTTTAACAGTACAATGCAATAAGAAAGATAAGTTACCATGCTCGTTGAGGAGGAAACAACCGCTTTTTTATTTGGTCAACTTATCCACAAAGGAAACCCTCTTGGTTCAGACTACGCGCGCTAATGACGCAAGAAATTATGCGCAGTAGTGATGCGCAATGCAATACTGAGGATTCACCTTAAGGCTGTGCACTGCATTCCACTGACACGTTGAGGATGCTCCACTTTAATAAGTTCTGATTTAAGGAAAATGTTGCATTGTTGGCATTCCAGACAAGCATGGATTTAAACTGTTTTCTAACTTTGAAATGTCAAGTTGAACTTTAATTCATTGCTTCCAAATTGTAAGTATCCTAACCAACACCTTCCTTTTCGATGTTGACCCCGATTTTGATTTATTCAACAATAAAGTGGGTAAAACGGGGGGAGGCGGGGGGGGGGGGGGGGGGTCGATTTTAATAATTCAGCCGGTTAACCTATAACCCTTCCACCTTGCCTTAGGATGTTGACCCCATTTTCATTTATTCCGCAATACTAGAGTGGGTAAAACGGGGTCGATTTTAATAGTTCAGCCGATTAACCTATATACCCTCCACCTTGCCTTAGTATGTTGACCTCAATTTTCATTTCTTCAATACTAGAGTGGGTAAAATGGGGTGGATTTTACTAATTCAGCCGGTTAACCTATACACTTTCCACCTTGCCTTAGGATGCTGACCCCAATTTTCATTTGTTCAATACATAAGAGTGGGTAAAACGGGGTCGATTTTAACATTTCAGCCGGATAACCTATATACCCCAAACCTTGCATTAGGATGTTGACTCCAATTTTCATTTATTCAATACTAGAGTCGGTAAAACGGGGTCGATTTTACTAGTTCAGCCGGTTAACCTATATACCCCAAACCTTGCGTTAGGATGTTGACTCCAATTTTCATTTATTCAATACTAGAGTCGGTAAAACGGGGTCGATTTTACTAGTTCAGCCGGTTAACCTATATACCCCAAACCTTGCGTAAGAATGTTGACCCCAATTTTCATTTATTCAATAACAGAGTGGGTAAAACGGGGTCGATTTTAATAGTTCAGCCGGTTAACCTATATACCCCAAACCTTGCGTAAGGATGTTGATCCCAATTTTCATTTATTCAATACTAGAGTCGGTAAAAAGGGGTCGATTTTACTAGTTCAGTCGGTTAACCTATATACCCCAAACCTTGGGTGGGGATGTTGACCCCAATAATGGGGTCGATTTTAATAGTTCAGCCGGTTAACATAATTATACACCCTTCACCTTGCCTTAGGATGTTGACCCTAATTTTCATTCTTCAATACTAGCGTCGTTAACACGGGTTTGACTGACTATATAGTACAACAGATACGGACCAAGAGAGCCGTAGCACGGGATGTTGCAAACACGGTATTTTAATGCGGACTTTTATAAAAAGTTTCTGTATATTTACGCGACTTCCATCATCATCATTTGGCTGCATAAAGCAGATCGCAAAGCGTTTTCTACGCTGAACAGTAATGCCATTAGGTTTAGGAAGGGTGTCTTACTGAGAGGGACTTTTTCAAGTTAGGTGCATGCCTGCCCAAATCTTTTTTATTTCTGGGCAAAAATGATACAGATCAATAAAAAATCTGGTTCCTCATGTTTTTATTTATTTTTGTTTTACTTGTTATTTATTTATTTATTTATTTTTGCCAAGAACAAATTACAGAGAAGAATAAAACAGAAAAAAACGAAACTGAAAAAATTACATAGATCTTAAAGTTAAATTGGCGAGGAAGCTAAGCTTAAAGAAACTACAGAAGCTTATGAATTTGGGCTTCCTCATCATTCATTACATGATTTCACGTTAAAGCATGGATTTAGTGGGCGAGTTTAATATTCAGCTCAGCTCGTTTTACCGACTCCAGTATTAAATGAAAATTGGGGTCCACATCTTAACGCAAGGTGGGGGGTATATAGGTTTCAGGGCTGAACCAGTGAAATTTTTAACAACCACGTGTTGGTAAGAACGGTTTAATTAGACATAAAACCTGTGAAGGCTCAAAGTACGTTGGCTATTTATGCTTTGAATCGAAAGAATAAACTCCGTTTAGCATTCGTATCTATAATCCGTTTCAATCGTCCTCGAAATTAAGCCTGTCGCCTTTTACCGAGAAATGAAAAGATATGGACAGGCATGCACATAGCATGAAACAGTCGCTTTAAACATATAATACTAATAAATTACAGTAGCATTGGATTTCCGGAGTCAAGAAAGAAAGAAAGACAAATTTTGACAGCGTCTTTATTGTAAGTATTACACTTGCAACTTCACTTTATTCGTTACGAAAGGCAAACAACTGTTTGCCGAGAAAGCCATAACTATATGAGCTGTTGCCGAGGTACCAGAGTACGCAAACGAGAAGACTACTTCACATTATTAACTTGTTACTAGGATAAGGGATAATAAGCCCCATGCTTCGTTAAACTCCTAAAGAAGCACTTTTCCAGTTCTTGTGAACCTTCGAACCCTTGGGTCAATAAAGGACACTTTTCATATTTACTTTAAGTACAGTATTAAACGATACAACACACAACATAAAAATACTTCTGATTGGTTGAAAAAGTGGCGCGACATTTTTGGGGGGCAAATTACAAAGCGTAGCTATGACCCAAGCAATAGCGAAATTACATTATTTATATAATCAGTAGCTCATAACATGCTCTAAGCTTCTGATATAATGCACATAGACGAAATTCCTACATATGTATTTTAAATCCATTTACGAAACATACGCCCTTACAAATATACCGCTAATACACTAACGTCTCTATACGAGAGGCTACAACCCTGTAAAAAACCTATTCTCTATTTTCCAATTCCCCATAATACACTTTGTTTGCCCCCCGAATTTTGCATAAACTATTGTTTTGAAATGCTCTTGGGAATATGCAGTCCTCCCAAGAGCATTTAAAAACAATAGTTTATGCAAAATTTGGGGGGCAAACAAAGTGTAGTTATCACGGTCTAAACTATGTCACTTAGGACTGTTCCAACATCATCGCTCTTAAATTTAAAAGTTGCCGATCACAAAGTTTCCATAGGTTTTCTCATCATTCCCCTAAAGTTCCTAAACTGCTCTATAAATTTCATTAAGGTCCTTTACTTCAGCTGTGTCTAACCCCGAACCGCTAGGGTCATGAGAATGGGTGTCGACATACATTATGAAACCCTTGGTGATGTAAAGCAGAGGTTTTCTCGTTCAAAATAGTTCACCCGAAAAAAGAGGAGCGGGAAGCGATGTCTTCTGGTACAGTAACTGAACGCCAACAGTGCACTGCTCATATTGATCTTTTAGGCGTACTGGCAAATGTTTCACACGCCAATATCAAACTAGATTTCTAACACGCTGGCAGCTTTTTGAATGGATAGATAACTTGAGGGTAAACTGTCCAGACATAAGTCGTACACCGGTTGCCGCAAACAACATCAATGACGGTACTTGACAAAGGTAAGAAGCAATGTAGGCGAGATCTTCCTCACATTTAAAGCGTAACCGATCACCAACTAATCAAACTGCATGCGTTACTGCCGTTTCGGCCATTCTAGCGCCTTTTACCAACCGAAAAAATTCTATTCCTCGGCAGGCGCTGTAAACATCGGGGCTGCACCTATATTGGCAAGGGCATCCAGGACAATGTCTCCAGAATTGCTCCCGCTAACCATTTCACTGCTCTCGTCGCCTGTCACCTCAGCATCTTCATTGCCATTAATTGATGCTTTGAAAAGATAATAGCAAAATTAGGAAAATGGCCACGTTTGAGGCCACTGCTGATAAGGTTTGTGTTTTTATGATAGTGTGGATATTTGAAAACTTTTTAGGAATTGTATAGAGAAAATTATTAGAATGCACGGCCTTGCCTTCCATAAACACTTTCCTCAATTTTTTTTTTCAAATTTTCAGAGCCATTAAACTCACTGGTCATTTCGACAATTTACTAGCCTAATATTACTTGGTCACATCATCTCTTTACCGTAAAGTTCGACTTGATATAAACCTGCTATTATTTTTTAGAAAATAGTGTGTTTACCATCTCCAGTTCAAATTTTACCTTTCCAGGGAAAATTCCCGTTTTTCAACTTCTTTCATTTCGACGCGATCATTGGCGGCGGCGAGTCTGTTATACTTTCCAATCGTTTCCCCAAGCTTGATGATGATTGATGACATTTTTGTACGCAACTTTTGGCATTGTTTGGATCCACCTAAAGGGAAAAAACAACATAGTCACACCTAATCTTATGGACACCTGTTTAACATGAACAGCTCTTTACTTTGGACAGTTTCACTCGTCCAAAAGATGTAAAATCGATGATAACTCTTACTTCTATAATACGCCATATACTGTCCATTTGGTGTCAGTATTAAATAGGTTGGACTGCAATTACATTTGGTCTGGAGGAAACTGAGCCACTGACCAACAGATAAAAAGGGCATAAGCCAGGTCACAGCATCAATGAAACAACACATTAACAACAGAAAGAACAACAACATCAACAACATGATTCTTTATTTTTATGTACATTAATTTTTGTAATTTGTATTAATTTTAAGTTCCATGTCTCCAATAATATTAGTCTTTTTATAGCCTAATACTGCAGATGCATAAATTAAATCATTTATTTAAAAGGAAACAAGAGAAATTGTAATCTACGTGTATGTAGCCGTCGATTCAAGCAGGTTAAAAAAATTTCATATTGACCATTATCATCTGAGGGTCTAGATATAGTATGGCCTTTTTCATCAACACAGTGTCAACACAGCTTCACCAGCCACAAAGTTGGAACAAGGCTTTGGTAAAATTAGCTTTCCGATCTTTTTTCCATAATTTACTCTCAACAATCCTGTGCAGCTCCCCTGCTTGGGAGTACACATATCTAAAGCTAGCAAGTGACACAGAAAAGCCTCCCCTGCTGGCAACAGTTGGTGTTTTTCATTATACGAGACTTCTTCCTCTAAAAATAAAACACCAACAATAGCTACTAATAATGGCTTTAACAACAACAATAGCAACAATGTCCGAAATACATGCATCAATGCATTTTTTCAGTAACAGCTTTATTGTGACAGCATTTTGTAATTTTCCCTGTCTGTATACATTAGATACGACTACATGTATACCAGCTTCCCAGATTCTTGAGTTCAAAAGGGTAAATTTTAAATGGGTCCCTGTTAAAACAAGACAAACACAGTTAAACTCAATTAGTTATTCTTATGTACTTCATCACCAAGATATCACTTAGAGTTAAACATGCAATCATTAAAAGATACTTTAATACCTTCCAAAAGCATGTGCTTTGTACAACTACCAAATCTTGAAAACTGGCTGTTGATATTCTCTACTTCCTCTCCAGTTGTTGCTACTGCCCCCTCCTGCCATCGCCCACCCCACAAAGCCTAGAAGTGAAATCAAAGGGCTCTTAAAGCCATCTCGTTAATGCGTTATAATGCGAGGTTATTAAAGAAAAGAATGTTTGTTGTGAAAGGTATTAGGTGGGGTTGTCTTCTTGACTATATTTACCTATCATAGGCAATCAAGTTTTCCAATTCTTCTTTTTTTTATTTGGTAAAGATGCTGTTGTAGCGCACCTTCAGAATAAGTGTTCTTAAAATATCTACATGAAAACATTACATGATGCAAATCAGCCAATAGAAATTTGTGTTCATGAAATGGGCGTAGTTTTATTTTAGTAGCCATTTGTGTTTACTTTTCATTATTATTATTCTTTTTTTTTTTTTTGCAAAAGGAGGAGAACCCGTGCCCCTCTGTTAACAACTTTTCTGTACAGCATTGGGGGATCTGCTGTTATCAGTGCTCCAGTTTTTCAAGACCCAAACGCAGAAGTGTCGGAGAGTGATGGTGTGGGTCGTGTGGTAATGTCACTTGGTGTTTGGGTAAAGGGTGTTGATTATGTTGATATGAATTCTGTTATTGAGTTTTTGTTTGTGTTCTCGCTAGCTTTCTAGTGACCTTGATGAATAGACTCAGTCTTGATGAATGGACTACAATGTCAGTTCTAGGATGTTTTGTTTCTCTGGTTTTACAACAAACTATGAAGACAAATGAAATGGTAAAGTGATTTTTTTTTCTTTGTGTTTGTTTGTGGTACTATCAGTCTGTTGTTTTATGTATTTTGATGTGAAAATGGCGGGAAAATGGTGATCGCGTGGTCATTTTTCGTTGACGTTTGCTATGGGCGCAGTTATAGTAATTGGTTTTAATGGCATAGGTAGTAATTTTGAGAGAACTGCGGAGTTTTCTCGCTGACGTGAAGATGGTGAACACGTGGTCATTTTTCGGTCACGTTTGCTATGGGCGCAGTTCTAGTAATTGGTTTTGAATGGAATAGGTAGTAATTTTGACAGAGCATGTGGGTGATGGAATGACAGTCAAGATCGTGTAATGAGAAAGGGTCAGTTTTGTACACTTGCGATATTGTACTTAGTCATTTGTCTTGCTAATAAAAACTAAATGGGAACTGGTACTGGGTTTTGAAGTGTGGGTCGCTGTCAGTGCTATGGGACTGGGTACCAAAAGACCGTCATGCAGTTCTTGTCCGCTACCTGTGATGAGGGGGGCTAGGGCGATTTGCCCACACAATTATGACCTTTTTGAAAAGTGTGCTAGGTAAAGTATTTTTAATTCTAAAAACGGAAACGGCGTTACTGAGTCTTTTAGTTTGAAAATTTCATGGGGGGACATGCTGGCAGACCGCCGTAGGTAGTTTGCGTTTTCGGCACAACTGTCTGCTATAAAGGTTGGATCGTGAAAATTAAGGTGGCTCGATGGTGTTTTTTTGCTGTGCCGACCACTCTTTTTCAATCACGTATTTGGATATCTTATTCAGTATTTACCTAAATACTCATGGCACACACTTACTAGGGAAAAATTGAAGTTTCCATTTCAGTTGTATTTTTTGCGATCGAAGCGTCCTTGGCAACGATACGTTGCTAGGCGTAGTTTTACTTGTGAGGCCGCCGTCGGCCTGTATGAGAAATTTTGGCAAATCGCTCTTGGCGACTGAAAGAGTACCACAATGCACACATTTTAGCCAAGTTTGGTTAACTTCTGTGAGAGGATTTTTGAATGGCGCGAGTTTACTTATTTTAGGGTTAAATTTGGTAAAATATCAAAGTTTGTTGTATTTCACCCCAAACTGAGAGATCGAGGACCTAATGCCGATTTCAACTTTACTCATTCATAAGAACAACTATTGTACCTTATTTGTTTGGCTCTTTTGGGGGATTGACGGTTTTCGATTTTTCCCTGTGCCGAGTTATAATAATCGAAGTTTACGATGTTTTTGCAACAAACGAGCAGAGAATCTTCTGACCTCGCTTATTTTAAAAATCTGAGATAGAATTTCCCAAGAATAAGCGAACTATAAATTTGGACCTTCTTTTACTTAGTCTCCAAATTTCGTGTTGGTTGAAATGCTGTGAGACTTGTACGCTGAACGTCGAGTTGGTAACATGCGCGCCAGTATTTTCAGAGATTTCTTGTTCTCCGAGATGTTTACAATTCATGATCTATTCTGCATATTTCATTGTTCTGAAATGACACCTGCACGCGAATTCCAGTCTAGCACGGGCGGAACCAAAACGCTTGATTATTAACTTCCGAAGACCTGCCGATTATGGTAATTCATCAGTCCTGGCAATGTGTTCATAAGATAACAGGTGAGCTGTTGAACATCAACGTTAAACACGTAATTGACCTAAAAATAGCAAGAGCATGCCGCTAACAGAAAACAGAAATTTTTACTCACTGTCAAGGCAGCAATTATTTCCCTTATTAAAAGACGTGAAAAACGCTACAATAAGCGTGTCTAACAGAAGATTTTATTACCATAATCGGCAGGTCTTCGGAAGTTAATCAAGCGTTTTGGTTCCGCCCGTGCTAGACTGGAATTCGCGTGCAGGTGTCATTTCAGAACAATGAAATATGCAGAATAGATCATGAATTGTAAACATCTCGGAGAACAAGAAATCTCTGAAAATACTAGCGCGCATGTTACCAACTCGACGTTCAGCGTACAAGTCTCACAGCATTTCAACCAACACGAAATTTGGAGACTAAGTAAAAGAAGGTCCAAATTTATAGTTCGCTTATTCTTGGGAAATTCTATCTCAGATTTTTAAAATAAGCGAGGTCAGAAGATTCTCTGCTCGTTTGTTGCAAAAACATCGTAAATTTCGATTATTATAACTCGGCACAGGGAAAAATCGAAAACCGTCAATCCGCCAAAAGAGCCAAACAAATGAGGTACAATAGTTGTTCTTATGAATGAGTAAAGTTGAAATCGGTATTAGGTCCTCGATCTCTCAGTTTGGGGTGAAATACAACAAACTTTGATATTTTACCAAATTTAACCCTAAAATAAGTAAACTCGCGCCATTCAAAAATCCTCTCACAGAAGTTAACCAAACTTGGCTAAAATGTGTGCATTGTGGTACTCTTTCAGTCCCCAAGAGCGATTTGCCAAAATTTCTCATACAGGCCGACGGCGGCCTCACAAGTAAAACTACGCCTAGCAACGTATCGTTGCCAAGGACGCTTAGATCGCAAAAAATACAACTGAAAGGGAAATTTCAATTTTTCCCTAGTAAGTGTGTGCCATGAGTATTTAGGTACTACTGAATAAGATATCCAATACGTGATTTAAAAAGAGTGGTCGGCACAGAAAAAAACACCATCGAGCCACCTTAAAATGTTGTAAATACAAAACTAAAATAGCTGGGCCTAGCGTGACTGTTTATTAATAGCAGGAAAGACATTGACGCTGTTATGTTCACTGTCGACAGATAATTTTAGATCCTGTCATGTCCGGTATTTCTGAGAGAAAAGTTAGAGAAATTGAAAGCTTTCGTATATAAAAACGTACATGGTAATCTTAATGGCTAAAAGAACAGATGAAATGCGAGACAACAAAGGACGCTAAAATGAGGTCAAAATCAACGAAGCGCAACACTATGGGAAACGGCAAGTGACGGAGTTGACGTTAGTCCATTGGACTGTGATTTTGAAAGGTTTTCAAAGTCAGTGTAAACTAAAATCTTCGTTGCAAAGGGCTAAATGTACAAAATCTGGAGCAGTTTGAAGGATAGTCTTGGAGATTCGAAGACAGTATTTTTGTTGGGCGTACGTGTGTTGCAAGACAGGCGGATTTCTTCCCGTTCTTGCAGGGCTTTTTGCGAGAAATAGCCGCGTGGGAAATCGAAGAACTGTAGATATTGTTCTAAGATTTGCTATCAAACTTTTAATAAACAGTTTTTGTAAGTTTAATGAATGAAATCAATGGTTTTGAAGGTGAAGTGTCATGGTATCTCATTATATAATTTAATAATCTTGGTTGAAACAGGTCACTGCTAGCTATTTCAGAAGTGACAGGATTCGTGGTCTCATGTGGGTCGTAAGCGCCACTTGTGACAGGACTGTTTACTACATAAGACATTGTAAGAACCCGTTTCGATTTTTCAACAATTTCATCTAAAATTGTATCGCTTGAAATCCCTTTTCTTGCCATAAATATATATATATATATATATATATATATATATATATATATATATATATATATATATATATATATATAATTTATATATATATATATATATATATATGCAAGTCGACCTCTAGCTCTGAGGGCGTTGGAGCGCGTAGAAATTCGTAGCCAAGAGGACAGATAGAACAGTCAACAACATTCCATGAATACTGAAAACAATTCTTGCTCGCGGCACACTGTTTCCATGTAACTATAATTACTTCGTAACTGCGGTAAGGCAAATTGGTAGTAGCAGTAGGATATACTGGTGGTTGTTGTAGAGTCGGATGGCTAGTCTGCAGAAGATGCTTTATTTTTTTAAGTGTTTTAGATGAGCGCTAAGCGGGTGGCCACCGCGGAGCGGAAGGGGATCTGAGGAAAGCGGTTTTAATGATAAAATTTGACAGTGATTTGCGTTTAAAAACACAGGTGCTGTAGCGATATGATGGCTGACAATATGCGGTGAATTTGGCTTTGCACTGTTCGTCGTCTGGTGTGAATCAAATTGGTAGTTGTTAGATCCAGGCGGTGTGCGTCACGAGATTTGACCAATAGCAAGCCGTTGATTAAACAATAATCCTCGCGGCAAACAAGAAGCTATTTCAGCGCGTGGAGTTGAAAATATTGTTCCTTTTCAAGGATTTCAGCGATGTTAATTGAAAATGTTTTCAGGCAGAATTAAAGAGAAATATCCCTTCTTCGTTATGGCTACAATTAAATCTTATATTTGAGCACAATGACTGCCTTAGCTGACCTCAAAGTAAACCTACTCGGCTCAATTGCCACATTATCGTAAACTGAACTTTCACACCTTTTCTTAGACTTCTCATTCCTTTACACGTTTGTTTTTCGTAAATAATTTGGGACATACAGTTAATTTAGCCTTTCTTCTTTGAGAATTTCGGGGTCTACCCGGGTCTACCCCTTTTAGTTTTCTTGGTTGAAGCCGTTCAAAATTGATAAGTTCACCAACTCGCCTAGGTCTCCTGGTGAGTAACAATAATTTTCTGCGCCCACGCGGCGGTCACGCGCGTCCTTTATCATCTTCTTGTTTGGTCTTTTTTAGGCCTATTTTCCCTCAATTATAGTTGAAGGAAGGAAACATTCAAACCATCATAGGTTTTGATGTTCAAAGTGACTTCTTTTGTCGGCGTTTGCAGTGCTTGTTTTGTATAACACGTGGAGCGGTCTTTGCGTGATTTAGGCCTCATGGCGTTGACCCGTGAATAAATTTGATCTTTCCGGTTGTCTTGTTTATTAACGGATTGTATGTTTCGATTCAAATCAGAATAGTGTGTCAGAGAAAAAGAAAAACCGGCCTTTACGAAGTAGTTTTGCGTTTGTAAACTTGTATATTTGATTACTTTACCAAAGAAAAGGCGCTAGATTTAAATTCAGGCTAAATAACGCAAACGTAGGAGATGCTCACTCCGTCGAGACGAAGGGAAAATGAGCCGCTACACAAATTAACCCATGGGGCATTGCAAGTCGTGACGCACACCGCCTGTGTTAGATCGGTAGATGATTTTTGTCGCAATGGAAAGTCTTCAATTTTCTTTAAAGACTATATAATATTGCTCACTTGGATACGTAAGAATTAGAAAACAGGTGTCGTAGGCGTCGTGCCTTCCAGGAGCCATTGTAGTCGAAGTGTATCTGCTGGCTACTGTGTAGGGAGGGGGGGGGTGGAGGGGGGGGGGGGGGGGTAAGCGTAGTGGGTGAAGTTAGAAAGATCTGATTTTTAGAACAGAATGGCCTGTTACAGAGACGTTGGGTTAGACTACGAGCAGTTTGTTTTCTTTGAGTGGTAAACTACATGGAGTGTAAAAGTGGCAATTTATCTGATTTAATTTTATGGTCATGTTATTGGTCTTATTGGAGGTGGACATTGGGGGACTCTGAACACCGCAAGACCGCAAAAAAAAATTACCGAACATCGCATGACGGCAAGAAAAGTCGACGAAACACCGTCACCGCAATATATCTTTTTGTCAAGTTACTATGCAAAAGGCTTAGGATTGGCGACCAGCAGAGTATTGAAAATTAAGTAGAAGGTAGTAGACAGTATTGGAGTGCTTTTTGTTACAAATTTAACATAATGGTACGTGCTTTTCACAAATAAGTATGGAAGAAATAACATATATACAGGCTAAATTTAGGGTCAAACAGGAAACGGCAACACCGCAGATAATTTCGTTCTACCGAACACCGCCGACTTTAAAGCGCAAACATCGGACACCGTAGGGTTTGAGATCACCGTAACACAATATCCTATGGTGATTTGATAAATAATAAATCGGGTATTTGTGTTTAAATGAAGATGAATTGGGATTTAAAGAGATTACTTGTTCTTTCCGTGCGTGTTTATTGATTTAAAGTAGTTACATCTTGTCAGTTTTTAAGCGGTCTGTCTTTATTCAAGGTGTTAATTCGATTTCTAGAGTTGTTACTTTAGAGAGTAATATTTTGAAACCGCGTTTACTATTCTGTATTGTGTAAGATGTGTCGAGGATAGAAAAATTGTATTTTGATTTAATAAGGTTACAGTGGCTCTTTTGTGGTTAGTAATCCGAGATGAGAAGAGTTAATGACGTGCTAATTAGAGTTAAAAGGATGTAATGCATGTTTGGGGTTTTTAATTTTGATGACTTGTCAACGATTTTCATTTGTAGTGTTCTGATACGACAATTTCTGTCAAAAATGTTCGGCAAATTGATGTCGGTTGTGGTCGCTTTGCGTGGTTTTGTGTGACTCTATATACAAGTACTCGATTTTATTTTATATTTCTTGTTGTTTTTTAGTTACACAATTTATGAGAACAAAGTATGACAACAATGACATAAAATTTGCGTGTTTTAGGGTGGTCAAAAAATGTTGGTTTTTTAGTATTGTTTGACCTGACAAAAAGCGGGTAGTTGTGTTGGATATATTGAGGAGTTTTAAAATTGGGAGGATATTGACTATGATGGAGCGCGAAAGGTGAATTTATGTTCGAAGCGTGCTGAAGTTTCATTGCGTTTATACTTGTAGCCACTTATTTGTTATTTTAAGGGTAGCTGTGGTGCTGGTTAGTCGTCAGAACAGCGTATGTCTATTTGCGCGATAACAGGGTTTGCCGATTGCGTGAAAGATGAAGGTTGAGATTGCACATATGGCATGTTATAGTTAGTCAATAGGCTAACTATAATAACGTTTTCGCATTATTTTTTTTTTTTGTGCTAAGAAATTGGAGAATGTTTAAATGGGTTTATTAAATGCTTTGTGATGTGTAATATTTTTTTGAAAGTTGTTTAGTTGTGGGTGGGCCGAAGTATCTACGTTTTCCGGTTTAAGATTAGTGGTATGTGTTTGTGTTAAATGGAGTAATTAGGTACTTGTCAATGGTTTTTGAAGGAATGATTTAACGCTGTTGTGTGTTTGTATTCAAGGGATCTCAATAGATTAAGGCGAGCGCGGAGCAGAAGAGGCGTTATTTTTTTTTAAGCTTTTCAGGTGAACGCGACAGACGATTGCGAAGCGCGAGGTGAGCGGGGAGCGCGAGGGGAGAAAAAATGATGCTTTTCTGCACACCTTTGTTTGTGCCCTTCTACCTTCATAGACACACCGTAATCATCAACTAATCATAAGGCAAAACGGCCTATTTTGGGTAAATTGCTTCCCCTTTTTTTTTTCCTTTCATAACATTTTTGTTTAGTTGTATAATCTCTTGTCTATTTTCTGGGTGCGCTTGTGATAAGTATTTAGCGTCGTATTATTTTACAGTGATATTACTAATCACGTGGAGAGTTATGTTAAATATTTTATAAATGGTTTGAGAATAGGTTTGTGGTTTGGAGGAGCTATTCGAATCGAAGTGTATTTGCTGGCTTATGTGTATTATAAAATTTGAGCTGTTTTGTATAGTATATAGTATTGTATAATTATTAAAGGTGAACATTTATTATTGGTTATATGAAAATATAAACTTTCCGGTGGGAGGATATGTTAAATCGACAACGCATTTATTGACTCAAAAAGCGAACAAAAATACAGCGTGAGATTTCTCAGCTTCGTCGAGCGCGAAAAGTTGACTCGCTTAACTTTAAGCGAGTTGACTTTAAACGAATCGTAAAATTAACTCTTTTCACGAGATTTCCCTTTGACATTCGTTAAGCGACATAAAAAATCGCTCCTCGCTGTTCATCATACCGGGTAGACAACGTATAGCAGAACCCCCGGAGGGGGACTCCCATATGTGGTTGGGTGGGGGTGCTCGTCGTATCTTTTAGGGGTTAAAATTCGGGATCTAGGTATCTTTTAGAATATATGATTAAAAAAAACACCTCATTTTCCCAGAAAATGGTATCTTTTAGTGTGTTCCTAGCGAAAGACGAGTCGCTACTGCCTTCCGGTGTTCCTTCTGATGGTAGCTGGAATTCGACCCATGTATAGTCAGATCTATTTATTTCCAGCACTCTAGCCGCATCGCATTGTTCCATCGCATATTTGGTAAAAAAATGGTTTCTTTTAGAGGTAAAATTCTGGTTGATAACGGCCACTTTGATATCTTTCAGGGTTCCACTTTTTTTTCCTGACGAGCACCTCCGCTTGACGACTTATAGGAGTTCCCCCCCCCCCCCCCCCCCCTCCGGGAGCAGAATATTCTTACCAATTTTTCTTTTCACGATATTTCCGGTTGTCACTCGGTAAGCGACTTAAAAGGCAGAGCAAAATAGCATGTTCTTTTGAGAACAAGTCATATCTAGAATATTTGATGTCACTTTTAACGTGATTAGTAATACGAGTGGTGTTAATTAGCCCCACGCAGCTATCAAATGTACTGAATGGGAGAGCCCCTGACTCAGTCAAACTTCCCATATGACTAAAAAAAATTGCCAGATTGACCCATTTCATAAAATAGAAGTCCGTATAAAGGTGAATATTTTAAGTTCGTTTACCTACAGGTTGCAACTAATTTGATTGAACCTGCACTTGGCACCGGTAGCATAGTATTGGCTGACCCGTGTACTTTCGCTTTTGTGCTATTTTAAAACAATTAATCATTGCTATTACAGTTTCATTATGCAACAGTACGCAAAAGACGTAAAAATTTAAGCCATTGAAGGCTTGCCGCAGTTCCATTCAACCGTCATTATTATAAGCCAAAAAATCAACAAAACTATGACATGTTTACCATACTATTGCACCATCAAACCGTAATAGCAATGAATAGAAAAAACGCAAAGTTCATGCTATTTTGCTCTGCCATACCGCTCACATTAAAACACAAACCTTTCCTGTCCCATTTAACTTTCTTAAAACGTCTCCATTAGTAAAATACACCGTGAAATTCTCAAACTACGTTTCCCAAGAAAACGCATTTGACCTATTTTTACCCTTATGGCTTTACGACAAATGATTGAAACTGATAGGTAACGTGAGATATCGAAATTTAAGAAGGGCTAATACCTTTGCGGTAACGTAATGTGAGATATGACAAGTTCATGACAAGTTCTGACCACAATCAAACCGTAATAGCAATGAATAGAAAAAAACGCAAAGTTCATGCTATTTTGCGCTGCCATACCGCTCATATTAAAACACAAACTTTCCTGTCCCATTTAACTTTCTTATAACGTCTCCATTAGTAAAATACACCGTGAAATTCTCAAACTACGTTTCCCAAGAAAACGCATTTGACCTATTTTTACCCTTTTAAAGTAGCTATAATGGCTTTACGACAAATGATTGAAACTGATAGGTAACGTCAGATATCGAAATTTAAGAAGGACTAATACCTTTGCGGTAACGTAATGTGAGATATGACAAGTTCTGACATCCCAATACCCTAGGGAAATTAACAATAGGTCCGGGGGTGCTCCCCAAACATTTTAGTGGCAGTATGTGACGCCCTTCTTGAGATCCTAACCGGTTTAACCAACCATATCCTCAATGCCCTAATATAGCTTCTATAAAGAAGGAACAAGAAACCCCCCCCGACAAAAGTCCACAAAATTTTGTTAACAACTTTTGTCCCTTTTTCGTACTCAACTCCGAAATCTCGCTTAATGCGCATGCGCATTAACGAGATAAAAAGGGACACAATCTCAGGGTTTTTTTTGCATGGGGAAAGTAACTTTCTCCACTCACTAGCCCAACGGGTAAGGATATGGACAAATCACCTGTGAATTAAGCTTGAGTAACAATTATTATTTATAAAAACTTGTCCAACAAGTAAAACTTAAGATTTGATATCACACAAGGCAAGTTTAAATTTTAGATTTTCATGAGCCCTGTGCAGACCAAGGGTATGGGTGGTTAATCTTCACTGATGAAGTTACCTGATACTCCTCATCACATAAATGTGATTTAACACTTTCTACAGTTCCAGTCACTGGAACACTACTGTTTACAGAAAATGTAGAATGACTTTGGCTGGGTAGAGCCTCTTTAAGCCCCTTAGTATGGAAATTTAAACCTGATCTGCCGACTTCAAACAGATTTTTCAAGACTTAGGAAAATACTACAGCACAGTAAATGTTTTTTTTTAATCCGCACTACCACTACCACTACCACTACCACTACCACTACCACCCGGCATAATTAATCAATGAAAATCAATCATCGGAAAGCTAATCGAAGAATCAATATTAATCAAGAGAAAGTTCTCTGGCTTGAGCATCAACCAAATTTTGTTTCTAAAATGATTTAAAATCAAAAACATGTCTTAGTGTGACACAAATATGCATCGGGAACTGGGTAACATGTTTTAAATTTGTTTACTCATCGATTCTTTGATACCCTGCATGCTAGAGGCTTTTCTTGCACTCTAATCACTATTATTTTCACTTTGGCTCAAATTCCTTTGATCTTTCTCAGGGGAATATATCTCATAACCCCGCAATCAACTGTCTGAAAAGCCGGATGCAGCAATGATTTCTCGTAGGGAACAATGGGGCTGAAGAATAACTAATTAAAATGCAAGGGGATTATACAATAAAATGCAAGGGGAGTAATTCATATTCTCCTTGCATATATAACCCCCTTGCATTTTTGTTGTTCATGAATTACTTCACATTCTTTACATATAAAAAAGTGCACCTTTATCATACTAAATACGATGCCACGATTAGTGAAATTGGTCTGCCATCCACTCGGTATAAGAAGAGCATTTCATATTTACGAGTTGCCTCATGCCATGGGAGCCTTTTTGCAAGTCTTTTCTAAGAAGGTAAGATTTCTCTTTAACCCCATACATTTATTATGTATGTATGCACCATTGTTGTTGTTGTTGTTGTTGTTGTTTTTTTTTTGGCGTTCTGTTGTTTTCTCGTTTGTTTCGGTATGCATAACTAACGCATGGGGTTATAGTATACGGAAATCTTGGTTCTGTCCTGGTGAATGCAAATATGTGAAATCCCTTGTGAACCGGTACACTGAAATGTACAACCGAAATGTTTGCACTTATAAAACAGTTCAGGCATTGAAGGACACTTCCTTTTGCTCGCCACAGTGTTGGGTCTATGTTTTTGATGGCTCGTTTGCCTCGGCATTGCACATGGTCTAATATATTTGGTCAGGCTCGTTTGGCTCGGCAGTGCATATAAACTAAAGAGCAAACGAGCCGTTTGGTATACGGTAAAAAGTGGCCCTATATGCTGTAGTTTAGCCGTAAATTTAACTCTTCGAGTATAAATTGAGGCGGAAATTGATTCTAAAAGGTCTAAAAAAGCACTCTTACCTTCGCCTCCGTCCGCTATTTTGAATACAGCAGAGCGGCCCGAGACAAACTCGACCCCAGGAATTACTCTTTCTCCATAATGTGCCGGGCGTTAATGATAATCATTATTTCAAAGCGATTTAAGATTTAATGATAATCATTATTCTGGTCTCGAGATCATGTTGTGCTCTTCAGAAGGTTCTTAGGTCCGGGCGACAAGGAAACATGAAACTTTAACCAAAACAAAGGAGGCACTAGAGGAGAATGCTGTTAACGAGCGGGATTGTTATATTGTCAGAATTGTTCTCCCATTAAACTGGATATGGTATTTAAATCGCTTTTAATATTTATCAACTGCTTCCTCAATTACTTTTGACCATCTGGGTGCTGAAAATTTTATGTCCAAGTTAAAAAAGTCTCTTGATGCACTGTCACCTGTGTTTCAATTTTCCTGTTCAGCATGCCATGTGATTCATGATCACCCAGTAAGTCATAACTAGTAGTACTGGTAACTTGCAAAGCAATAGGCCATTTCCGAGTTACCTTTAGCCTCTCTATCAAAGCGAGGCTAGGTGCGAAACCTTTCATATGAAAATGAGTTTTCATTCACATGCAAATAAAACGTATTTGCATGTGAATGGAAACTCATTTTCATATGAAAGGTTTCGCACCTAGCCTCGCTTTGATAGAGAGGCTAAAGGCAACTCGGAAATGGCCTATTACAAAATAATGCAAGCAATCACAGTAAAGCCTATATATGTATGAGCAACATATGAGCTTCTGCTTTCTATTTTAAGTAGCATTCGATTGACCTTTACTGATCACACCTGGAAAGATTTCACTTCATGGAATGTTTATAGTAGAGGGGTCTTGACCCCTCAGCTACTGCCTTTATGACACCTTAAAAAATTTAATCAGTAGTGTTCCCACATATTAATTTTGTCCACATATAACCTTTTAAAATCACAATTAATACACAAGTCTAAGTTTGACTTCAGGAGGAAGAAAAAGGTCAATATCTTGCAACTGCACAAATTGAGCTGTTTAAAATCTTGTGAGCATTGTAATTCCCTAATACATGTGCTATAAGGATTATACACTAAAATTAAAATGTTCACAAATGGCAAAAACTTCTAAAATGATTAATCTTGATGTTTCATTCAATTCTGATGGGGTTTCACCCCCCAAAAAAAGGAACAGGGAGATGTTAAGGACTTTTAGGGTCATTAAAAATAGAAACATTTTCCACTTTTCTTTTTTCAGTTGCATTTCCATGTTTACAAATCTTAAAAAACATCCAGAGCTCTTAGGGTGACCCGGGTAATACACAAGATTTTGAAGTGACCAATAATTTTAGGGTCATTGTGGTAGCATTATGGGTACAGTGTATATTCACACCTCCCCTTTTACTGCATGTCCATAAATACACTGAATACAGGGTTACCATTCAACAGGATGGGAAAATAAACCAATCATTCATTACAATTTCTGAGAAAATTAAAGCAGGAAAACAACCTTTAATGACATAATCTCTCTATATATTTTTTTTAATTCTAAAAGAAAGTTCACTGTTAATATCTTGAAGATAAAAAATGAATTTGAATTGAAATTGTCATTTTCCATTTAAAGGGCTTGCTGCAGAAGGGGCATAGATTGTGGTTTTGGCATATATTAGCCATTTGTGCAAGCGCTACAGATTTTTGTGGTAATTGTTAATCTGTTTTTATTTTATTGCTTGAAGACTATATATCTCAGCATAATAGACACAGCAAATGGCCAGTACAAAAATTTATACCCTCAGCTCATGCCAAAAATGGGGAAGTTTGTAGCCCCTCTTCCCATATTTCAGCAAAAAAACTATATACAGGGGGAGGGGGAGGGGGAGGGGGAGGGGGAGGGGGAGGGGAGGGGAGGGGGAGGGGGAGGGGGGCTTACTCCCATATAAAATTTACTGGGATGATCATCGTAAATGTTGGAGGTAACCCTTAAACAGTACCAGAAATCTGTTTAATTTAATTTTTTTCCTCTAAGAGACACTATTTTTTTTCTTAAAAGTTGACCAATTTTTCTGGTTTCATCATCCTGAAAGGTATCAATAACTCTGAGCAGTAGTCATTTTCATTTCAAATACCCTTGGGGTACCAACCACAAATTGTAATTCCTTAATGGTAAGAGACACTATTTTTTTTCTTAAAACTTGACTCTGTCAGCCAATTTTTCTGGTTTCATCATCCTGAAAGGTATCAATAACTCTGAGCAGTAGTCATTTTCATTTCAAATACCCTTGGGGTACCAACCACAAATTGTAATTCCTTAATGGTAAGAGACACTATTTTTTTTCTTAAAACTTGACTCTGTCAGCCAATTTTTCTGGTTTCATCATCCTGAAAGGTATCAATAACTCTGAGCAGTAGTCATTTTCATTTCAAATACCCTTGGGGTACCAACCACAAATTGTAATTCCTTAATGGTATGATGATCACTCCCATCACATTTATATGGGAGTCGCCTCTCCTCTCCTGGGTGATATATGCCCCTTTCACAGTAAGCCCTTCAATTACTACTGATTAGAAACGTTCCTTTAGAAGCATTCCATCACTATGACCTTTCCATGACCACAAAACAAAATTACCAAACTGTGCCTGAATAACATCAGCTCAATGCTGAAACACGGTCTGAAAGTCCTAAAAACTGCTCCTTTTAAAACAATATTGCAGTGTTTTAAAGTCATTTTCAAAAACTATGTCAATCTTAGCTAGGGGAAGCCTAATTCCCTGACCTTGAGAAAAAAAATGGTTGCCTCTGGCTTTCCCCAATAAATCTTTTTTTTTTTTTCTGAAAGGGCCCTTTTAAGCTCAACAATGATGAAAAATCTTGAAATTTCAAAACAACTACTGCTACTATGAAAAATGTACATGTAGAGACCAGTAAGGAGAAATTGCATGTTGACCTTGGGGCTTACTGGTTAAAGGGGCCAATTACTATATCATGCCACCTTGTAAGCAGTTATTGCACCTTCATATATGCTTTCTCCTAACCTGGCACCCTATTAAAAAGAGCTCAGTTATTTCAGATGCCCTTAAATGCAGTCATCTCATTATCAACATTACAGTGAGTAGAGAAATTGGTTCATTCTAGTGGTCAGAATAACAGCATTTCACTGTGCCTACATATTGAATAGGGTATTTATTGTTTAGGGGGTCGGTATTCCACAGAAGTATTAAAGATTGTTAATATGACAGCAACAACAACAAAGGAATACCAAACAACTATCATAAAAAGTTTGAATATGAAAGATCCCAAACAAGTTATTGCAAATCCTGACAAGACTGGGCTAACTTTTTTCATGAAGTAGTCTGCACTTATATCTTGAACAAGTAAATGTTGACCAGTTGGAACTTCTTACCACCAATGTTCAAATGCCTGTCACCATTATTTAATCGTTTAATAGAACTGTGTGGAGTTGGGTTACCTTTATAGATCGAAAGCTTGGAGTGCATGAGTTCTATCCTTTTGGAGCTCCCCATATATTAAAATCCCACAAAACAGACTGTTCACTCAATTCCATTCCTCAGACAGACAAAACGAGAAGAAGAAGAACTTACAGGGTAAGAACTCCGTAGTGCATCACAAGAAGAGTGAAGGAAAGAGCCAATCACAGAGCATATTAAAATGGGGCATTCGTTTTCAGTTAACCAATGAAAAATGGCGTTATATCGAAGTTTACCAGATTCAGTACAACAAGCACGAGTGAGATCTGGGTACGAGATTATTCCGTACTATTAAATTACTGTTAATTTTTTTTTTCTTAGTCTTGGTTCCAGACCCCTATTTTGAACTATATAAACAGTTGCTTAGCATACGAAACGTCAAATTAATTATAAAAATGCGTCGGTTTACCATGTTTATCACCGCTGTTTGTGTTTTATTTTTATTTCTGGAATGTTTATTATCTCTTGTCATGTGGCAAGCTTATTGGGACTTTGAACCCGAAGTCCTGTGATCTTATTTGAGGGTGGTAAAGGGTTTTTTCGTGATCCGTGAAAGGCCTTTTTTTTCCCCCGTGAATTGTGAAATGGCTATTTTTTTTCTCGTGAAACGTGATTTGGTTACATACCCGTGAACCGTGAATCGACTTTTTTTCATGAGCACTGCAAAATGACTGTTGTTTTTTTCTCGTGAAATGCTACTGTAAACCGTAATTCTTTCTTCCTCCCAAAAAATTATGCACTAAGCGTTTAACTACGCCGGTGGTAAATTGCGTGACGAATGCACGACCGTGACTGATCGTCATTCTGGACCCCAGGTCACTCTACAAGGTTAGGTAATTTTACACAACATCAGCAAAACAAAGAACTCAGCTTTCTTTTTACATCAGGAAGAACGAGGAGTGGACGGTCGGTGAAGACAACAAACAAAGCTGTACTTTGGATGTAATTTAATTAGCAAAAAGTAAGGAATGTCTTTTTTTCGTGAAATGACAATTTTATTTTTCGTGAAACGTGATCCAGACCCCCCCCCCCCCCCCCCCCCCCTTTTAACCACCCTCTTATTTCTTGGGGTATATGTTTGAAATACAAAAGTCTGTTGGAGTAAAGAAATAAAGATTTTGATATGTAAATCTGAGATTTCATTAAATGTTTAATTACACTCTAGATTTCAGTGTTCGCAAAGGGAACCCATAGAATGGCAACTGGAGGTTGGGTGTCAGAGCTTGATAAGAAAGAACATAAAAACTGGGTGATGGTTGGTTGTGCCCTGAACATAGCCAAAAATGGAATTACACCAAAAATTCAAAAAGAAATGGAAACTTGGTACCAGTCCCTCATTACCAGCCCTCCGCTTCAATCACTTCCATCATGCACTTGTGCACCTCGAACTCCAAAGTGTACCACTTGCGTCACGTGGGAATCGGAGCTGACACGTCATCACATGTCCCCTCGGCCAAGGATTTGCTGGAACAACAGTGATAGGAAACAATGGGGATCTCCGACTGGGGCCTGGGAAATAGCCAAAGTCTTTATGCCAACACTTGGAAGTCGAAAAATGGACGTCATCGATGCCGAGACTACAGACATTGGTGGCCAGTTGAATTTGTTGGAATGGTGTCCTTTCATCAATCCCCCATTGAGTCCAGCAGTTTTGAGTTCAACTAGAGACAAGTGCAGGAATCACTGGGCGCATGCTCCAAAGCACGAACTTCAAGAAGCCGATGTTCCAACCATATTTGCTCATCTGTATAGTCTGCTGAGTGATCCAGTATTCAACGCTGACAATGCGGCCCAAAAAGCGTCAAAAGACTTGCAAGATTTAATTCATCATGGTGTAGTAAACGTCAGGGAATCTGAAGTCGAGGCTCTTCGTTTGCTGGGACAGTCACTAGTAGCTGACTTGACAAATATGCAAGATACTCTAACTGATGTCCAGGATAAAGTTTGTCAACTGTTGCATGCCGTTGACTTCATCCATACACGACTGACTGAGAGGACTGACATGGAAGATGGTCACTCGAACGATTTTCAAATGGCCTCGGTAGAGGTTTGCCACACCCTAAACTTGTCAAAAGAGAAAAAGTATGCTCACGAGTTAGCCTGCGACTATATTTACTACAACAGGCTTAGGATGAATGCCTACCGATCAAACACGAAGGTTGCCCTGACACTTCGCAGAGAGGGCAGAGAATTAGAAAAGGACAATGACATTTTATTCAAAACCATGTGCTATGACCTAAGACTGACGACGTCCACGGCTGCGTCGACGTTCATGGGTGTGGCAGAAGAAATTTTCCGTACTGGAATAAACTGGGGACGCATCATAGCTTTATTTTGCTTTGCCGGTGAATTTGCAGTATTCTGCAGTCAAAATAACATTGTAAAAGTTGAAGATGTCGTCGGATGGCTCTCACAATTTGTTTGTGATACCTTAGCAGAATGGGTAAAAGAATCCGGAGGATGGGATGCATTTTGTGAGTTTTTCGGAGATACGCACGAGGATGACTGGAAATTATTTGCAAAGTCTATTTCCGTGTTTGCGCTATTTTTCCTCATTTCTCGCATAATCCGTAACCTGTGATTGAACACTCAGGCTGTTTAGAGGGGCACAGGGTTAAAAGATGTTAATGCGTGAGCAAAGCGAGCCTTCTGTGGCGTGGGGACGAGGTTGCTTAAGTAAGTAGAATTTGGTGCGATCTGCAAATGTCACGTGATGTATCAAACACGGGGAAGAGAGTTTCCTGCATCATGATTTCAAACATCGAGAAGTAGCTTGAAAACAAAAAGGCGCAGCAGAGTTTTTTACACCGACTTCGAGGTGTTTGGATACCTGATAAAACACGAAACCAAATTGCTTGATATTGCTTCTCAAACTTATCATTAAATAGAGAGAAAGCGAAGGAATGAAATCGTCAAAATCTATGCTAAGATCGGGTTTCGAACCACCGTCACGCTTATTATTTTTAACCCGTGAATACGCGCATGCGTAATGAACGGGTTATCGGTAACGGAGACAGATATGCAAATGAGCACTCACTCGCTCACTCGCTCGCTCCTTCCATCAGCTGTAAACTTAGTGATGTAACGCTCTGTTACGAATGCGTTTTGTAATAAGAACAGCGTGAATTCAGCGATAACAATAACTAAATTTGTTGTAAACGAATATAAACAACAATAAGCTTAAAGATGTTTCGCATTTGGAGTCTTTAATGCGATATAAAATCGATCTAAATGAATTTTCTAATCGAGACACGCGTTTTGATGCGTATCTACCTTTAGATAACAAAATTTAGTCCCAGCTGGGCACGTGTGGGCTAAGGCGTCGGATTTGACTCCCGAGGGGCGGGCTCGATTCACGCCCGTGACTTTTTTTTTTTTCGAACTGGACATTATAAAAGTGATTTCCCTTTTTTTTGTGTTCGTCGAAAATCCTTACGGTTAATTTAAAATATATATATATATATATATATATATATATATATATATATCGAACCGTGTCAGAAAACATAAGCTTACCGAAATATTGCGTTGCGTGTTAGCATTTTTTATTCACGGGTTGGCTCTTAGGTGCCTTTGATTTTTGTTGAAACTTAATGAATTATTAATGATTTTGAGAAACACAATGCCCATTCCAACTATGTCGTCACGTCTTTCTGAAAATGGTTGTGAGATAAGAGCATATATTTTTTGGCTACTCCTCTTCTAATCTTATATTCTTCGGATAGTGTTCGGAATCGCACATCGATCAGGAAATGTTTCGAATTTTCGTCTCTCGTCTTGTCGAATTATTATAGATTGAAACATTCATGCTACGCCTTTTATTTTCTTCCATACATGTGCTTTTCGAAGTTTTCTGTTCACCCGTTGGTTGAAAGTTGCATGATTTTGTGCCATTTTACACCAACAACTAGACACAGCTCTCCAGCAATGTGTCAAGTGTTTGTTCGTTAAGTTTTTTTTAGGTTGACGGTCTGTAGAGATTTTCCAGCCGAATAATGATTTGGAAACCGAAATGTTATTTTGGCTTCCATGATGATCGAGTGTGCAATTCAGAACCTCCAATGGCTCCATCTGTGCCGTATGACGATCAATTAACTCTTTTAAAGGGTCAAATAATTCCCTTCGGGGAAGAAATAATGGATTTCGAGACACAAGAATTCTTTTCGGGAAACAAATATCTTTGTAGACACAAATAACTCCCTTTCGGGAACGAATAAGGCCAGCGATGGGACAATAGATAGTTGCTAAGACGGATCATGAATGAAGATTAAGGCCGTGTTCTATTGGGATCAACCATTTTCGGTTGGTTGGGTTTGTTGGATTTTTTTTCGTGTTCTATTGGGAAAAAACCGTTTTCGGTTGGTTTGGTTGATCAACCATTTCAACCAGCTCTGAACCTGGTTGAAATGGTTGAAACCGAAAATGGTTGAAAAGTGTTCTATTGGGACACCTCAACCAAATCAACCAAAACCGGTTTAGGTTGAAACGGTTGATCCCAATAGAACACGACCTAACTGTAGTTCTCAAACTCATTAATAATTCATAAAGTGACCAGCCAATAAATGACGTCCATTTGGGTCAGGTGGATGAGTCTTGATACCCAATAAAACATCAGATTAAGATCTTAAGGGTTTTGATTTCAGTTCAAAACCGTGTTTGATCTCAAATCAAACACTTGCATATTAATGGGTTTTGCCACAGTACATGTTATTCCACTCAATTATATAATTACATTCGGAACCTTACATTCCTGTCTTGGTCTTCAAATGTAAGCCCTCTAGTGTGCCATCTTTCGATTCCGCGTCTAATGCTCGGTGAAACAGAGTAAACCTTCAAAACAATAATCTGAGTATTATAACTGGAATTTCAACATGACATCGACATTTTAATTTAAAAACAAAATGGACCATTTTTCTCACCTTCGGTCGCCATTATCAAGAGGATTTAAAATGCTTCAGCACCTTTTTTCTCTTCTAGAAAGCGTCGGATACTGCATGTTATGCCACAAACAGTCTTCGGTGGATATCTCTCTCCCGACGTTTTGGCCACGCCCATGACAGATTTGCTAAGCCAATAATTCAAACTCAATGCGTCCGTTTCTTCAATACGAGCAGAAAGTGACATAATCTTGTGTAAATCATAGTCCTTACTTAAACATTCCTCTCGAATCTCAGAGAACGGGAACTTGAATCGTCCGAGAAGTTTACCCATTCGTAGAAAATGGATGTTGACCATTTGTTTTTTATATTTCGTTGACGGGGGAATAGCTTTATCGACTAGATTTTCTTCTTCGACAACCGTTTTAGCCTCCCTAAACCGAGACGCTTCTGCTTCGCACATGGTCTCATACCAAATGGCGAAACATAACAAGCTCGATAAAATTATGCATGTGACGAAATTTAAAAGGACAAAGCCAGAAAAAAACTAACACTGAATAATTCTGTATTGTTTCATTTGAGAAGCCAGATCAAAAACTCGTGCTTCGGGTTTGATCGGGGCATCTAAACACCTTGAATCAATAAAAGCACTCGGCCGAAGCGGCCTCGTGCTTTCATTGCTTCTCGGTATTTGGATTCCCCGATCAAACCCTCGCACTCGTTGTTGATCTATTACTTCATATTCAAAAATTATCATGTTCAAGTTCAGGTTCTTATATATTTACCATAACAAAATATATGATGATATTGCTTTGAAACTCAGAAGTTATTACATTGTTCAAAATATTTATAACCAACAATACCGAACATGTCCCCTCAGTGTAGTTTTTTCCTCTCCTCCATTTACCTCTTCCGATTACCACAATTTAACGTTAACGTGTTTTTTTTTTTTAAGTAAATATATATCAAGCTGCCAAAGTCTGTAATTGGTCTTTATTCACAGGAATATTCTGTGACGGATCATAGGGGAGGGGTCCAGGCCACCCCCTCCCCTTTCACTCCGGGATCCTCCTCCTTATTCAAACGACCCTTCCCCCCCTCCCCATCCCCTTATTATGGAACCTGGATTTACGACTGACATTTACCTCAGATGTTGCTGATGTGTAGAACATTTAAAAATAGCAGCTTCGTGGAATTAGTAGATTAAGTGTTTGAAGCCCTATGGAAACCATTTTTACAAAATCCGTAGAGGAAAATGAAACATTCATTGCTTAATCTTTCCGACTTTCGCTTTTACCATTGTGCGCCGTGGTAAAGTTTGTTCACTGACTGTTCATCAGGGATTATTTTAAACCGTTGCTTTTAGTTTTGCAATTTGCAACCGACGCACGAGTCACATGTGTCAGCGTAGCAACCAGTACCATCAATAGGTGAACTAGTTTAATTTTATAAACTAAAGTAAAATACTATAAATAAGGGAGGTTTTGGAATAATAATTAAGAATAAAAACGATAGTAGTTTCGAATGACGTTTCGATGACTGACTCATCATTTTCAAATTCGTGTGACGAAAGTCGGGTTCTTGTGAGTTCATAACATAGTAAATTGCGTGTGAAAGTCTTTAAAACGTCATTCGAAACTGTGAAGAGGAAGATATCAATATCTTTACGTTACCTACCATGTTTGCCAAACGAACTAAAAGGTCTTGGCATGTATACAATCGAAACATCTTCGGATCTTCCTCAGAAATCTTCGGAAAATCATCGGAAACGTTCGTACAATCTTCAGATAGCATTCGGAGAATTGTCGAAAATCTTCGGAAAATTGTTTAAAACTTCGAAATAAGTGTCGTTTATTCAATAAAAAAATTATTGTCCTCGTGAGTTATCGAGTTGAATAATCGACGAGAAATGTCATGTTATTGCGCGTGTACCATGTATTACGAACCTTCTATATATGTTTGCGGCAATGTTCTTAATAGGGGACTTTAGATCGGACGACGAGTACGAGATTGAGCACGAGTACGACTTTTGAATTTAAAGCCAGTCACGTCCCCAGAGCTGTCGGTCCTTCCTGTTGCAAACCAGAAGATAAGAAGACTCTAGGTATAAAATTTGTGTGGTGAATGGTTATTTAGAGCACGCGAACTAAGTTTTAAAAGTCGTACTCGTACTCAATCTCGTACTCGTCGTCCGATCTGAAGTCCCCTATTATCTCCTTTGCTCAGTGATCAAAATGTGACTGATCAAATTTAGTAATTTTAGTCGGTGGATAAAGTAATTGTCTAATAGCTATTTCATCAGTTTTATGATGACCACAATTCCCAGTTTGGTTTTTATTATGGTACTTTATAGGTTTTACCGTTAAACTCCACTAGGAAGAAAAAACTTAGCAACGAAGTAAAAAATATATTAGCCAGTTCATAGAGTGCTTTCAAAAAACAGTCACTGTCCAATAGTCAAAAGAAAATAAACTAATATCGTCTATTTGTCTAATGTCTAATTTCACGGGTTATTTGAAACCACTCTATGACAGTGAAAAACAACCCATGGCAAGAAAAACAACCCATAACAACCCAAGGCTAATAATTGTAGTAGAGTAAGTGGTCTTTTTAAAGAATTAATTGCTTGTCATGCATGATTACTCAGGGTGTTTGAGATTCTTATATTTAGGCATCACATTTTTCACTTTTATAAAAAGAAACATTTTTAGTAGATAATAGCTTTTAGTATATCCTGAAACAGTGGATAGCATTGTTGGCGCGCTCTGATTGGCTACTGAAACTCGGAATAGCAAGTGCTATTCACCTCCCAGCAATTTGCGCTCGAAAATTGTAATCGTTGACAGGAATAAATGAGTTAAAAAGCATCATTTTCGTTATATTATCTCACTGTTTCAGTATATACTAAAACAACTATTCACCTCAGTGTAGGTGGGTAGTGGTTAAATATCCACCACTACCCACCTCCACTTCGGTGAATAGTTGTTAATTATTTGTAGTAGAAGTAACTCAAATGTATATAGCATTTTTCTATTGATAGATAGGGCTATTTCAATAGCTAGTACGAGAGTATGCAAATCAAAAGAAAGCAAATAGTCAGTTTTATTTAACTAAATTTTTAGGTTAATTTGCAACTCCAAAGATGTAACAGCAGTAAGGGACTCGACCTTGTGTAAATAAACGACACACACTTAAGGTCTTTAAGTAATTGGAATTTTTTAGCAACGACTTTGTAATGACAATGTGTTAGTCTATGCATGTTTTGTTCACTATAAAATATTTTTAAGAAATATAACCCACCCATAATTTATGCTGTAAACATTGGGAAATTGTAAAATGATTTTGTAAACACATTGTCAGTTGTGTTGTTCCAGAAAATATCCAAGGTTTTTTGGTTTGGTCCCCCACCCCACCCATCTGGAAATTCCAATTTAGCTTCATAATCTCGTTTAAAACCTTTGGCTTTTGACACCACCCCCCCTTTGTAGGCTCCTAACCCCCCCCCCCCCCCCCCCTCCGATAAAAAAAAAGATCTGCTCCCCCCACGAAAAAGTTGTTATTATTACAGTACATGTACATAAGTAAATATATCAGAAAAACCATTCAGGCCAGTGCATGGCCACGAAGTAAGCATTTCCTGTTAATATTGTGAACATTATCACGACTTAAAGACAAAACAAAATACCACTGTAATATTATCCCAAAACTGTCTCAAATTTAAATGCACCATAGTGCATCTCACACTCAACGCATATTCACTTCAAAACAAACTAAATCGATGATCGCAGGTACCAGCTGTGACAGCTAGTATCAATCTGATTCAGTATTCATCAAAATAGTGCTGTGACAACCACATACTGAAACATTAATTTGCACAAGAATGTGCAGATTAATTCCTATAATTAATAAAACCTTTCACCATTTTTGCTAGGATTTAACAGCTTTTTATCGAATAAAATACAATAAGCCATAGAAGGGATAGAAAGAGCAGAACTATACAAATTCACCGTCACTTTCGTTTTCCGACGCCTGAAAATATATTTGTCAGTAGTTTATAGAGCACCCTAACGCCACATTTAGAACATTACGTCATCAGGCGCACGTTCTAAGGGACGGCCCATTATTATTATTTTTATTTTTTTGGGGGGTGGTGGAGGGTTTGGTCAAAAAAATAATGGTCTATCCCTAATTGCTCGCGTGTCACTTGATTTCTGAAGAACACTTGATCGCGTGACACGAAATTATTCTGGGTTTTTTTAGTGGGAAGTTTCTACAGAGTATGCTATGCCACATTCTACAAACCATGCTACTTTATCGAACCTTGTTTGTTTTCTCCAACAGCAGTCTAGCTAATTGATACTATGGAATTTTCTTTGTCACGCATTTATGATCTATATAAGAAAGAGCAAAAGTGAAATCAGCAATGGACCGCAAACGATAATGCTGCTAACGGCATACGTATGATCTGCGAGAGAAAGAGCATGTTCAAGACGAGTAGCACATTATAAATTGTGGTTCAAGTGTGCCCCACCGTCTCATCCATTTCAGAAAGTAACTCGTCTATAATCCAACCCGATCTAGATCAAAACACAATTACCATTAACCTACTTTCGAGTTGTCAGAAGTACCCTAAATCCTCTGTTAAGCCTTCCCCCCCCCCCTGCGGCGGATCCAGGAATTCCTGAAACGGGGGGGAGGGGTGGTTGTACACCTTAATAACTTTCGACGCCATCCACGGGCTTCTAGTGGGGTCCGGAGCCATGCACCCTCGGAAAATTTTTCCGATTTTACCCTCTAAAACGCCATTTCCATTAATCCTGACTCGAAAACAATTTGTGAAGGCATGATATAAAATCTGGAGTTTACCTTATTTCTCAACCAGAAAACCAAAACTAATAATAATGCATGATTAAAAAAAAACGATAGTAATTTGTCGTTTTTCTACAAACCTCGTAAATCGAACAATGTAGCCTAAAAGAGTCTTCGTGGATGAGCTTTTACAAAGCCCTCGTATATCTCGTCTACTCGAATTTCTCAGAGTAATGCATAGCAATAACAGTGAGATCTGAGAAGCGCTCTTCAAACATCGTTGATCCGAGCTGGAGCAGGTCTTGATCTGTTTCATGAGCGAAAAGGACCGCTCAGCGTCAGCACTGCTGATTGGTAGGTTGCATGCAATGAGGAGATGACGATGGATGTTTGGAAAAGCATCCTCGTCACACGCACCAAGTGCTAGTAGAAGATTGCTTGTAAGTTCCTTCTCTGCTGACTGCATAGCCATCTTCGCAGCTCATTCCCGAGGGATTTGGGAAATAGAAGGTCTTTCTCCCAGAACAACATGCCTCTGTTTCATCAGATAGCTCCAGGATGTTATTGACTATGATTGATGGTACTAGATATAGCAGGTGGGAGGCGTGGCGATCCTCGTCAGAAAATAGGTCTTGCATTTGAATAATCAGGGAATCGAGAAGGGGAATAGCCACAGATTTTTTGAAACGATCGATTGGATCCTGACACGATCTTTTCACATGGTAACGTCCTACTGTTAATTGGTGGAAGTGAAACAACTACGTATAAAACAGTTTTATTCTATTACTTTATGAAGAGTCAAACAAATTAAAAAATGCTGCTCAAAGGGGGTCTTGCAACCCCTCAACCACGCCCCTGGATCCGCCTCTGCCCCCCCCCCCCTAAATCCTCTGTTAAGCCAACCCCCCCCCCC
This sequence comes from Cladopsammia gracilis, assembly GCA_022457155.1. NCBI lineage: Eukaryota > Metazoa > Cnidaria > Anthozoa > Scleractinia > Dendrophylliidae > Cladopsammia > Cladopsammia gracilis. Next base: position 130,309 of record JAJGOT010000425.1, read on the forward strand.
TTCCCACCTCCCCCCCCTCTCTCGAAAAAAAAAAAAAATCCTCCTGTTTTTGAGCAAGAAATGTCTTAAGCCCCACTCCACCGCTCTCATTGAAGCCCCCGCCTTTACTATTCTTTCTTTACAAGCAAAACCAAAAAATGACAGTTTGTATTACAGGTACATTTTAACCCTATTAATTCAGCACGAATTCGATACAGTACTCGCGAGCTTTGGGGAAAAGCTTGTACTAAAAAATAATCGTTACGGTAATTACGTAATCACGAATGAATGAGGATGAATAAATAACAAAAAATGAGTGGCGTTTGGCGTTTCGCTATATATTAAGCCCCACTCTCTATTAAGGCTCTCGTCTCTATTAAGCCCCCCACCCAAAAGCGCTAAACAATGGATTGTGAATGGGTTGTAACATCCCCTCAGGTTTGTACACTGCATGCTGTTTTTAAAAAACCTAGCATTATTGGATGGTCATTCCAAACGTCCTGTTCCCAGCAAAAGGCAATTACCCATGATCTTTCCACTCCCCGTCATGTGTACCAGCACAGTACTTCCCTCTTGCCCCAGTCCTATAACAGCTCCATGAACAGTGTGACATAAGGACTGGATCAAAGTCAGCGTATTCATTTCCGCTTTCGCTTCGGTCGAAGTGCGGTGGTGGGGATTTTTGTAGCGGATTGTCAGCCTCTGAAAGCACGTTAAAGTGTCCCATGAAGAGTTGAGAGGAGAGTGATATGTAAGTACTACAATGCAAAACATTTCTGCCTTAAACTACATCCAAATCAATAATACTGCGACAGTAAATTTCTAGCCTTCGTACAGACGTCTCGTATTTTCATTGCTTCACGCCCAGCCCATAAATTCAGCATATTGTTTCTCTCTGAAAGCTCATTAAAATTTCCCAGTAAGGCTTAGATGAGAGTGATTTCTCCGAAGTACTTAATTAAGCATATACAAATTTAAATCAAAAAGGGTACTGCGATCTATTACTCCATACATACAGTACATACAACACTGCAGTTAACTAGATGCCGGACATGATAGTGACATATTAGCGCTCACGACAACAAAGCGACCGTGGACAGCTGTTTCGTCAGGTCTAGCTAACCGTAGGCTGTATTGCTAAGAGATTGCACTGAGAGCCCATGTGGGTTATTTTTTATAAGGAGAGGATGGTATTGGCCATTCCCTGTTTTTTTTTTCTCGCCACAGCACTGGTATTTATTGAGAGTTGGCCACTTGCCACCTTTGTGAATATGTTACGTGACTGATATCGATCTCCGCGCGTTCTTGCTCTATTCTAGAATGTTTAGCAGCACATATGTGATAGGTGTGTCATCATATTGATCATCGTATTGACAAACACGAAACAAGCTGTCCATGAATAAGTTAGTAATTTATTAGCATTCATCAAATAATTGCTTTAAGTACAACCTACTGAAAGATTAGTACGCGAATGTGCCGATTTATACCTAACGATACCTTATTATCACATATTTTCGCGAGACTTAATTTTCGCGATTTAAAAAATTTCGCGAAATTAAAGTCCCGCTAGCCTGTGAACAGGCTTCTTTTTGGGGAATCGGGTTATGTTAAAATCGGCGAAAAAACCTAACCTAACCAAAAACCTAAAACCTAACCCAATTCCCCAAAAAGAAGCCTGTTCACAGGCTAAAGTCCCGCGAAAAAAGGTGCCGCGAAAATTAAAGACGCGGAATTTAGTGACCTTTATAAAATCCTTTATTTAAGTTATCCGTCTGCTAGGATTATAGTTCGAACGAGCAAGCAACGCTTTCTCTGATAGATAAAATAATCAAGCCGTATGTTGAGACCACAAGGAAAGAGCTTAAGCTGCAACCGACACAGAAGGCGCTGCTTATCTGGGATGTTTTCAAGGGGAAGAAGACTGACAAAGTTTTGTCGAAGTTGGCAACCTGGAATATAGAGGTTGTGTCAGTACCTGCCAATATGACACACTTTTTCCAGTCCCTGGATCTAACTGTGAATGGGGAGGCAAAGCAACCTCATTCCCAGGGTTTTTCCCTTTTTTTAAATTGCCCCTCCCAATTTAAAATCAAAGGGCTCTTAAAGCCATCTCGTTAAAGCGTTAGAACGTGTGGTTAATAAAAACAAAATAGAAGAATTGATAGTGAATATGGTAAAGATGCCGTTGTAGCGCACCTTTAGATTAAGTCTACTTAAAATACGTACATGAAAACATCACATGATGCATATTAGCCAATAGAAATTTATGTTCACGAAATGGGCTTTACATTTTCAAAAAAAAAAACAACTTTAACATAAAAGGCTGATCAGACAGCAAATTTGTTCGATTTCTTTTAATAAGATATGCCCGATATTTCGGTTAGACAAAACTAACCTTCATCAGGGGCTAGGAAAGCTTAGTGAAGATGGAAACAAACGGTTACAATATTTAAAATGGGCTAAGATAAATTGCTGGCACACGATAGGCTAATAAACAAGTAACGGTCCAGCTATATATTGCTACTGTTTGTTCTAGTGGTCCTTGCATTTTTACAGAAGTTATTTACATTTTCACGCTAGTAACTAAAATGGGGTCCTATCATTTGGTTATACAATAGACGTGTTTAGAAAATGTTATAGGCTGGGCCTTATCATCATCATTATTATTTTTTTTTTGCAAAAGGAGGGGAACCCGTGCCCCTCTGCTAACAACTTCTCTGTACAGCATTGGGGGATCTTTTCTCATCAGTGCTCCACTTTTTCAAGACCAAAAGCCAGAATAATCCTCAACTTCGACGACTAAGGAGAGCTTTTTTTCACAAGATTTGGTGCCGTTTTTTCACCACAAGCAAGAAAGCGTCTTGTAACCATCTGTCTTCGCTTTGGTGAGTGCGTGCTTTTCAATTTGGGTTTTGGTCTCGCGAGTTTTCTCGCCCTCGCGTTACGTGGAGATGGCCGCGCGTACCGCACACCAGCCGTTCGCCCACACTAGAACTTACTGTCCGCTTGATAGTGGAGGAAAACCTGGATCTTGACTCGCTCAGTATAGCGCAGTCGTTACCGAACTTTAAGGAAGAAATCGTTGGGACAGAATCGGCCACGCGGTTGGCGGCATCGGGCTTTGACTGCGAAAGCCGCGTTATCCCTTTACGCCTTTTACGGCAAAAAGCACTACACGTGTCATGCTTCATTCCCGTTGAATTCCCCGATGAAAACCTGCTACAACTCGTGGAACAATACGGCGACCTCAAAGCGCGAGCAGTCCGCCGGCTTTGCTTCAAAGCTACGCGCACATCGAGAACGGCATCCGTGTCGTAGAATTCACACGTTAACAAAAGGCAGTGCCACGCAAATAAGTCACTCAAGGGCTCGAGTTATATTTTAAGTACACTGGCCAGCCAATACTATGCTACCGGTGCCAGTCTTCCGAGCGCGTTGTTAAAGACTCCACGAAGGCGAAACGCCGCGAGGCGAACCGCGAGGCTCCAGTGCCCGGAGGGGGGACACCAGAGGCCTCCCGACCCCCACTACAGCAACCAGCAACGACACTCCCCCTGTAACCACAATAGGCCATTTGCACGATAGCGTCATTTGACTACAACTACCAGAACTCATTTCGTTTTTCCTTTCTTATTTAAATTTTGTAATCTTAGTGAGGTTTAAATAACAAAGGTCCTAATTTGCACTACAAAACAAAAAAATGAACCTCCGTGCGACCCTTCTCCAGAAACTGCCGGCCACCCCCTATTACCGATGCCGTGAGCGTAAGCGTGAGAAGTCCTGTCTCGTGGTAATTTAAATACAACAGATGATCACACGCGTTTGGCGGAGATCAAAGATCTCCTAAAAACGCCATCATTCGCAGTAAAAAACAGTGGATAAAGCTGGGGGAAAAACCGACCAAGTATTTCCCGGGAGTATTTCTACCAGCTTGAAAATCAGCGACAAACACGCGACTCAATTTCAGAGTTGCGTGCCAACAATTCAATCGTGACTTCCGATAAAAATATTCTTCGCGAATGTCGCGATTTTTATCGTAACCTCCATTCGGCTGAACAAGTTTATTTATCTAGCCAAGACTGGCTTTTAGACCAACTGGATAAAACTCTGGCATCTGAAGACCAGGAGAAATGCGAAGGTGACCTCACACTCTTCGAATGTCAATGTTTTGTAATAACGAAATATAATATCCAATTTATTCAACACTTTTGAACAGTTTTATGGTAAAATATTTATTGATTTCAAAGTTGCGTTTGTGAGTTTATTTTTAGAGATTTGAATTTACAAAATGGTAATTAGATGACGCCGACCCGGGACTTTGCCATTATTTCTACGCCAATTTACAATGCGCAGTTTACAGATTGAGGATAATAATTTGATAAATACTAAAAAATAAACTGTGGAAAAACGTAAGAATTCACTAGCATCCGTGAGATTTTCAAAACAGATCACCATATCTGTACAAGCCATGTCGGGATGCAATCCCGAACGCCATTATGAAACAACGGATCAGGAGGTTCTTCAAGCTCCAAGAAACACTACTCAAAAACAGAATAAAACAAGGAGCTAAAACATAAACTGCAAGAAGTCATTATTCCAGTAGAGATACGGCAGCTTCAGACTTTGATCTTGGACACTTACATCCGTGATAAAGATCCACTTTCTCACAAGTCTTGCACACCGCAGACTTAGACACTAAATCACCGGCTGAGAGATTGGAGGCTCAGAGACCGGACGAGAGAAAGCGGCGGAAATCGAGCCTCAGAGATTGACTGATCCAAGCATATTCATAACAATTAACAAAAACTGCAGCCGATCACTACTTATCTTGCAACAAAAGTTAGCCAAAGACGCTCCAACATATGCCAAGAGAACTAGCATAACGAAGGCATAGACTGGAAACAATAATTCTATAAATGGCAGTGAGTGTGCACAGCATGTAAACTGACCTCCTGTCATTAAAGAGATTTATATCCCAAAGATAAAAGAGTCATACAATACATCGAGCATTTGTCACATCTCTATTTTGGTGATCAAAGGGGAACAAATATCTCGTAGACCTTCTTGGGAAAGCTATTCTAGAGGTTTCTTTATACATTATGCAACTAGCGGGAGTCGTGTTTGGCCTGTCACTTTTATAATACTGATATTCTCAAATTAATATATGTATCATATGTTTAATAGATAAAATACTACATGTAAAGAAAGCCAAATTTAAAAAACGTGAAAAGTATGAAAAGTATGATTTTCTAGTACTTAGGAAACAAAACTCTTTCACCCCTGACCAAGTTAACTTTAAATATATATAACCAGTTATTCAGATTCCCGTTTTGGCGATTATAAATGGCCAAACACAATAACATACGAGAGGAAAATAGTTAACAACTTCAAAGCTATAGCACACGCACTTTTTCTTATCAATTACTACCACAAACAGACTCAGTAGATGGGGTTAAACGGATGTTGAACTATGTTTATTCAAATTGATACTGCACAAGAAACAACACCCTAAACCGGGTGAGGGGTGGGGGTTGCTCTTGCTTTCACAAAGGATAACACAACAACAACAACAACAATTTATTTCGGTATTCCCATATAAATACATGGTATTACCTATACAAGTAGTACGTATTAAGTATTACATGTAAGTATAACAACAACAAAGAAAAAGAAAGAAACGGGTATATCTGATAATTAAATTAACATAGATTGTCGATTTAACATTGAATTATAAATATAAGCAGCGGTAGTCCTACAGACAAAAGGATCAGTGTTGTTAAAGAGAAACAAGATTTTAGAATTATTGTCTAGATTATTAAAATTTTGCTATCTATCATTTATTTCACTAAAATATTTCTTGCGTAAATTGTTGTGATGATGGCAGGTGAATAGAAAATGTGATTCGTCCTCAATTTCATTTAAGTTACAGAAGGAACAGATTCTTAAATGATTGGGTGTCTTGTTGTGTCTGCCAGTTTCAATTCTTAATTTATGGTTTCCAAGGCGAAATTTATTTATTTGCTTTTTGTGAAGGGGATTTTTTATCGAATCCAAGAAGTCTGCGGCTTTATGGCAATCCTTTTTAAAGGAGGAATAGAATTTAAGCTTTTTATTTAAATTTAACAAATGAAGTTGATGACTAACTGAAGTTGTGTTAACAGTTAATCGAATACGTGTAATAAAGGTATTTGGATTTTTAATATCTAAAGTGGAAATATTTTGAACACAGGAATGAATGATCATGACAGTGGAACGCTCAAAAAGGTCTTATCTGAATACATGCATTCCAAAGATATCCATAACGGAAACTAGTGTAGTAATTAACCCTTTTAACATATCTATGATAAAAACACTCAATTACTACCACAAACAGACTCAGTAGATGGGGTTAAACGTATGTTTATTCAATAAACCGCCAAACCCAAAAGGGAAAAAGAATAAAAAAAGGGTTTGAGAAGAAGAAGTTACGATGTGGGAGAGAGTCTGGTTGTGATAGAATGGAGAATTTTAAAGTTATTTTCGTTGGAAAGAGTGAGATAGATTAAATATGCGTCACTCTTCTAATCGCCATGCGATTTAATAAAAGCTGTAGGCGCTCGATTACAAAAAGCAAATGTAGCGCCTCCGCGACGAAAACTGTGCGAGGAATACTGTGTGAGGAATACTGTGCGGGATTAAACCTAATGGCTGAAAGAGCATTATACTGGTGAGCCAAGATAGGCCTGTACGATCCCCGAGATTGACAAACGAATAATGGTGAAGAGGGCGACAATTGTACACTAGCTAAATACTGCCTAAGCGCGGTGACAGGACAAAGGGGCGAACCGGGAATAAACGGGAAGGGAATTTCTAAAACCCGCTCCCGAAACTGGAGTGTCTTAGTGCGCGTGATGCGCAACAAAACCCCTTGCGGTGTGAAAGTCATGCTAGATAGTGTCAAAAAACACGCCTGGAAATCGCCAATTTCAGACTACTAAATTAGAGATACGTAAAAAAGAAAAGAAGGCTACTAAAAATAAAGCACGCATGCAGACGTGCAAATGATTATCTAAATCGAAAAGACGGGACAATTGTAAAAGGATCTCAACAGTGATCGGTTCTTTTCGTGCGACACAATCACCCAAGATCCGACGCACCGCTCGTTTGGCAAGATAAACGTCATATTAAATCGTCAAGAAAGGCAAAACTGGCACCACACGAGCGGTTAATATGTGAAATAATGCTCAAATAATTAACGATCGAACGGTATGACGTTAAAGAACGTGACAAAAAAAACTATTAGTAAATAAAGCAAATAAACGGATTTGGAAACTGGGAAAGGCAAGAAATCGAAATATTGGCAAAACAATAAATATGTTCGCATATAGCATCTCATAGAGCGCTTTGTGGAGTCGCAAAAAGCATGGACCTGGATAGTTCCTAAATACTGCTGCAAAGCGTCGATGTGATCTGCGAGATAAAATTGAAAAACAGATTGAAAGAAAGAAAAATCAATAAACTTAATAAGGATCTATGAAAATAAATGGAAGTAGCTACTTAATATACATTAAAAACGAACATAGAGTCGCTAGGAAATACTTGGGTAAGGTTCAAGGTAGCTACGGCATGCTGCAAATAGTCTGAGTACGAGGAGTCTAAGTGAGAACGACTCAACGCATCCGCTAAAACGTTAGACTATGACTTCCCGCTAATGTAACGCGCAGATAAACGGATATTGTTAAGAGACAGCAACAACCAAATTTCACGTAGACAACGCTGCATGAAGGCGTTCGTTGAACGTTGATTGTTCAGTGCGTATACGCTGACCTGATTGTAAGCAGTTCGAGCTGGTTAATGTTCAAATATTGACTAGCAATAAAAGGAGGAAACTTGGCATGGAAGAATTCCCCAAAACACACTGCACCACAAGCATCAAGACAAGCATCACATGCCAACAGTTCTGGATCGACACAGTAATGGCGGTCGGAATTGTTGCTCTTGCTTTCACAAAGGATAACACAGGAATGAATGATCGTGACAGTGGAACACTCAAAAAGGTCTTAGGGGCCGACCATTTAACTTTTGAGGGGGGGGGGGGGTGGGTGATTTCTGGTCAGCAAGAATTTTTTTTCTAGAGACCCGGTGTGCAGGATTTTTTTTTCCCTTCTCAATGCTTTGCAGGATATTTTTTTTCCCTTCTCAGTTCTCTGCAGCATTTTTTTTCCTGAAGAAGGGTCAGTCCAAGTTTTCCAAAAATTGATTTACATTTACATTGTGGCTATTGCAGCAATAGTCCTGATATGGAGCCTTAAGATTTTGTAAGCTTTACAAAATCTTTCTTCTTTGCTGTACAGAATACCATTCGTGTTCTGTGTATCACACTTTTAGTCATATCCCACAAGCCCTACATTTTCACTGCTTGTTATCTTTATGTATTGTGGGATACTTGAGGCCATTAGTATCAGCTATGCCTTGATGATGAGGCCTAACAAGGGCTTAGGCTGAAATAGCTGTCCATGGCTGCTAATGCTTGGGTTCAGTTCCTTTTATTGGTAGCTAAGGGGTAATACTTGCTACCTATGTGGACTTTGTGCCCTATTTGTGGCTACAGTTTACGTTGTGCACTTTAGTGTGCAGTATTCTGTGCATTACACTTTTAGCCACATCCCACAAGCCTTAGGTTTCCACTGCTATGCTTTTGTATGTAGTCATTCTTTACACTCATGTCATATGAAGTCATTATAATATTGTCATATCATAAAGTGATGCACATCAAGCAAATGTAACAGAGATTCCAAGCCCATCTGATTGAAAATAGGGAGTAATTATTAGCGCCATAGGCGCTATTCCGAGCGCCGAAGGCGCGAGTTTCTAGGGGGGTCCGGGGACATGCCCCCCCGGGAAATTTTGCAAATTTAGGGTCTCTCAAGTGCCATTTCCAGCATTTTGACATCATTCCGGCCTGAGTTATTCCATAAGGGCTATTCTCATCACACACATCTTTGTGCTTTTCTTTACTGTCGTTAATCCACCTTTTCAGGCACTACCTGCACAAAACCTCTGTTTAGCTTGTGAGGAATCATGTACTTTCTTCATGAATACATCGTCGAAGAAGAAATTGGCAGACTGAGAATAGCTTGGGCACCGAGAATGTATAGAGGTTCCCAAGCACCTCTTCCCGCTATACCGCCTTTCTACTTCCTCTGCTCACAGCTTTGATATTTCCTCTTGGCGCTTGGATTCAAGGGCATTAAACTCATCTTGAGTAAGTGATAAGACCTGATCTTGATTAAGGCCCCCAAATAGAGGCACCTTTGGAACAGAAATGGAACGGCCGTCACCAGTTGCTTCATTCAAGCTTCTCGTCACCTGTTCAGCAATGTGTGACCTTGCGTCATTAGGTGCATAATGAATGCGAGCCTGTAAATCTAAATTGAAAACTTGGAAATATTCGGCCATCCTAATTTGAACCAGCCTCTCATGAGATGACACACCTGGGTCAGCATCACTTGTCTGGATATCTATGGGTCTATTAAAGATACCACCAAATCCAGAGTTTAAAAGGAAGCAAGAGAAGAATAGTTACAGTTTCGCTGGTGATTTTGTACAGCTCTCAGTCTAAATAATAAAATAGCTTTGTAACATTTTTTTTCTTCCTTACAGCACTGCAAGAATTTTTTTTCTATTCCATTTATGCTGCATGCAATTTTTTTCTTCCGACAAGCGCTTGCAGGAAATTTTTTTTCAAAATCACCCACCCCCCCCCCCCCCCCTCAAAAGTTAAATGGTCGGCCCCTTATCTGAATACATGCATTCCAAAGATATCCATAACGGAAACTAGTGTAGTAATTAACCCTTTTAACATATCTATGATAAAAACACTCAATTGCATCACCTTCCTGACTCTTCAACGAACCAGATACAAACACGAATAAAAAGTCAGAAAAGATTGTTTGTGAAGCAAAGTAACAGGTGAAGTTAAATCGAATTTAAGAACTCTACTAACTTACCGTTTCCTAAACACAGATTTTAAAAGCCCGTAATCGTCACACTCGTCGGACTCCATCCTCAAACACGTGCAGACTGCACAATCGGTCAAACTCGAAACGCAACATTCATATATTTTCCAACTAGGGTTGAGTGAGGCATGAAGTGGAACTTGAAGACAGTTTGGACAATAAAGTTTATGTTTCGTGTTTTTGTTTCGTGCCATTTTAAAGTTATTTCTGCTTCTTTTCTTTCTTTGTTTTTTGTTTTTTTGGTAAAAATCGTAAGGAATTATTTTTCTGTTTTTTTTTTCATCCGCATTTTATCATCCGCATTTTGTTATCCGCATTTTAATATCCGCCGTCCGCCATCCGCCATCCGCCGCCATCCGGTCCTCATTTTACAGAACGGTGAACTCTCATAACTCATAACTCTCATAACACTGAACTCCTAGACGACCGGCACAACAGTCATTTGTATTCCCGATTCAACTCCAGACACGTCCTCAAAAGAACCAGAGACTTACTTCTCCTGTAGGGAACTGTGCCTCGCTATTGACTTCTTATTGACAATATCTACGTCCGCTTCGGAAACACAGTTTTTCGGCAAATTATTGGCATACCTATGGGCACTAACAGCGCACCTTTGTTGGCTGATCTGTTCCTCCATACCTTCGAGTATGACTTCATGCTAAGAACAATGAAGCAAGATATGACCATAGCTGTCCAATTTAGCAACACCTTTCGTTATATCGACGATTTATTGAGCGTTAACAATGAAAATTTTGGAAATTACATCAGCGACATTTATCCGTCGGACCTGGAACTAAAGAACACTACCTTAACATCAAATGAGGTGTGTTATCTGGACACGAGAATCAAGAATGGTGACAGCAACACACCTTTCCATCTCAGTGTCTACGACAAGAGGGATGACTTCTCATTTCGGATTGTCAATTTCCCTCATATGGACAGCAACATTCCAGCCAATCCGGCCTATGGTGTTTATATATCTCAATTGGTAAGATATGCTAGAATTTGCACATCGAAGTTGGATTTTATGCATAGACTTCGCCGACTTTCATCACGTCTCCTTCACCAAGGGTTCAAATATTCACTCCTTCGTAAATCATTTACTAAATTCTTCAAACGCCACAGTGCTATCATTGAGAAATATGGCACTACACTACGAGAAATTAAACTAGCAATCCAAAATTGAGAAACACCGCCGTATCCTTTGTTATTTCAGATCCTTTATATTATTGCTGCGAGCCCTTTGGCGAGCAGCACACTAATCGTGACAGGCTCCCTGGGTTTCATTTGACCGAGTGAGACCTGGGCGCTTTATATGCGGCGCAATAGCTCGTTTTGAGGATTTCGTGGACTTTTTCGTGGACTATGATTTTGAGTGAGGATGCAGTATGTATCGTCAGCGGCAGTAGTTGTAGAATTCTGCGTGGTCAGGATAGGTCTGAACATGTACAACTGTATTAGTAACTGTAAAATCAACTGTATTAGCGCGCGCTAAAATAGCGAATTAATTTCGCGATCATATGGCGAGTAAAATTGTCATTTTAAGAGAAAACGATGATTGGTTTTGAACGGCTGTATTAGCAACTGTAAAAACAACTGTATAAGCGCGCGCTAAAATTGCGAATTAATCTCGTGATCATGTAGCGAGTAAAATTAGGAGATTTTAGATCGGACGACGAGTACGAGATTGAGTACGAGTACGACTTTTAAAACTTAGTTCGCCGTACTCTAAAGAACCATTTACCACACAAATTTTATACCTAGAGTCTTCTTATCTTCTGGTTTGCAACAGGACCGATAGTTTTGGGGACGTGACTGGCTTTAAATTCAAAAGTCGTACTCGTACTCAATCTCGTACTCGTCGTCCGATCTAAAGTCCCCTATTGTCATTTTAAGAGAAAACGATGATAGGTTTTGAACAACTGTATTAGCAACGGTAAAAACATCTGTATTAGCGCGCGCTCAAATTGTGACTGAATTAATCTCGCGATCATAGTCATTTTGAGAGAAAACGATGAATGTTATCGAGTTTTTAAAAGTAGTAATTTCTCTCGAGTCTGCAATTGCATGGTTGAAAGATAAAAAACCTGATAAAGAGCAACCACACAAGTCCGGAGTGTGACGCTTTGTTTTTTTGAGCAATTTTTGAGTGACATTTTGTTGTTTTTTTAACTTGTCAAATTTTAATTTTTGCTATTTTTGAACTTTAATTAGTACTTTGTTGACGCAATTTGATGACATTAAATGCGCTATTTCAGCGCGCGCTAATACAGTTGGTTTTTCGCTATATAGCGCGGCACCCCTAAAGGTAACCAAAGCCGAGGTTTTGCGTTCTTGCTCGAGGTAAGCTGTTTACTTATTACGCAGAGTTTTCATGCAAACACAATTTTATCATTCGCTGGAAGAAGTCATGGAAACTACCGGAAAATATGGATTACGAAATCCTTTAGCTTGCGACCGCTGACCAATGTTTTTGTTGAAGTTAATCGCCCCGTCCGGGCCTCGTTTAATTTGCGTCAAATTTCCCACTATGTAGCACGAGGGAGGAAAGATTGCGTGACAAGCCCTAAGGATGTCTACATTGGACTATGACTATGCGGAGCTAACCCCTTCTCGTCGTATACCCGGGGGCATAAAACATTACAAGCTAAGCAATGGAAAACGACGAATTCTGTACTATTTAGTACTATATTTATATTTAACACAAATTCATGCTTATCGTTCAAACAATTCACTTACATTTTTGGGAAAATATATACAAAAAAACAGGAATCATAACATAGCCTATTGACAATCATAAGTATTGACACTACACTGTATTTGATGAGTAACATCGCAGCACTTCACTGGCTCTCAGCTATTTCTAGTTATAGCGCCCCTATTTAATTTCTATATTGCTTCTATTCAGGTTAATGCTAGTGCGCGCGCGCGCAATTTTCCTTGAGTCGTGCGCGCGCGCGCAATTTTCCTTGAGTCGTGCGCGTGCTTAGCTTGTTTAGTTGACGTGTGTGCTTAGTTCGTTATTTAACGTACTACATTTATTTTGCGTTGTTTTCCTAACTGATATGTCTTGTCAGTAACTGTGCTCACACTGTGGGTGGCTCCTCCTAAAATGTTCTGCAATTGGTATAGGATTTAATGGAGCCGAAACCAATTGTGGAATTGCACACATTTTGGGCATCCTACTGATGAACAGTTACGAAATTCAGATATATTTAGTAGCCACATTTATTTGCGGTCTGTCCCCTTTGAATCATAATACTGATACGTTTTTACAACAAGGTACAATAATTCACTCACTAGTTTTCTCGTTGTTTATGTTCATATTGGCGCCAGAACAGCAACCATAACTATGGGAACTATACAACCTCCGGTCAGGAAGTAAAATTGCAGTTTAATACCGATGCCTTGGATTTTATTTATACTTCACCAGAAATCCGCAAACATTTCCTTCCAGCAGAAATTTTAGCTGTCTCCGCGACCCGCAAAATATCCTTGTGCACGGTAGCTAAATTAACAAAACTATGACGTCTTTCCCATACTATTGCATAATCAAACCGTAATAGCAATGAATCAAAATTGAACAAACGCAATTTTGCTTTGCCATATCGCTCATATTAAAACACAAACTTTCCCGTCCCATTTAATATTTAACTTTCTTAAAACGTCTCCATTCGTAAAAATACACCGTGAAATTCTCAAACTGCGTTTGCCAAAAAAAAAAACGCAAGGCAGCTTAAATGGCTTTACGACAAATGATTGAAACTGATAGGTAACGTGAGATATCGAAACTTAAGAAGAACTTAATACCTTTGCGGTAACGTAATGTGAGATATGACAAGTTCATCACAAGTTTTGACATCCCGATACCCAAGGGAAATTAACAATAGGTCCGGGGGTGCTCCCCAAAAATTTTAGGAGCAGTATGTGACGCCCTTCTTGAAATCCTAACCGGTTTAACCAACCATATCCTCAATGCCCTAATATAGCTTCTATAAAGAAGAAACAACTAACCCCCCCGGACAAAAGTCCACAAAAATTTGTTAACAACTTTTGTCCCCATATTCTACTGATTCCTATATCTCGTTTCGCGCGCATGCGCTTTAACGAGATAAAAAGGGAAAAACCCTGGGAACGAGGTTGAAGGCAAAGCGTTTTATGAAGGATATCTTTACAACTTGGTATTCCTCCGAAGTTCAGAAGCAAATAGAGTCGGGGAACAGCACTGATGAGATTGAGGTCGATTTAAGGCTATCTGTGCTGAAGCCCTTACATGCCACCTGGCTGGTGAGCCTTTACAACCACTTGACAGGCAGTGTGGGAAAGCGGCACATTGCAAAAGGATGGAGCAAAGCGGGAATATCCGAACTTGTTCCAGGGAAGACAACGTTATCGCCCGAAGATCCATTTGAAAACATTGAGGCGATCCTTATCTAAAAGCTAATTGGCAGCGCCATCGAGTTAAATAGTGCCTCGGTTGCTTATATCAGTGTACTTTTAAAAGATGTTATGTTGCTGACATTGTTGAACATTTCAGCCAGTTACTTGTTGCGTTTCTATTCCGTTATGGTTAAATAAAATACAGAAATAGAAGTTTAAAAAACGAGCACCAGTTACTTGATTCGCGAAATTTAATTATCTTGAAAAACTGTGATTCGACAAAATCGCGAAATTTAAGTCCCGCGAAATATTTCTATTCCAAATTCGCGAAATTAAAGTCGCGCGAAAATAAGTGATAATAAGGTAGTTAAAACCCATCACTATCATTTCGCCATCATTTAAGATTAATTACATATTTGTATTTGTTCTGAAAGGTTTTGATTTCATTCTTGGATCTTACCAGGGTAAATTATAGGTTGTTTTTATATAGCTCAAAAAATGAACTCAAAGAAAATCTCGTAGTATCAATAATTAGACTGGCGAAGAAAATAAACAAGGTTTGTTGAGATAGCATGGTTGGTTGAAAGTGGCATAGAACAGTTTGAAGAAACTGAAAATTTTTATATTTTAAAGAGTCTAATTTCGGACTAATTTCGGACTAATTTCGTGTGACTCTTCAGTTTATCTTGACAACTCAAGGGAGACTTGAGATCAAGTGTCCGGCCTTCAGAACTGACACGTTAACGACTAGTACATGCGTCCCGGCGTGCGCCTAACTACATAATGTTCTAAACGTGGCATAAGGGTGCTCTCTCTTTCATCCTTTTGTTGAAGTTATTCGTCTATAATCCTGCAGACCTCGAATCGAGGCGGTACGCACCTCTCGGAACGCCACACAAGATTGGCTGAGAAAACAGAACAAACAACAGAACAATGGACCCTACCCTGGGTGCCAGAGGCTTGTCTCGCGCTCTCATCTCTCTCGTATTACACTTATTACACGCCTCTTATGTCTCTTATATTTTCAAAGCGTGCCGCGAGAGTACCTCTGGCGCCCAGGGTAAATGGACCCTAGCCCTGAAAACAATACATGTGCGTGATAACCAGGTCCAATGAAATTAGAGGTTCTGGAGAGGTGCGTGGCTACTGGAGGTCGAATCATCAAAGCACGAAGGAAATGATTGAAAATCTATATTCCAATTTCATAACTACAGTTTTCTGGTTCAAAACTGAAATCACAAGGATCAGCAGGAAAAATTATTTGAGATGTTGGGCGTGTAAATTATGGAAGAAAATCAGTAAAAACTGAAATTATTTCTGGAATCATATATTCTTGTTTAGGCCATCGTAACTTGATAAAAAATAAAACACAAACAGCGGTGATAAACATGGTAAACCAACGCATTTTTATAAACTTGACGTTTCGTACGCTAAACAAGATTAAGATTGCTTTTTCTTAACCTTAGTTCCATACCCCTATTTTGAACTATAAAAACAGTTTTCAAACACTATAACGGTTGTTTTTGAAAACGTATGTTGCTTAGCGTACGAAACGCCAAGTTTCTAAGTTTGTTATAAAAATGCGTCGGTTTACCATGTTTTTCAACGCTGTTTTGTTTTATTTTTTATTTCTGGAATGTTTATTATCTCTTGCCATGTGGCAAGCTTATTGGGACGTTGAACCCGAAGTCCTGGGATTATTTCTTGGGGTACATGTTTGAAATACAAAAGCCTTTTGTAAAGGAATGAGAACTTGGTATTTGAATCTGAAACTTCATTAAATGTTTAATTACCCTCTAGATTTCGGTGTTCACAAAGGAAACCCATAGAATGGCAACTGGAGGTTGGGTGGCAGAGCTTGATAAGAAAGAACATAAAAACTGGGTGATGGTTGGTTGTGCCCTAAACATAGCCAAAAATGGAATTACACCAAAAATTCAAAAAGAAATGGAAACTTGGTACCAGTCCCTCATTACCAGCCCTCCGCTTCAATCACTTCCATCATGCACTTGTGCACCTCGAACTCCAAAGTGTACCACTTGCGTCACGTGGAAATCGGAGCTGATACGTCATCACATGTCCCCGCGACCAAGGATTTGCTGGAACAACAGTGATAGAAAACAATGGGGATCTCCGACTGGAGCCTGGGAAATAGCCAAAGTCTTCATGCCAACCATTGGAAGTCGAAAAATGGACGTCATCGATGCCGAGACGACAGACATCGGTGGCCTGTTGAATTTGTTGGAATGGTGTCCTTTCATCAATCCCCCGTTGAGTCGAGCAGTTTTGAGTTCAGCTAGAGACAACTGCAGGAATCATTGGGCGCATGCTCCAAAGCAAGAACTTCAAGATGCTGATGTCCCAATCATATTTGGTCATCTGAATAGTCTGCTGAGTGATCCGGTTTTCATTGCTGACAAAGTGGCTCAAAAAGCGTCAAAAGACTTGCAAGATTTGTTGCTTCACGGTCTGGTAAACGTCATTAACTCTGAAATTGAAGCTCTTCGTTTACTGCGTCAGTCACTTGTAGCCGATCTGACAAAATACCAAGATGAGTTAACTGATGTTCAAGGTAAAGTTGTTCAGCTGGATGCGGAGACAAAGAAGTTTATCAAGGTTGCCCAGCAAGATTTATGTGAAGTGAAAGAACAAGGTGATTTGAACAAAGAAGAGATTGGCAAGCTAAGTACAAAATTGAGCAAAGTTGAAACCGCTGTCCAGAAAGATTTATCTAAAGTGCAACAACAGGGAGACAAGCTGGAAACGAAGTTAAGAGACGTCGAGGTAAACCTTTCCAATAAGATACGCACAATGTTGAATGCTGTCGATTATTTCAACAGTCAGCGGAGCAAGAGAGACGCCCTGGAAGAAGCCTTAAAGGTTATACATGATGACGTGGAAGTGGTGAGAAATACCATTCAGAACGTTGTTTTCGAACAAAATTTAACACAGTCACAAGTGGCAAACCTTGAAACCAACCTCGCAAGCGTAAAATGTAAAGTAGTCAACGAGGCAGCTAGTAGCAAAAACATAATTTCTGGTTTACAAAAGGATATCATGGAAGTCAAGGAAGAGGTAGAAGCATTGAAAGGGAACGCATCCCAGGGAGATGATGGTGACATGCTGTGCACCGCACCGAGTAGGTTAACATTGTTCACGGGCCGCAAGTCAGCTCTAGAATGGTTAGAAACAAATGTAGTCTCGGAGAGTCCGAAAAATGGTCAAGGAACCTCTTGTTGTATTAAAACGATATGCGGTCTTGGGGGTTGTGGCAAGACTTCTCTGGCTGTAGAATTCGTTTGGAGCTACAAAACTCGTTTTCCAGGAGGTGTGTTCTGGATCAACGGGGAAAGTGACGAAAATATGCGAAAGTCAGTGGTGGAGATACTTGCTCTTGTGAATATCGCCGCCTCAACAACCGAGAACATCGACGACACTTTGAACAGATTCCTGTCCTGGTTGTCGAAAAAGAAGAGTCGGTGGCTTCTTGTGGTGGACAATGCAGATGAATTGAAAGATACAACTTGTCCCACAGGCGTTAAGAAGATGCTCAGAGGACCATGGCAAAGAAATGGCAATGTATTGAAGCATGGCCAAATACTTTTCACAAGCAGAGAAAATGCGAAAGACAGTAGAATGTTCTTGAAGCTCTCAAATGATGATTGTTTGGAGTTGCAATGTTTTAGTGAAGAGGAAGGTGCGTTGTTCTTGATGCAAAGAACCGGACGTCGTAAAAAAGAATCCATTGACCCAGATGCAATTTTTCTAGCGAACGAACTGGGAGCACTGCCACTAGCCCTGGAGCAAGCAGCAGCATACATATCTGCTAGCCCTCTACCACTGAGCTTTAAAGAGTACCTTCACAAGTACCGAGCTGTTAAGCTTCGTCTATTAGAGCAACAGCCTGCCACAGCGATAAGTCTGGAGGCACAACATCGGTTGTCGATTCATACGACGTGGGAGATGAATTTCGAATATATAAAAGAAAGATCACCAGCCGCTGCAATGATGATGCGTATTGCGGCCTTTTTGGAATCCGAGTATATTCCTATTGTGCTCATCAATCCCGGTTGCCCTGAATTAGATGAAGAGGAACTGAAATACAGTTCATGTCTACAGATGGATATTGCAGGCATCCTAAAGGTAATGTCAAGCTATTCCCTTTTCTCGGTCAACCACCACAGTAGAGCATTTGGTGTCCACAAACTTGTTCAAGAAGTAGTAAGGGACAGCCTATCGACATCGGAGAGGATAAAGGCCTTGGTAGCATGCATTCGTGTTCTTCGTTTTGCATTTCTAGAATTTCCTGTATTTCGTTTCAAGTCCGAAAAGTCAACAAAATATTTCAAAGAAACCGGCCTGTCAGATTTGTTGAAGAAAGAAGATGTTCGGATTGTTCTTGCTCTTTTGTTGAATTTTCTGAAGTTGACGAGTTACATGGAACAGGAATTGCGAAGAAAGAACGATATCTGTGCTCTCTTTAACGACGACACCTTTGAGTTGTGCAAGTTTGTATATTATCTAACTAAAAAGAGCAATTCCCTTTATTGGATAAGTCTTGCAATGGCAGACTTTTTTAATGACCTTCTCTCTGAGATGGTTAGCATAAGTATCAGTAAATGTAATAAATGCACAAATATGGATGATGCGAAAACATTATCTGAAGAAACGGTGCAGAAATTGATTGAGCTTGAGAAATCTGGTGCTATCATAGAAGCTGATGTCAAGTATCGAGTTCTGTTTCACAATGCTTTATATCTCGTGTTGGAATGTCATTTCGAGAAATATTACAATGCCTTGTTGGAGATTGAGGGCTTGGGCTTGCCAATAAAAAATGATCATAGAGTAGAACTTCAAGGATGTATTGCAAACCTAGAAATAGCTAGAAATTTTGAATCTGGGTATAAGCGTTTCATGAATGCTCTTAAGCTTGCCAGGAGAATTTACGCTTGGAATGACCCAAAGTTGTTAAGCCTTCTTGAGATTCTCAACAATGCACTTTGTAACCAAGGCAAGTTTCAAGAAGCAAAAATATATGCTCAGGAAGTGCGGGAAATCTACATGAGTCTACCTCCTTCAGATGAACACACAGCGGAGATGAAGAATTGTTTTTCGCAGATGAGTGATTATAATCCCGAAGGCACAAAAGAGACACTACTAGAAGTTCTGAAATATCGCTGGCCCCATATATACAGTTGTGTCAAAGATGGTTATATGGGTAACTGTATACCCTTTTTCGATGACGGAAGCGAAGAACATGTAACTATAGTTCTGCTTAGTTTGATGAAATGCTTTTCCGTTCTTTCCGGAAGCGAAGAAAAACCCAAAATTTCCACTGAGAAGTTGACCATGTACAGACGGATTGGAGAGATATTTCTGTCCCTTCGATATAAATTTTATGGCTTTATCTTTCCAGATATGGAAGAGGCACTGTGTTTTCTTATGACAGTGCACATGTTCCTAGGAACTGATGACAAGGAGGTATTCAGATGCCACGAACAACCGGAAGTTGTTATTTGTCAACCGGGAGCATCTGGACAAACGAACAAAGGGTCATCTTGTGATTCAAAGGTGTTTCTTGCCGGAATACAAAAAGGCTTGGGTAACACTTTTTCCAATTCGGGAGACTATTTCAGGGCACTAGAGTTCTATAACAAAGCTTTAAACCTGACTCCAAATGATGCAAAGTTATTAACTAACAAAGCAGCGGCGTACGTAAAACTTTTGGAACAACACCCACAAAACCAGTCTTCAGACGAACAACGGAAATTTCTTGAATGCGCTCGTCAGGACTCGAATAAGGCAATAACTGCAGATCCTTCTTGGGTGAAGGGCTATTACTGGCGGGCTGTTTGTCTCGCTAAACTTGGACAAAGAGGTCCATCACTTGCTGCAGCTGCAGTTGCCAAGCATCTGTTTCCATCAGAGTGCGCTGAAATACCTGCAGTCGTGGAGAGGTTTGGATGCTACAATGCAAGGGTCGTGACCACAGTCGAAGATCTTCATCACGCCACCGAGAGAACGGAGAACAATGTTGTGATTTTGGTTAAGGAAGGGAGATATGAGCTCCCCAAACCCTTGAAAGCTCCAACGAATGCAGTGATAGTTGGTCTTGACAAAGTCCAAATAACCTGCACTAAAGGTGTTCCACTGCAACTGGATAAAACCGTTTACATCGAGAACATTACACTATCACCGACAATGGAGTTTATCACGAAGTTGAAAGTGAAAGCTAAAGAATGCCTCAATCGTGGTGAGTTAAGGACAGCCTCGTCTCTGTATAGCAAGGCATTAACCACGTGTCCAAACAATCCACAGCTTCTTACACCCAGAGCTATCACCTACTTGAAATCAGCCGAGCAAAAGATGGACATTCCGTCTGAGCGGAAGGCGTTATTGGAGCTTGCATTAAAAGATTGCGAAGCTGCCATCAAAGCTGATCCTTCTTGGCTGCTTGGGTACTCCTACAAGGCAGCGAGTTTGGCCGAGCTAGACAGAAAAAATCAAGCTATGGTCGCCGCTGCAGTGTTTAAGCACTTGAGTTCCGGTCGGGACATTGCTGCAGTTTCTCGACGCTATGGAGGGCTGCAAATCCATGTTGTTGAAAGCTCAGACCAGCTTCGCTGTGTTCTCCAAGGAATCACAGAGCTCGAGGGAGTGAATCAAGTTGTTTTGATCAAAGAAGGCGAGTACGTTGTGGAGAAGAGTGTTCAAGTTAAACCACCGATAGTTGTTGCTGGTCTGGGGAAAGTAACAGTATCGTGCAATACCGGACCACCTTTTCACTTTACGAAAGAACACTTCGTAGAAAATGTGGAACTTTGTGGAGACTGGGACAACCAGTCGGAATCACAAGAGAGTGCGAGCTTAAACGATGATCATGATCAGCCAGAAGTGATATCTTTGGCTGCACCTTCAGGGTCAACAGTCAACAGCGAGTGCAAGGTGAACTAACTGGAACTAAGAACGAGAGTTGTACACAAAGTAGGATGTTACAATTCACATATCTTGATGGTGTTCGAAAAGCAACAAGAACTAGAACATTTTTAAGGACCGGTTATGAAATACGGAAAGAGAAATGGGTAAAAAATTTAAATTTTGGGAAATTTCGGACTCCATTTCAACGGGCTCCCATTTTAACGGAAATCTAATTAAGGCTTTAAGTATCATTTTGTAACGGACTTGATGATGATTTGTTTATTTATCACTCTCGCAGCCTATGGCTGAATTACAGTGTAGGTCGATAATAAATATATACTAACAAATAGGTAGTTTCACAGTAAGTTACTCTATAATTTAATATGATAATAAATTACTCTATAACACACACACACACACACACGCATGAATGTATGATGAAATAACCGAGGACTAGATGACGAGCGCTCTATGCGCATATTTTACGCTGACAAAACTGCCAAATCGGTCGGTTTTTGCCGCTATTATGGTATGCGCTTTTGGTCTCAGATTATAGCGAGGGGACTGTCCAGTGATCTGCGAGTGTATAAGAGGGTGCAGGGGGTTTCCGGGGGCGATTTTACTTACAATCTTGGCGCATGCCATGTCCCTGCGCTCCTCTAGAGTGAGGATCCCAGCCTTAGCCATCGCGCTTGCATATGGTAGGAAAGGAAATATAACTTGGCTCTTACCTCCAAAATGAACTTGGCTCTTACCTCTTACTTGGCTCTTACCTCTTACCTCCAAAATGAATATTTCTTATGACCAGAAGCTATACGCGTTTAAAATTCATTGTGTCTAAGGGTTTATTTCGAAGTGTTTTGTAGATCAGTTAAAATCAGTAAGACCATAATCCCGTTAGAGTAGTCCCCTAACCTGAATGATTGGAATTTTCTAGCGACTTTCGTCCATTTGGCTTTGAGAGTGAAAGGGTTAAGGAATGTAACGATGATTTTTTAGCCACACGAGTTTCTCGGCTCTTCTTTAGCTCAGACGCTACGCGTCGTTGTTGTGAAAACATATATTATCGTCTTCTTGCAAAACAAAGTAGTTCTTATTCAGTTGATGTTAAGTATCCCCGACGCGGGGTGGAGAATAGACCTCTTTAGCTTGTATGTTTGTTTCCCAATGTAAGTCATGTGATGTTCTCAAGGGAATTTGCCATTTGTCTTTTCATAAATTATGCATACATATGCACGTCAAGAAAACAAAATTTAAAAGGAACAGTTCTCTAGGGTAACATCATATGATCTACATTGGGAAAACAAAACATACAAGCTAAAGTGATCTATTGCATGTCTCTTTTCGTATTGCGGGTGGGGAATAGGACGTCAAGATAAGATAATGGCAATTTCCCGGGGAGGGACGGTGAATTGAATACATGAGCATACCCATCTCTTTGCGATCACCATGTTCACTTATAGAAGCGTTGAATGTTGTGGTGAGGAGGACGCTAGCCTAACTCACCCCGAAATAGTTTTGTTTTCTCCCCAAATTTTTGTCGCCATACTATTTGAATTTGACAAAAAACGACGTCCATTTAGGGTCAGGTGGATGAGTCTTGATACCCAATGTAACACCAGATCAAGATCTAAAACCGTGTTTGATCTCAAATCAAACACTTGCATATTAATGAGTTTTGCAAGCGGCCTCGTGCTTTCATTGCTTCTCGGTGTTTGGATGCCCGATGAAACCCTCGCACTCGTTGTTGATCTATTACATAAAACACTTTGGCTCGTGTTGTCTACATTTCCTCGGGTTCTCGAATGCATATAAAGTAGGCAACCATGTATTATATTGTCATAAAACACTTTGGCTCGTGTTGTCTACGTTTCCTCGAGTTCTCGAATGCATGTTACTTATGGTTATGATAGAGCAGTTCTCAATTGAGTGTCGAAAGTAATTGGCGATTGCTTTGGGTAAGCATTGCTATGCTTTGTGATTGGCTAAAAAATCTCGCACCACATTCTCAACCAATCAGAAGTAAAACCAAAACCAATTGTAAGTTGCTTTCACGCGCTTTCTCGCGCTTGGCGCCAGCTAAATTTATTTGCTTCGAGTGCTGATGGTTCATTTGATTGTCTGCGTCTGTTTGATTGGCCAGAATAATTACTTTGGTTTTGGTTTTACGACACTCAAGTGAAAAGCGCTCTAATTTAATACATAGTTTCGCCTTCGTTGCTTGATAAATGTGGCTGCCTAATCAGATTCTTTTGATAGAAATGAAATTGGTGCTCACACTTGCAAATGAAGGGAAAAATATTGAAAAGGGCGGGAGTTGTGATGTGAATGATGTGTACGTTTGATTTGACCAACCGAATTTCTAGTTTTAGTTGTCAATAATCCGCACACCCTCATGCTATAGTTCCTCGTATTTTATGTATGCTATCACGATTGCCTTCTACAAATATTTTCCCTTCAGCCGTTATAAAGAGGAGAGGTGGAAGGGTTAATGGAACAATAGCATGCGTGGTTAAGGCGCTGGAAAGGGGAGTGGAAGGGAGAGTCTCCCCCGCCTTTCTAGCACCTGTCATGCAGGCTAAATGAGACATATAATTACTGTCACGCAGGCTAAATGAAGCGTATAATTGACAAGAAGCCGTACAAACACAGCTTGAACGAGTGCTGCAACGATACAATTTCTTACGATACGATACATATCTCGATACAGCTGTCACGATACGATACACGATAAGATACACTTATAAAGCCCAATAGTTTTGAAATCAAACATGTTTACCAGTATCCTCTGCATTTGGAAACACAACAATAGAATGGCTGTACCCTCTGGAATTTGAGCGGAACAGTGTTTTACGATGCCATATGTTGCTGTTTTACTGTGTTATGGTGGAACTAAAAAGTGAAAAGCAACCTTTATTCAAGCAAAAGTAAGGAAGTGTAAATGTACCGTATTTGTATCGATATCCTGCTTAGTCAATATCGATATTCGTATCGTGAGAAATGATACCAAGATATATGGATATCGTGGTATATCTTTGCAGCGCTAGCTTGAACTCGTGGCGTCTTTAACCCATTGCAGTTGTGATAACACAAAATTACAGATTTTATTTTATTTCACTTTAGCTGTTCAAAAATAGAAAAACCAACGTAGAAAATATTTCTCTTGCTTTCCAGTTCAGTAAACCATAACTATCACCTGTTCATAATCACTAAGCGTAAACAGTTTGATTAAGTCATAACTGTAATAAGCGCTGAAGTGTAATTGTAACCTGCTCAGGGGCGGATCCAGGATTTTAAAATGGGGGTGAAATTTTAAATGCAATAGAACCAGAGAAATAAAATATTATTTATTTGAGAAATACCTCAGAAAAAAGAAAGGAAGGGTCTCAGAAAAGGGGGGTGAAAATTCACCCATTTCACACCCCCCCCCCCCCCCCCCCCCCTCCCCTCCGGATCCGCCCCTGCTGCTTGAGTCTTTTGTTAAACTTGTGATCCAACAGTGTTGTTTTGGAAGTAATTAATGTTGTAAGAGAGAAATTCCGTTACAATCAATCCAGTTGTTCCAAAAGACATTAGATAATTTTAGATAAGACTTGTTTAGAAGATTACCTAATCCGTTAGAGTTCTTGCTTTCGCATAAGTAGAAATGCATTGTAAAATATTCTTTGGTTATATTTTGGTTATGTTCTATGAAGTAAAGTCTACAGTTGGACCCAAGTGCTGTCTGTTGTATTTGGTCCGGGGGAAAATGGTCTTTGAATAAATGACTGGACACGGAATCGTATAATCTTTAGTCTTAATTTTATTCGATCTGTAAGAGACAATACATAATATCTTGAGAATTCTAACAGCGAGCGATTCATGAAAATTGCATGCGAGGAATATAAAATTACAATACTCAAAATACAACCGGTTACGAAACATTACTCACTTCTGTGGCGTTATCCAGTCAAAATATTCCAGCAAACGTGGAAACAGGTCAGCAAACCGGGTCAGCAAAACAGGACAAAACTTCAGGTTAGCGAGGTAAAAAAACTGATTGCGCCTCTTAGCGCGTGTACATAGAAAAAACGTGTCATTTGAACTCAAAGGTCAATTTTACTTAGCGGTTACCCTATTGACTGTCAATCACGCAGTTAATTACTAAATCAAATGTCAATCAACGAATAAATAAAAGGAAACACTAATGGTCAGTGAAACAGTATTTGTCTCGCTGATATCTTCTGCTGTAACAGATCCCGGACTTTCCGTAGCCAGCGAGTGTTTCCCCAGGTTGAGTACCCGTCCCCGAATCATAGAGAATTGTTCATAGTGTCAGAAAACCTGTCTTCACACAGTATTGATTGCCGAATGTTTCGTGTACTTTTACGGAGAAACAAAATTGTGTAAAAAGTAAGACTACTACATTCACTGACCTTCACCGATCGCCAAGCAAATGGCCAGTTATATAAAACACAAAACTTGCCGGAACAAAAATCCCACAGCAAAAAGTGGCGAACACAATATCAAACGGTTCTATCCATCCATGAACGCCTTGCATTGTCTTGAAAACTTGTACGCTGTAATTCTTCCTTCTGCTTCTCAAGTCAACACACAGAGAGTTTGCCGCCATCTTGAAATCAAGAGCGAGAACACGAGGTCGCGTGTCAACCAATCAGACCAGTGAAACAAAAATTGCGTGCATAAATTTGCATGTACTAATGTAACACACACACACACACATACAAATAGAAAACTCACTAGGACAGAACATGTATTTGTATAAATATAGAACGTTCTTTTGGTAGTTCAAAACACAAAGATTTTCAGAAAAATAACTAACACAGCCATTCTTGTCCCTTGAGCTCCATATATATATATTTTTAGGAACCCGCCCAACCAAAAATTTGGAATTTCTAAAAGGGCTTAACATTTGCATTCGTCAAGGAAAATTAACCTAATTTCTAAAAATGCATTATTTTTTGGATATGTCCATGACAAGCGGAAAAGATGGCAATATTTCCTGGAAACTAACTAGCGCGCAACGCGAGGACGGGTGGTGCTGAATCCGCAGGGAGTACCTCGCGAGCTGCGAGCGGCACATTAGCAGTAGTAAAACGGGACCTCATGCATATACAGTTTAGTTTTAGCTGAAAGCGGACCAACCTCAGGAACAGAAAACAGGAAAGCTAGGATGCGTGAGCAGACATTTTTCCAGAAAAAAAAAAAACGTCTGCCCTCGCTGGCTACGGAAATGGTGGTAGATTGTACGAGCCAGCTACATATAGCGTCTGACTGTGAATGTTTCAAACGGTAAACAGTATAGTCTATCGATTTCATTAGGACATGGTCACGTATAATTTACAAGAGTGGCCATCAACTGGCATCCTGTAAGCGAATACTGGACCGGAGTGGACTTGTAAAACGAGGACTAGCAAAACGTGGAATTGTAAAATTTGTAATAATGGATTTGTCGTGGGCATGTGTATCATTCATATGTTTGGCATTCGCAGCTTTTTCCTATTGATTCCACTTCTTTATTTGCGCAATTCACGTGAAGCCAATCAGCTGTTATATTGATCTAATAATCTAAAGCACCAAAGGTCATTTCCCAACTTGACAATGTTTAAACCCAACGCTAACTCGGAAAGAACATTCAGTACTAAGAGTACTAAGAGTCCGTATCATTAGCTGCACAGATCTATCAATTAAGCTGTAGTCGAAAGATCAAGTGCTGTTTATAGCAAATCCCCAGAATTTTACATTTTTCTTTCTAGCAACGGTTTTATAGCACGAGATCTCATGTCGAGCTTATTAGGAAAATTAATATCTCAAGTGACTTAAGGCTTGGATTTTTTATCCTTAAGGGACCCCCTGCAGAGATTTTTAAGAACCCCATTCATTCTTTCTTTCCTCGGTCATGGAATTTAACGGAATAAATAATTGACTTGTTCGATCAAACGAAAGCTCATCGACCATCACGTGATATTCCCTGAATGATGGCATCACAAAACATGTTTTTTTGAAATGGAGAACGTTTGCAATCAGAAAGTATGAAAACTTTCGCTATCAAAATGTCCAAAAGGTCCTTTCCAATGTAACTCCGCTTTTTAAGGCATTATCCGTTATATGTCTTGTCAGCTATTTTGACATTTGTTATGTCACGTGACCTGTTTTCCTTAATTGGCGGTTTTCGTTGACACATGGACACGATTAAAAGGAGGCATTATTAAGCCCTTACTAGGAGTCATAGAAAAAGGAATAAACAAGTTGAATATAATGTGACTATCTATTCCCCATTTTCGTTGAAAGATTTTAACCGTTATAAGGCAAATGCAAGTCACGTGACTCAAACTTGACAAGAAAAAGTTGATCAAATGGATACAAACGCGAATAACAAAATGCTTGCCAAGTTTCATAAAGACTAGATAAATGCTTTTACTTGAAATAAAAATTCACCAAATTATTGGTTGAGTCTGGTCCAAACATGTCAAGGAGATTGCTTAGAAAATTTCCTCTGGTATTTATTGGCATCCGTCTGTCTCAAGAGACAATAAGTAGTGCCCGGTTGACATGAGTCGGTGGTCTGTAGAGCAGCACCTTCTGTGGCTTAACAGGACAATCCTGGCAATCTCTGCTGCAGTTATCACAGATGTAGTCCCCTGGCGGCGACTTCAGACTGGTGCAGCTGCCGCTCTCAACTGTCGGCGTTCTCTCTTCGCATGCCACGCCACGCCACGCCTCGACTCTTCTTTCTTCGCCGTTCTTGATTCCTCTGGAGACTACCTGTCTCCAATTGTTGCGATCTGTAGCAGTAATCTCCCAGGAGTCCTCTGGTTCTGAGGTGCACTTAAAATGCTAAGACCGTCACATGTGGCGAAGAAACAGCCATTTCGATATATCGAACTCTTATCGAACTATTCTCGACTATTTCTCCTCTGCGTGGGAGGATCTTAGTTATGAATTAGGTGACAAACTACAAAAACTAAGAAATCGCGCCATAAGGGTTATCACAAAGTCTGACTGCCTTTCTAGTGCTGACGCCCGTCGTATACTATTGTATGGTTTTTTAGCTAATTAATTATCGTATCTATTTTATTATATTAAACTGTAGGTGTCCCCTATTAGTAGAGGGCTTGCCCCTCGGCTAGTTTTTTATCTGACACATAAATAAAGTTTCTATCTATCTATGATGGGATAAAAGTATAGAAGGATGAAGTATAAAGTGAAATTAACGTTTAAAACTATGAATAGTGAAACTCTGGAGTACTTGCAAGACTTTTCTAAGCTATTCAGCACAAACTTAGAGAAAAAGAAAATAACTAAGTAGTTTTGCCTAAGCTTCGTTCAGATTTTTTAAAACGCAGTTACTGCTACAGTGGAGCAGTGGTGTGGAATAGCCCGGCCACTGAAAATAAAATGATCTAAGACAACAGATCCCCATTTTTCCTGCTTCCACCTATTGTCAGAGCCACCAAATCTTTTCTCAAGTTCTCTTAAAAATGAGATCATTGCCTAAAGTCCTCCTCGTTAACTCGCACACCGCAAATATGAATCATTTTATTTATTTGTTTGTAACTGATGTTTTTACCGTGGTGATACATACAAGAAGGTAACACTTAAGGTGGCTGAACACAGTTTGCACGCGCTCTTCAATTTCAGCTGCTTACGTAAGTCAGCACGTGCAGAGTTTTGAGAAAAACAAACGTGACGCCTATTCAGCGATCATTTTATTTTGCTCAGCGTGGATCAAGACAGTGTTGTATTTCGTCTTAAAATCAAACAATTTGTTGTTCGTAAACATGTTTGTCGAATCAATAGATAATTTATAGAACCATTGAAGAAATACACTGCCTTTTTGGTCGTTTTTGTCTTTGGATCGAGAACCTAGTCAAATGCAACGCATGTGCAGTTAACCAAAAACTTGTGGCATGAGACTTGATATTTTAGCGACTTTCCTCGGAAATGTGCTGATTTCTACGGAACCACTTGTTAGAATTTCGCGAAATTTGGCACAATAATAGTTCCGAATATGCAGAACTCACCTGCCATCAGAAATTTGAAATCTAACAGAGGAGATTTTTATGGAAACGCAAACATATTAAACCACAAATTACGGAAGATCCCTCTGTTAAAATTACATGAGACCAGTGTTAACAAGCGAATATTTTTACGAGTTTACTGGAGACAAATGATGGACAAAATCTAACGACTAGATTTTCGGAAAATAAACGAAACCAAATATTACAGGCTGATTTACAATCCACCGTGTTGCCATGGCAACACCCTAAAAGCTCAACAAAAATATCAAAATATATAGCTTGTTGCTTAATCGTATGCCTCACCAATTTTGGGCGCTCAGACGTAAGTAGTTTTAAAATGACAATGAATGACGCATAGGTACAGTGAAACTGTGTTCAGCCACCTTAACACGACCCTTTTTTATCCCCAGGCCCGAATGCTCATAGGCAGTATCACATAAGAACTGGATACTAATCTACTATATTCCGAAGTTTCTGCTTTCGATTTGGACGAAATATTAGGTCTGTCTGCAGGGCATTCAAGTACTTTGAAAACACGTTTAATTGATGGCCCAGCAACACTTCACAAGAGAGATAACCCTACCCTTCTGCTTTAATTTAACTATGTAGTACACTGAAATTACAAAATACGACCTGGAGTGATACATTTGCTCACGAATTCGTCGATTTCTACAAATACAGAGACCTTTCACGATGATTACACCACAATTCATTAGATCAATTGCTTTCATTGTAACAGCCAGTCACCAGAAAAGCAATGAAAAGAGAGAGATAGAGCAGAATTGATGTAAATTCACAATCACTTTTTTTTTTTTTTCACGATCACTTTTGTTTACCGAAGCGTAAAATATTTCGGATACATATTTGCATTTGTACTGAAGTGTCTCAGTGAATACCCAGGGGCACCCAACGAATCTGTTCCTCACTTTATCTGTTCCCCAGCAGAATTCTTGCTGGCTGGCAAAATGTTCTGTACATATTTTTTTAATTACCATTTTTGCGCTGGTTGACTTGAGAAAAGAGTCGCAAAAACAAACTGTGCTGGCTAACTTGAGCAGATCGAAAAGAGACTGGATCGAAGAAAATCGGAGGACACTTTGAGGCTTAAAAGGGTTCAGCTTCGTGGTAACAAGACGGCAGTAAATGTACAAAACAATAAACAAAAAGCTTCTTCAAATAGTTTTCCATTAGTGTTTCATTGGCCCCTTTTGATGACTTATTATTATTGAGTTTTTTTTTCATTTATTCATTTTTTTTAATTGCTGGCTGGGAAACAGACATTTTTTTATCCAGCTCATTGGCTGGGAATTTCCCTATGTGTTATGCTGGGGAAAAGGAACAGATACATTATTCCCAGCAACGTAGAAGAACACCTGGAAATGCTTTTATATCATTTATTTTAATTTATTTGAGTAAAATAATACATTTTACCAAAGATTGTTCGTTGGGTGCCCCTGAATACCGGGTGTATAATCATACGTTTATCGTTCTGTTAGGACTTTTTATAATGCTGGTAGCGCACAATTAAGGTGTTCGTATGTTAGTTTTAATTTCTATATCTTTTAGTGGCAAAATGCAACGTGCGTTGCATTGAAAAAAAAATCGACGAGTTAAATAGTGATATGCGATCCTGTCAATGCAAGAATTTCGTTCAAACAAGCAGTAAAATAGAAAACCGCGGGTCTGATGGAGAGGGGGGTGGGGGCGTCTGGACCCCCGGATCCTCCCCCTGGATCCGCCACTGAGAAATGGTTGAAGAGTAATGATTTACGGAGAAAATGATTTAAGAGAACAGATCCCCCATTTTCTCTTGCTTCCACTTATATTATTCTATTTCATGCTTTAATACACTACACTATTGTAAATAGATGTTTTTATATTTGTATTGTAAAGCGCGTGAGAGCATCTCCTTATGATACACGCGCTATATGAGCATTAAAGTTATTATTATTATTATTATTATTATTATTATTATTATTATTATTATTATCATGTGTTCTCTATATAATTATGTGTTCTCCATGGGGGCCGGGTCCAAACCATGGACCTAGGGCACCCATGAGGCGCTGTGTGGAGGCCACACTACTTAGCATTGCAGAGAAAGGGTCTTGCGCAGGATGTTGGCTGTCCCAAGTAGTGCGGTTTTCTGAATTTCGCAGAGGTTGATGTTGCCAGGGATGCTAGTAACTATTTTTTCTATGCCTTTCTTGATCATCCCCAGTGCGCCTACTACCACAGGAATGGTTTGAGTTTTCGTCTGCCACATTCTTGCTATCTGAAGTTCTAGGTCTTTATATTTGGATGTTTTCTCAGAGACTTTGGTGGAGATGTTTTTGTCAGAGGGAATGGCTACATCGATAAGTGTGCATATCTTGTCCTTGTTGTTCTTGATGATTATGTCAGGGCGATTTGCAGGAATTTCTCTGTCTGTATGAATGGGCATATCATACAGGATGGTGATGTTGTCCTTTTCTTCTACCTGTTTTGGATTATGTTCATACCATTTGTCTAGCTGCTGTTTGTATTTCATACTCTTGACAGATGTTCCAATGTAAATAGGTTGCCACTTTGTTGTGCCGGTGTATGTATTCTGTTTTTGCTAGTTCTGGGCACCCTGAAAATAGAAAGTTATTATTATTATTATTATTGTTATTATTATTATTATTAAATCTTTTCTCAAGTTTAAAAATGAGATCATTGCCTAAAGTCCTCCTCGTTGTTCCACACAGCAAACATGTAAATCAGTTTTGTTATTTGTTTGTAACGATGTTTTTACCGTGCTACATGTAAAATAAAGTATATGCAGGTATGAAGGCATATCTCCTTGAAACACGGTCAAGCCCAAATCATACCGTCCAGAAGGACGTCGGACATCTTAGCTTTCAGTCGAGGTTAGGGGTAGCAGTTTATATAGTTAAATTTAGGCTAAGCAACCCGAGAAGCTAGATGGTGCAGTGGTACGGTAGGCTATGTAAGCCTAAGCCTAGCTGAGGACACAGGTTCAATCCTGAGTGGGGATTTTAGATTTTCTTTTCTACACTTCAAAATTTATTGAAAATATACTAACGAGAAGTCCAAGGACTACTGCAGAGCTGATATACAACGAGTAAATATATTTCAGTGAAACAGTATTTCGGCTGGCCAGACCAGCCTTCTTCAGGTTATAAGATGTTACTGAAATATCGTTGTATATCAGCTCTGCAGTAGTCCTTGGACTTCTCGTTAGTATATTGATTCATTTTAGCTGATTAGGTCTCCTCCTGTGAGATCCAACGAAACACAACAGGATCTTCGTCCACGGTTTCTGCAGTTCAACAAATTTATTGAAAATAAAATTCTAAGCGTCGACATTACGTTATATAAGTTTCAATAAGGTGTCCGACGTCCTTCTGGACGGTATGATTTAGGCGCAACCTTGAAACACGCGCCCCTTTTATCCCCAGGTCTAAAGCTCTGCAACAGTGTCACATAAGGAATGGGTACTAATCTTTCAATATGCCGAATTTCAGCTTTCGATTTGGACGTGTCTGCAAGGAATAGGCCATTTGCACGATGGCGTCATTTGACTACAACTACCAGAATTCATTTCGTTTTTCCTTTCTTATTTAAATTTTGTAATCCCAGTGAGGTTTAAATAACAATGGCCCTTATTTGCACTACAAAACAAAAAACTGAAGGATTGTGGTAATTGTAGTCATATGACGTCATCGTGCAAGTGGCCTATTTGAGGTCATTGAAAACACGTTCAACTGACGGCCAGCAGGAATTGACAACAGAGTGATATGTAAGTATGTCTAATACTTCTTAAAGCGTTTTAACTTTTTAGTACACTGAAATATATAAGCGATGGTGAAAGCAACTGCGTTTTAACTTTTTAGTACACTGAAATATATAAGCGATGGTGAAAGCAACTGCGATCGTTTATGCTGAAACTTAATAATTCTTCATCGTAGACATCAAACAAGTGCACCAAGTAGAACATAACACAAGTAGCGTCACTTGAACTAATACATTTGTTCGCGAATGCGTCGATTCCTACAAATAATACGACTTTTTACGATGATAGGACCACAATTTATCAGCTCGATTCCTTGCTTTCGTTTTAACAGCCAGTCATCATAAAAGCGATGCATAAAGAGAGAGAGCAGAGATGATGTAAATTCACAATCACTTTTGTCTGCCGGAGCGTGGCATATTTCAGATACATATTTGCATTTGTACTGAAATATTTCGAATTCATTCTCAGTGAATACCGGGTGTATAATCAAACGTTTATCGTTCTGTTAGGATTTTTTATAATGCTGGTAGCGCACAATTCAATAGGGTGTTCGTATGTCAGTTTTAATTTCTATATCTTTTATTGAAGAACACTCCTTAGGGTAGCTATTAAACTTAAATAAATTAAAGAGTCACACTTTATAAACACGAAATTATTCAGAGTGAAAGGTTTGATTGAGGGTTACTTGATCTTAAGGAAATGTGGGACTTTCAAATGTATTGGTTTCGTTACTTAAAATCTATACGTGTTCTGCAGGTACAGAAAATGCTATGCTGACTTGCCTGCAGTAGTTGTTATCAACAGTTAATTGTACTTCATTTTGTTTGTTCTGACGTAGCCTTAGCGTGCTCTCAAACTGCGTAACGTTTGTTTCCTTTACATTCCAGACTATTCCAAGGAAATGCTTGAGGTTGAACAATTGAATTTTAATAGGCAAACCAGGTTCGCGTCTAAAAACCGTCAAACTTGATGATTTTAAGGGTACAGTCGGGTAAATAGCTAAAGCAAAACCCTTCAAATCCCCGAAATACGCTATTTTCAGTCATAAGGATGATAAAACACAACGGCGAAAAGATTTCGCTAATTGTGAGAGTTAATGTACATCTCTTCCCGTTCAAGAAATATTTATTCCCAGATTAAACTAACCTTTTAATAAACGACGTTCTAGATTTTCAGCCTTTACAAAGAAACCCATAGTATGGCGTCTGGAGGTTGGGTGGCAGAGCTTGATAAGAAAGAACACAAAAACTGGGTGATGGTTGGTTGCGCCCTGAACATAGCCAAAAATGGAATTACACCAAAAATCCAAAATGAAATGGAAACTTGGTACCAGTCCCTCATTACCAGTCCTCCGCTCAAATCACTTCCATCATGCACTTGTGCACCTCGAGCTCCAAAGTGTACCACTTGTGTCACGTGGGAGTTGGAGCTGACACGTCATCACATGTCTCCGCGACCAAGGATTTGCTGGAATAACAGTGATAGAAAACAGTGGGGACTTTCGACTAGAGCCTGGGAAATAGCCAAAGTCTTTATGCCAACCCTTGGAAGTCGAAAAATGGACGTCGTCGATGCCGAGACTACAGACATTGGTGGCCTGTTGAATTTGTTGGAATGGTGTCCTTTCATCAATCCCCCGTTGAGTCGAGCAGTTTTGAGTTTAGCTAGAGACAAGTGCAGGAATCACTGGGCGCATGCTCCAAAGCAAGAACTTCAAGATGCTGATGTCCCAATCATATTTGGTCATCTCAATAGTCTGCTGAGTGATCCAGTTTTCATTTCTGACAAAGTGGCTCAAAAAGCGTCAAAAGACTTGCAAGATTTGTTCCATCACGGTCTGGTAAACGTCAGGGATTCTGAAATTGAAGCTCTTCTTTTATTGCGTCAGTCACTTGTAGCCGATCTGAAAAAATGCCAAGATGAGTTAACTGATGTTCAGGATCAAGTTGTACAACTTGATGCGGAGACAAAGAAGTTCAACAAGGTTGCCCAGCAAGATTTATGTGAAGTGAAAGAACAAGGTGATTTGAACAGAGAAGAGATTGGCAAGCTAAGTACAAAATTGAGCAAAGTTGAAATCGCTGTCCATAACGATTTATCAGAAGTACAAAAACAAGGGGATCTGAACAGAGAAGACATTGGCAAGCTGAGACAGCAGCTCCAAACGAAGTTGACAGAACTCGAGGAAAACCTGTCCAACGACATATCCTCAATATTGAATGCTGTTGATGATTTCAACAGACAACTGAATAAGAGAGACGACCTGGAAAAAGCCTTCGAGGTTATACATGATGACGTGGAAGTGATGAGAAATAGCGCACAGAACGTCGTTTTCGAACTAACAGAAATACACTCTCAAGTAGCAAACTTTGAAACCAACCTCGCAAGCGTCAATTGTGAAGTACAGGAAATAGCCAACAAGGCCACCAGTAACAAAAACATGATCTCCGGTTTACAAAGGGATGTCATGGAAGTCAAGGAAGAGGTGGATACCTTGAAAGGGAATGCATCCCAGGTAGAGAACGATGATGTTGAAATTTTGTGCACTGCACCGCGTAGGTTACCATCGTTCACGGGCCGCAAGTCAGCTCTGGAATGGCTAGAAAGGAACCTTGTCCTGGAGGTTGTTGCAAATGATCCAGGAGCCAGCTGTTGTACTAAAGCAATATGCGGCCTTGGAGGCTGTGGCAAGACTTCTCTGGCTATGGAATTCGTTTGGAGCTACAAAACTCGTTTCCCAGGTGGCGTGTTCTGGATCAACGGGGAAAGTGACGAAAATATACGAAAGTCAGTGGTGGAGATACTTGCGCTTGTGAACATCGCCGCCTCGACAACTGAAAACATTGACGACACCTTGAACAGATTCCTGTCCTGGTTGTTCAAAAAGAAGAGTCGATGGCTTCTTGTGGTGGACAATGCAGATGAATTGAAAGATGCAACTTGTCCCACAGGCGTTAAGAAGATGCTCAGAGGACCATGGCAAAGAAATGGCAATGTATTAAAGCATGGCCAAATACTTTTCACAACCAGAGAAAATGCGAAAGACACTAGAATGTTCTTGAAACTCTTAAATGATGATTGTTTGGAGTTGCAATGCTTTAGTGAAGAGGAAGGTGCGTTGTTCTTAATGCAAAGAACCGGTCGTAAAAGAGAATCCATTAACCCAGAAGCGATTCTTTTAGTGAAAGAACTGGGATCATTGCCATTGGCTCTCGAGCAAGCAGCAGCCTTTATATCTGCCAGCCCTGTTCCATTGAGCTTCAAAGATTACTTAGAACAGTACCAGGTGGTTAAGGTGCGTCTCTTGAAGCAACAGTCAGTTACAGCGCTTGGTATGGAGGCTCAGCATCGGTTGTCGGTTCACACAACTTGGGAAATGAATTTTGCATATGTAAAAGAAAAATCACCAGCTGCGGCCAGTTTAATGCGTATTGCAGCCTTTTTAGAGTCTGAGAATATTCCTATGGATGTCATTAATCCAGGATCCCCTGAATTAGATCAAGTGGAATTGAGAGAATGTGCACGTTCTAAGATTGACATTGCTGTCATCCTTAAGGTACTATCAAGTTATTCCCTTTTCTCAGTCGATAATCAAACCAGAGTCTTTAGTGTCCATAAACTTGTTCAAGAAGTGGTGAGAGACAGTCTGACTGTATCACAGAGGATAGAGGCAATGGTAGCAGCCATTCGACTTCTTCATTCAGCATTAGTAACAAACAGTGAGCCTCGTGTCGATTTATCAAACTATGATACTTTGGGACCTCTGTCGCAATTGAAGGAAGAAGAGAAGAGTACTCTCATAGCCCTTGTGTTAAATTTTTGCAAGTTAAAAAATCATATAGAAGACAACATGAATTCACCAGAAGTAAATTTGGCTCCTTTTTTTGGCACCGATGACATGCTCATTTTATGCAATCGTGTTTCCGCTTTACTTAAGAACGACGTATTTTTTAACGGACTAAATTGTGAATTCAGCGATTTTCGATTGAAAATTGGTAAAATGCGTGGCAATTCCGATCCAAATCTGCTACTCGCGACGATGGTTTGCGCAAGTATTGATAAAAAAAATTGTGAAAAGTACGAAGAAGCGAAGAAGCTGGCCCAAGAAACTGTACAGAAGCTGGGTGAGATGGAAAAGTCTGGTATTTTCATAAACGGCGATGTAAAGTATCGAGTTCTTGAGCACATGGCTTCCTATTACGTGGCAGAAGGGCAATGGAAGAAAAACTATGAAGCTT
This sequence comes from Cladopsammia gracilis, assembly GCA_022457155.1. Taxonomy (NCBI): domain Eukaryota; kingdom Metazoa; phylum Cnidaria; class Anthozoa; order Scleractinia; family Dendrophylliidae; genus Cladopsammia; species Cladopsammia gracilis. The sequence goes on from JAJGOT010000425.1 coordinate 167,621, forward strand.
TGTTGGAGCTCGAGGGCTTGCCATTGAGTGATGAGAACATTGTACAACTGCAGATCTTAATAGGAAGAGCAGAAAATTTCGTATCAGCTGGTAACTTTCAGTGTGTTTTGAGGCGTTATGAGAAGGCCCTTGAGCTTGCCAGACGCATTTATCCTTCTGATCACTTTGAACTGTTACGTGTTTTGCAATTTCTCACCGTTCATCTCCAGGTGGAAGGTAAGCTACATGAGGCGCGCAAATACGCTAAAGAAACGTTAACAATTGCCAAGAAACAACCACCTGCATCAGACTGTTACATAAGAGGAATAGCGACCGCTCTTTCCGTTTTGTATTTTTTCGACCCTCACAGCGCTGAGGATACACTTCTTGGCGTTTTGAAAGACAGATGGCCTCTTTTGTTTGGAAGCATTCAAAGCGGAGTAGTTGGAGATGATGTGGACACCAGTGAACGTATAGTTGATGAAAGCAGCCGTCACCATGCAGTTTTGGTTCTACAGGGTTTGATGGATTGTTTTTTTGTCATTTCGAAAAAGGACAAACTCAACAAACAGAAAGAGAAGTTTTACCAAAGTATTGCAGAAATGTTATTGTCACTTCAAAAGAAACTTTATGGAGGGTGCCACGAAGGAGTGAAACATGCTTTCTATTACCTTGCAAAAGTACACAAGGTCTTTGGAAATCAGAAAGAGGCATACAAGCTCGAAAAACAAGCGAGGCAGTGCAGCGAGAACCCAGTATTCAACCGATCTTTCACACATACTCGTTGTGATTGGAATGTTATTCGTGCTAAGATGTTCAAAGACCTCGCTAACAATCTTTTCAAGTCAGGAGATTATTCAAAGGCACTAGAGATTTATACTGAAGCCTTAAACCAATGCCCGAACGATGCCAAGTTGCTTACTAACAGAGCAGCGGCGTACGTGAAACTTTCGGAACAAAGTCGGGCTGCGGAAGAGCCACAGAAACTTCTTGAAAACGCTCTTCAAGACACGGTTAAGGCAATAACTGCAGATCCTTCTTGGGTGAAAGGCTATTATTGGAGGGCTGTTTGTCTCGCTAAACTCGGACAAAGAGGCCCATCACTTGCTGCAGCTGCAGTTGCCAAGCATCAGTTTTCATCAGAGTGCCCTCAAATACCTGCAGTTGTGGAGAAATTTGGATGCTACAATGCAAGGATCGTGACCACAGTCGAAGATCTTCAACACGCTACCGAAAGGGCGGAGAACAATCTTGTGATTGTGGTTCAGGATGGGAGGTATGAGCTACCCAAGCCCTTAAAAGCTCCGACGAATGCCGTGATAGTTGGCCTTGACAAAGTCCAAATAACCTGCACGAAAGGTGTTCCACTGCAAATGGATAAAACCGTTTACATCGAGAACATTACACTATCACCTACAATGGAGTCCATCACGAAGTTGAAAGTGAAAGCTAAAGAATGGCTTGATTGTGGTGAATTGGACAAGGCCTTGTCTCTTTACAGTAATGCATTAACCACATGTCCAAACAATCCACAGCTTCTAACAACCAGAGCTTCGACCTACTTGAAATCTGCCGAGCAAAAGAAGGACATTCCGTCTGAGCGGAAGGCGTTATTGGAGCTTGCATTAAAAGATTGCGAAGCTGCCATCAAAGCTGATCCTTCTTGGCTGCTTGGGTACTCCACTAAGGCAGCAAGTTTGGCTGAGCTAGACAGAAAAAATCAAGCACTGGTCGCCGCTGCAGTGTTTAAGCACTTGAGCTCCGGTCGGGACGCTGCTGTAGTTTCTCGACGCTATGGAGGGTTGCAAATACATGTTATTGAAAGCTCAGACGAGCTTCGCTGTGTTCTTCAAGGTATCACAGAGCTCAAGGGAGTAAATCAAGTTGTTTTGATCAAAGATGGCGAGTACGTTGTGGAAAAGAGTGTTCAGATTAAACCACCGATAGTTGTTGCTGGTCTGGGGAAAGTAACAGTATCGTGCAATACCGGACCACCTTTTCATTTTACGCAAGAACACTTTGTAGAAAATGTGGAACTTTGTGGAGACTGGGACAACCAGTCTGAATCACAAGAGAGTGCGAGCTTAAACGATGATCATGATCAACCAGAAGTGATATCTTTGGCTGAACCTTCAGGGTCAACAGTCAACAGCGAGTGCAAGGTGAACTAACAGGAACTAAGAACGAGAGTTGTACACAAAGTAGAATTGTTACAATTCATATATGTTGATGGTGTTCCAAAAGCAACAAGAACTAGAAACATTTTTAAGGACCGGTTATGAAATATGGAATGAGGGATGGGTAAAATTCTAAATTTTGGGAATTTTCGGGCCCCATTTCAACGGGCTCCCATTTTAACGGAAATCTAATTTAGGCTTAAAGTAACATTTTGTAACGGCCCCGGACTTGGCTCTTACCTCCAAAAGAAAGAAGCCTTAATTATCTTAATGAATATTTCTTATGATCAGAAGCTATACGCCGTTTAAAATTCATTGTGTCTAAGGGTTTATTTCGAAATGTTTTGTAGATCAGATAAAATCAGTAAGACCAGGAGTAAGACCATAATCCTGTTAGAGTAGTCCCCTAACCTGAATGGTTGGAATTTTCTAGACTCCCGTCCATTTGGGTTTGGGAATGAAAGGGTTAAAGTGCCCATAACACAAGTTTTTATATTTTCTCACGTGAATCGAAATGTCAACCAAGGAATTTCTGGGAAAACATTTTGCGACTTGCACAAAACGCGTTTTGGTAAATAATGTTATAAAAAAATGTTTGAAAGATGTTGACTGCTTAGTTCTTCAACATTGTCACTTTCCGATTCACTAAAGCTTTCTTCTGTCGATGACATAGCCAAACAACAAACGTTCCTGAATCTACGTCACAATGTGAGCCTGTCGGCCTAATCAGCGGGGCGAGTAGGTCGCAAAAATATTGGATTTTAAAGGACCACTATCACCCATTCAGCTTTGCGGTCGTTTGTTTTTATTTTCAAATGACGAGCTCGCTCGTGATTGGCTCTTTCGGGAATTTTCGACTGCGTTAAATTCGCAATGCAGTTTGGGTGATAGTAGGCCTTTTAAGATAATGAAACAATTATGAAACAATCTTGTTTAATCCAAATTGTAAACTTTTTTCGTGGAAGGTCCTTGGGTGACATTTTGGTTCAGTAATAAAATTGAAAAAAAAAATGGGTTATGGGCACTTTAAGGAACGTAAGGATGCTTTTAGCCACACGAGTTTCTCGGCTCTTCTTTAGCTCAGACGCTACGCATTGTTGTTGTGACAACATATATTATCGTCTTCTTGAAAAACTAAGTAGTTCGTATTTAGTTGATGTTAAGCATTCCCGATGCGGGGTGGGGAATTGCATATCTCTTTTCGTATACCCATTGATGAGGAATAGGACGTCAAGATAAGATAATGGCAAATTCCTGGGGAGGGACGGTGAATTGAATACATGAGCATACCCATCTCTGTGTGATCATCTAGCCTGTTCCAGGCGTTCAGATAGTGGGGAAAGCGCGAATAGTTGGGGAAGGCGCGAAGAAAAGCGAGCGAAAAAAAGCGGGGAGATTAGGGAGAGGAAGCGAGGGAACCCGCATTTTTTTCGCTCGCTTTTCTTCGCGCCTTCCCCAACTATAAGCGCTTTTCCCACTATCTGAACGCCTGGAACAGGCTATGTGATCATCATGCTCACTTGTAGAAGCGTTGAATGTAGTGGCGAGGATACTAGCCCAACGTATCCCACAATCAGGTTATATTCTCTCCCCAAATTTCCCTCGCCATACTATTTGAATTTGACAATGGCGCGGTGCGGTACTATGATTGGCTAAAACAGCATGATTTATCAGATTTTAATCCATAGAAAAGCGTGTGTCATTGATTCGAAGTGCGTTCCTCAAACGCAACTTTCGAAAACTTCAGTTGGATGAAAACGTTTTTGACGAACAACAGTGAAACATTTTCTGTGAACTATATAAGAATATAGACGAGTGTGGTTTTGAATTAAAAGACAACGAAAAGTTATCAAAACTCGTTTTTGCTTCAATCTTGTGCGATAAAGCATATAAAGTAGGCAAGCCATTTATTATATTGTCATAAAACACATTGGCTCTGTTGTCTACATTTCCTCGGGTTCTCGAATGCATGTTAGTTATGGTTGTAATAGAGCAGTTCTCAATTGAGTGTCGAAAGTAATTCGCGTTGCTTTGGTAAAGCATTGCTACGCTTTGTGAATTGTGATTGGCTAAAACATCTCGCTCCACATTCTCAACCAATCAGAAGTAAAACCAAAACCAATTGTGAGTTGCTTGCACGCGCTTTCTCGCGATTGGGGCCGGCGAAATGTATTTGCTTTGAGTGCTGATGGTTCATTTGATTATCTGCGTCTGTTTGATTGGCCAGAATAATTACTTTGGTTTTGGTTTTACGACACTCAAGTGAAAAGCGCTCTAATTTAATACATAGTTTGCGTTGTTCGATAAATGCCGTGGCTGCCTTATCACTTTCTTTTGATAAAAATGAAATTGGTGCTCACACTTGCAAAAATAAAAGGGGAAAAATTGAAAAGGGCAACATTTGATTTGACCACCGGAATTTCTAGTTTTACTTGTCAATAATTCCGCACACTATAGTTCCTCGTATTTCATGTATGCTACCATGATTGCCTCCTATAATTAACTTTCCTTCAACCATTATAAAGAAGAGAGGTGGAAGGGTTAATGGAGCAATAGCATGCGTGGTTAATGCGTTGGAAAGGGAAGTGGAAGGGAGTCTCCCTCCTCTTTCTAGCGTCTGTCACGCAAGCTAAATGAAGCGTATAATTAACAAGAAGCCGTACAAATACAGCTTGAACGAGTGCTGCAACGATACAATTTCTCACGATACGATACATATCTCGATACAGCTGTCACAATACGATACACGATAAGATACACTAATAAAGGCTAATAGTCTTGAAATTAAACATGTTCACCGGTATCCTCTGCATTTGGAAACACAACATTACAAGGGATGCACCATCTGGAATTCGAACGGAAGAGTGATTCACGATGCCACATGTTGTTGTTAGTCTTTTCTCGTAAAGTAAATAAGAAACTGTATTAATGTGGAACCGAAAAGTGAAAAGCAACCTTCGTTGACGCAAAGGTAAGTAAGTGTAAAAGTACCGTATTTGTATCGACACCCTGCTTCAATATCGATACATTCGTATCGTGAGAAATGATACCAATATATAAGCATATCGTGGTTTACCTTTGCAGCACTAGCTTGAACTCGTTGCGTCTTTAACCCATTGTAGTATTGATTGCCGAATGTTTTGAGTCCTTTTACGGAGAAACATTCACTGACATTCACCGATCGCTAAGCAAATGCCACTTATGTAAAAAACAAAACTTGCCGGAGCAAAAATCTCACAGCAATAAGCGGCGATCACAATATCAAACGGTTCTGTCCATCCATGAACGCCTTGCATTGTCTTGAAAACTTGTACGCTGTAATTCTTTCTTCTGCTTCTCAAGTCAATACACGCGAAGAGTTTGCAGCCAACGCCGTGGGTAAATAAAGATTATGTATGTATGTATGTATGTACTTAAAATCAAGAGCGAGATCACTAGTCACACGAGGTCGCGTTTCAATAGGCCATTTCCGAGTTACGTTATGCCTCGTTGTCAAAACGAGGCTAGGTGCACAACCTTTCATATGAAAATGGTTTTTCATTCAAATGCAAATAAAACTCATCTTCATATGAAAGGTTGTGTACCTAGCCTCGCTTTGACAACGAGGTATAACGTAACTCTGAAATGGCCTATTATCATTTGCATTCGTCACCCTTAATACCAGAAGGATGGGTTTTGCTAAAAGCAGGCTCGCGACCCACGGCCCGCGGCTCATTTCACGGCCGGCGGCGCGGCGGCCTGGAGGCCAGGCGGCCAAGTCCAGGTTTTCCACAGATTTTTTGTCCAGCGGTAGATCCACGCTCATGCACAGATGCAAATCACTGAAGTTGTCTTTAAGGTTATCTCTTGCTGCCGTATTGTTGAAAGCTCTTAAATACGTCACAGTTAGTCAATTTTCCATACGGGCTTAAAGTCTGAATCAAAACAAACAAACTGAGATTTGACATAATTTTGAGAAGGAATACTCACCTAAACTGCGCAAAATTCTATCGGGGGCTCAAGATCCTTTGCGAGCTGGGTAACGTACATTCCCGTAATCATGTGACACTTGCACGTTATGCCAGGCTCCGTGAAGTAATTTGAATCACCGCTGGCCATAACTATCCAGGTTACCGAAAATTATTTCACAAATTGACAAATTGGTTGGCATGTAATAACACAGGACATCCAACACGCAACCTGTGCGGGCAGCAACTATATGAATAGAGGTTTTGCACGGCAGCCATGTTGCATGGCAGGAACAATGAAAATGTTTTGCATTAGAAAGAACATTCTTTCCCATAGGGAAAAGAATCTATTGTTCCTACCATGCAACATGGCTGCCGTGCAAAACCTCTATAGTCAAACTCTGGAGTACTTGCAAACCACAGACTATGGACTTAGAGATAAAGAAAATAAATTAGCTCTGCCTAAGTCCCGTTCTGATTTTTTAAAACGCAATTTCTGCTACAGTAGAGCAGTGTTGAAGAAAAGCCTTCCACCAAGAGAAAAGGATCGAGGCTCCTACTTCACCTATTGTCAGAGCCACTAAATGTTTTCTCAAGTTTAAAAATGAAATCAATTGCCTGAAGTCCTTCTCGTGCTCCCACACGGCAAACATGTAAATCGGTTTTTTTTATCAGTGTAACTGATGTATTTACTGTGTTACATGCAAGAAGGTAACACTTAACACGCGCCCCTTTTATCCCCAGGCGCGAAATAAAACTCATGCACCTTAGTCCAAAACAGGAGCTTTAATAGCCCTCTTGGCCTCGTTACCATGTGTAAAATACAAAAGAATTTTCAAGCGGAAATGAGGCAAAGAGTGCTAATTAACACGTATCATGGCAAAAAATTGGGCGACATTTGCCTCTAATTTTTTAACTCGTCCTCAGACCCCCAATTTGAGCCTTAAAATCACAGCGAAAACGCCATTTTTGGAAGGGAAAATCACAATTTCGCCCATTTGTGAATTACTTTTCGGAAATCCACACTCGGATTCCAGTAATTTGGTTATTATTCTATCTGGAAACGTGAAAAATATTTTAATAACTTAAAAAAAATGTCCCGTCATTTTGACGTTGAAGTGACCAATGTCACGTAAAGGCTTGTATGGAGCTCAACCGCGCGGTCCTCGCTTTTAGCGGTATAACTAATTTTAATAGGTGTTATGTCCACATCCACACTCGGTTTTGAAGAGACTAGGATCTAGTGAACATTTTGGTGGGAAATATGATTTAGTTGGAGCGAAAACAAACCGTCATTTTGCCATTTTTTCAGTGCAATATGCTTCGACTGGGCCCATTTTGGCTTCCATTGGTGACTTGCGCGGACTAGCGCCCAGGCCGTTCGAGCTCAACTGCGCATGGGCAATAATTCATTTTAGTACAATCAAAGTATAGAGCAAGGCTGATACTACTTAGAACATTTAACGCGACAACGACATGATAGAGCCCAAACTGAAAGCCAAAATACAATTAACGCGCACGACCGGAGCAAATGTCTCCTTTCAGGGGGCAATAAAAAATAATGAAAAAAATAAATAAAATTGGCCGCCGTTTTGGAATAAGTATGGACAATGTCACATAAGGACTGGATACTAATCTACCAATATGCCGCAGTCAGCGTTTTCATTTTCGCTTTCGATTTGGACGAAAGTCTGTCTGCAGGGCATGAGTACTTTGAAAACTCGCTTAACTGATTGCCCAGCAAGACTTGACAAGAGAGTAGAGTTTTTGTAATAATATCAAACATACTTGATTAATTTTTATGGTATTTTATGACATCCAGGTAGCATTATTTGTATATAGAGTAATTTTTAGATTTTTATCCAGTATCGCTTTACATCTAAGTAGCATTATTTGTATAGGCATGCAGCAATTTTAACTTTTTATCACGTATCGTTTCATTGTTTGTATGTATTTCTTTTCAGCAGGGCCGTTCTGAAAACTACGTTCTGTGAGATCGCACCCAGCTGTATAAATCTCATTATAATTATTATTATTATTATTATTATTATTATTATTAGAGCAATTTTCAATTGAGTATCGAAAGTAATTACACAATTGCGTTGGTTTTTCATTGCTACGCTTTGTGATTGGCTAAAAAATCTCGCGCCACTTTCTTGACCAATCAGAAGTAAAACCAAAACCAATCGTGACTTGCTCGCTTGAGTTTTCCCGCCCTTGGCGCCGGCGACATGTAATTGCTTCGAGCTCTGATTGGTTCATTGGATTGTTTCAACTGCTTTATTTATATATCATAATTCGCAAAGCTTAAGTACATCACTGCGAATATGTAAAAATAAAAAGCAAAACAAGATAAATGAAAATGAAAAATAAACAAACACATTGGTCACACTCATTGTCAGAGTAATTACTTTGGTTTTGTTTTTACGACACTCAATTGAAAACTGCTCCATTATTAGTGATATATAAGTAATACTTCTAAAGGCAATTCTGCTTTAACTTTGTAGTACACTGAAATAAGCAACGTGAAAACAACTGCGATCCCTCTCGATGAAGTTCAAGTTAGTATCATTAGTATTCATCGAACGAGTGCACCAGCTACAACATAACTTACTCTTGTACTGATACATTTGCTCGCGAATTCGTCGATTCCAACAAATACGAAGACCTTTCACGATTAGTGTTTTTTTTTTTAATTTCATTGCGTGCTGTAATAACAAAGGAGATTGAAATAATGTATTAATTCCATGCGAGGCTAAACATTTCTGTACATCCAAATCAATAATACCGCGACAGTGAATTTCCAGCCTTCGTGCAAACGTCTCCTATTTTCATTGCTTCACGCGCAGCCCATAAATTTCCGCTTTCGCTTCAGTCGAACAAGTCATGGAGATGTTTGCAGTATATTGTTTCCCTCTGAAAGTTCGTTAAAATTTCCCATTGAGAGCTTAGAGGAGACTGATATCTACGAACTACTTAGTTAAACACATACAAATTTAAACCCAAAAGGGTACTGCAATCTTAACAAATGAATTCAAAACTTGAATTCCCAAGGATGCGTGACACTTATAAACAAGAATTTTAAATAGAAATAAACATATTGGAAAAATAAAATAAAATGTTTTGAGAAAGTGTCAAGTTAAGTTCTTCAACTACGTTTCGGGCTTGGCCTTTCATCAGGCTGATGACCGTTGTTTTCAATCTTACAATCTTACTCCATCACAACAGACGGTTAACTAGACGCCGGACATGATTGCGCTCAAGACTAGAAAGCGGCCGTGAACAGCTATTTCGTCAGGTCTAGGTAACCGTAGGCCGTATTGCTAAGAGATTGCAGAACTCATTTGGGTTATTTTATATAAGGAGAGGACGGCATTGGTCATTCCCCGTTTTTTCTCGTCAACACTGGCATGTATTGAGAGGCTGAGAGTTGGCCACTTGCCACCTTTGTGAATATGTGGAGTGTCTGATAGTCGATTTCCGCTATGGCTCTTTTCTAGAATGTGTAGCAGCACATAAGTGATAGTTTTTTTTTTAAATTTTTTATTGATATTTCGAAAAAAAGATCTTACGTTATACATTACTACACTACACTACACTACATAATACATAATACTGACACAATACTCAGTAATAACTCAGCTAATCCATACAATATTTAAATAAATCAAACCGTCTTACTAAATATATTTAACCTATATTGTGTTACAAATCATCACCTTCTTCCTAAAGTTATAATAGTTATATTGACATATTTTTCCATTTGTTATAATGAATCGATTCTTTCTTATTCTTTTTTGCTATTATAAGGTCTATTTTTCTAGTTTCAACTACCTTGGCTTTCAGCAGAGTACAGGTCGGTTTAATGTTTTTTACCCGACAGTAATAATTATCACTTGTTTGCTAAGAATAATAATGTGATTTAATAAACGGTCATCTGGATTGTTATCGAAAGTTCCAAAAAGGATAGCTATTTCATCAAGGTTATCCACTTTCATATCATGTACGTTTAACCAAGAGTTAACAGAAAGCCAAAAGTTTTTAGTGTGTTTTAGTTGCAAAAAATTAAAAGATGTTCGAGAGATTCCTCATGATCCCGACAAAGGGTGCACATAGGGGAAGGGACTAATTTCATTTTATATAACATTTTATTCGTGTACAGTATACGGTTTAGAATCTTGTATTGAAAAAATCGAGTTCTTGTGTCTATAGTGACTCGTCCTGGCAATGAGTAGATACTTGCCCATTCAAGATTCTCTGATATATTGTATAAAGCGTTGAACTTAGCTTGATCCGTCGGCGGAGTCTGAATACGTTTGATTAAAGCAGAGTAAATAGATTTTGAGTTCATACTTTTTAAATCTGGAAAATTATTATCTTGATTAGCTTCACTTTCCTTATTAAGAAGCCCTTTCCAGTTTGGTGGTATTGAACTGAAATACCAAGCAAGAGGATCAAGATGATCAGACAAAGAAACATTTCTAGCTTTGACAAAATTTGGAATCATTCGAAATAATATCGCCTAGTTTAACAAAACCTGCATCTATGAGCTTCTCTTTATAAATGGGTTGTCTATCTATCAAAAGGTACTGATTGTTCCAAATTACTTCATTCGAGACATCACGTTTTGTTGCTGGAGTATGAGCATTAAAGCTAAGCCATGATTGAAGACATTCTTTATAGTAAAACAGCATTTTGTCTGGTAGATAAGAAGAGCTAAAATTGCATTGTAATAGGAAAGAAGACCCAAAGTTCTTTAGATAATGTGATAGACTTTCCAAGGACTAGTATAGTCATCTAAATACTTCTTCAGGCATGTAATTCTAATTTGTGCTGTAATTAGTAATGACTCAGTGTGTGGCATTTTTAGTCCACCGTTTTCATAATCGCTGATTAGAGATAATCTCTTCACTTTGTCTTTCCCTTTCCACACAAAATTGAAAATAAGTGAATTAATTTGCTTTACTATGTCCTTATTGACACAGATTAGCGAAGCTTGATACATAAATTTAGGCATAACAAAGGTTTTCACAATTTGAATTTTTCTTATAACTGTAAGGTTTCATAAGTGATAGTGGTGTCATTATGCGAACTACACCGTATTGACAAACACGAAACAATCTGCCCATGAATAAGTTTGTAATTTATTACACCTTTTGCTGTTCATTAACAGAAAAGATCCATTCATTTGTGTCCAAATTTGTTTCATTATGGTCAATATACTCTCATTAACACCAATATGACCGTCATTTGCGCGTTAGAAACGTTCAAGAATAACATTTTCATATGTATTAACATTCAAAATCATCAAAAGATAAACAATACCTTCCTTTGACATTCGTTGGCTGTAAATTTATTTTCATTTTTGTCGATATAAAATTCGTTGACACGAAACGACAATCATTTACACTTTTGGACAATCGTTTTTCAACAAAATACTTTCAATAACACAATTTGCATGAGAACTCACAATCAATTGCATTATTATACTATCATATACATGAAGGTTTGTTTGTTAAAACTGAAAATTTCCATGTTTTATTTTTAGCCAGTCTTTTATCACCGACACTTTTCACACCAAAATCAGACTAATTTTGTGTGACTCTTCAGTTTATCTTGACAACTCATTCACAAGGGAGACTTGCCATCAAGTGTCCGGCCTTCAGAACTGACACGCTAATGACTAGTACATGTGTCCCGGCATGCCCCTAACTACGTAATGTTCTAAACGTGGCATTAGGGTGGTCTCCCTTTCATCCGCGGCTTCGTTGAAGATAGTCGTCTATAATCCTGCAGACCTCGAATCATCAAAGCACGAAGGAAATTTTGGAAAATCTATGTTCAAATTTCATAACTACAATATTTTGACTTTCAATGGAGAAAAATATATTTTATTTCCGATCTTTCTTCTATTACTTTCCTGCTTCAAGAAATCACAAGGATCAGCGGAGAAAATTCTTTGAGTTGTTGGGCGTGTAAAGACATGGACGGAAATCTCATATCAGTAAAAACTAAAATTATTTCTGGAATGTTTATTATCTCTTGTCATGTGGCTAACTTATTGGGACTTTGGACCTGAATTCCTGTGAACTTAGGTACCGTTCATTATTTATGGGGGGGGGGGGGGGGGGATGGGTGAGAAATTAACAAATTTTCCATTTTTTTCCATGTCCCCCCCTTGGTGAATCTGGACTTTTTCAGGTCCCCCCTGTTATGTTTGGGAAGAATTTCAATAACCCCCCCCCCTACTATTACCTTAATCTGATTTCTATAAAATAAAAGTTATATTGTCTGTATTCATACCATAATTATATTTGTGGGGGTGCGATGATGTAGTGGCTAGCGTGTTGGTTTTCAGATCTAAAGTAGGTGAAAATTTGGGGGTGACTGTCTTGATATTAAAAACTGTGCTTCTAATATCATATTTAGTTTTAAGCATATAGGTGTAAATTTGAGATATGATGGGCCTGGGCAATGATGGGAATGAGGATTTGATGGGAATGGGGATATGGAGGAGACATAAACCTGTATAAACCAGACATAATCTGGTATAAACCAGACATAAAAGCAACAAAATCATAACATGTTGTAACAGGAAATGAAAAAAAAGTTTAGAATAATTTTCAGTAAATTTATTAATAAATAGTTATTACAACTTATGACATTTTGACTCTTCTTTTTTGAAGCAATTCAACCACTAATTGGTCCGCTGTGCATTTGAAGAACTAGAGTTAAGACTTTAATAGTTGTTTATTACTATCACAACCAAGACTCAGCTGGGCTATATAAAGATTTATTGCAATATACAAAACCACTGCTACTGAGCAACCCAGAAACTGGGAGTGGTGCACCTGGGTGGGTTGACTCACTTACAAGGATGACAAAGGACGAACTGATAACTACAAGATACTACTAACAGTTCTTCAACTTAATGTCCATGTAGCAGATAAGGAAAATTCCTTTGGCTAGGGTTATAAATACTAAAAAAATACTAAATAAATACTAATTCATCAGTAATACTACTTTTAACATCAATCACTAAAACCCTCAGTTTAATACTGTTACAATCCAGTAATATGTTTAATGGTGGGTTAAAACTTTAAGTAATGTTGTGTACAATTATGGCAGTACCAAATAAAGAAATTAAAATTATAAATCATGCTCCATGACTTCACCAAAATGCGGTGCAAGGCTGTGCTATTAGAAGAATCAAAAGCTCCCAGCCATGAAATCTGGGGTGCCCCGCTCTTATTAATTGGTACACTGTAGTTTTGTTTTCGCCTTTTCATTTAAGACATCATCTGTTTAAAATTTCAAGACCCCCCTCCATAACAGAAAAATTTCCCTAGGACCCCCTCTTTTGCAGTGGCTAAAATTTCAGGTCCCCCCATTTTCTCACCCATCCCCCCCCCTCCCATAAATAACAAGTAGCCCGATGGGCTTCTAAACTGGCTCGTTTTGTCTCAGTTTTCACCCGGTTTTCATTTTAGAGTTTTATATTAGCAATCCACAGTATACAATCTAGAATATATTCATATACACAGTCCAGATGCAGTCTACATTTACATTTACATTCCACAGCCCGCTTCAAGCACTCCTTAGGGACGGATTATTTTATTGTTAGGGGAGGGGGGAGGGGGGTGGGCAATTACCAAAAAAAAAGCATAGCAAAAGTAAAGAAAAAATAATGCACAGAGAGCCAATGGAAAAAAGGTATGGAACAATCCCGAAAAAAAAATATTGCACAACATCAAGACGGAAAAAAATACAGGATCAGAAAAATTGCCCACACCGCCCCCTACAACCCCCTCCCACACGCACACGCACACGCACACGCACACGCACACGCACACACACAAAAAGTCCATCTCTTAGTAGGCTACAATTTCAGGTCTATATTTTTTTCTCTAATCGGCTCGGTACTGTTAGAAAAAACATAAGTTTAGAACTTTGTACATTTTTTTTCGCTTTAAAATCCTTGAAACCACCCACTACAAGGAATCAGGATTGTTTAAACACAGGCATTTTGGAGAATCGGTCATAGGATTTCGAATAAATTAACAATATCAACATGATTGATCGCGACCATAGCGTGACATAAATCCGAGATGTTTGGAATTTCAACGTGACTCCATGGCGTAATGCTTGAGAATTGTTTACTCAGCAGTTGACTTGCCGGGACGTCTTTTCTAAATGGCCCTTATCGTAGATGAGTACGCCACGCCAACATATCAGCGGTTTCTCGCTTTCTTGACCCTATAGTCTCGTTTTGATGTTTACGCTCATCGTCGTCAGAGGTTCTCGTAAACATCAAAACGAGGCTATAGGGTCAAGAAAGTGAGAAACCGCTGATATGTTGGCGTGGCGTGCTCAACTACGATAAGGTCCATTCAACTGTTTGACAATTGATTTGGTTAGAAAAGTTCAACCCGCTTTCCTTTTACCAGAAATAGAACACATCCTGAAATCACAGCGATTTAATGTTTAACAATTCCGTCGAAATTAGAACGGTAAATATTTCAATTGTAAATTGTCGTTTCGATGACATCACTGATTTCTGAAAACCGGAAGTAAACTAGGTACGGTGTTGGCCGCAGCAAAATCGATTCCCGGGGCAGGTGACACGACAGAAAAAAAAGGGGTATTTTAAGAACTGACTCGTCGCAGAGCGACGAGCCAGTTAATGAACGGTCCCTTATTTCTTGGGGTATACAGCTATTTCAATTAACGTAATCGGATGAAAGCTTTAAGCCTACAAGCCAAGACCGCAAGGTCGTCAAATAAAGGAACGCTTTGAAGGCAATATGATTCGTATCGGTTTTTGTTTCCCTCCTTTAAAAAAAGGAGGCAAACGTCTTTAGTACTGTCGCCCATTTTACATCACGCCCGCATTGACAGATACCATGCACCTCTTCAGAACCTCTTAGGCCCAGTTCAAACGTCGAACTTCACATGTGCCGAACCTAATGCAAATTAGCAAGAACAATAGATTTTGCTCATTTGCATTAGGTTCGGCACATGTGAAGTTCGACGTTTGAACTGGGCCTTATTTCATTGGACCTGGGTATCACGCGTATGTATCGTTTTCTGGGCTAGGGTCCATTGTTCTGTCGTTTGTTCTATTGTTTTCTCAGCCAATCCTGTGAGGCGTTCCGAGACGTACATGCCGCCTCCACTGACAACCGGAATCTAGGATGATTATTTACAACTACCCATACTGCCTTGCGGTCTTGGCTTTGAGCTTTCATCCGACAAAGTTAATTGAAATAGCTGTATGTTTGAAATACAAAAGCCTATTGTAAAGAAATGAAGATCTTAGTATGTAAATCTGAGATTTAACTAAATGTTTAATTACGCTCCAGATTTCAGTGTTCGCAAAAGAAACCCATAGAATGGCAACTGGAGGTTGGGTGGCAGAGCTTGATAAGAAAGAACATAAAAACTGGGTGATGGTTGGTTGTGCCCTGGGTGACATAGCCAAAAATGGAATTACACCAAAAATTCAAAAAGAAATGGAAACTTGGTACCAGTCCCTCATTACCAGCCCTCCGCTTCAATCACTTCCATCATGCACTTGTGCACCTCGAGCTCCAAAATGTACCACTTGCGTCACGTGGGAGTCGGAGCTGACACGTCATCACATTTCTCCGCGACCAAGGATTTGCTGGAACAACAGTGATAGAAAACAATGGGGATCTCCGACTGGGGCCTGGGAAATAGCCAAAGTCTTCATGCCAACCCTTGGAAGTCGAAAAATGGACGTCATCGATGCCGAGACTACAGACATTGGTGGCCTGTTGAATTTGTTGGAATGGTGTCCTTTCATCAATCCCCCGTTGAGTCGAGCAGTTTTGAGTTCTGCTAGAGACAAGTGCAGGAATCACTGGGCGCATGCTCCAAAGCAAGAACTTCAAGATACCGATTTCCCAACTATATTTGGTCATCTGAATAGTCTGCAGAGTGATCCGGTTTTCTATGCTGACAAAGCGGCCCAAAAAGCGTCGAAAGACTTGCAAGACTTGTTCAAAGAAGGTCTGGTGAACGTCAGGAATTTTGAAGTGGAGGCTCTTCATTTGATGAGACAGTCACTTGTAGCCGATCTCACAAAGTGCCAAGATGAGTTAACTGATGTTAGGAATGAGGTTGCTCAACTGAATACGGAGGCAGAGAAGGTGAAAAAACAAAGTGTTCTTATCAAAGAAGAGATTTGCAAACTACGTACCCAAGCAAGCGACGTTAAAATGACTACCCAGAAAGATTTTTCTCTTTTAAAAGAACAAGGTGACCTGAACAAAGAAGAGATTTACAAGCTAAAGCAGCAACTGGACGTGAACCTGACTGAAGTTGAAGCAAAACTGTCCGATGACATATCTACAATACTGCATGCTGTTGGTGATTTCAACAGGCTACTAAACGAAATAGGTGATCTGGAAGAAGCCTTTGAGGTTATCTGTGATAATGTGGAAGGTTTGAAAAATGGTATAGAGAACGCTGTTGTGGAACTAAAAACAACAAAATCCGAAGTGGCTAACTTAGAAACTAACTTCGCCAGTATAAAGTGTGAAATAGAGGAAGTAGCCAACGAGGCAGCTGCAAACAAAAAAATGATATCTGGTTTGCAAAAAGATGTCATGGAAGTCAAGGAAGAGGTAGATGCATTGAAAGGGAACACATCCCAGGGAGAGAACGACGATGATAGTGACATGCTGTGCACCGCACCGAGTAGGTTAACATCGTTCACGGGCCGCAAGTCAGCTCTTGAATGGCTTGAAACAAACGTAGTCTCGGAGAGTCCGGAAAATGGTCAAGGAACTTCTTGTTGTATTAAAACGATATGCGGTCTTGGGGGTTGTGGCAAGACTTCTCTGGCTGTAGAATTCGCTTGGAGCTACAAAACTCGTTTTCCAGGAGGCTTGTTCTGGATCAACGGGGAAAGTGACGAAAATATACGAAAGTCAGTGGTGGAGATACTTGCTCTTGTGAATATCACCACCTCAACAACCGAGAACATTGACGACACCTTGAACAGTTTCTTAGCCTGGTTGTCCAAGAAGAAACATCCATGGCTTCTTGTAGTGGATAATGCAGATGAATTGCAAGATTCAACTTGTCCCACGGGCATCAAGAAAATACGCAGAGGTCCCTGGCAAAGAAATGTCAACGCATCAAAGCACGGTCACATACTTCTCACAACAAGGCAAAATGCAAAAGACACTAGAACATTTTTGAAGCTCTCAGCTGATGAATGTTTGGAGTTGCAATGCTTCAGTGAAGAGGAAGGTGCGTTTTTCTTAATGCAAAGAACCGGTCATGAAAAAGAATCCATTGACCCAGAAGCGATTCTTTTAGCGAAAGAACTGGGAGCATTGCCATTAGCTCTCGAGCAAGCAGCAGCCTTCATATCTGCCAGCCCTATACCATTGAGCTTCAAAGATTACCTAGAAAAGTACCAAGCAGTTAAGGTGCGTCTCTTGAACAAACAGCCAGTTGCAGCGCTTAGTATGGAGGCTCAGCATCGGTTGTCGGCTCACACAACTTGGGAAATGAATTTTACATATGTAAAAGAAACATCACCAGCTGCAGCCAGTCTGATGCGTATTGCGGCCTTTTTAGAGTCTGAGAATATTCCTATCGATGTCATCAATCCTGGTTCCCCTGAATTAGATCAAAAGGAATTGAGAGAATGTGCGCGTTCTAAGATCGACATTGCTGTCATCCTTAAGGTACTGTCAAGTTATTCCCTTTTCTCAGTCGATCATCAAACCAGAGTCTTTAGTGTCCATAAACTTGTTCAAGAAGTGGTCAGAGACAGTCTCACTGTATTGCAAAGAAGAGAGGCAATGGTAGCAGCCACTCGACTTCTTCATTCAGCATTACTCACAAACAGCAAGCCTTGTGTAAAATTATCAAAATATAGTAATCTAGGAACGCTGTCGCTATTAAAGGAAGAAGAGAGAAGTACTCTCATTGCCGTTATCTTAAATGTTTACAAGTTGAAAAATCATATGGAGGACAAAATCAATTCACCAGAAGAACATTTGGCTCCTTTTCTTTGCAATGATGACATGTTCATTTTATGCAATCTTGTACGCGCTTTGATTTCGAACGACGTTTTCTTTTACCGACTACATAGTGAATTCAGCGATTTTTTGTTGAAAATTGATAAAATGCGTGGCAATTCCGATCCAAATATGTTCCTCGGGATGATGGTTTCCGCAAGTATTAGTAAAAGAAACTGTGATAAGGTCGAAGAAGCGAAGAAGCTGGCCCAAGAAACTGTACAGAAGCTGGCTGAGATGGAAAAGTCTAGTATTTTCATAAAAAGCGATATCAAATATCGAGTTCTTGAGCACATGGCTTCCTATTACGCGTTAGAAGGGCAATGGAAGAAAAACTATGAAGCTTTGTTGAAGCTCGAGGACTTGCCATTGAGTAATGAGAATATTGTAGATCTGCAGATCTGCATAGCTAGAGCGGAAAATTACGTGTCAGCTAGTAATTTTCAGTGTGTTTTAAGGCGTTATGTAAAGGCCCTTGAGCTTGCCAGACGCATTTACCCTTCTGATCACTTTCAACTGTTACTTGTTTTACAGTTTATCACCGTTCATTTCCAGAATGATGGTAAGCTAGTTGAGGCGCGAAAATACGCTGAAGAAACGTTGCAAATTGCCAAGAAACAACCACCTGCGTCAGACTATTACATCATGGGAATAACGAGCGCTCTTTCCGTTATGTGTCATTTTGACCCTCACAGCGCTGAGGATACACTTCTTGGTATTTTGGAAGACAGATGGCCTCTCGTGTACAAAAGCATTCGAATCGAAGTGGTTGACGTTCATATGAATACCATTGACGAAAGCAGCTATGATCATGCAGCCATGATTCTAAAGGGGTTGATGAAGTGTTTCGTTGTCATGTCAAATTCCATCACTCAACATAAAAAAAGAAAACTTTGCCAACAAAAGGGGCACTTTTACCGAAGTATTGCAGAGATGTTAGTGTCACTTCGGAAGAAAATTTATGTGGAGAGCCACCCAGAAGTGACAAATGCGTACTGTTACCTTGTAAAAGTTCACAAGTTCCTTGGAAATCATGAAGAGGCCTGCAAGCTCGAAGAAAAAAAGAGGCAGTGCAAAGAGAAACGAGTATCCAACCAATGTTTCGGAATAGCATATGGTGACTCGAGGGTAATTATTGCTAGGAAACTCAAAGACACTGGTAATGATTCTCTTAAGTCAGGAAATTATTCGAGGGCACTAGAGTGTTACACTAAAGCGTTAAACATATGCCCAAACGATGCCAAGTTACTAACTAACAGAGCAGCGGCGTACGTGAAACTTTCGGAGCAAAGTCGGGCTACGGAAGAGCAACGGAAACTTATTGAAAACGCTCTTCAAGACACGGTTATGGCAATAACTGCAGATCCTTCTTGGGTGAAAGGCTATTACTGGAGGGCTGTTTGTCTCGCTAAACTTGGACAAAGAGGTCCATCACTTGCTGCAGCTGCGGTTGCCAAGCATCAGTTTTCATCAGAGTGCCCTCAAATACCTGCAGTTGTGGAGAGGTTTGGATGCTACAATACAAGGATCGTGACCACAGTCGAAGATCTTCAACACGCCACCGAAAGAACGGAGAACAATCTTGTGATTTTGGTTAAGGATGGGAGATATGAGCTACCCAATCCCTTGAAAGCTCGGACGAATGCAGTGATAGTTGGTCTTGACAAAGTCCAAATAACCTGCACTAAAGGTGTTCCACTGCAAATGGATAAAACCGTTTACATCGAGAACATTACACTATCACCCACAATGGAGTCTATCACGAAGTTGAAAGTGAAAGCTAAAGAATGCCTCGATCGTGGTGAATTAGGAACAGCCTTGACTCTGTATAGCAAGGCATTAACCACGTGTCCAAACAATCCACAGCTTCTTACAACCAGAGCTTCCACCTACTTGAAATCTGCCGAACAAAAGAAGGACATTCCGTCCGAGCGGAAGGCGCTTTTGGAGCTTGCATTGAAAGACTGCGAAGCTGCCATCAAAGCTGATCCTTCTTGGCTGCTTAGTTACTCATCCAAGACATTGATAATGGTAGAGCTAGACAGAAAGAATCAAGCTCTAGCTGCCGCTGCAGTGTTTAAGCACTTGAGCTCTGGTCGAGACATTGCTGCAGTTACTCAACGCTATGGAGGACTGAAAATCCATGTTGTTGAAAGTTCAGACGAGCTGCGCTGTGTTCTCCAAGAAATCACAGAGCTTGAGGGAGGGAATCAAGTTGTTTTGATCAAAGAAGGCGAGTACGTCATGGAGAGGACTGTTCATATAAAACCACCGATAGTAGTTGCTGGTCTGGGGAAAGTAACAGTATCGTGCAATACCGGACCACCTTTTCACTTTACGCAAGAACACTTTGTAGAAAATGTAGAACTTTGTGGAGTCTGGGACAACCAGTCTGAATCACAAGAGAGTGCGGGTTCAAACGATGATCATGATCAGCCAGAAGTGATATCTTTGGCTGCACCTTCTGGGTACGAAAACACCAAAGTCAACAGTGAGTGCAAGGTGAACTAACAGAACTAAGAACACCTCGCCATCTGTAGATATTTTTAAGAATGCTTTATGTAAACATCTTAAATTAAGTCAGATTAGGGATAGAATTTTTACCCCCTTTTTAAAAAATTATTTCTAGATGTGTAATGTAATATGTATTTACCTTTAGCTTAGTTTTTAATTAATATTTAATTAGGTTTTATTTACAATATATTGTTTTTAAGTTTTTAAGAGGACCACAAGTTTATTAGTTGTCTAATTATTAGGTGTTACCCTCTATCAATAAAGTTTGATTGATTAATTGATTAATAAAGTAGCAAGGTTAAAAGAGAACTAGATGGGACCGGTCATGAAATACAGACTGAAGACGGGGCATGAAGATTTTTTAGGCCCTCCACTTTAACGGAAACCAGTTTAAAAAGTTTAAAACCAGTTTAAAAGTGTACGAGCTTTTGCAACCTAAAAATAATCTCAAGACCACTTCCACTACATTTTTTTTAAAAAAAAACCTCAAAATATAAATTTCTAGTCCTGCCTTCCACTGCAGTTCCCTCTAGCCCCCTCCCTCTTCTCTTTATTAATGATCGGTCCAGGGATCAACTGGCAGCAGCTACTTTGCAGAGATTTTCAGCGTTGCATTACACTTTATTCCCATCTTTGACATCTGAATTGAATTTCACGTAGCGTGGAAGTTTGAACTTGTGTAAAACTCTAATAAATTGTGCACAATAGAGAGCTTGGGTATGTATAATGGAGTAACTGTTTTTGAAATCTAATGGTGAGGTTTGATATACAGTGAAACCTGTATTAATTAATCGGACACACTCAGGACCCTTGCTAGTGTCCGCTTAACAGAGGGGTCCGCTGAATACAGGTTCGTTTTAAAGTCAATATGGGAAGAAAATTTCGGGACCCAAGCGGGTGTTCGCTTAACAGAGGGGTCCGCTGACTGACAGGTTGGTTCGACAGAAAATACGGAATAAAATTTAGGGACTCAAGCAGATGGTGTCCGCTTAATACAGGTTTCACTGTAAATGTTAAGTAATATTTTTTGATGAGACGTATATATTGGGATGTTATTAATATTGAAATATATTGAAATGAAAAGTAATGTCAAAGAGGTTTCATTTCAATGGTAACACCATTAGCCATAGGACTCAAAAGTTAGATGTCTCCACAGTTGACTCTGGGAGTGAATGAGTTAAATAGGGAGTCGTCGTATTTTTTTTTTATAGAAATTGCATTTTCCCGAACTTTTCCAAAGATTGTGACACAAATTTTCTTTGCAAATGGTAAAATATTATAAATTGTTAATCTAGATTCTGTGCGCAATACTGCTTTTTTGAAACAATAAAACATCCAAAAATTCTAGTGCACATCCTTAATCTGATTCAATTAAGTAATGCTCCACATAAGAACGATAGTAAACTTCATTGTTCTGCGGCATTGGCTCTTTCCCACATAGAATATCTTTGATTTCAAGAATAGAGGAGGGGCTGATGGTTAATAATTATATTTCATTACAAAAATAAAGAAAATCCATTTGCGTCAGATAAATTTTAGGAAATGGTCGTGCTTAACCAATCAGAATAGCAGAAGACAATAGCAATTTGGAATTTCTAAAAGGGCTTAACATTTGCATTCGTCAAGGAAAATTAACCTAATTTCTAAAAATGCATAATTTTTTGGATATGTCCATGACAAGCGGAAAAGATGGCAATATTTCCTGGAAACTAACTAGCGCGCAACGCGAGGACGGGTGGTGCTGAATCCGCAGGGAGTACCTCGCGAGCCGAGAGCGGCACATTAACAGTAGTAAAACGGGACCTCGTGCATATACAGGTTACCTCAGCTGAAAGCAGACCAACCTCAGGACCAGAAAACAGATAAGGTAGGATGCGTGAGCAGACATTTTTCCAGAAAAAAAAAAAAACGTCTGCCCTCGCTGGCTACGGAAATGGTGGTAGATGTACGAGCCAGCTACATATAGCGTCTGACTGTGAATGTTTCAAACGGTAAACAGTATAGTCTATCGATTTCATTAGGACATGGTCACGTATAATTTACAAGAGTGGCCATCAACTGGCATCCTGTAAGCGAATACTGGACCGGAGTGGACTTGTAAAACGAGGACTAGCAAAACGTGGAATTGTAAAATTTGTAATAATGGATTTGTCGTGGGCATGCGTATCATTGATATGTTTGGCATTCGCATCTTTTTCCGGTCGTGACTAGAGTGGATACTCCAAAATCAGGTCGGATCACCTCGGACACTTATTGAGAATTATATAACGTAATGTCGACACTTAGAATTTATTTTCAATAAATTTTTAAGTGTAAAAAGGAAAATCTGAAATCCCCCCTCAGGATTGAACCTGTGACCTCAGCTAGGCTTAGGCTTACATGGCCTACCGTACCACTGTACCACCTAGCTTCTCGAGTTGCTTAGTCCTAAATTTAACTATATAAACTGCTGCCCCTAACCTCAACTGAAAGCTAACCAGTTACTCCGTTGTTTTAGTCTCAATAAGGTGTCCAACCTGATTTTGGAGTATCCATTCTAGTCACCACCATCTTTTTCGTATTGATTCCACTTCTTTATTTGCGCAATTCACGTGAAGCCAATCAGCTGTTATATTGATCTAATAATCTGAAGCACCAAAGGTCATTTCCCAACTTGACAATGTTTAAACCCAACGGTAACTCGGAAAGAACATTCATTACAATGACACTAAGAGTCAGTATCATTAGCTGCACAGATCTATCAATCAAGCTGTAGTCGAAAGATCAAGTGCTGTTTATAGCAAATCACCAGAATTTTACATTTTTCTTTCTAGCAACGGTTTTATAGCACGAGATCTCATGTCGAGCTTATTAGAAAAATTAATATCTCAAGTGACTTAAGGCTTGTATTTTTTATCCTTAAGGGACCCCCTGCAGAGATTTTTAAGAACCCCATTCTTTCTTGATATAATAACTTTCCTCGGTCATGGAGTTTAAGAGAATAAATAATTGACTTGTTGGATCAAACGAAAGCTCATCGACCATCACGTGATATTCCCTGAATGATGACATCACAAAACATGTTTTTTGAAATGGAGAACGTTTGCAATCAGAAAGTTTGAAAACTTTCGCTATCAAAATGTCCAAAAGGTCCTTTCCAATGTAACTCCGCTTTTTAAGGCATTATCCGTTATATGTCTTGTCAGCTATTTTGACATTTGTTATGTCACGTGACCTGTTTTCCTTAATTGGCGGTTTCCGTTGACACATGGACACGATTAAAAGGCGGCTTTATTAAGCCCTTACTAGGAGTCATAGAAAAAGGAATAACTAAGTTGAATATAATGTGACTATCTGTTCCCCATTTTCGTTGAAAGATTTTAACCGTTATAAGGCAAATGCAAGTCACGTGACTCAAACTTGACAAGAAAAAGTTGATCAAATGGATACAAACGCGAATAACAAAATGCTTGCCAGTTTCATAAAGACTAGATAAATGCTTTTACTTGAAATAAAAATTCACCAAATTATTGGTTGAGTCTGGTCCAAACATGTCAAGGAGATTGCTTAGAAAATTTCCTCTGATATTTATTGGCATCCGTCTGTCTCAAGAGACAATAAGTAGTGCCCGGTTGACATGAGTCGGGTGGTCTGTAGAGCAGCACCTTCTGTGGCTTAACAGGACAATCCTGGCAATCTCTGCTGAAGTTATCACAGATGTAGTCACCTGGCGGCGACTTCAGACTGGTGCAGCTGCCGCTCTCAACTGTCGGCGTTCTCTCTTCGCATGCCACGCCACGCCACGCCTCGACTCTTCTTTCTTCGCCGTTTTTGATTCCTCTGGAGACTACCTGTCTCCAATTGTTGCGATCTGTAGCAGTAATCTCCCAGGAGTCCTCTGGTTCTGAGGTGCACTTAAAATGCTAAGACCGTCACATGTGGCGAAGAAACAGCCATTTCGATATATCGAACTCTTATCGAACTATTCTCGACTATTTCTCCTCTGCGTGAGAGGGTCTTAGTTATGAATTAGGTGACAAACTACAAAAACTAAGAAATCGCGCCATAAGGGTTATCACAAAGTCTGACTGCCTTTCTAGTGCTAACGCCCGTCGTATACTATTGTATGGTATTTTAGCTAATTAATTATCGTATCTATTTTATTACATTAAACTGTAGGTGTCCCCTATTAGTAGAGGGCTTGCCCCTCGGCTGGTTTTTTATCTGACACATAAATAAAGTTTCTATCTATCTATGATGGGATAAAAGCATAGAAGGATGAAGTTATATAAAGTGAAATTAACGTTTAAAACTATGAATAGTGAAACTCTGGAGTACTTGCAAGACTTTTCTAAGCTATTCAACACAAACTTAGAGAAAAAGAAAATAAATAAGTAGTTTTGCCTAAGCTTCGTTCAGATTTTTTAAAACGCAGTTACTGCTACAGTGGAGCAGTGCTGTGGAATAGCCCGGCCACTGAAAATAAAATGATCTAAGACAACAGATCCCCATTTTTTCCTGCTTCCACCTATTGTCAGAGCCACCAAATCTTTTCTCAAGTTCTCTTAAAAATGAGATCATTGCCTAAAGTCCTCCTCGTTAACTCGCACACCGCAAACATGTGAATCAGTTTATTTATTTGTTTGTAACTGATGTTTTTACCGTGGTGATACATACAAGAAGATAACACTTAAGGTGGCTGAACACAGTTTGCACGCGCTCTTCAATTTCAGCTGCTTACGTGAGTCAGCACGTGCAGAGTTTTGAGAAAAACAAACGTGACGCCTATTCAGCGATCATTTTATTTTGCTCGGCGTGGATCGCGAAAGTGTTGTTTTTCGTCTTAAAATCAAACAATTTGTTGTTCGTAAACATGTTTGTCGAATCAATAGATAATTTATAGAACCATTGAAGAAGTACACTGCCTTTTTGGTCGTTTTTGTCTTTGGATCGAGAACCTTGACCAAAAACTTGTGACTTGATATCAGTTAGCGACTTTCCTCGGAAATGTGCTGATTTCTACGGAACCACTCGTTAGAATTTCACGAAATTTGGCACAATAATAGTTCCGAATATGCCGAACTCACCTGCCATCAGAAATTTGAAATCTAGCAGAGGAGATTTTTGCCGAAACGCAAACATATTAAACCACAAATTACGGAAGATCCCTCTGTTAAAATTACATGAGACCAGTGTTAACATGCGAATATTTTTACGAGTTTACTGGAGACAAGTGATGGACAAAATCTAACGACTAGATTTTCTGAAAATAAACGAAACCAAATATTGCAGGCTAATTTACAATCCACCGTGTTGCCATGGCAACACCCTAAAAGCTCAACAAAAATATCAAAATATATAGCTTGTTGCTTAATCGTATGCCTCACCAATTTTGGGCGCTCAGACGTAAGTAGTTTTAAAATGACAATGAATGACGCATAGGTACAGTGAAACTGTGTTCAGCTACCTTAACACGACCCTTTTTTTATCCCCAGGCCCGAATGCTCATAGGCAGTATCACATAAGAACTGGATACTAATCTACTATATTCCGAAGTTTCTGCTTTCGATTTGGACGAAATGTTAGGTCTGTCTGCAGGGCATTCAAGTACTTTGAAAACACGTTAAATTGATGGCCCAGCAACACTTGACAAGAGATTGATAACCCTACCCTTCTGCTTTAATTTAACTATGTAGTACACTGAAATTACAAAATACGACCTCTAGTGATACATTTGCTCACGAATTCGTCGATTTCTACAAATACAGAGACCTTTCACGATGATTACACCACAATTTATTAGATCAATTGCTTTCATTGTAACAGCCAGTCACCAGAAAAGCAATGAAAAGAGAGAGATAGAGCAGAATTGATGTAAATTCACAATCACTTTTTTTTTTTTTCACAATCACTTTTGTTTACCGAAGCGTAAAATATTTCGGATACATATTTGCATTTGTACTGAAGTGTCTCAGTGAATACCCAGGGGCACCCAACGAATCTGTTCCTCACTTTATCTGTTCCCCAGCAGAATTCTTGCTGGCTGGCAAAATGTTCTGTACATATTTTTTTAATTACCATTTTTGCGCTGGTTGACTTGAGAAAAGAGTCGCAAGAACAAACTGTGCTGGCTAACTTGAGCAGATCGAAAAGAGACTGGATCGAAGAAAATCGGAGGACACTTTGAGGCTTAAAAGGGTTCAGCTTCGTGGTAACAAGACGGCAGTAAATGTACAAAACAATAAACAAAAAGCTTCTTCAAATAGTTTTCCATTAGTGTTTCATTGGCCCCTTTTGATGACTTTTTGATGGCTGGGAAACGGCCATTTTTTTATCCAGCTCATTGGCTGGGAATTTCCCTATGTGTTATGCTGGGGAAAAGGAACAGATACATTATTCCCAGCAACTTAGAAGAACACCTGGAAATGCTTTTATATCATTTATTTTAATTTATTTGAGTAAAATAATACATTTTACCAAAGATTGTTCGTTGGGTGCCCCTGAATACCGGGTGTATAATCATACGTTTATCGTTCTGTTAGGACTTTTTATAATGCTGGTAGCGCACAATTAAGGTGTTCGTATGTTAGTTTTAATTTCTATATCTTTTAGTGGCAAAATGCAACGTTCGTTGCATTGAAAAAAAAATCGACGAGTTAAAAAATGATATGCGATCCTGTCAATTCGGTCAAACAAGCAGTAAAATAGAAAACCGCGGGTCTGATGGAGAGAGGGGTGGGGGCGTCTGGACCCCCGGATCCTCCCCCTGGATCCGCCACTGAGAAATGGTTGAAGAGTAATGATTTACGGAGAAAATGATTTAAGAGAACAGATCCCGCATTTTCTCTTGCTTCCACTCCTATTATTCTATTTCATGCTTTATTACACTACACTATTGTAAATAGATGTTTTTATATTTGTATTGTAAAGCGCGTGAGAGCATCTCCTTATGAAACACTATTATTATTATTATTATTTTATTATTGTTATTATTATTATTATTATTATTATTATTAAATCTTTTCTCAAGTTTAAGAATGAGATCATTGCCTAAAGTCCTCCTCGTTGTCCCACACAGCAAACATGTAAATCAGTTTTGTTATTTGTTTGTAACTGATGTTTTTACCGTGTTACATGTAAAATAAAGTATATGTAGGTATGAAGGCATATCTCCTTGAAACACGGTCGAGCCCAAATCATACCCTCCAGAAGGACGTCGGACATCTTAGCTTTCAGTCGAGGTTCGGGGTAGCAGTTTATATAGTTAAATTTAGGCTAAGCAACCCGAGAAGCTAGATGGTACAGTCGTACGGTAGGCTATGTAAGCCTAAGCCTAGCTGAGGACACAGGTTCAATCCTGAGTGGGGATTTTAGATTTTCTTTTCTACACTTCAAAATTTATTGAAAATATACTAACGAGAAGTCCAAGGACTACTGCAGAGCTGATATACAACGAGTAAATATATTTCAGTGAAACAATATTTCAGCTGGCCAGACCAGCCTTCTTCAGGTTATAAGATGTTACTGAAATATCGTTGTATATTTGCTCTGCAGTAGTCCTTGGACTTCTCGTTAGTATATTGATTCATTTTAGCTGATTAGGTCTCCTCCTGTGAGATCCAACGAAACACAACAGGATCTTCGTCCAGGTTTCTGCAGTTCAACAAGTTTATTGAAAATAAAATTCTAAGCGTCGACATTACGTTATATAAGTCTCAATAAGGTGTCCGACGTCCTTCTGGACGGTTTATTTAGGCGCAACCTTGAAACACGCGCCCCTTTTATCCCCAGGTCTAAAGCTCTGGAACAGTATCACATAAGGACTAGGTACTAATCTTTCAATATGCCGAATTTCAGCTTTCGATTTGGACGTGTCTGCAAGGAAATAGGCCATTTGCACGATGGCGTCATTTGACTACAACTACCAGAATTCATTTCGTTTTTCCTTTCTTATTTAAATTTTGTAATCCCAGTGAGGTTTAAATAACAATGACCCTTATTTGCACTAGGCTTTTACACAAGTTGCTCGGATATCTCTCAAAAGTTGCCCCAAAAATTTTCAAAAGTTGCCCAAAAGTTGCTCATTTCACGAAAACTCAAAAAAATCAGTTTCTACTAAAAAGTTGCTCGAAAGGCCAAAAGTTGCCAAAAAGTTGCCGAGCAACTTGTGTAAAAGCCTAATTTGCACTACAAAACAAAAAACTGAAGGATTGTGGTAATTGTAGTCATATGACGTCATCGTGCAAGTGGCCTATTTGAGGTCTTTGAAAACACGTTCAACTGATGGCCAGCAGGAATTGACAACAGAGTGATATGTAAGTATGTCTAATACTTCTTAAAGCGTTTTAACTTTTTAGTACACTGAAATATATAAGCGATGGTGAAAGCAACTGCGATCGTTTATGCTGAAACTTAATAATTCTTCATCGTAGACATCAAACAAGTGCACCAAGTACAACATAACACAAGTAGCGTCACTTGAACTAATACATTTGTTCGCGAATGCGTCGATTCCTACAAATAACACGACCTTTTACGATGATAGGACCACAATTTATCAGCTCGATTCCTTGCTTTCGTTTTAACAGCCAGTCATCATAAAAGCGATGCATAAAGAGAGAGAGCAGAGATGATATAAATTCACAATCACTTTTGTCTGCCGGAGCGTGGCATATTTCAGATACATATTTGCATTTGTACTGAAATGTTTCGAATTCATTCTCAGTGAATACCGGGTGTATAATCAAACGTTTATTGTTCTGTTAGGATTTTTTATAATGCTAGTAGCGCACAATTCAATAGGGTGTTCGTATGTCAGTTTTAATTTCCATATCTTTTATTGAAGAACACTCCTTAGGGTAGCTATTAAACTTAGATAAATTAAAGCATCACACTGTATAAACACGAACTTATTCAGAGTGATTTCATTGATGGTTACTGATCTGAAGGAAATGTGGGACTTTCGAAATGTATTGGTTTCGTTAGTTAAAATCTAAACGTGTTCTGCAGGTACAGACAATGCTATGCTGATTTGCCTGCAGTAGTTGTTATCAAAAGTTAATTGTACTTCATTTTGTTTGTTTTGCCGTAGCCTTAGGGTGCTCTCAAACTGCGTAACGGTTTGTTTCCTTTACATTCCAGACCATTCCAAGGAAATGCTTGAGGTTAAACAATTGAATTTTAACAGGAAAACCAGGTTCGCGTCTAAAAACCGTCAAACTTGATGATTTTAAGGGTACAGTCGGGTAAATAGCTAGAGCAAAACCCTTCAAATCCCCGAAATACGCTATTTTCAGTCATAAGGATGATAAAACACAACGGCGAAAAGATTTCGCTAATTGTGAGAGTTAATGTACATCTCTTCCAGAAATATTTATTCCCAGATTAAACTAACCTTTTAATAAACGACGTTCTAGATTTTCAAAGAAACCCATAGAATGGCGTCTGGAGGTTGGGTGGCAGAGCTTGATAAGAAAGAACACAAAAACTGGGTGATGGTTGGTTGCGCCCTGAACATAGCCAAAAATGGAATTACACCAAAAATCCAAAATGAAATGGAAACTTGGTACCAGTCCCTCATTACCAGTCCTCCGCTCAAATCACTTCCGTCATGCACTTGTGCACCTCGAGCTCCAAAGTGTACCACTTGTGTCACGTGGGAGTTGGAGCTGACACGTCATCACATGTCTCCGCGACCAAGGATTTGCTGGAATAACAGTGATAGAAAACAGTGGGGACTTCCGACTAGGGCCTGGGAAATAGCCAAAATCTTTATGCCAACCCTTGGAAGTCGAAAAATGGACGTTATCGATGCCGAGACTACAGACATTGGTGGCCTGCTGAATTTGTTGGAATTGTGCCCTTTCATCAATCCCCCGTTGAGTCGAGCAGTTTTGAGTTTAGCTAGAGACAAGTGCAGGAATCACTGGGCGCATGCTCCAAAGCAAGAACTTCAAGATGCTGATGTCCCAATCATATTTGGTCATCTGAATAGTCTGCTGAGTGATCCAGTTTTCATTTCTGACAAAGTGGCTCAAACAGCGTCAAAAGATTTGCAGGATTTGTTCCATCACAGTCTGGTAAACGTCAGGGATTCTGAAATTGAAGCTCTTCTTTTATTGCGTCAGTCACTTGTAGCCGATCTGACAAAATGCCAAGATGAGTTAATTGATGTTCAGGATCAAGTTGTACAACTTGATGCGGAGATAAAGAAGTTCAACAAGGTTGCCCAGCAAGATTTATGTGAAGTAAAAGAACAAGGTGATTTGAACAGAGAAGAGATTGGCAAGCTAAGTACAAAATTGAGCAAAGTTGAAATCGCTGTCCATAACGATTTATCAGAAGTACGAGAACAAGGGGACCTGAACAGAGAAGACATTGGCAAGCTGAGACAGCAGCTCCAAACGAAGTTGACAGAACTCGAGGAAAACCTGTCGAATGGCATATCCTCAATATTGAATGCTGTTGATGATTTCAACAGACAACTGAATAAGAGAGACGACCTGGAAAAAGCCTTCGAGGTTATACATGATGACGTGGAAGTGATGAGAAATAGCGTACAGAACGTCGTTTTCGAACTAACAAAAATACACTCTCAGGTGGCAAACTTTGAAACCAACCTCGCAAGCGTCAAATGTGGAGTACAGGAAATAGCCAACAAGGCCGCTAGTAACAAGAACATGATCTCCGGTTTACAAAGGGATGTCATGGAAGTCAAGGAAGAGGTGGATACCTTGAAAGAGAATGCATCCCAAGCAGAGGACGACGATGATTGTGAAATTTTGTGCACCGCACCACGAAGGTTAACATCGTTCACGGGTCGCAAGTCAGCTCTGGAATGGCTACAAAGGAACCTTGTCTTGGAGGTTGTTGAACATGATCCAGGAGCAAACTGTTGTACTAAAGCAATCTGCGGCCTTGGAGGTTGTGGCAAGACTTCTCTGGCTGTAGAATTCGCTTGGACCTTCAAAAATCGCTTCCCAGGTGGCGTTTTCTGGATCAACGGGGAAAGTGACGAAAATATAAAGAAATCAGTTGTTGAGATACTTGCTCTTAGGAACATGCCAGCCTCAACAACCGAGAATATCGATGACACCTTAAATAGATTCCTGACTTGGTTGTCCAAGAAGGAACTTCCATGGCTTCTTGTCGTGGACAATGTAGACGAATTACAAGATCGAGTGTGCCCCACAGGTGTTAAGAAGATATGCAAAGAACCTTGGCAAAGAAATGGTAAATCACTGAAACACGGCCACATACTTCTAACAAGTAGACGAAACGCAAAAGATGCAAGCGTTTTCTTGGAGCTCTCAAATAATGATTGTTTGGAGTTGCAGTGTTTCAGTGAAGAGGAAGGCGCACTGTTCCTAATGCAAAGAACCAGTCTTGGAGGAGAATCTATCAAACCAGAAGCGACTTGTCTGGCGAAAAAACTAGGAGGACTTCCACTAGCCCTCGAGCAAGCAGCAGCATATATATCTGCCAGTCCTATTTCACTGAGTTTCAAAGATTACTTAGACAAGTATCAAGCTGTTAAGATGCGTCTCTTGATGCAACAGCCTATTACAGCGCTTAGTATGGAAGCACAGCATCGGTTATCGGTCCACACAACTTGGGAGATGAATTTTGAATATGTAAAAGAAAAATCACCAGCTGCGGCCAGTATGATGCGTGTTGCGGCCTATTTAGCATCTGAGAATGTTCCCGTTGACGTTATTAATCCTGGTTCTCCTGAATTAGATCAAGAGGAATTGAGAGAAAGTGCGCGTTCTAAGATTGGCATTTCTGCTCTCCTCAAAGTACTGTCAAGTTATTCCCTTTTCTCAGTCGATCATCAATACAGAGTGTTTAGTGTGCATAAACTTGTTCAAGAAGTAGTCAGAGAGAGTCTTACTGTATCCCAGAAAAAAGAGGCAATGGTGGCAGCCACTCGACTTCTTCATTCAGCATTAGTAGCAAACAGTGAGCCTTGTTTCAAACTATCAAAACATGGTAAATTGGTAAATCTGTCAGAATTGAATGAAAAAGAAAGAAATATTCTTGTCGCCCTTGTGTTGAATTTCCACAAGTTAAAAAATCACATGGAGGTCGAAATTAATTCATCAGAAGGAAATTTGGCCCATATTCTTTACAATGGTGACACCATCAAGTTGTGCCATTTAGTGTGCAGTGTAATTAGTAACAATGTATTTTTTAGCAGTTTAAGAGCTGAAATCGATGATTTTCAGCTGAAATCTGCGAAAAGGTGTGGCAATCTGGATCCAAATTTCCTTCTCGAGATGATGGTTTCCACATGTCTCAGTAACAGAAATTGTCCGGATAGTGAGAAGTACGAAGAAGCGAAGAAGCTGGCCCAAGAAATTAACTGTACTGAAGCTGTCTGAATTGGAAAAGTCTGGTATTGTCATCAAAGACGATGTCAAATATAAAGTTCTTGAACACATGGCTTCCTATTACGCGTCAGAAGGGCAATGGAAGAAAAACTACGAAGCTTTGTTGGAGCTTGAGGGCTTGTCATTGAGTGATGAGAAGTTTGTGTACCTGCAGATCGGTATAGCAAGAGCCGAAAATTACATGTCGGCTAGTAATGTTCAGTGTGTTCTCAGGCGTTACAAGAAGGCCCTTGAGCGTGCCAGAGACATTTATCCTTCTGACCACCCTGAGCTGTTACGTGTTTTACAATTTATCACATGTCATTTCCAAGAAGGTGGTAAGCTACCTGAGGCGCGCAAATACGCTAAAGAAACGTTACAAATTGCCAAAAGACAACCACCTGCATCCGACTATTACATAAGGGGAATAACGAGCTCTCTTTCCGTTTTGTGTAGCTTCGACCCTGACAGCGCTGAGGATACACTTCTTGGTGTTTTGAAAGACAGATGGCCTCTCGTGTACAGACGTATTCGAAGCAGAGGAGTTGACGATGATATGGACACCAGTGAAGGTATAGTTGACAAAAGCAGCCGTGACCATGCAGCCATGGTTCTAGAGGGATTGATGCAATGTTTCGTTGTTATTTCGAGTTTTCGCGCTCAACCTAAAAACAATAAGCTTAACAAAATGAAAGAAACATTTTACCGAAGTATTGCAGAGATGTTATTGTCACTTCAAAAGAAAATGTATGGAGAGTGCCACCCAAAAGTGAAAGAGGCTTACGAGTTCCTTGCAAAAGTATACGAGGTGTTTGGAAATCAGAAAGAGGCCGACAAGCTTGAAAAACAAGCAATGCAGTGCAACGAGAAACCAGTATACAACCCCTATTTTACAAGAACTCAATGTGATTTGAATGTTATTCAAGCTAGAAAGTACAGAGACTTTGCTAACAATCTGTTCAAGTCAGGAGATTATTCAAAGGCACTAGAGATCTATACTGAAGCCTTAAACCAATGCCCGAACGATGCCAAGTTGCTTACTAACAGAGCAGCGGCGTACGTGAAACTTTCGGAACAAAGTCGGGCTGCGGAAGAGCCACAGAAACTTCTTGAAAACGCTCTTCAAGACACGGATAAGGCAATAACTGCAGATCCTTCTTGGGTGAAAGGCTATTATTGGAGGGCTGCTTGTCTCGCTAAACTCGGACAAAGAGGCCCATCACTTGCTGCAGCTGCAGTTGCCAAGCATCAGTTTTCATCAGAGTGCCCTCAAATACCTGCAGTTGTGGAGAAATTTGGATGCTACAATGCAAGGATCGTGACCACAGTCGAAGTTCTTCAACACGCTACCGAAAGAGCGGAGAACAATCTTGTGATTTTGGTTCAGGATGGGAGGTATGAGCTACCCAAGCCCTTAAAAGCTCCGACGAATGCCGTGATAGTTGGCCTTGACAAAGTCCAAATAACCTGCACGAAAGGTGTTCCACTGCAAATGGATAAAACCGTTTACATCGAGAACATTACACTATCACCTACAATGGAGTCCATCACGAAGTTGAAAGTGAAAGCTAAAGAATGGCTCGATTGTGGTGAATTGGACAAGGCCTTGTCTCTTTACAGTAATGCATTAACCACATGTCCAAACAATCCACAGCTTCTAACAACCAGAGCTTCGACTTACTTGAAATCTGCCGAGCAAAAGAAGGACATTCCGTCTGAGCGGAAGGCGTTATTGGAGCTTGCATTAAAAGATTGCGAAGCTGCCATCAAAGCTGATCCTTCTTGGCTGCTTGGGTACTCCACTAAGGCAGCAGGTTTGGCTGAGCTAGACAGAAAAAATCAAGCACTGGTCGCCGCTGCAGTGTTTAAGCACTTGAGCTCCGGTCGGGACGCTGCTGTAGTTTCTCGACGCTATGGAGGGTTGCAAATACATGTTGTTGAAAGCTCAGACGAGCTTCGCTGTGTTCTTCAAGGTATCACAGAGCTCAAGGGAGTAAATCAAGTTGTTTTGATCAAAGATGGCGAGTACGTTGTGGAAAAGAGTGTTCAAATTAAACCACCGATAGTTGTTGCTGGTCTGGGGAAAGTAACAGTATCGTGCAATACCGGACCACCTTTTCATTTTACGAAAGAACACTTTGTAGAAAATGTGGAACTTTGTGGAGACTGGGACAACCAGTCTGAATCACAAGAGAGTGCGAGCTTAAACGATGATCATGATCAACCAGAACTGATATCTTTGGCTGCACCTTCAGGGTCAACAGTCAACAGCGAGTGCAAGGTGAACTAACAGGAACTAAGAACGAGAGTTGTACTCAAAGTAGAATTGTTACAATTCATATATCTTGATGGTGTTCCAAAAGCAACAAGAACTAGAAACATTTTTAAGGACCGGTTATGAAATACGGAATGAGGGATGGGTAAAATTCTAAATTTTGGGAACTTTCGGGCCCCATTTCAACGGGCTCCCATTTTAACGGAATCTAATTTAGGCTTAAAGTATCATTTTGTAACGGACTTGGCTCTTACCTCCAAAAGAAAGAAGCCTTAATTATCTTAATGAATATTTCTTATGATCAGAAGCTATACGCCGTTTAAAATTCATTGTGTCTAATGGTTTATTTCAAAGTGTTTTGTTGATCAGATAAAATCAGTTAGACCATAATCCTGTTAGAGTAGTCCCCTAACCTGAATGGTTGGAATTTTCTAGACTCCCGTCCATTTGGGTTTGGGAATGAAAGGGTTAAAGTGCCCATAACACAAGTTTTTATATTTTCTCACCTGAATCGAAATGTCACCCAAGGACTTTCTGGGAAAAAATTTTGCGACTTGCACAAAACGCGATTTGGTAAATAATGTTATAAAAAAATGTTTGAAAGATGTTGACTGCTTAGTTCTTCAACATTGTCACTTTCCGATTCACTAAAGCTTTCTTCTGTCGATGACATAGCCAAACAACATACGTTCCTGAATCTACGTCACAATGTGAGCCTGTCGGCCTAATCAGCGGGGCGAGTAGGCCGCAAACATATTGGATTTTAAAGATAATGAAACAATTATAAAACAATCTTGTTTAATCCAAATTGTAAAATTTTTTCGTGGAAGGTCCTTGGGTGACATTTCGGTTCAGTAAGAAAATTAAAAAAAAAATGGGTTGTGGGTACTTTAAGGAACGTAAGGATGCTTTTAGCCACACGAGTTTCTCGGCTCTTCTTTAGCTCAGACGCTACGCGTTGTCGTTGTGACAACATATATTATCGTCTTCTTGAAAAACTAAGTAGTTCGAATTTAGTTGATGTTAAACATTTCCGATGCGGGGTGGGGAATTGCATATCTCTTTTCGTATACCCATTGATGAGGAATAGGACGTCAAGATAAGATAATGGCAAATTCCTGGGGAGGGACGGTGAATTGAATCATGCATGAGCATACCCATCTCTGTGTGATCATCCAGCCTGTTCCAGGCGTTCAGATAGTGGGGAAAGCACGAATCCCGAGTTGGGGAAGGCGCGAAGAAAAGCGAGCGAAAAAAAGCGGTTAGATTAGGGAGAGGAAGCGAGGGAACCCGCATTTTTTTCGCTCGCTTTTCTTCGCGCCTTCCCCAACTACTAGCGCTTTTCCCACTATCTGAACGCCTGGAACAGGCTATGTGATCATCATGTTCTCTTGTAGAAGCGTTGAATGTAGTGGCGAGGATACTAGCCTAACGCACCCCACAATCAGGTTATATTCTCTCCCCAGATTTCCCTCGCCATACTATTTGAATTTGACAATGGCGCGGTGCGGTACTATGATTGGCTAAAACTGCATGATTTAATCAGATTTTAGTCCATAGAAAAGCGTGTGTCATTGATTCGAAGTGCGTTCCTCAAACTTAACTTTCAAAAACTTCAGTTGGATGAAAACGTTTTTGACGAACAACAGTGAAACATTTTCTGTGAACTATATAAGAATATAGACGAGTGTGATTTTGAATTAAAAGACAACGAAAAGTTATCAAAACTCGTTTTTGCTTCAATCTTGTGCGATAAAGCATATAAAGTAGGCAAGCCATGTATTATATTGTCATAAAACACATTGGCTCGTGTTGTCTACATTTCCTCGGGTTCTCGAATGCATGTTAGTTATGGTTATAATAGAGCAGTTCTCAATTGAGTGTCGAAAGTAATTCGTGTTGCTTTGGTTAAGCATTGCTACGCTTTGTGAATTGTGATTGGCTAAAACATCTCGCACCACATTCTCAACCAATCAGAAGTAAAACCAAAACCAATCGTGAGTTGCTTGCACGCGCTTTCTCGCGATTGGGGCCGGCGAAATGTATTTGCTTTGAGTGCTGATGGTTCATTTGATTGTCTGTGTCCGTTTGATTGGCCAGAATAATTACTTTGGTTTTGGTTTTACGACACTCAAGTGAAAAGCGCTCTAATTTAATACATAGTTTGTACTTCTTTGTTCGATAAATGCCGTGGCTGCCTTATCACATTCTTTTGATAGAAATGGAATTGGTGCTCACACTTGCAAACATAAAAGGGAAAAAATTGAAAAGGGCGACATTTGATTTGACCACCGGAATTTCAAGTTTTACTTGTCAATAATCCCGCACACTATAGTTCCTGGTATTTCATGTATGCTACCATGATTGTCTCCTACAATTAACTCAAATCAACGCGAATCGAGGAACGACAATAAACCTGGCAATGCGCACAAGAATAAGAGCGAACATAGACTTGAAAAAACAATTTCTCCCCAGTCTAGAATAATAAGTGTATATCAAAATTTACGCAGACATTTT
Source organism: Cladopsammia gracilis (assembly GCA_022457155.1). Classification (NCBI taxonomy): domain Eukaryota; kingdom Metazoa; phylum Cnidaria; class Anthozoa; order Scleractinia; family Dendrophylliidae; genus Cladopsammia; species Cladopsammia gracilis. The sequence goes on from JAJGOT010000425.1 coordinate 205,439, forward strand.
GGATCACTTTTAGTTGCGATGCCAGGGAAATTAGAGCTGCGAAATGCAAATCTGGTTTTGTTTACAAAAGATCGTTTTCTAGACCAATTCTTGAAATAACAAACACAGGAAAAAGGGCAGCAAATTCTCTCAGTTTAAAGTTTTATTAAAATATCTATTAGATTACTCTCAACAGAATACTCGGCCGATTTTCAACGACATAAATCAAGACTGCTACCGCGGTCCGCAGTCCATTATTTACATAACAACTGTAACTGACTCCACAACGAAACAAAAGTGCTTACATTCACGCACGCAGACGGACGGTTACTTCACATCCCTGACCTCCACAACGAAACAAAAGTGCTTACATTCACGCAGACGGACGGGTACTTCACATCAACAATAGAAAATTACATTCACACGGAGGGGACTGGGTACTGCTAACAAGATCGAGTATCAGAACAGAATTAGGATGGCTTCCCTGTGCGGGCAGCAATAAGTAATACTTCTAAAGGCAATTCTGCTTTAACTTTGTAGTACACTGAAATAAGCAACGTGAAAACAACTGCGATCCCTTTCGATGAAGTTCAAGTTAGTATCATTAGTATTCATCGAACGAGTGCACCAGCTACAACATAACTTACTCTTGTAGTGATACATTTGCTCGCGATTTCGTCGATTCCTACAAATACGAAGACCTTTCACGATTAGTGTTTTTTTAAAATTCCATTGTGTGCTGCAATAACAAAGGAGATTGAAATAATTAATGTATTACGTCCATGCGAGGCTAAACGTGCACATTGCATAATGTTGTGTTTTTTTTTTTCGGAAAGGCCTATTCGGTTACCCCTTACTTGTTAACTTTTTAATTGTAAATAGGATCATGTATTGCCTTTGAAAAGCCCCTTGAGAAAGTCAATAAAGTATGTATGTATGTATGTATGTTCCTGACTCTCGAGGAGAAACAAAATGCTAAATAATGGATTTGATGGATTTGAAGGAATTTAGGTTTGTACACTGTGTGCTGTTTTTGAAAAAACCCTTAGCATTATTTGATGGTCATTCCAAAAGCAAAAGGCAATCGCCCATGATCTTTCCTCTCCCCACCATGTGTACCGACACACTCCTCACTCCTTCACTCTTGCCCCCCCCCCCCCCCCCCCCCCCCCCCGCCCCCCGTCCTATAACAGCTCATGAGCAGTGTGACATAAGGACTGGATACTGGATCAAAGTTATACCGAAGTCCGCTTTCGCTTCGGTCGAAGTGCGGTGGTGGGGATTTTGGTAGCAGATTGTCAGCTCTGAAAGCACGTTTAAGTGTCCAATGAAGAGTTGAGAGGAGCGTGATATGTAAGTACTACTAAACGAAACATTTCTGCCTTAAACTACATCCAAATCAATAATACTGCGACAGTAAATTTCAAGCCTTCGTATGGACGTCTCCAATTTCCATTGCTTCACGCTCAGCCCATAAATTTCCGCTTTCGCTTCAGTCGAACAAGTCATGGAGATGTTTCCAGCATATTGTTTCCCTCTGAAAGCTTGTTAAAATTTCCCAGCAAGAGCTTAAAAGAGAGTGATATCTACGAACTATTTAGTTAAACACATAAAAATTTTAACCCACTACGGTTAACTAGACCTAACATGATTTATACCGCTCTTGAAAGACTAGAAAACAGCCGTGGACAGTTGTTTCGTCAGGTCTAGGCTAGGTAACCGTAGTGCTGTATTTCTAAGAGATTGCAGAACCCATGTATGGGTTATTTTATATAAGGAGAGGATGGTATTGGCCATTCCCTGTTTTTTCTGGCCACAGCACTGACATTTATTGAGAGTTGGCCACTTGCACCTTTGTGAATAAGAATGTGTAGCAGCACATATGTGATAAGGTGGTGTCATTATGCGAACTAAACCGTATTGACAAACACGAAACAAGCTGTCCATGAATAAGTTTGTAATTTATTAGTATTCATCAAATGATACAACATACTGAAACATTAGCACGCGAATGTTCAGATTCATACCTAACAATAATTAAAACCCATGGGGCCATCACTATCATTTCGCCATCATTTAAGATCAATTACATGTTTGCATTTGTTCTGAAAGGTTTTGATTTCATTCTTAGATCTTACCAAGGTAAATTATAGGTTGTTTTTATATAGCTCAAAAAATGAACTCTCAAAAGAAAATCGCGTAGTATCAATAATTAGACTGGCGAAGAAAACAAACAAGATTTGTTGAGATAGCATGGTTGGTTGAATGTGCTATAGCACAGTTTGAAGAAACTGAAAATTTCTATATTTTATTTTTAGCCAGTCTTTTATCACTGACACCTTTCAGCCCAAAATCGGACTAATTTCGTGTGACTCTTCAGTTTATCTTGACAACCCAAGGGAGACTTGAGATCAAGTGTCTGGCCTTCAGAACTGACACATCAACGACTAGTACATGCGTCCCGACGTGCGCCTTATTACATAATGTTCTATGTTTTAGGGTGCTCTCCCTTTCATTCCTTTGTTGAAGTTATTCGTCTATAATCCTGTAATCCTCGAATCATCAAAGCACGAAGGAAATTACAGTTGAACCTCTCTAATACGGACACCGAAGGGACCGAGCAAAGTGTCCGTATTGGAGAGGTGTCCGTATTATAGAGGTCACCACGATGACGTCACTTTTATGACTCCACTGACAGTTTTTGTTCAGTAACTAAAAACAGGCCTACACTCGTCTTTTAACTGCATCTAAATTGATTAATATACAGCTTTGAGACACTGTCTATCAGTAGTGTACTACATTGTAAAATTCTTAGCTACATAAGGTATACGAATCACTGTTTTAAAACGAAACGAACTACAACGCAATGCTGCATGTGAAAAAGTAATATAAAGTAAACGTCTTTCGATATATTTTTGTAACCACAAACAGGAAATTGTATTACTTACTTAAACTATCATCACCTGATCACCGGAGTGTCCATAATAAAGAGGTTAATTTTTTTAATATATGAATTTGCTCTCTGGGGCCGAGATTTAGTGTCCGTTGTCCGTATTAGAGAGGGTCCGTATTATAGAAGTATTTTTTAAGGAAAATATGTGAGAATTTTGTCGGGACATAGGAAACTGTCCGTAATAGAGAGGTGTCCGTATTAGGGAGGTGTCCGTATTAGAGAGGTGTCCGTATTAGAGGGGTGTCCGTATTAGAGAGGTGTCCGTATTAGAGAGGTGTCCGTAATAGAGAGGTGTCCGTATTAGAGAGGTGTCCGTAATAGAGAGGTGTCCGTATTAGAGAGGTGTCCGTATTAGAGAGGTGTCCGTAACGAGAGGTTTTACTGTATTGAAAATCTATATTCCAATTTCATAACTACAATATTTTGACTTTCAATGGAGAAAAATATATATTTCCGATCTTTCTTCTATTACTCTTCTGCGTTAAAAAATCACAAAGCTCAGCGGAGAAAATTCTTTGAGATGTTGGGCGTGTACAGTTATAGACGGAAATCAGTAAAAACTAAAATTATTTCCGGAATGTTTACTATCTTTTCTGAGGCTGTAGCTTGTTGGGACTTTAGACCTGAATTCCTGTGATCTTATTTCTTGGGGTATACAGCTATTTCAATTAACGTTGTCGGATCAACAATAGGGAGCTAAAGCAACTACGACAACAACACCAAGGATTCTTTCTGTATAAACTACTTTGCAGTTCTTCCAATTTGTCTAGTTTGTCTAACGTGACTGGATTGTCCAGGAGCTTGAGGTGGCTCAGTTGTTATTTCGAGCGCACTCGTCTATGACAAACTTTGTCTCATAACTTTTCCGGCTCTAAAGCGATGCTTCTAAAACTTTGCGAAACCTTACAGCTATTATTCCTCGCGAAGCGAGGGCCGAAGGCCCGAGCGTAGCGAGGTTAATAAATTTGGCGGCCGAAGGCCGCTCGGGTGCTCGGGTCTCGGGAGCTGAGCCGCGCGCAATCGAGCGAAAAGTTTATATATATATATATATATACTGAAGATGTCGTGCAGTTGCCTAGCAACAAAAATCGCGACCGCTGACAATGGCGCGCTCTTATGTTTATTCATGGGGCGGCCGGGCTGACGGTTGGGAGCTGGAAGCCTATCCCATAATGTCTCATCACGTGACCTCGCATTTGCCATTGATCGCCGAGGCAAGCAGTGGCTGTCAAGACACCCTTTTCAAGGCCTCTTGTCTGTCAGTCTTCTTTTGTCAGGATTTGCAATGTCAAGAAAACTTCTCTTGCAACGAACAGATACATGCTTTCAAAAATTTGTTTGAAGGATGACACGACAAACGAAATTTGCGCGCGCTTGAACGCGTAAGCATCCAACTGCTTGTCCACGCATATGACGACACTCTTGCACTGTGTTAACCAAATAAGTGCTCTAAAAAACTGAAAACCTTTGGGAAAAAAGTTCTTCTCTTAATAGCTATTTGTTTTATCCACGGTTTTATCTAGACACAGAAGTTCTGATGTCAACGACAGGAAAAACTGTAACTGACGCGTACAGCTAGCTTGTACGCGCGATATAGCGCGCGATATAGCGCGCGCATATATTTAATTTTACTGCGTGTTTTGTACTGATTTGAGCTTTCAGCACTGATGCATTTGCCAAGATTTTTTCCGCTATAACCTTTGTTCAAGACGGCTTTTGAAAATACAATGTAACCCTTTTTATACTCATTTACTTGAACTTGCTTCGGTCTAAATTCGTTTTATTCCTCAAAGAATTTTCATATTCAACTCTGCAAACGTGCGCGAATTTCCTAAATCAGCTCGCCGTCAATTCAAATCATTGACTGAAAGTACCCACACTTTGATGGTTTTATTCAGCTTGAAAAACCTGGAGGGATCTGGAGGGATCTGATGTTTTAAGTCGTTATGATATAAAGAAATACGTTATTAATGTTAAAATGCTAGTGATGCTTCGATTAAGAAGGAGGTACAACTGCACTTTCCTGGTATTTTCGGGGATGATCGCCATTTTCCTGCGAGCGGAAAATGATATTTTCTAAGGACGAGAAACGAGGATTAAACTAAGAAATATAAATGAAATTCTTGCATTGTAGTTCTTTTCTGTTACCAACGAACTATTTCTCTGATTCCCAAGTCTCCCATAATTAAAACCATAAAATGAGACTACCGGCAAAATCACCAAAATATGAGATTTTACAAGAAGTTTGTTTATTCGCTTCAAATGTTGCCGGTAACTCGTTGCGTTGCATCATGGGATAGGCTTCCAACCCCCCCTGCTCTCGGTGAAACACGACCAATTTCTGATGCAAATGAGAAAGAACAGCAAATACAACAACGCTGGATTGACCAAGTGGCTGGAAATCCTTTCTCGAGAAGATTAACCACCGAAACTCCGCTGGAGCGAGAACGGCAACTTGAAATTCAACGCGATTGAGTAACGAAGAAACAACGACAGCATCAGTTACAAAGACTTCGAACAGCCTGACAAAATGCCTCCATTAGAATTCTGAACGAAACCGATCAGAAGAGGCGACACCGACTGGAAGTGTTAGACAAAATGATTCTGTTTATAGACGCAACGAGAGCAAACACTGAGCACAGGAAAGGCTCAAAGAAGAAGAACGATTACAAAATCTAGCTCAAATCACCGCACTTTAATCCGCTCTTTAATGCTCTTCAATTGAAACAACCTACATTTAAAAGCAAGCAATCTTAAGCTTATATACAACCCTCCATAAATTATTGATTTCAAGTAGCTGAACAACTGACACGCAGATCATAAGAGGATATTTTTCAATATAAAAAATTAGTACTCAAACACTGGAAACTATTGTCTTAGTACATGCTGTAAATTGATCATTATCGATTTTCTCGCATACATTGCTTATGATATTTGCAAAGAATATGTTGCTTCATCTTGAATATTTATGTTTAACTTTTGTAATCAATTTCGTAATTCTCATGACCTGTATCCTATTAACTCTTGCAATCTCAACCATTCAAGCGAATAGTGAATTGAATTAGCAATTATTTGATACACAGTACATAGAACAACAGCTACAGAAGTGTGTAAAGGGAACAGGTTAATTTTGGGAGATAGCACTCACAAACTTCAAAAAGGCCCACATCGCTAAAATTTTGCAGTGCATCCTCCCCCGAGCTTCGCGAGGTTCTGCGAGACACGTATTTCTAGTCTAGCAATAATATGATAGAATTCGATTTTAATAGGAAAAAATGTATGTAGTGAACAAAATCGCACCTTGTGAAAAATTTTGCTGTTATATTTGTGTTAAATTTCTGGACTCAGCTTACATTGACTTAATACATACCCTTACCAAGTTTCAGCAAAATCGTTGAAGCAGAAATGCGGAAGAATTAACGCCATCAAAATTGAGCCCCAAAATTCTCTTAAAAGTTTAAATACTTCATGCTCTTTGACTAAACAATCTATGAACCCAAATTTCTGGGACAAGCCTTCCCAATGCTTGCTAAATCTGAATTATAAGCCGATTGCAAATCGTGCGAACCATTAAAGAGTATTCACTAGTTCTGTAAATATTACAAAATGCTCCAAAACCTGCTCAAATCTCCAATGCTCCGTTTTCCATCATTTTTCGAAAATTATCCTGCAGTTTGGTGTCAAACTCCTTCCACGTGAATTTCATGGTACTGCAATACTTTTACATCGATTGATTTTTTGCTTACAAGGACTTGCAATTGGATAAATTGTTGTTGAGATTATAGGCTGCTCCGCATCTGAGCTCAGGCGAAGCTGACAAGCAGTTTTCAGCGGTTTTGTTTATGAATACGAAATGAGCACGTGTGGAATTTATTCTAAGAATTCGCACCTTTAAAAGGGGGGCGAACGAAATATGCGTGCTAGTTAACCTAGGAGAGGAGGGAGCATGTACGCTCCATTAGAAGTTTCCATGGGGTGCAATGTTTTCAAATGCGGGGACTACGCTGACTACGCGTGATATCACGTACGCCCCCTAACTAAGGTGCGAATTCTTAGAGGCTAAAACGCAGTTAAACTTAACTACATTTAAACATGTTTAACTGCTGGTGTGAATGGGCATAAGTTGATTATTTACAACTACCCATACTGCCTTGCGGTCTTGGCTTTGAGCTTTTATCCGACAACGTTAATTGAAATAGCTGAAATACAAAAGCCCATTGTAAAGAAATGAAGATCTTAATATGTAAATCTGAGATTTAACTAAATGTTTTAATACACTCTACATTTCAGTGTTAGCAAAAGAAACCCATAGAATGGCAACTGGAGGTTGGGTGTCAGAGCTTGATAAGAAAGAACATAAAAACTGGGTGATGGTTGGTTGTGCCCTGAACATAGCCAAAAATGGAATTACACAGAAAATTCAAAAAGAAATGGAAACTTGGTACCAGGCCCTCATTACCAGCCCTCCGCTTCAATCACTTCCATCATGCACTTGTGCACCTCGAACTCCAAAATGTACCACTTGCGTCACGTGGGAGTCGGAGCTGACACGTCATCACATGTCTTCGCGACCAAGAATTTGCTGGAACAACAGTGATAGAAAACAATGGGGATCTCCGACTGGGGCCTGGGAAATAGCCAAAGTCTTCATGCCAACCCTTGGAAGTAGAAAAATGGACGTCATCGATGCCGAGACTACAGACATTGGTGGCCTGTTGAATTTGTTGGAATGGTGTCCTTTCATCAATCCCCCATTGAGTAGAGCAGTTTTGAGTTCAGCTAGAGACAAGTGCAGGAATCACTGGGCGCATGCTCCAAAGCAAGAACTTCAAGATGCTGATGTCTCAACCATATTTCGTCATCTGAATAGTCTGCTGAGTGATCCACTTTTCATTGCTGACAAAGTGGCTCAAAAAGCGTCAAAAAACTTGCAAGATTTGTTCCATCACCGTCTGGTAAACGTCAGGGATTCTGAAATTGAAGCTCTTCATTTATTGCGTCAGTCACTTGTAGCCGATCTGACAAAATGCGATGATGAGTTAACTGATGTTCAGGGTAAAGTTCTTAAACTGGATGCAGAGACAAAGAAGTTTATCAAGGTTACCCAGCAAGATTTATGTGAAGTGAAAGAACAAGGTGATTTGAACAGAGAAGAGATTGGCAAGCTTAGTACAAAATTGAGTAAAGTTGAAACCGCTGTCCAGAAAGATTTATCTGAAGTACAAGAACAAGGGGACCTGAACAGAAAAGACATTGGCAAGTTGAGACAACAGCTCCAAACGCAGTTGACAGAAGTCGAGGAAAACCTGTCCAACGAGATATCGTCAATATTGAATGCTGTTGATGATTTCAACAGACAACTGAATAAGAGAGACGACCTGGAAAAAGCCTTGGAGGTTATATATGATGACGTGGAAGTGATGAGAAGTAGCATGCAGAACGCCGTTTCCGAGCTAAAAGAAATACAGTCTCAAGTGGCAAAGTTTGAAACCAACCTCGCAAGCGTGAAATGTGAAGTACAGGAAATAGCCAACGAGGCCGCTAGTAACAAGAACATGATCTCCGGTTTACAAAGGGATGTCATGGAAGTCAAGGAAGAGGTGGATATTTTGAAAGAGAATGCATCCCAAGGAGAGAACGAAGATGACGGTGAAATTTTGTGCACTGCACCGCGTAGGTTAACATCGTTCACGGGCCGCAAGTCAGCTCTGGAATGGCTAGAAAGGAACCTTGTCCTGGAGGTTGTTGAAAATGATCCAGGAGCCAACTGTTGTAATAAAGCAATATGCGGCCTTGGGGGTTGTGGCAAGACTTCTCTGGCTGTAGAATTCGCTTGGACCTACAAAAATCGCTTCCCAGGTGGCGTTTTCTGGATCAACGGGGAAAGTGACGAAAATATAAATAAATCAGTTGTTGAAATACTTGCTCTTAGGAACATGCCAGCCTCAACAACCGAGAATATCGATGACACCTTAAACAGATTCCTGACTTGGTTGTCTAAGAAGGAACTTCCATGGCTTCTTGTTGTGGACAATGCAGACGAATTACAAGATCCAATGTGCCCCACAGGTGTTAGGAAGATAAGTAAAGGACCTTGGCAAAGAAACAGTAAATCACTGAAGCACGGCCACATACTTCTAACAACTAGACAAAATGCAAAAGACGCAAGAGTTTTCTTGAAGCTCCCAAATGATGATTGTTTGGAGTTGCAGTGTTTCAGTGACGAGGAAGGCGCACTGTTCCTAATGCAAAGAACCAGTCTTGGAGGAGAATCTGTCAAACCAGAAGCGATTTCTCTGGCGAAAGAACTAGGAGGACTGCCACTAGCCCTCGAGCAAGCAGCAGCATACATATCTGCCAGTCCTATTTCATTGAGCTTCAAAGATTACTTAGACAAGTATCAAGCCGTTAAGATGCGTCTCTTGAAGCAACAACCTATTACAGCGCTTAGTATGGAGGCACAGCATCGGTTATCGGTTCACACAACTTGGGAGATGAATTTTGAATATGTAAAAGAAAGATCAACAGCTGCGGCCAGTATGATGCATGTTGCGGCCTTTTTAGCATCTGAGAATGTTCCCGTTGACGTTATTAATCCTGGTTTTCCTGAATTAGATCAAGAGGAATTAAGAGAATGTGCGCGTTCTAAGATTGACATTTCTGATCTCCTCAAGGTACTGTCAAGTTATTCCCTTTTCTCAGTCGATCATCAAACCAGAGTGTTTAGTGTGCATAAAATTGTTCAAGAAGTAGTCAGAGAGAGTCTTACTGTATCCCAAAAGAAAGAGGCGATGGTGGCAGCCACTCGACTTCTTCATTTAGCATTAGTAGCAAACAGTGAGCCTTGTTTCAAATCTTCCAAACATGGTAAATTGGTAAATCTGTCAGAATTGAATGAAAAAGAAAGAAATATTCTTGTCGCCCTTGTGTTAAATTTCCACAAGTTAAAAAATCACATGGAGGTCGAAATTGTTTCATCGGAAGAAAATTTGACCCACATTCTTTACAATGGCGACATCATCGAGTTGTGCCAATTGGTGTGCAGTATAATTAATAACAATGTATTTTTTAGCAGTTTAAAAGCTGAACTCCATGATTTTGAGCTGAAAGCTGCGAAAATGCGTGGCACTGCTCTGGATCCAAATGTCCTTCTCAGGATGATGGTTAACACGAGTCTTGGTAACAGAAATTGTCCGGATCGTGAGAAGTACGAAGAATCGAAGAAGCTGGCCCGAGAAACTGTACAGAAGCTGTCTGAGATGGAAAAGTCTGGTATTGTCATCAAAGACGATGTCAAATATCAAGTTCTTCAACACATGGCTTCCTACTACGCGTGTGAAGGACAATGGGAGAAAAATTATAACGCGTTGTTGGAGCTCGAGGGTTTGCGATTAAGTGATGAGGACATTGTTTATCTGCAAATCTTGATAGCAAGAGCAGAAAATTACATGTCAGCTAGTAACTTTCAGTGTGCTTTGAGGCGTTATCTGAAGGCCCTTGAGCTTGCCAGACGCATTTACCCTTCTGATCATCCCGAGCTGTTACGTGTTTTGCAATTTATCACATCACATTTCCGCAAGGACGGTCAGCTACATGAGGCGCGCAAATACGCCAAAGAAACATTGCAAATTGCCAAGAAACAACCACCTGCGTCAGACTATTACATCAAGGGAATAACGAGCGCTCTTTCCGTTATGTGTCATTTCGACCCTTACAGCGCTGAGGATACACTTCTTGGTGTTTTGAAAGACAGATGGCCTCTCGTGTACAGAAGCATTCGAAGCAGAGGAGTTGACGATGATATGGACACCAGTGAATGTATAGTTGACGAAAGCAGCCGTGACCATGCAGCCATGGTTCTAGAGGGATTGATGGAATGTTTCGTTGTTATTTCGACTTTTAGCGCTCAACAGAAAAACAATAAGCTTAACAAACAGAAAGAAACATTTTACCGAAGTATTGCAGAGATGTTATTGTCACTTCAAAAGAAAATGTATGGAGAGTGCCACCCAAAAGTGAAAGAGGCTTACCACTTCCTTGCAAAAGTATACGAGGTCTTTGGAAATCAGAAAGAGGCCCACAAGCTTGAAAAACAAGCAAGGCAGTGCAACGAGAAACCAGTATACAATCTGTATTTTACAACACCTCAATGTGATTTGAATGTTATTCAGGCTAGGAAGTACAAAGACGTTGCTAATGATCTGTTCAAGTCAGGAGATTATTCAAAGGCACTAGAGTTCTATACTGAAGCCTTAAACCAATGCCCGAACGATGCCAAGTTACTTACTAACAGAGCAGCGGCGTACGTGAAACTTTCGGAACAAAGTCGGGCTACGGACGAGCAACGGAAACTTCTTGAAAAAGCTCTTCAAGACACGGAAAAGGCAATAACTGCAGATCCTTCCTGGGTGAAGGGCTATTATTGGAGGGCTGTTTGTCTCGCTAAACTTGGACAAAGAGGCCCATCACTTGCTGCAGCTGCGGTTGCCAAGCATCTGTTTCCATCACAGTGCAATCAAATACCTGCAGTTGTGACGACGTTTGGAAACTGCATTGCAAGGATCGTGACCACAGTCGAAGATCTTCAACACGCCACCGAGATAACGGAGAACAATCTTGTGATTTTGGTTAAGGATGGGAACTATGAGCTACCTAATCCCATGAACGCTCCGACGAATGCAGTGATAGTTGGCCTTGACAAAGTCCAAATGACTTGCACTAAAGGCGTTCCGCTACAACTGGATAAAACCGTTTACATCGAGAACATTACACTATCACCCACAATGGAGTCCATGAAAAAGGTTAAAGAGAAAGCGAAAGAATGTCTCAATCGTGGTGAATTAGACAAGGCCTTGTCTCTGTACAGTAATGCATTAACGACATGTCCAAACAATCCACAGCTTCTTACAACCAGAGCTGCCACCTACTTGAAATCTGCTGAGAAAAAGAAGGACATTCCGTCTAAGCGGAAGGAGTTATTGGAGCTTGCATTGAACGATTGTGAAGTTGCCATCAAAGCTGATCCTTCCTGGCTGCTTGGTTACTCCACCAAGGCATTGATAACGGTAGAGCTAGACAGAAAAAATCAAGCTCTAGCTGCCGCTGCAGTGTTTAAGCACTTGAGTTCCGGTCGAGACATTGCTGCAGTTTCTAGGCGCTATGGGGGGCTGCATATCCAAGTTGTGGAAAGTTCAGACAAGCTGCGCTGTGTTCTCCAAGGAATTAATGAGCTGGAGGGAGTGAATCAAGTTGTTTTAATCAAAGAAGGCGACTACGTTTTGGAGAAGAGTGTTCAAATTAAACCACCAATAGTTGTTGCTGGTCTGGGGAAAGTAAGAGTATCGTGCAATACTGGAAGCCCTTTACACTTTAAGCAAGAACACTTTGTAGAAAATGTGAAACTTTCTGGAACTTGCCGGTATTAGCGTAAATCACAAGAGAGTGCGAGTTCAAACGATGATCATGATCAGCCAGAAGTGATATCTCTAGCCGCAGTCCCCGGGTACGAAAACACCAAAGTCAACAGCGAGTTCAAGGTGAACTAACAGAAACTAAAAACGATGAGTTGTACAAAAAGTAGAAAGGTTATAATTCAAATCCCTTAATACATTTTATTGCTCGTAAAGCAAGAAGAACTAGATGGGACCGGTTATATGAAATACAGAGACGGGGGATGAAGATTGTTTTCGGGCCCTCCGTTTAAACAGAAACCAGTTTAAAAGTATAGGAGCATTTGTTCACCCCTTTTGCAACTTAAACCCCCTTCCAATTAAAAGCAGAGCAGGGATGACGCAGGGGCGAGAGCCTCTAACCAGTTAATCTAACCATTAACCTAAGAATCCTCATCTACTTGTTATACCTTCAAAATACACCCCAAGACTCTTTTGTTAAACAATCTTTCTTAATCTCATTAGATCTTCACTCGAATAATAAAATTAGCTTTCACTCTAATTTTATGAAGATATCCCAATATTTTAATGTCAGAAATTTTAACCCCGATTTATTAAACGCCGCTGAAGTCAAACACTGTACAAATTTAATGAAACAGAAATATATTTCTTATTGGCAACATATACTTCAGCATTCTCAAAAACTAGAATTTTATAATACTTTTAAGAACGAATATACCCCCTCAAATTATCTAGGCCTAACTAGAAGAGCATGTGATAGGAGGGCATTAACTAAATTACGAATAAGTAATCATAAACTTAAGATCGAACTGGGCAGATACAACAAAATTCCCAGAGACAAAAGACTTTGCCCAGTTTGTGGTTTAAATCAAATCGAAGACGAAATCCATTTTCTTTGTTCAAAATACGCAACAATAAGAGAGAATTTTTACAATGAAATACAGACTTTTATACCAAATATTAGCCATTTACCTGTAACTGAATTGATCATAGAATTAATGAATTCTTCCATTTACTTTCTAAACGCGCAATTAATTAAATTTATTTCATCTGACTTGTTTTGATTCTCGAGATAAAATTGTTACCACTGTAATTTAATTATTCCAACGTGAATATTACTATCAGTTTTGTTTTCTTTCCTTTTGTTAGTTAGTCGCAAGCTTTTGCAATATTATAAAATCTACAGTCATGCAAATAAAGCTAAATGTTGTTGTTAAAAAAAACCAGTGTGCCCCGAGTTCGGGGCACCAAGAGTTTACACCAAGAGTTACGAGTTTACACCAAGAGTTACGTCTTATGATCTTTGTGACGCTAAACAAAAACTGCTTACTGGCATTACCTAAGCCGAGAACTGACTACCTAAAGCGAAGCTTTATAGTGGAGCTTTCCTGTGGAATAACCTTCCAGAAGAATTAAGAACAACTCAATCATTGAGCCTTTTTAAAACGGGTATGAGTGAATGGTTTTCCCTATCGGACTCTCACACGGCAAATATGTAAAACAGTGAATTGCTATCGTAAAAAGGGTGGTTGTTGTTCATCGTGGTGAACACACTAGTAAAGAAGTATTTTTCGTTTGTCTCACGATGTAGTCACTTCCGATGTGGATCGCGACGTTTCGACTGCATACTGCTAGTCTTCTTCAGGCGATGGGGTCGACTGGTTACGCGTCACCTTATGAAGCACGATGCTCTGCTGTGATTGGTTGGTTTTCAACAGCTGTGACTGGCGCATTCTGATCCTCGTTGTTTCGGCGGATTGTTCCCTCGGCGGTCCGTAGTCGTACGGCTCTCCTGTTGTTGTGTTTCTTGATCGTGGGCATCCATGCTTCTGGAATTTCTATTCCACTGTCCCTGTTGATGTTGTTAGGGTTAAGTCTTATGTGGATCGCCTCTTTGACCCTGCGTGTGTACCAATGAGGATCACGATCAATAAACTTTACTTCATTCCAAAGCGGGTGGTGTCCGGTGTTGTTGGCGTGCTCTGAAACGGCGGAGGTCTGGGTACGGGCGAATCGGATGTCTCGGTCATGCTCTTTTATTTTGTCTTGCATAGGTGCTATGCAAGACAGAAGCAAGGTGCTAGGGACAGTGGAACAGAAATTCTTTACCAGTGAATTGCTTTTTGTATTGTAAATACTGATATTTTTAACCGTGTATAAATAAAGATTTTGATTGATTGATTGATTGATTGATTGAATCTCGTACTTGGCATCATATGTGCATGTGTTGGGTTTCTTGGATCCTCCGGTTTTCCTCCCTCCTCAACAACCAGCATTTTTTTAATTCCATCTAGAATCAGAGGGCCACAGTAGTATCAGTCGTATTACTCTCAAGTGTCACTCAGAAAACAAAGTTGATTGACTAACTGATGCTCCTACGTTACCAGGTGCATCAAACCATCGCACCATTACTGTTTAAGACATAGTGTCATGTTCTGGCGGTTATGAGTATTCCTTTATAAAAAGAAAAAAAAAAACGATTTCAGAGCCTTAACGAGCCATACGAAAGTACTGCTCAATATCTTTCATTTGAATGGTCACATTTTAGGATGTCATCCTCAGACTCAAAAGTTAGAACCACCTTGTACAGAATAATAAACAGCACCACAGGAAAGTACTGCTCAATAGCTTTCATTTGAATGGTAACACTTTAGGATTTCATCCACAGACTCAAAAGTTAGAACCACCTTGTACAGCATAACAAACAGTACCACAGGAAAGTACTGCTCAATAGCTTTCATTTGAATGGTCACACTTTAGGATTTCATCCACAGACTTAGATTGCTTGAACTATATATAACTGAAACTTTGTCTTTGAGAGTGAAAGGGTTAAGGAATTTAAGGATGTTTTTAGCCACGCGAGTTTCTCGACTATTCTTTACCTCGGACGCTACGCGAAGTTGTTGTGAAAACACATATTATGGTCTTTTTACAAAACAGAGTAGTTCGTATTCAAATGAATGGGGTTAGTTTCTAGAGAAACTGTGGTGCTGCGTCGGTGGTGGTGGTGGTGGTGGTGGTGGTGGGGGGGGGGGGGGGGAGGGAAACATGAGAATTTAGTTTTATCGACTGTCGGTCGGGAGTCGATAAGGTAAATTGACCACCGTAAGAATATTCAAATAGCTGATGTTTCGAGCGCTAGCCCTTCATCAGAACGAATCGACGTAAATACCACCCCCGGGGGGGTGGGGGAGGGGGAGGGATGGACGGTGAATTGAACCATGCATGAGAACCCTATCACGTTCCCTTATGGAGCTTTTAACGTAAATGTAGTGGTGAGGAGCACGCTTGGTTAACTCACCCCACAATAGTTTTGTTTTCTCCCCAAATTTCCCTCTCCATACTGCTTAAATTTGATAATGGCGAAGTGCGTGCTATATTGGCTGAAACAGCATGATTTATCAGAATGTGATCCATAGAAAAGCGTGTTTCATTGATTCGAAGTGCGTTCCTCAAGACTAAACTTTCAAAATTATCAGTCTTCGACGAACGATAGCGAAACATTTTATGTGGACTACATAGGAAAGCAGACGAGTGTGATTTCGAAAAGAAAAGACCAAATAAAAAGTTATCAAAACTCGTTTTAGCACATAAAGGAGGAAAATCATGTGTTATATACACCTTATTCGATGGTTTAACGGATAATACGCGCGGATGTTTTACGAGTTGCATAGTATGCGAGCAATGAGTAAAATGTCCGCACTTATTATTTGTTAAACCATCGAATAATGGATTTATCATTCGACTGAAATTGTTGTATTTATAATAGCTTGTGTCCTGAAACCGGGATGCTAAGGTGTAATACGGCAATCTACTGTGTAATACGCTCGGATATTTTGCGTGTTCTCTTTCCGCCCTTATAAGGTTAATGATGTCACAGTGAATAATTAATTGTCATGAAAAACTGTGGTTCGTGTTGTCTACATTCTCTCGTGTTCTCAAGTGCATGTTAGTTCCGGTTAGGATAGAACAGTTTTTAATAGATGGTTTTCACTCACGTGACCTTCAGTGCTGTGGGACTCAAATGACAAAGGCCATGGCGGCCATGTTGGTGCACATAACAAAAGAAGTTCATTAAAATTCTTTTGTAGGTGTGGTTAACACTTATTTCCATCTGTCAGACTGACGTTGGACAGAATATGAGGTTTACATAATGTAGCATTCTTCATAGTTGTATTACTGACATGTACGGGAACAAAACCCGACTTATTACTTAGAAAACTGAGAGAACAGAGCTCCGGTTAAGCAAAGAAGAACGTTTCGGGGTTTAGCATTGATCTACAGTGTTTATGGTTAAGCACTGATTTGAAAACGGTTAGCTTTCATTTATTGTTATGGGTAACTCTATAAATATGTTAAAAATTACATTTCCCGGCAGCTAGTCGTCGTTGGTATAGTGGATAAGGATATGAGTTATGAAGCAAACGACCCGGGTTCGAGGCTTACACTATTCTGATCTTTTTTCTAATTTTACTCTTAAAGTGTGAAATAGGTTTTACTTCATGTAACTTTAAGTGAAAAGGAAGAGTCAGTCTGACAGATGGAAATAAGTGTTAACCTGCACGAACATGGCATGGCAAATGCATGTTAGTTCTTGTTAGGATAGAACAGTTTTTAATTGAGTATCGAGAGTAATTTCGTGATTACTGGTTTAGCATTGCTCTGCTTTGTGATCGGCTAAAAAATCTCGCACCACATTCTCAACCATAAGAAGTAAAAACCAAAACCAATTGAATGTGAGTTGCTTGCAAGCGTTTTCCCGCGCTTGGTGCCAGCGACTGTTATGATCAGAGTAATTATTTCAGTTTTGATTTTACGGCAAACAAGTGAAAACCGCTCTAATTTAGTGCTTGGTTTGACCTTCTTTGTTTGATAAATATGATTTGCTAATCTTGTTCTGATATCAGTGGAATTGGCGCTTGCACTTACAGAAAAGTAAAACTGAAACAATTAAAAAGGGCTTATTTGCATTCGTCAATGAAAATTAACCTAATTTCTAAAAATGCATTATTTTTTGGATATTTCCATAACAAGCGGAAAAGTTGGCAGTTAGTTCCGTAATTGGGCAACTCTATTCAGGATTACACTCGCAAACTCAACTGGCACGTATGATGGCAGACTGCGAGCAGTCTCTTAATTTTTTTAAAGGGTAAGCGAGTATCTAGGGATTTGCAGGGAGTACCTCGCGAGCCGCGAGTAACGAGGGTACGTTAACAGTAGTAAAACTGGGACCTCATGCATATACAGTTTACCTCAGCTGAAAGCGGACCAACCTCAGGAACAGAAAACAGATATGGTAGGATGCGTGAGCAGACATTTTTGCTACGGAAATGGTGGTGGACTGTACGAGAGCCAGGCTACATAGAGTGTCTGACTGAGAATATTTCAAACGGTAAACAATATAGTCTATCCATTTCATTAGGACATGGTCGCGTACAATTTACAAGAGTGGCCATCAACTGGCATCCTGTAAGCGAATACAGGACCGGAATGGGCTTGTAAAACGCAGACAAGCAAAACGTGGACTTGTAAAAAACGTGTTAATAATGGACTTCTCGTGGGCATACGTACTATGTTTGGCATTCGCGTCTTTTTCTTATTGCTGCATGTTTCATTGATCTAATAATCTAAAGCACCAAAGGTCATTTCCCAACTTGACAATGTTTAAACCCAACGGTAACTCGGAAAGAACATTCAGTACAATGACACTGAGAGTCAGTATCATTAGATGCACAGATCTATCAATTAAGCTGTAGTCGAGAGATCGAGTGCTGTTTATAGCAAATCCCCAGAATTTTACTTTTTTCTTTGTAGCAACGGTTTTATAGGACGAGATCTCATATCGAGCTTATTAGGAATACTGGAAATGATTTTGAGTAAGTGACTCAGAATCCTTAGAAATCTACATCCATAATTTGTCGTGGTCCAAACACGTCAAGGAGATTGCTTAGAAAATTTCCTATAGTATTCATTGGCATCCGTCTGTCTCAAGAGACAATGAGTAGTGCCTGGAGTCCTCTGGTACTGAGGTGCACTTAAAATGCTCAGACCGTCATTTGTAGTATATGTGGTGAAGAAACAGCCATTTCGATATATTATAGAGCTCTTATCGAACTATTCTCGACTATTTCTCCCTGCGTGGGACGGTCTTAGTTATGAATTAGGTGACGCATTTTAAGGACTACAAAATCGCGCCATAGGGGTTTATATCACAAAGTCTGACTACCTTTCTAGTGCCACCGCCGGTCGTATAAGGCTGCGATGTGATAACCATAAAAAGAAGAATGCTTTATAGATTAAAAATAATGTTTAAAACTATGAATAGTCAAACTCCGGAGAAGACTTTTTTAAACCATTAAGCACAAACTATGGACTCGGAGATAAAGAAAATAAATAAGTAGTTCTGCCTAAGCCTCGTTCTGATTTTTTAAAACGCAGTTAATTTCGCTTTAATTTTCATCGGCCAAATAACATGAAATAATAATTATGGAGCTGCCACTTTTGCTTTTACTGGGCCAAAAATCTGGGAAGAAATTCCCTTCAAGTTAAAAAAAAAGTCCCGTTTAATAGCTTCGATCTACAAACAATACCTTTTAAACACCCAATGTGTAATTTGATTTCACTGCTCTCCTATTTCCATTGTTTTTTTTTATATATAAAACTGTAGTATAACCTTATGCACTTTTAATTTCTCCAGCCTCTGCTTTATATTAAAAGTTAATAAGCTACTTTGGTCACTGCGCACATTCCAACTTTAATGATTTTTGTAATTTAATGTTGTTGTTTTTTTTATGACGCATTGTAATTTTTTTTTGTAAATTACTGAAATAGTGCAATAAATAAAATCTGAAATCTGAGTTACTGCTACAGTGATGCAGTGTTGTGGAATAACCTTCCACCAAAATAAAATTATCTAAGAGAACAGATCCCCCATTTTCTCCTACTTCCACTTATTGTCAGAGCCATGCCACTAAATCTTTTCTCAAGTTTAAAAATCAGATCATTGCCTAAAGTCCTCCTCGTACTCCCACACGGCAAACATGACGTGAATCAGTTTTTTTATTCGCTGTGGCTATATGGCCGGTAACCGGTCAAGGTGTTGAAAACACTAAATGGCCGGCAGTTCTATATTCTCAGTAAATTTCACAAAATCGAAAAATTCCAGCTAATCTAAACTATCATATGTCGATTTAGAAAAGTCAAGCGATCCTGAAATGCTTTATAGATCTCAAGTCTAGTGTTTGGTTTACGCTGGGCTCAGAAGACGAAACCATGTTTTGCGACACTTAGAACTTTTTTCAGCTTGACTGCCGGTCAAGGTTTTCAAAATACTAAATGACCGGCAGTTCTATATTCTCAGTAAATTTCACAAAATCGAAAAATTCCAGCTAATCTAAACTATCATATGTCGATTTAGAAGTCAAGCTATCCTGAAATGCTTTATAGGTCTCAAGTCTAGTGTTTGGTTTACGCTGCATGAGCTCAGAAGACGAAACCATGTTTTGTGACACTTAGGAACTTTTTTCAGCTCGACTGCCGGGTTTTCAAAACGCTAAATGGCCGGCAGTTCTATATTCTCAGTAAATTTGACAAATCGAAAATATCCAGCCATTCTGAACTATCATATGTCGTGATCCTGATCAAACCAGCCGGTTTTGTGGGATTTCTATATCTATTTTTGTTGGTCGCGAGTCTTTGGATGTTCGTTACTATTTTCTGTCCAGTAAAGGTCTTCTTGCGATAGACGCTGGTAAGAATAGTATTCTATGATCTACCTCTTTTTCCATGGTAAACCTAATGTTAGGGTGCCTAGAGTTAATATAGTTGAAAAGCAGAACAGCATCATGGTCTGAGTGAAATAAACAAAAAGTATCATCTACATATAAAATCGAGTCAACGGAGTATCAGAGGGACGTGGTGCACCCCCGAACTCCTCAAAGCCATGGAAAGGGGGTACCGCGTTCTCCAACTTCACGAAGTGTACCACTTTCCCCCCCCCCCCCCCCCCCCCTCCCGCGCAACGTCGTACTGGGCTGTTGAAGGACTACGTGAACACATGACTCAAAGGGAAAACCGAAGCCTCTGAACGCCGATGGCAGGTCTCAAAACGCCCGAGCAGCATCTTTTCTTCCGGATCCATTATGCAGCGCGGGAAGGGATCCACCTCGACGCGAACAACATGAAATCCAACAAGGGGAAAAAGCCACCAGCAAGTTCGCCCTCAATTCCTTCTGGGGTAAATTCGGCGAGCGGGAAGACAAGCGGAAATTCCAACAAATCACCGTGCCTGCCACCCTCTACGAATTCATGAAAGATAAGACGATCATCATCCACGATCACCGCATCATGAACGACGAGTGCCTCGAGATCGCCTACGACAAAGTCGACGACGATGTCTCCGGCGGTCAAAGCACCAACGTCTTCATGGCCGCTTTCACCACCTGCTGGGCCCGTTTACGCCTCTACCATAACCTGGATTGGGTAAAGGTGAGCCGCTGAGGGTTTGAAACCCTGACCCTGTTTAGGACAAAAAATTCATAAAATATACCCTGTTTAGGACAATACCGGCTCAATTTTAGTACCCTGTTTATGGCCCAACGCCCTGTTTATAATTAGAACAGACTCGCCCAAATTATTTTTCGATTTTGTGAAATTTACTGAGAATATAGAACTACCGGCCATTTAGTATTTTGAAAACCTTGACCGGCAGTCGAGCTGAAAAAAGTTCTAAGTGTCACAAAACATGGTTTTGTCTTATGAGCCCAGCGTAAACACTGAGATCTATAAAGCATTTCAGGATCGCTTGACTTTTCTAAATCGACATATGATAGTTTAGATTAGCTGGAATTTTTCGATTTTGTGAAATTTACTGAGAATATAGAACTGCCGGCCATTTAGTGTTTTCAACACCTTGACCGGTTACCGGCCATATAGCCACAGCGTTTTTTATTTGTTTGTAACTGATGTTTTTACCGTGTTAATACATACAAGAACAGTGTCACATAAAGACTGGATACTAATCTACCAGTATGTCGAAGTCAGCGTTTCCATTGTTGCTTTCGATTTGGACTAAATACTATAGGTCAGTCTGAATACTTTGAAACACGTTCAACTGATGGCCCAGCAAGACTTGACAAAAGAGTGATATGTAAGTGATACGTCTTAAACTAGAAATACGTGTCTCGCAGAACCTCGCGAAGCTCGGGGGAGGATGCACTGCAAAATTTTAGCGATGTGGGCCTTTTTGAAGTTTGTGAGTGCTATCTCCCAAAATTAACCTGTTCCCTTTACACACTTCTGTAGCTGTTGTTCTATGTACTGTGTATCAAATAATTGCTAATTCAATTCACTATTCGCTTGAATGGTTGAGATTGCAAGAGTTAATAGGATACAGGTCATGAGAATTACGAAATTGATTACAAAAGTTAAACATAAATATTCAAGATGAAGCAACATATTCTTTGCAAATATCATAAGCAATGTATGCGAGAAAATCGATAATGATCAATTTACAGCATGTACTAAGACAATAGTTTCCAGTGTTTGAGTACTAATTTTTTATATTGAAAAATATCCTCTTATGATCTGCGTGTCAGTTGTTCAGCTACTTGAAATCAATAATTTATGGAGGGTTGTATATAAGCTTAAGATTGCTTGCTTTTAAATGTAGGTTGTTTCAATTGAAGAGCATTAAAGAGCGGATTAAAGTGCGGTGATTTGAGCTAGATTTTGTAATCGTTCTTCTTCTTTGAGCCTTTCCTGTGCTCAGTGTTTGCTCTCGTTGCGTCTATAAACAGAATCATTTTGTCTAACACTTCCAGTCGGTGTCGCCTCTTCTGATCGGTTTCGTTCAGAATTCTAATGGAGGCATTTTGTCAGGCTGTTCGAAGTCTTTGTAACTGATGCTGTCGTTGTTTCTTCGTTACTCAATCGCGTTGAATTTCAAGTTGCCGTTCTCGCTCCAGCGGAGTTTCGGTGGTTAATCTTCTCGAGAAAGGATTTCCAGCCACTTGGTCAATCCAGCGTTGTTGTATTTGCTGTTCTTTCTCATTTGCATCAGAAATTGGTCGTGTTTCACCGAGAGCAGGGGGGGGTTGGAAGCCTATCCCATGATGCAACGCAACGAGTTACCGGCAACATTTGAAGCGAATAAACAAACTTCTTGTAAAATCTCATATTTTGGTGATTTTGCCGGTAGTCTCATTTTATGGTTTTAATTATGGGAGACTTGGGAATCAGAGAAATAGTTCGTTGGTAACAGAAAAGAACTACAATGCAAGAATTTCATTTATATTTCTTAGTTTAATCCTCGTTTCTCGTCCTTAGAAAATATCATTTTCCGCTCGCAGGAAAATGGCGATCATCCCCGAAAATACCAGGAAAGTGCAGTTGTACCTCCTTCTTAATCGAAGCATCACTAGCATTTTAACATTAATAACGTATTTCTTTATATCATAACGACTTAAAACATCAGATCCCTCCAGATCCCTCCAGGTTTTTCAAGCTGAATAAAACCATCAAAGTGTGGGTACTTTCAGTCAATGATTTGAATTGACGGCGAGCTGATTTAGGAAATTCGCGCACGTTTGCAGAGTTGAATATGAAAATTCTTTGAGGAATAAAACGAATTTAGACCGAAGCAAGTTCAAGTAAATGAGTATAAAAAGGGTTACATTGTATTTTCAAAAGCCGTCTTGAACAAAGGTTATAGCGGAAAAAATCTTGGCAAATGCATCAGTGCTGAAAGCTCAAATCAGTACAAAACACGCAGTAAAATTAAATATATGCGCGCGCTATATCGCGCGCTATATCGCGCGTACAAGCTAGCTGTACGCGTCAGTTACAGTTTTTCCTGTCGTTGACATCAGAACTTCTGTGTCTAGATAAAACCGTGGATAAAACAAATAGCTATTAAGAGAAGAACTTTTTTCCCAAAGGTTTTCAGTTTTTTAGAGCACTTATTTGGTTAACACAGTGCAAGAGTGTCGTCATATGCGTGGACAAGCAGTTGGATGCTTACGCGTTCAAGCGCGCGCAAATTTCGTTTGTCGTGTCATCCTTCAAACAAATTTTTGAAAGCATGTATCTGTTCGTTGCAAGAGAAGTTTTCTTGACATTGCAAATCCTGACAAAAGAAGACTGACAGACAAGAGGCCTTGAAAAGGGTGTCTTGACAGCCACTGCTTGCCTCGGCGATCAATGGCAAATGCGAGGTCACGTGATGAGACATTATGGGATAGGCTTCCAGCTCCCAACCGTCAGCCCGGCCGCCCCATGAATAAACATAAGAGCGCGCCATTGTCAGCGGTCGCGATTTTTGTTGCTAGGCAACTGCACGACATCTTCAGTATATATATATATATATATAAACTTTTCGCTCGATTGCGCGCGGCTCAGCTCCCGAGACCCGAGCACCCGAGCGGCCTTCGGCCGCCAAATTTATTAACCTCGCTACGCTCGGGCCTTCGGCCCTCGCTTCGCGAGGAATTATTTCTGCTTAACTTAACTATGTAGTACACTGAATATAACGCGACGTGAAAGGAGCTGCGATCGCTTTCGCTGAAGTTTAGTATCATTAGTATTCATCGAACGAGTGCACCAACCAACTACAAAATAAGACTTAAGTGATACATTTGCTCGCGAATTCGTCGATTCCTACAAATGATAAGACCTTTCATGATGATTTCATCATAATTTTAGATCGATTGCTTTCGTTAAATAGCCGATGATCGGGAAAACATTATATATTGAGAGGAAAGCAGATGTTTATTTACTATTGTTTTTATTTCCCGAAGCTCGAGCCCGACACATTTGCCTAATATGCACTGAAGAGTTTCGATTTCATTCTTAGTGAATAAAACTGGGTGTATATTAAATCAAACGAAAAACGATCTGTTAGATGGTACTTCAAAAAGCATTTTTGCTTTAACTTTGTAGTACACTGAAATAAGCAACGTGAAAGCAGCTGCGATCGCTTTCGCTGAAATTTAGTATCATTAGCATTCATCGAACGATACAAAATGTATGGGGTTAGTTTCTAGAGAAACTGTGGTGCTGCGTCGGTGGGGGTGAAGCACAAGAATTTGATTTTATCGACTGAGTCGATAAGGACGATAAGGTAAATTAGCCACCGTAAAAAGATTCGAGAAAGCTGACGTTTCGAGCGCTAGCCCTTCGTCGGAGCGAATCAAGGGATTGTGGGTAGTGTGTGGTTTTATATAGTAGGTGGAGCTACGCTATTGGTGGTAATTTGGTGATATGAAAAACAAATGTAAATTAGTTGAATGAAAAGCGTTCGTTGATCCCTTGCTTTCACGTTGCTCATTTCAGTGTACTACAAAGGTAAAGCAAAACTGCTTTTTTAAGTACCATCTAACAGATCGTTTTTCGTTTGATTTAATATACACCCAGTTTTATTCACTAAGAATGAAATCGAAACTCTTCAGTGCATATTAGGCAAATGTGTCTGGCTCGAGCTTCGGCAAATAAAAACAATAATGAATAAACATCTGCTCTCCTCTCAATATATAATGTTTTCCCGATCATCGGCTATTTAACGAAAGCAATCGATCTAAAATTATGATGAAATCATCGTTAAAGGTCTTATTATTTGTAGGAATCGACGAATTCGCGAGCGTATGTATCACTTAAGTCTTATTTTGTAGTTGGTTGGTGTATTCGTTCGATGAATACTAATGATTCCTAACTTCAGCTTAACTTCTTTACCTTATCGACTCAGTCGATAAAACCAAATTCTGATACAAAATGTAGCCTGCGCAGCTGGCGGTTTTGTTGGCGCGCGTGATGCTGAAATTCGCGAGCGGCGAGCGGCGAGCGGCAGGGCCGCGAGAAACATCAGTATCGCGCGCGCTAACAAAACCGCCAGCTACGCAGGTTAATTGAACGAATGCGCCAACTACAACGTAACACTTGAACAGATACTATTGCTCGCGAATTCGCCGATTTCTACAAATACTGAGATCTTTCACGATGATTACACCACAATTTATCATCTCGATTCCTTTCGTTTTAACAGCCAGTTATCAGACTGAGAAAAACAATGTATATAGAGAGAGCAGAGCTGATGTATAAAATTCACAATCCCTTAAGGTGGCTCGAAGTAGTTTTTTTGAGGTCACACTTCCCTTTTTGAATACGCTTATACATAATCTTACTTTAGCTCAATAAATCTGAATTTCATACCAGATGCTAGGCTTGGATGAAAATTTTGGATGATGCTCTTTTTATGCTAATCAGCGTTTCCATAGCAACGGTAAACAAATATAGCGAAAAACAGTTTTTCCCAAATATCTTTCGATTTTGGGGCTACCCGTGACAAGCGAATAAATGCGCTATAATCTACACATCGTTGCACACAAAATGGGAAAATTTCAAACAAATTAAACTGTTCGATTTTGAGTAAATTGCAAAAACATTTTTTAACATGTGTTTTTCATGTTTGAAATATAAGCGGTCAAAACATTTCATAGGTCTCACAAATTATCATTAAATTGCCACAGAAAGTTTCCTTGGATTTAAAATATTACTCCCTGCAAATAGCTCTGACTAACTCCTCGGCAATAAAGAGATCGAGCTTTTCATTCAAATGCAGTTTTGCTTGACGTTTTCACTCTTTAAAAGTTTCAAGCGCATTTGCATATAAATTCAAAACGAACAAATGAAGATGTTTGATATCTTCCCAGTATGTTTTTAAATATATAGGCAATAATATTTTCAAGTTTCAGTCCAATTGATTCAGAGGAACATCCCGAAAAGAACCGTTGAAGTTCGAGTACGAAAGCAGCGACCTCGGGATGAAAATCCAGTACAACGAGTGTGACATCGCATGTTTATTTCACACGAGCGCTCGGTGACAAATTCCTCTATGCACGTGGGTGTTTTCGTATTGTAATTATTCAAGTATTGTTTTCATTATACGCATTAGTTTTCAAATACATCATGGTTCGTACTCGTCGACAAAATTCCAAATTCAACCGAAGAGATGCTTTGAAAAAAGCAAGAGAAAAGCGGTGGATTGGACGGCCCCCTATAAGTGACCCACCTGAAAAAGCCGAAAGAAATATTCCCATCCTTCGCTCAAGTCAAATTTCCTGAATGAAAATTATGTTATCAATCTGAAACTTTTAATGGAAGGACTGAAGACATGTTATAGTTGCAATGAAGGTCCATTTCTTTTGGAAGATATAAAAAAGTCTCCATCGCGCAATGGCCTTGAAAAAATGAAAAAAAAACTTGAATAATTACGAAATCAGAGCAAGCGTGCATAGAGGAATTTGTCACCGAGCGCTCGTGTGAAATAAACATGCGATGTCACGCTCGTTGTACTGGATTTTCATCCCGAGGTCGCTGCTTTCGTACTTGAACTTCAACGGTTCTGTAAGGGATGTTCCTCTGAATCAATTGTACTGAAACTTGGAAATATTATTGCCTATATATTTAAAAACATACTGGAAAGATATCAAACATCTTCATTTGTTCGTTTTGAATTTATATGCAAATGCGCTTGAAACTTTTAAAGAGTGAAAAAGTCAAGTAAAACTGCATTTGAAAGAAAAGCTCGATCTCTTTATTGCCGAGGAGTTGGTCAGAGCTATTTGCAGGGAGTAATATTTTAAATCCAAGGAAACTTTCTGTGGCAATTTAATGATAATTTGTGAGACCTATGAAATGTTTTGACCGCTTATATTTCAAACATGAAAAACACATGTTAAAAAACGTTTTTGCAATTTACTCAAAATCGAACAATTTAATTTGTTTGAAATTATCCCATTTTGTGTGCAACGATGTGTAGATTATAGCGCATTTATTCGCTTGTCACGGGTAGCCCCAAAATCGAAAGATATTTGGGAAAAACTGTTTTTCGCTATATTTGTTTACCGTTGCTATGGAAACGCTGATTAGCATAAAAAGAGCATCATCCAAAATTTTCATCCAAGCCTAATATCTGGTATGAAATTCAGATTCATTGAGCTAAAGTAAGATTATGTATAAGCGTATTCAAAAAGGGAAGTGTGACCCAAAAAAAAACTACTTCGAGCCACCTTAAATTTTGTTTGCCGGAGCGCAACATATTTTAGATACATATTTGCATTTAATTGTACTGAAGTGTTTCGATTTAATTCTCAGTGAATACTGGGTGTATAATCATACCTTTATCGCTCTGTTAAGAGTCACGCTATATGAACACGAATTTATTTAGAGTGAAATGGTTACTGATCTGAAGGAAATATCGAACTTTCAAATGTATTGGTTTCATTCCTTAAAATCTATACGTGTTCTGCAGGTACAGACAATGCTATGCTGACTTGCCGGCAGTATTTGTGTACAAAAGTTAATGTACGTCATTTAATTTGTTCTGCCATAGCCATAGGGTGCTCTTAAACTGCGTAACGGTTTGTTCCCTTTACATTCGAAGGAAGTACTTGAACTAAAACAATTGAATTGAATTAACTTTAATAGGAAAAGCGCGTTCGATCGCGTCTAAAAACAGTCAAACTTGATAATTTTAAGGGTACAGTCGGGTAAACGGCTAAAGCAACACTTCAAATCGCCGAAATTCGGTGTTTTCTGACAAAAGGACGACAAAATACATGAACGACTGAGTTTATATGATTTCGCTAATTTTGAAAGTTAATGTACATCACTTCTCGTTCAAGAAATGTTTATTCCCAGATTACACTAATCTTTTAATAATCGACGTTCTAGATTTTCAGCTTTTACAAACTAAGAAAACCATAGAATGACGTCTGGAGGTTGGGTGGCAGAGCTTGATAAGAAAGAACACAAAAACTGGGTGATGGTTGGCTGTGCCCTGAACATAGCCAAAAATGGAATTACATCAAAAATCCAAAACGAAATGGAGGCTTGGTATCAGTCGCTTATTTCCTGCCCTCCGCTCCAATCACTTCCACCATGCACTTGTCCACTGGGAGCTCGAACTTGTGCCACTTGCGTCCAGTGGAAATCAGAGCTGACACGTCATTACAGGTCCAAACATCCAAGAATTTGCTGGAACAACAGTGATAAACAATGGGGATCTCCGACTGGCGCCTGGGAAATAGCCAAAGTATTTATGCCAACGCTTGGAAGTCGAAAAATGGACGTCATTGATGCCGAGACTACAGACATTGGTGGCCTGTTGAATTTGTTGGAATGGTGTCCTTTCATCAATCCCCCGTTGAGTCGAGCAGTTTTGAGTTCAGCTAGAGACAAGTGCAGGAATCACTGGGCGCATGCTCCAAAGCAAGAACTTCAAGATGCCGATGTCCCAACCATATTTGGTCATCTAAATAGTCTGCTGAGTGATCAAGTTTTCATTGCTGACAAAGTGGCTCAAAAAGCGTCGAAAGACTTGCAAGATTTGTTGCTTCACGGTGTGGTAAACGTCAGGGATTCTGAAATTGAAGCTCTTCACTTACTGCGTCAGTCACTTGTAGCAGATCTCACAAAGTGCCAAGATGAGTTAACTGATGTTAAGACTGAGGTTGCTCAACTGAATTTGAAGGCAGAGAAGGTGAAAGAACAAAGTGTTCTCATCAAAGAAGAGATTTGCAAGCTACGTACCCAAACAAACGACGTTAAAATGACTACACAGAAAGATTTTTCTCTTTTGAAAGAACAAGGTGATCTGAACAAAGAAGAGATTTACCAGCTAAGGCAGCAACTGGATGTGAGCCTGTCTGAAGTTGAAGCAACATTGTCCGATGACATATCTACAATACTGCATGCTGTTGGTAATTTCAACAGGCTACTAAACGAAAGAGGTGATCTGGAAGAAGCCTTTGAGGCTATCTGTGATAATGTGGAAGGTTTGAAAAATGGAATAGGGAACGCTGTTGTGGAACTAAAAACAACAAAATCCCAAGTGACTAACTTAGAAACCAACTTCGCCAGTATGAAGTGTGAAGTAGAGGAAATAATATCTGGTTTGCGAAAGGATGTCATGGAAGTCAAGGAAGAGGTACAAGCATTGAAAGGGAACGCATCCCAGGGAGAGAACGACGATGATAGTGACATGCAGTGCACCGCACCGAGTAGGTTAACATCGTTCACGGGCCGCAAGTCATCTCTGGAATGGCTAGAAACGAATGTAGTCTCGGAGAGTCCGCAAAATGGTCAAGAAACTTCCTGTTGTATTAAAACGATATGCGGTCTTGGCGGTTGCGGGAAGACTTCTCTGGCTATAGAATTCGCTTGGAGCTACAAAACTCGTTTCCCAGGTGGCGTGTTCTGGATCAACGGGGAAAGTGACGAAAATATACGAAAGTCAGTGGTGGAGACACTTGCTCTTGTGAACATCGCCGCCTCAACAACCGAGAATATCGACGACAACTTGAACAGATTCTTAGCTTGGTTGTCCAAGAAAAAACATCCATGGCTTCTTGTAGTGGACAATGCAGATGAATTGCAAGATTCAACTTGTCCTACAGGCATTAAGAAAATATTCAGAGGTCCCTGGCAAAGAAATGTCAAAGCATCAAAGAACGGTCACATACTTCTCACAACAAGACAAAATGCAAGAGACACTAGAACATTTTTGAAGCTCTCGAGGGAAGAATGTTTGGAGTTGCAATGTTTTAGTGAAGAAGAGGGAGCATTTTTCCTAATGCAAAAAGTCGGTCTTAAAGGGGAATCCCTTGACCCAGAAGCGATTCGTTTAGCGAAAGAACTGGGAGCATTGCCATTAGCTCTCGAGCAAGCAGCAGCCTTCATATCTGCCAGCCCTATTCCACTGAGCTTCAAAGATTACCTAGAAAAGTACCAAGCAGTTAAGGTGCGTCTCTTGAAACAACAGTCAGTTACAGCGCTTAGTATGGAGGCTCAGCATCGGTTGTCGGTTCACACGACTTGGGAAATGAATTTTGCATACGTAAAAGAAAAATCACCAGCTGCGGCCAGTCTGATGCGTATTGCAGCCTTTTTAGAGTCTGAGAATATTCCTATTGATGTCATTAATCCTGGGTCCCCTGAATTAGATCAAGAGGAATTGAGAGAATGTGCTCGTTCTAAGATTGACATTGCTGTCATTCTTAAGGTATTGTCAAGTTATTCCCTTTTCTTAGTCAATCATCAAACTAAAGTCTTCAGTGTTCATAAACTTGTTCAAGAAGTGGTCAGAGACAGTCTTACTGTACCGCAGAGGATAGAGGCAATGGTAGCAGCCACCCGACTTCTACATTCAGCATTAATCACAAACAGCGAGCCTTGTGTAAAATTATCAAAATATAAAAACCTGGGAACTCTGTCGCAATTAAAGGAAAAAGAGAGAAGTATTCTCATTGCCATTATGTTAAATGTTAACAAGTTAAAAAATCATATAGAGGACAAAATTAATTCACCAGAAGTAAATTTGGCTCCTTTTCTTTATAATGATGACATATACACTTTATGTGATCGTGTGCGCGCTCTAATTTTAAACGACGTATTCTTTCGCAGACTTTGTAGTGAATTAGGAGATTTTCAGTTAAAAGTTGTTAAAATGCGTGGTAATTCCAATCCAGATTGGCTTCTCAGGGCGATGGTTTCCGCAAGTATTAGTAAAAAAAATTATAACAAGTACGTAGAAGCGAAGAAGTTGGCACAAGAAACTGTACAGAAGCTGGCTGAGATGGAAAAGTCTGGTATTTCCATAGAAAGCGACACCAAATATAAAGTTTTTGAGCAAATGGCTTCCTATTACGCGTTGGAAGGACAATGGGAGAAAAATTATAAAGCTTTGTTGGAGCTCGAGGGCTTGTCATTGAGTGATGAGAATATTGTAGATCTGCAGATCACTATAGCTAGAGCGGAAAATTACATGTTAGCTGGTAATTTTCAGTGTGTTTTAAAGCGTTATCTAAAGGCCCTTGAGCTTGCCAGACGCATTTACCCTTCTGATCACTTTAACCTGTTACGTGTTTTACAGTTTATCACCGTTCATTTCGCAAATGAAGGTAAGCTAAATGAGGCGCGAAAATACGCTGAAGAAACGTTGCAAATTGCCAAGAAACAACCACCTGCATCAGACTATTATATTAAAGGAGTAACGAGCGCTCTTTCCGTTTTGTGTCATTTTGACCCTCATAGCGCTGAGGATACACTTCTCGGTATTTTGGAAGACAGATGGCCTCTCGTGTACAAAAGCATTCGAAGCGGAGTAGTTGACGGTCATATCGATACCATTGATGAAAGCAGCTATGGCCATGCAGCCATGGTTTTAGAGGAACTGATAAAATGTTTCGTTGTCATGTCAAATTCCAGCACTCAGAAGAAAAAAAGGAAACTTAAAGAACAAAAGGGACACTTTTACCGAAGTATTGCAGAGATGTTAGTGTCACTTCGGAAGAAAGTTTATGTGGAGAGCCACCCCGAAGTGCAAAAAGCGTACGATTACCTTGTAGAAGTACTCAAGTTCCTTGGAAATCATGAAGAGGCCAACAAGCTCGAAGAAAAAAAGGGGCAGTGCAATGAGAAACGAGTATCTAACCAATGTTTCAGAGAAGCATATGGTGACGCGATGGTAGTTTTAATTGCTAGGAAGTTCAAAGACGCTGGTAATGATTTGCTAAAGTCAGGAAATTATTCAAGGGCACTGGAGTTTTATACTATGGCGTTAAACCAATACCCAAACGATGCCAAGTTACTAACTAACAGAGCAGCAGCATACGTGAAACTTTCGGAACAAAGCCGGGCTATTCAAGAGCAACGGAAACTTCTTGAAAACGCCCTTCAAGACACGGATAACGCAATAACTGCAGATCCTTCCTGGGTGAAAGGCTATTATTGGAGGGCTGTTTGTCTCGCTAAACTCGGACAAAGAGGTCCATCACTTGCTGCAGCTGCAGTTGCCAAGCATCTGTTTCCATCACAGTGTACCCAAATACCTGCAGTTGTGGAGAAATTTGGATGCTACAATGCAAGGGTTGTGACCACAGTCGAAGATCTTCATCACGCCACCGAAAGAACGGAGAACAATCTTGTTATTTTGGTTAATCAAGGGAAATATGAGCTACCCAAGCCCTTGAAACCTCCGATGAATGCAGTGATAGTTGGTCTTGACAAAGTCCAAATTACTTGCACTAAAGGTGTTCCACTGCAAATGGATAAAACCATTTACATCGAGAACATTACACTATCACCCACAATGGAGTTCATCACAAAGATGAAAAAGAAGGCTAAAGAGTGCCTCGATCGTGGTGAATTAGACAAGGCATTGTCTCTGTACAGTAATGCATTAACCACGTGTCCAAACAATCCACAGCTTCTAACAACCAGAGCTATCACCTACTTAAAATCTGCCGAGCAAAACAAGGACATTCTATCTGAGCGGAAGGCGTTATTGGAGCTTGCATTAAAAGATTGCGAAGCTGCCATCAAAGCTGATCCTTCTTGGCTGCTTGGGTACTCCACCAAGGCTGCGAGTTTGGCCGAGCTAGACAGAAAAAATCAAGCACTGGTCGCCGCTGCAGTGTTTAAGCACTTAAGTTCCGGTCGGGACACTGCTGCAATTTCTCGACGCTATGGAGGATTGCGAATCCATGTTGTTGAAAGCTCAGACGAGCTTCGCTGTGTTCTCCAAGGAATCACAGAGCGCGAGGGAGTAAATCAAGTTGTTTTGATCAAAGAAGGCGAGTACGTTGTGGAGAAGAGTGTTCAAATTAAACCACCGATAGTTGTTGCTGGTCTGGGAAAAGTAACAGTATCGTGCAATACTGGACCACCTTTTCACTTTACGCAAGAACACTTTGTAAAAAATGTGGAACTTAGAGGAGACTGGGACAATCAATCTGAATCACAAGAGAGTGCGAGCTTAAACGATGATCATGATCAACCAGAAGTGATATCTTTGGCTGCACCTTCAGGGTCAACAGTCAACAGCGAGTGCAAGGTGAACTAACAGGAACTAAGAACGAGAGTTGTACACAAAGTAGAATTGTTACAATTCATATATCTTGATGGTGTTCCAAAAGCAACAAGAACTAGAAACATTTTTAAGGACCGGTTATGAAATACGGAATGAAGAATGGGTAAAAAGTTTAAATTTTGGGAATTTTCTCGTGGCTCCATTTCAACGGGCTCCCATTTTAACGGAAATCTAATTAAGGCTTTAAGTATCATTTTGTAACGGACTTGGCTCTTACCTCCAAAATGAATATTTCTTATGACCAGAAGCTATACGCGTTTAAAATTCATTGTGTCTAAGGGTTTATTTCGAAGTGTTTTGTAGATCAGATAAAATCAGCTGAATCAGTAATACCATAATCCCGTTAGAGTAGTCCCCTAACCTGAATGATTGGAATTTTCTAGCGACTTTCGTCCATTTGGCTTTGAGAGTGAAAGGGTTTAGGGATGTAACGATGTTTTTATTAACCACGCGAGTTTCTCGGCTTTTCTTTAGCTCAGACGCTACGCGTCGTTGTTGTGAAAACATATATTATCGTCTTCTTGCAAAACTAAGTAGGTCGTATTCAGTTGATGTTAAGTATCCCCGACGCGGGGTGGAGAATAGACCTCTTCAGCTTGTATGTTTGTTTCCCAATGTAGGTCATGTGATGTTCTCAAGGGAATTTGCCATTTGTCTTTTCATAAATTATGCATACATATGCACGTCAAGAAAACAAAATTTAAAAGGAACAGTTCTCTAGGGTAACATCATATGATCTACATTGGAAAAACAAAACATACAAGCTAAAGTGATCTATTGCATGTCTCTTTTCGTATTGCCGGTGGGGAATAGGACGTCAAGATAAGATAATGGCAATTTCCCGGGGAGGGACGGTGAATTGAATACATGAGCATACCCATCTCTTTGCGATCACCATGTTCACTTATAGAAGCGTTGAATGTTGTGGCGAGGAGGACGCTAGCCTAACTCACCCGGAAATAGTTTTGTTTTCTCCCCAAATTTTTGTCGCCATACTATTTGAATTTGACAAAAAACGACGTCCATTTAGGGTCAGGTGGATGAGTCTTGATACCCAATGTAACACCAGATCAAGATCTAAAACCGTGTTTGATCTCAAATCAAACACTTGCATATTAATGAGTTTTGCAAGCGGCCTCGTGCTTTCATTGCTTCTCGGTGTTTGGATGCCCGATGAAACCCTCGCACTCGTTATTGATCTATTACATAAAACACTTTGGCTCGTGTTGTCTACACTTCCTCGGGTTCTCGAATGCATATAAAGTAGGCAAGCCATGTATTATATTGTAGGCCTACTCTGGGACCTTAAGTCGCCTAAAGTCGCCTTAAGTCGCCTTAAGTCGCCTAAAGTCGCCTTAAGTCGCCTAAAGTCGCCTAAAGTCGCCTAAAGTCGCCTTAAGTCGCCCTTTGTCGCTTAAGGTCGCCTGAAGTCGTTAGGCTTAAAAAAGGCTGCACACCTTAAAATTGCCCTAAAAGGTTTCACTTTTACTATTTCTTGAATATATAAAAATTTTATTGCCCCAAATCTCTTTTTTATTTCCCATATATGATTATATACTGCAAGGGTATGGCCCCATGCAGTACAACACATGCTTCAATAGTCATGCACCATGCCCTAGTTGCTTCAATTATATTTGCTGAACCCTATAAAGGATGGACCATTTTATTTTTGAGGGGGGGGGGGGGGCAAATACCAAGAAAAAAAATTCATGCACAGATAAAGTATAGAAAAGTATGGAAAAATCACAAAAAAAATTCTTGGACAGCCTCAAGATGGTAAAAAAAATCCATGCTTGCTAGAACAAAATGCCCAACACCCCACCCCTAAAAATAAAATGGTCCATCCCCAAGGATGGTACACTCATTCATCTTCAAAACATTGACAGCTATTTCTATAGGTTTACTTATATTTCATGGACAAAGTGTTGCTGAAAGGATGAAGTTGTGACTTATATTATAATCAACATTAATATGAGCAACATCATAAAAAAGAAACACTGCTGATCAGCAGTCAATACTGATATACTGTAATGGTGCAGGCATTCCTTCACCTTCAGGGTATTATAACAACAGTGAGAGCTGTTTTGGATCACTAAGATCACAATAATTTGAAAAGTATTTTGGGGTTAAGCCCAATTATTGCTTATCACTTTTACATTGAGCAAGTAAGCTTGAAAAGATCATAAGCTTAACCAAAGGCAATGTAACTGTATACAAATGTACTTAACTTTTAAGCTTACTTACCCAACGTGAAAGAGCAACCAAAAATCGGCCATTTCTCCCGCATACAACCTCTAAGCTGCGTTCTAGCCATCCAACATTATTCTATTTACAACCAATCGTAACTGAACGTTTGAAAACTTGAAACTTCTATACAACTTGTATATGTCATCTTCTTGACAGTTTGATGAAACAAAGAATTTAAATCAACCTGTACGCTCAAGATTGCAAAATTTGCGTTGATTATGTTACCATGACGGCTCTCTGTCACAAAGGTCAAAAGGATTTCTTGTTATCAACCATTAAGCAGAAATTTGCAAAGGATTTGCAGCTGCTTCCAGCAGTAAAATTTCCCTCACTCGAGCAAACATGGCCGCCACATGTTTTGACCACGTGACTTCTTTTTGCATGGATGCCCACGCGCGCGGGCGCTCGCGCACTCATGTTCAGGAAATTAGCACCCAATTGATTCGGCAAACAAAGCCAAAGCTGAAGTGTTGCTGTTTTTGAAATTGAAACACATTCCCACTTTACAGTACAGCCTGACTAGGCTTCGTGGCTCCCTCTAGGCTACCACTCACGTGCTTTACCTTCGTGGCGTAGATTGTCAATCAAGCTGGCCTGGAATTTTTGAAATCGTTCTTGTAGCCATTGACTGGCTTCCTGCTTGTATTGCGAAAAGAAAACTAATTCCGACAACTCAATTCAAGGTAAGGTAGATGTAAATTTCTGAAATTTATTGGTTAAGCGAGCGCGGGCCGGGAGCTAGTCGCGCGCGGGAGGAAAAGAAACGCGCGAAGCATGGAAACCATCTACGATTGGAAAGGAACAACCTCGTTCCCAGGGGCTTCTCGGTTTTCAAAATGGCCGTTTGAGAGGAGAAACCCCTGGGACATAGCGATCTAAAACGACCGCTGATTGGTTTATTGATCGCGATTCTTACATCTATTCTGATTGGTTTACGTTTTTCTAAGAAAAGATGGCTGACCAAAACAATGCTATATCGAAGGTCTCCGAGACGTGAAAGTTGAACAGTTTTACTGAGTAACTGTTAACAAAACTGCAGCTGTTCCTGACGATGCGGTTATGATACAACAAGCGTAAGATTTAGAGACAATTCGCCGATTTTCAGGCTTTGCGTTTACGGGTGGCGAATGGTAAATTCGAGATATTTTTTTTTCTGCGAGCCCTACACTTTTAAATCTTTCAAAATTTAAGGCGGAGAGAAAGGCTATGGAAAGGCTTTACCAAATAAATCGAGACACCGATACGTGGAGAACTGCTCAAATAACCAAGACTGCGAGACCCATAAGCTTGATATTTTGAAAGACCATTCGCCACGAGTGAGGTGCGGGATTGTGGAAAATTGGTTCTATTCTTTTCAATTCTTTTAAGAACGAGGCATTGAGACAATGAGCTCTATTCTTATTCAATGAGATGCAAATTAGTATATTCCAATTTTCTGCAATCCCGCACCTTGGAGTTCGCCACTCACCCCCCGGTACGTGATAATTTATAGAATTTTGGAATGACTTGAATGGGGAACGCTGGGCGTAATGTAATTTAATAGGGCCTACCAATTTCTACCTATTGTTGTCTTGCGCGTTATTGTTTTATACAGTTTTTCTTTGTTTTTCAGTTCATTTAAAGCAGAGCCGCCAATTGTTTGCTATTCAGTTACTTATTCACTTGTGATAGCTTGACATGTCAATAAAAAACAAAACAGGTATGCATTCCTCAAAATGGCAAGATTTCAGTAACCCCCAACATTAATTTTGCACATACATGCATGTATGCACTATTGTTTTTATTTCGGCAATCTTTTGTTCTGGCTTTTGTTTCAGTCTTTGGAACTTATTCATAGTTAATTTGTGGGATTATATGGAAATCTTACCCTCAAAATTCCCAACCACATTTCAGGCCCAAGAACTGTTTTTAAAAATTTGCTTCTATGAAATGGCGATATAGTTTATAGCTGGCAAATCATCCCAGGCACTCTGGATACCAGAAGTTCTCTTGCAGATGCCCTTTTGCCCTAAGGCTCTTCCTTGTGGCGAAAATATGAGTCGAGGCGTGTAATTGGAGAGATCATGTAGACAAAATTGCTAAGAAAACCTCTGGAGGGATTGGCGTTCTGAGACGTGTAAGGCATCTCTTACCTTATCATACATTAATTATGATGTACTACTCCCTTGTACTACCATATTTCGATTATTGTAGTATAGTGTGGGGGAGTTGTGGGAAAGGGATGTGTAACAGACTCCAGACCCTCCAAAACAGAGCTGCCAGGGTGATAACCTCCTCTAACTACGATAGACGATCAGTTGAGATACTGGATGAACTTGGGTGGGATAATCTTGAAACACGAAGGACAAGACAACTAGCCATAATAATGTATAAATTGAAAAATGGAAATGTACCTGATCATTTGGCTCAAATTTTTAATAGTACAAACTCTATGTATTCTTACAATCTAAGAAACTCAACATATAATTTATTTGTACCAAGACCGTATACTGAGTCTGGAAAAAATAGCTTCCACTATAGAGGGGCAGTTCTCTGGAATAGTCTATCAAATACTACTAAAGGGCAGACAAGCCTGAAATCGTTTTTATCATATTTGTAATTTAGTATAGTTTTAATGACCATTTTTATTTTTTATTGCATGATTATATTTTTGCACGGCTCTCTGGAAGAGCATTTTTATGATGAGATTCCGTGAATAAATAAAGATGATTGATTGATTGATTGATTAATATCATATGCCCGGGGGGGGGGGGGGGAGGGGTACTCCCATATATGAGCTATATAGGTATGTGCTGCTGTGAAGGGTATGGTTTTAAGACAGTTTAGTCTAGGATAGGGTATAGTAATCAGTGATTTTTGGTCTAGAATAGGGTGTCATTTTAAGCAAAACTGATCAGTTGCATAAAGAATTTAGTCTAGACAAGGTTTACTGACAAATAGCATTTAAAAATCGGTATGGCAGGCAGTAAGGCATTTTTACTGACCCCTGTTAGCTAATAACTGTGATAGTGAATGAGTTTCTGGAAAATAGAGAGTCTGGAATAGGTCTAGGATAGGGTAGAGTTTTTTCAGTGTTTAGTCTAGAATAGGGTTGCAAAATGCAGCTAAAATGGTCTAGTATAGGTTGAGGGTCTCAGAGTCCCAGCAGCACACCCCCATCCAAACATTTGCAGAGTACCCCCCCCCCCCCTCCCTAGGCACCCATGCAGGGCACCTCCAAACTTTTTTGGACCAATGATCTTTGGGTGTTTTTTTTTTTGGCTTAGCTTTCAAAATCATTTAAAAAAAAACTTTTTTGGCTCAAATGTTTTCTGCACTTTTGAGAAACACATGTCAGCAGGATGCTAGTTAACATGTTTTTGTCTCTAGTCAGCTTAAGGTTTAAGAGCCGATCTGTTTGCTTGAAAACAGTGGAGTAGAATGTCAACATGTCAAGCATGAAGTTAATTTTTATTCCTTGTTTGAATGAATAAATGATATGATTAATATGGCTTGAACTATCAGGATTTCAGAATGGTAATCATTGCAAGCCATTGGGTTGATATATATATATAAACATTCTAGGATATAACCAGCTGTGAAAAATTCTTTCATGCCAAAATAAGAAGTCTTTGAGCTGAGGCTGGGGAGAGGAAAAAGTGAAGTGCACAAGAAATGTTCCCCATGTGCTCCCTGTCATTTTATATTTTATACTTTTTATTTTGTTACTGAAAAAAAGCCTCTACAAAGGAGGGAGATGTTGATGAATTTTGACAATCATGGCTCAGGTCTGGTGGATTTTTCTGTTGAATGGGGAAATTCTGTCACTTGTCCAACAGAGAAGGAATAGCTCCTGATTTGGTAGCCATCCTTGTTATAAGTATGACACATTAAGCCTCTTTGTGATGTTTTTTAACATTTTAGTTTTTAACACAACCATGGAGAGAACAGGGTGCTTTCTGGCCAGGCTTTACTCTTGCAGTCCAATCTGACCTTGTTTAATGTTTCAAGAGCATAAGATTTCCACTGACATGGCCTTAGGGGTTGTAAGGGCTTACAAGCATCCCTGCCACATCGGCCAGGAAGCTTTGATTTAAAACAATTAGGTAATCAAGTGACCAAACCTTTCTACCTGTAAACAATGGCTAGATTTAGGAAGCCCAGCCCAGCTTCTAAAGTTGACCAAAGCTGTATATTATTTTAACTTTAGAAGGGTTTTCTCATCAATTCATCCCCAGTGTTACAATTTAATTGCCAGAGGGGATTTTCTATGCCAGTTACAGTTACTTGACTTGAACCATGTGCAATATCCAGGTAGGGATTGACAGGGAAGTGTATATAAAGTCAGCAGATTTGGAATTAAAGATTTTGGCAGTTTAATGTTTAAATTGGGGGACAAGTAGCTCTGGCCCATGACTTGTTCATTTGCTGGTTTCAGAATACTGCCACATCCCCTGGTCACCATTTAGGGTGGATGTAGCTGCATTTGGAAATGGAATAATTTTCAATTTTGCCATTTTATTTGATTTATTGGTAATAAAATACAGTTATCACACTACTGTCATTTCCAACATAAATTGTACATGTTTTCCTCAGAAGCAATTGTGACAAACACCTCTAACAAATATGAGAAAAATACTTTGACTTGTCTTCACTTTTCTTTCCTTTTTTTGTTAAATGTTAACCTGGTGGGAGATATATTCCCGGAAACGAGTAAAGAAAAAGTACTTGTTTTAACATATTTTGCTGTTGTCAGTGTTCTGACTGGATCAGCAAACCATCTCAGAGTAAAAGATCAAGTAAGAGTAACATGCCAACAAAACGGTGATGCCCGCGCAAGAGCAACGGCAAAAGCATGGGCGGTTAAATCCAAAAAAATATTACCACAAAAACTTCATGCTATTTTGTTGCTTGCGGGCGTGATCGTTTGAAAAGAAGCCGAAAATACTATAATAAGTTATAAGAAACCAAAACAGACGGTAAATTTACTCCTTTCCGGTGAAAAATCGTGCTAACTTAAAAAAAAAAAAATGTTTCGTAAGCTGCGGCGTTTCGAATTTTTACCTTCGTTGCCTGTGCAAGGCAAACAAACACTTTACGGGTCGATAAATGGTTACACTTGGCTCCACGGAAACTCCTCCTTGGCCGCCATTTTGTTTGTTTTCTTCTTGGTTTGCAATCTGGTACCCAGATCTTCTCACTCTTTTCCTTGGCCGCCATTTTGAATACATCTCCACAAATAGTGGAGATTTTGATCACGTGATCTGCTGTGTGCCAGGGTCTTCTCCCGAAGCGCCGCCATATTGAAAACCGAGAAGACCCTGGGGACGAGGTTGGGAAAGGAATTCTGGGAGAATCAAAATGGCGGACGCCAATGTAAATATTGCCAACTCTGTCATTTGCTGTGCATTCATTTGTGATCCATTATTTTCTGGAAATTTTTGAGGTAATAATTAACTTCTACACGGGTAAATCTGTCAACAGCCTCATCAGTAACACTATTTAGTTTTGTTTTGACAGGTTAAATTAAAATGTTGCCAGGTGGAAAAGTGTGAGAGCATTTCGGGCCTGGAAGCAGAACTAATCAACCCTGCTACAAAGTCTCCTACGAGGGTTCGGTTTCCTGTCAGTGGAACATCCAAGTTTTCAGGAGCCGGACAAATAGTTGGAGAAAATGGGAAAGATGCGCTATTGAGAAGGACCCTCGCTTACGGTAGCAAATATGATATTGGAATATTCTATTGGACTAAGGCAGGAGAACAACAAATTGGCTGGGTGCCTGACCAAACAGTTTTGGATGTCGTTTGTCAAGCTTTCGAGCCAAAATTGACTGTGCAACTGCCACAACAGTGGCAGATAAATTAACCAAATTTATGTAATTTGTGAAATCGAGAAGTGATTTTGAATTAACTAATTCGATGCCTTTGTTCATTGTTGTATAAATAAGTCAAGGAAAATGTATGTTAGTTTGATTCAAATCAGGTATCCATTTTTAAGTGAAAAAGTTGGATTTTTTTTCCCCAAGATTTTGTTTGGCAGTGTATATGATCTTTATATTTTTGTATGATTATTGTTTTTATTGCAATATCTTAAAAACATTTAAGCAGCTAACTGAATTTTTTCTCATTCTAGATAAGTAATATTGTTCCTGCCTCTTGTTTGGCTAATTAATGTTCATAATACAATTTAGCATTCATATTATTTATATAATGTTGTTGTTGTTATTGTAATAATTTGAATCTCAGTATAGCTAAAAGGGGCTTTAAAATCTGGAAACTGGAGATTTACGGTCACTTAAGTCTATCTGAGACCAAGTGAACTGATTGTGATAATTTTGTTTATTGAAATATGAGACAAACTATCATGAATGCCAGGATTCATGTCAGGACTCAAGCTGTAGCCCTAACCCTAACTCTTTGTCTAACCTGAACTGGCGTCCTTGGTCGCAAACTGACTTAAGTCCTGACTCAATCAGACCTGGCTTGAATCCTGTCTCATATTTCTCTCCAGAGACCAGTGGCTTGGTATTTAGGTATAGTGATGAAGAGACTGTCAATAACTTTTGTTTCATCACTTTTTAGAAACACTTTTATGTTGTCTGAAGTTGCCTTCAGTCACCTTAAGTTGCCTTAAGTTGCCTTAAGTCGCCTTAAATCGCCTTAAGTCGCCTAAAGTCGCCTTAAGTCGCCTTAAGTCGCCTAAAGTCACCTTAAGTCGCCAA
Organism: Cladopsammia gracilis; assembly: GCA_022457155.1. Classification (NCBI taxonomy): domain Eukaryota; kingdom Metazoa; phylum Cnidaria; class Anthozoa; order Scleractinia; family Dendrophylliidae; genus Cladopsammia; species Cladopsammia gracilis. Next base: position 247,651 of record JAJGOT010000425.1, read on the forward strand.
TATTTTAAACTAATTTTTCCTTAAGTCGCCTTAAATCGCCTTAAATCGCTTAAAGTCGCCTAAAGTTACGGCGACTTAAGGTCCCAGAGTAGGCCTTATTGTCATAAAACACTTTGGCTCGTGTTGTCTACGTTTCCTCGAGTTCTCGAATGCATGTTACTTATGGTTATGATAGAGCAGTTCTCAATTGAGTGTCGAAAGTAAATGGTGATTGCTTTGGTTAAGCATTGCTATGCTTTGTGATTGGATAAAAAATCGCGCACCACATTCTCAACCAATCAGAAGTAAAACCAAAACCAATTGCAAGTTGCTTTCACGCGCTTTCTCGCGCTTGGCGCCAGCGAAATTTATTTGCTTCGAGTGCTGATGGTTCATTTGATTGTCTGCGTCTGTTTGATTGGCCAGAATAATTACTTTGGTTTTGGTTTTACGACACTCAAGTGAAAAGCGCTCTAATTTAATACATAGTTTCGCCTTCGTTGTTTGATACATGTGGCTGCCTAATCAGATTTTTTTGATAGAAATGAAATTGGTGCTCACACTTGCAAATGAAGGGAAAAATATTGAAAAAGGCGGGAGTTGTGATGTGAATGATGTGTACGTTTGATTTGACCAACCGAATTTCTAGTTTTAGTTGTCAATAATCCCGCACACCCTCATGCTATAGTTCCTCGTATTTTATGTATGCTATCACGGTTGCCTTCTACAAATATTTTCCCTTCAGCCGTTATAAAGAGGAGAGGTGGAAGGGTTAATGGAACAATAGCATGCGTGGTTAAGGCGCTGGAAAGGGGAGTGGAAGGGAGAGTCTCCCCCGCCTTTCTAGCACCTGTCAGGCAGGCTAAACGAAGCGTATAATTAACAAGAAGCCGTACAAACACAGCTTGAACGAGTGCTGCAACGATACAATTTCTTACGATACGATACATATCTCGGTACAATTGTCACGATACGATACACGATAAGATACACTTATAAAGCCCAATAGTCTTGAAATCAAACATGTTTACTGGTATCCTCTGCATTTGGAAACACAACAATAGAATGGCTGTACCCCCTGGAATTTGAACGGAACAGTGTTTTACGATGCCATATGTTGCTGTTTTACTGTGTTATGGTGGAACTAAAAAGTGAAAAGCAACCTTTATTCAAGCAAAAGTAAGGAAGTGTAAATGTACCATATTTGTATCGATATCCTGCTTAGTCAATATCGATATTCGTTTGGTGAGAAATGATACCAAGATATATGGATATCGTGGTATATCTTTGCAGCGCTAGCTTGAACTCGTGGCGTCTTTAACCCATTGCAGTTGTGATAACACAAAATTACAGATTTTATTTTATTTCACTTTAGCTGTTCAAAAATAGAAAAACCAACGTAGAAAATATTTCTCTTGCTTTCCAGTTCAGTAAACCATAACTACCACCTGTTCATAATCACTTAGCGTAAACTGTTTGATTAAGTCATAACTGTAATAGGCGCTGAAGTGTAATTGTAACCTGCTCAGGGGCGGGTCCAGGGTTTTAAAATGGGGGTGAAATTTTAAATGCAATAGAACCAGAGAAATAAAATATTATTTATTTGAGAAATACTTCAGAGAAAAGAAAGAAAGGGTCTCAGAAAAGGAGGGGGGGTGAAAATTCACCCATTTCACCCCCCCCCCCCCCCTCCGGATCCGCCCCTGCTGTTAAACTTGTGATCCAACGGTGTTGTTTTGGGAGTAATTAATGTTGTAAGAGAGAAATTCCGTTACAACCAATCCAGTTGTTCCAAAAGACATTAGATAATTTTAGATAAGACTTGTTTAGAAGATTACCTAATCCGTTAGAGTTCTTGCTTTCGCATAAGTAGAAATGCATTGTAAAATATTCTTTGGTTATATTCTGGTTATGTTCTATGAAGTAAAGTCTACAGTTGGACCCAAGTGCTGTCTGTTGTATTTGGTCCGGGGGAAAATGGTCTTTGAATAAATGACTGGACACGGAATCGTATAATCTTTAGTCTTAATTTTATTCGATCTGTAAGAGACAATACATAATTCTTGAGAATTCTAACAGCGAGCGATTCATGAAAATTGCATGCGAGGAATATAAAATTACAATACTCAAAATACAACCGGTTACGAAACATTACTCACTTCTGTGGCGTTATCCAGTCAAAATATTCCAGCAAACGTGGAAACAGGTCAGAAAACCGGGTCAGCAAAACAGGACAAAACTACAGGTTAGCGAGGTAAAAAAACTGATTGCTCCTCTTAGCGCGTGTACATAGAAAAAACGTGTCATTTGAACTCAAAGGTCAATTTTACTTAGCGGTTACCCTATTGACTGTCAATCACGCAGTTAATTACTAAATCAAATGTCAATCAACGAATAAATAAAAGGAAACACTAATGGTCAGTGAAACAGTATTTGTCTCGCTGATATCTTCTGCTGTAACAGATCCCGGACTTTCCGTAGCCAGCGAGTGTTTCCCCAGGTTGAGTATCCGTCCCCGAATCATAGAGAATTGTTCATAGTGTCAGAAAACCTGTCTTCACACAGTATTGATTGCCGAATGTTTCGTGTACTTTTACGGAGAAACAAAATTGTGTAAAAAGTAAGACTACTACATTCACTGACCTTCACCGATCGCCAAGCAAATGGCCAGTCATATAAAACGCAAAACTTGCCGGAACAAAAATCCCACAGCAAAAAGTGGCGAACACAATATCAAACGGTCCTATCCATCCATGAACGCCTTGTATTGTCTTGAAAACTTGTACACTGTAATTGTTCCTTCTGCTTCTCATGTCAACACACAGAGAGTTTGCCGCCATCTTGAAATCAAGAGCGAGAACACGAGGTCGCGAGTCAACCAATCAGACCAGTGAAACAAAAATTGCGTGCATAAATTTGCATGTACTAATGTGACACACACACATACAAATAGAAAACTCACTAGGGCAAAACATGTATTTGTATAAATATAGAACGTTCTTTTGGTAGTTCAAAACACAAAGATTTTCAGAAAAATAACTAACACAGCCATTCTTGTCCCTTGAGCTCCATATATATATATTTTTTAGGAACCCGCCCAACCAAAAATGTGGAATTTCTAAAAGGGCTTAACATTTGCATTCGTCAAGGAAAATTAACCTTATTTCTAAAAATGCATTATTTTTTGGATATGTCCATGACAAGCGGAAAAGATGGCAATATTTCCTGGAAACTAACTAGCGCGCAACGCGAGGACGGGTGGTGCTGAATCCGCAGGGAGTACCTCGCGAGCCGAGAGCGGCACATTAACAGTAGTAAAACGGGACCTCATGCATATACAGTTTACCTCAGCTGAAAGCGGACCAACCTCAGGACCAGAAAACAGAAAAGGTAGGATGCGTGAGCAGACATTTTTCCAGAAAAAAAAAAACGTCTGCCCTCGCTGGCTACGGAAATGGTGGTAGATTGTACGAGCCAGCAACATATAGCGTCTGACTGTGAATGTTTCAAACGGTAAACAGTATAGTCTATCGATTTCATTAGGACGTGGTCACGTATAATTTACAAGAGTGGCCATCAACTGGCATCCTGTAAGCGAATACTGGACCGGAGTGGACTTGTAAAACGAGGACTAGCAAAACGTGGAATTGTAAAATTTGTAATAATGGATTTGTCGTGGGCATGCGTATCATTGATATGTTTGGCATTCGCATCTTTTTCCGGTCGCGACTAGAGTGAATACTCCAAAATCAGGTCGGATCACCTCGAGACACTTATTGAGAATTATATAACGTAATGTCGACACTTAGAATTTATTTTCAATAAATTTTTAAGTGTAAAAAGGAAAATCTGAAATCCCCCCTCAGGATTGAACCTGTGACCTCAGCTAGGCTTAGGCTTACATGGCCTACCGTACCACTGTACCACCTAGCTTCTCGAGTTGCTTAGTCCTAAATTTAACTATATAAACTGCTGCCCCTAACCTCAACTGAAAGCTAACCAGTTACTCCGTTGTTTTAGTCTCAATAAGGTGTCCAACCTGATTTTGGAGTATCCATTCTAGTCACCACCATCTTTTTCGTATCGATTCCACTTCTTTATTTGCGCAATTCACGTGAAGCCAATCAGCTGTTATATTGATCTAATAATCTGAAGCACCAAAGGTCATTTCCCAACTTGACAATGTTTAAACCCAACGGTAACTCGGAAAGAACATTCATTACAATGACACTAAGAGTCAGTATCATTAGCTGCACAGATCTATCAATCAAGCTGTAGTCGAGAGATCAAGTGCTGTTTATAGCAAATCACCAGAATTTTACATTTTTCTTTCTAGCAACGGTTTTATAGCACGAGATCTCATGTCGAGCTTATTAGAAAAATTAATATCTCAAGTGACTTAAGGCTTGTATTTTTTATCCTTAAGGGACCCCCTGCAGAGATTTTTAAGAACCCCATTCTTTCTTGATATAATAACTTTCCTCGGTCATGGAGTTTAAGAGAATAAATAATTGACTTGTTGGATCAAACGAAAGCTCATCGACCATCACGTGATATTCCCTGAATGATGACATCACAAAACATGTTTTTTGAAATGGAGAACGTTTGCAATCAGAAAGTTTGAAAACTTTCGCTATCAAAATGTCCAAAAGGTCCTTTCCAATGTAACTCCGCTTTTTAAGGCATTATCCGTTATATGTCTTGTCAGCTATTTTGACATTTGTTATGTCACGTGACCTGTTTTCCTTAATTGGCGGTTTCCGTTGACACATGGACACGATTAAAAGGCGGCTTTATTAAGCCCTTACTAGGAGTCATAGAAAAAGGAATAACTAAGTTGAATATAATGTGACTATCTGTTCCCCATTTTCGTTGAAAGATTTTAACCGTTATAAGGCAAATGCAAGTCACGTGACTCAAACTTGACAAGAAAAAGTTGATCAAATGGATACAAACGCGAATAACAAAATGCTTGCCAAGTTTCATAAAGACTAGATAAATGCTTTTACTTGAAATAAAAATTCACCAAATTATTGGTTGAGTCTGGTCCAAACATGTCAAGGAGATTGCTTAGAAAATTTCCTCTGATATTTATTGGCATCCGTCTGTCTCAAGAGACAATAAGTAGTGCCCGGTTGACATGAGTCGGTGGTCTGTAGAGCAGCACCTTCTGTGGCTTAACAGGACAATCCTGGCAATCTCTGCTGAAGTTATCACAGATGTAGTCACCTGGCGGCGACTTCAGACTGGTGCAGCTGCCGCTCTCAACTGTCGGCGTTCTCTCTTCGCATGCCACGCCACGCCACGCCTCGACTCTTCTTTCTTCGCCGTTTTTGATTCCTCTGGAGACTACCTGTCTCCAATTGTTGCGATCTGTAGCAGTAATCTCCCAGGAGTCCTCTGGTTCTGAGGTGCACTTAAAATGCTAAGACCGTCACATGTGGCGAAGAAACAGCCATTTCGATATATCGAACTCTTATCGAACTATTCTCGACTATTTCTCCTCTGCGTGAGAGGGTCTTAGTTATGAATTAGGTGACAAACTACAAAAACTAAGAAATCGCGCCATAAGGGTTATCACAAAGTCTGACTGCCTTTCTAGTGCTAACGCCCGTCGTATACTATTGTATGGTATTTTAGCTAATTAATTATCGTATCTATTTTATTACATTAAACTGTAGGTGTCCCCTATTAGTAGAGGGCTTGCCCCTCGGCTGGTTTTTTATCTGACACATAAATAAAGTTTCTATCTATCTATGATGGGATAAAAGCATAGAAGGATGAAGTTATATAAAGTGAAATTAACGTTTAAAACTATGAATAGTGAAACTCTGGAGTACTTGCAAGACTTTTCTAAGCTATTCAACACAAACTTAGAGAAAAAGAAAATAAATAAGTAGTTTTGCCTAAGCTTCGTTCAGATTTTTTAAAACGCAGTTACTGCTACAGTGGAGCAGTGCTGTGGAATAGCCCGGCCACTGAAAATAAAATGATCTAAGACAACAGATCCCCATTTTTTCCTGCTTCCACCTATTGTCAGAGCCACCAAATCTTTTCTCAAGTTCTCTTAAAAATGAGATCATTGCCTAAAGTCCTCCTCGTTAACTCGCACACCGCAAACATGTGAATCAGTTTATTTATTTGTTTGTAACTGATGTTTTTACCGTGGTGATACATACAAGAAGATAACACTTAAGGTGGCTGAACACAGTTTGCACGCGCTCTTCAATTTCAGCTGCTTACGTGAGTCAGCACGTGCAGAGTTTTGAGAAAAACAAACGTGACGCCTATTCAGCGATCATTTTATTTTGCTCGGCGTGGATCGCGAAAGTGTTGTTTTTCGTCTTAAAATCAAACAATTTGTTGTTCGTAAACATGTTTGTCGAATCAATAGATAATTTATAGAACCATTGAAGAAGTACACTGCCTTTTTGGTCGTTTTTGTCTTTGGATCGAGAACCTTGACCAAAAACTTGTGACTTGATATCAGTTAGCGACTTTCCTCGGAAATGTGCTGATTTCTACGGAACCACTCGTTAGAATTTCACGAAATTTGGCACAATAATAGTTCCGAATATGCCGAACTCACCTGCCATCAGAAATTTGAAATCTAACAGAAGAGATTTTTACCGAAACGCAAACATATTAAACCACAAATTACGGAAGATCCCCCTGTTAAAATTACATGAGACCAGTGTTAACATGCGAATATTTTTACGAGTTTACTGGAGACAAATGATGGACAAAATCTAACGACTAGATTTTCTGAAACCAAATATTGCAGGCTGATTTACAATCCACCGTGTTGCCATGGCAACACCCTAAAAGCTCAACAAAAATATCAAAATATATAGCTTGTTGCTTAATCGTATGCCTCACCAATTTTGGGCGCTCAGACGCAAGTAGATTTAAAATGATAATGAATGACGCATAGGTACAGTGAAACTGTGTTCAGTCACCTTAACACGAGCCTCTTTTATCCCCAGGCCCGAATGCTCATATGCAGTATTACATAAGAACTGGATACTAATCTACTATATTCCGAAGTTTCTGCTTTCGATTTGGACGAAATATTAGGTCTGTCTTCAGGGCATTCAAGTACTTTGAAAACACGTTTAATTGATGGCCCAGCAACACTTGACAAGAGAGTGATAACCCTACCCTTCTGCTTTAATTTAACTATGTAGTACACTGAAATTACAAAATACGACCGGGAGTGGTACATTTGCTCGCGAATTCGTCGCTTTCTACAAATACAGAGACCTTTCACTATGATTACACCACAATTTATTAGATCAATTGCTTTCATTGTAACAGCCAGTCACCAGAAAAGCAATGAAAATAGAGAGATAGAGCAGAATTGATGTAAATTCACAATCACTTTCGTTTACCGAAGCGTAAAATATTTCGGATACATATTTGCATTTGTACTGAAGTGTTTCGATTTCATTCTCAGTGAATACCAGATGTATAATCATACGTTTATCGTTCTGTTAGGACTTTTTATAATGCTGGTAGCGCACAATTAATTATAAGCTATTCGTATGCTAGTTTTAATTTCTATATCTTTTACTGAAGAACGCTCCACCAAGAGAAACAGAGGCGGATCCAGGAATTTTTGATTGGGGGGTCCAAACTTCGATTTCGAAAACACAACCCCCGGTCGCAGTTTAGTTTAGTGGCAAAATGCAACGTGCGTTGCATTGAAAAAAAAAATCGACGAGTTTAATAGTGATATGCGATCCTGTCAATGCAAGAATTTCGGTCAAACAAGCAGTAAAATAGAAAACCGCGGGTCTGATGGAGGGGGGGGGGGTGGGGGCGTCTGGACCCCCCGGATCCTCCCCCTGGATCCGCCACTGAGAAATGGTTGAAGAGTAATGATTTACGGAGAAAATGATTTAAGAGAACAGATCCCCCATTTTCTCTTGCTTCCACTTATATTATTCTATTTCGTGCTTTATGACACTACACTATTGTAAATAGATGTTTTAATATTTGTATTGTAAAGCGCGTGAGAGCATCTCCTTATGAAACACGCGCTATATAAGCATTAAAGTTATTATTATTATTATTATTATTATTATTATTATTATTTTTATTATTGTTATTATTATTATTATTATTATTATTATTAAATCGTTTCTCAAGTTTAAAAATGAGGTCATTGCCCAAAGTCCTCCTCGTTGTTCCACACAGCAAACATGTAAATCAGTTTTGTTATTTGTTTGTAACGATGTTTTTACCGTGTTACACGTAAAATAAAGTATATGTAGGTATGAAGGCATATCTCTGAAACACGGTCAAGCCCAAATCATACCGTCCAGAAGGACGTCGGACATCTTAGCTTTCAGTCGAGGTTAGGGGTAGCAGTTTATATAGTTAAATTTAGGCTAAGCAACCCGAGAAGCTAGATAGTACAGTGGTACGGTAGGCTATGTAAGCCTATGTAAGCCTTTCGTAGCCTATGTAAGCCTATGTAAGCCTTTCGTTTCTTCTGAAGGTCGCGCGCGCGCATGAAAGAGAAAATCATATTAAACTTTAGATGTCGTGGCGTATTTCTCAACGAACATATTTCCACTGAAGAAGGGCAAAGCCCGAAACGTTTGGAACTTATTCAAAAACTTTGGCACTTCAAAATACCATTTATAAAAGTTTTTCATAGGCTTGATGGAAAAAAAATAAAAGATTTTTTTTTCCATCGGCTTGATGGTCCCTATCAAGGACCATCAACAACTTACAAAATCAACCGTCAACGGAATGATGCAAGCCAACGAACTCCCGCCATCAGCTAAGAATCTAGTTGTACAAACTCCAAGGACCTCTAGATTCTATCTCCTTCCGAAGATCCACAAGGAGAACAACCCTGGGAGACCAATTGTCTCGGCATGTAGCTGCACCACCGAGAATATTGCATCCTACTTGGACCAGATTATGTCTCCTCTAGTCCGTAATCTTAACACTTTCATTAAGGATACCAACCACGCGCTCCAGATCTTTAACGGTTTTCAATTCCACAATGCTGACGACGGCCAACGCTTCCTCTATACCATGGACATCAAATCTCTATACACCGTGATCCCACACCACAGTGGCCTGGAAGCGTTGACCTACTTTCTAGACAAACGCACCGTTCTCGATCCACCTACAGCCACACTTACACGTCTTGCTGAACTTGTGCTTACCCTAAATGCCTTCACTTTCAATGGCGAATTTTACCATCAAACAGGGGGAGTCGCCATGGGCAGTAAGATGGGCCCTAACTATGCGTACCGTTTCGTGGGATATGTCGAAGACCAAATCATGCGACAATACACCGGCTTTGTACCTCAACTCCACAAGCGATACATTGATGATATCGTAGGGGTCGCGAATTGCAACCGCGTTCAACTGGAAGAATACATTGATTTTGTTTCCAACTTTCACCCTGCACTTTAATTCACTCATTCTATCTCTGAAACCGAACTGCCTTTCCTTGATATCAATTTACACATTTCTGGCAATCGAATCTCTACTTCCATCTACTACAAGCCCACAGATACCCACAGTTATCTTCACCACCAGTCATCGCATCCTCGACACTGCAAAGAAAGCCTATCTCACAGTCAGCTCTTACGCCTTCGACGCCTCCGCTCTGACGACGCCGACTTTCTAGCAAGGGCACACGAAATGGCCTCTTTCTTTGAAAGGCGTGGTTACAATACACACACTCCCAACATGATCTTGAGGAAATCCGACATGTCACACAGACCGATGCCCCCAAACGGAACACCTTGGCCGATGAAAAGGAGAGCAGGATCCCTTTGGTTCTTACTTACCATCCTCTGAACAACAGAATCAAACGGATTTTGCTCGACAACTTCAGCATCATATCGAACGACCCTGAAACCAAGGAAATATTTCCTCATCCACCAATGATCGCTTATCGCCGAGATCAAAACCTACGAAACGTCTTGGTCCACACGTCCGACACAAATCAAACTACTTCGCCCGCAGGTTCTGCTCCTTGTCGACAACCCCGCTGCCGTACCTGTAACCACATCTCAAATGACACTACTTCTATTGGCTCCAAAAGGCTCCTTCACCATCAGAGAGTCCTTTACCTGTCTGTCATCTGGCCTTATATACTGCATCTCCTGCTGTCGCTGCCCTGCCATTTACATCGGCGAAACTGGGCGCACTCTTAGGGAACGGTTTGGCGAACATCTCAGGAGTATTACCAAGAGTGCACCCGGTTTTCCAGTCGCAGAGCATTTCAGTTCCAATGGACACTCTGCGGATGACGTGCTGGTTTGCGGCGTCAAGCTCTGCGGCGAAAACAAGCAAAGGAAACGGCAGGAGATGCGGCTTATTTTCCAACTTGGTACCTGTCATCCGCGCGGCCTAAATTCTGACTTTCGTTTCTTCTGAAGGTCGCGCGCGCGTATGCAAGAGAAAATCATTTTAAACTTTAGATGTCGTGGCGTATTTCTCAACGAACATATTTCCACTGAAGAAGGACAAAGCCCGAAACGTTTGGGACTTATTCAAAAACTTTGGCACTTTAAAATACCATTTATAAAAGTTTTTTTATGTAAGCCTAAGCCTAGCTGAGGACACAGGTTCAATCCTGAGTGGGGATTTTAGATTTTCTTTTCTACACTTCAAAATTTATTGAAAATATACTAACGAGAAGTCCAAGGACTACTGCAGAGCTGATATACAACGAGTAAATATATTTCAGTGAAACAATATTTCGGATGGCCAGACCAGCCTTCTTCAGGTAATAAGATGTTACTGAAATATCGTTGTATATCAGCTCTGCAGTAGTCCTTGGACTTCTCGTTAGTATATTGATTCATTTTAGCTGATTAGGTCTCCTCCTGTGAGATCCAACGAAACACAACAGGATCTTCGTCCACGGTTTCTGCAGTTCAACAAGTTTGTTGAAAATAAAATTCTAAGCGTCGACATTACGTTATACAAGTCTCAATAAGGTGTCCGACGTCCTTCTGGACGGTATGATTTCGGCGCAACCTTGAAACACGCGCCCCTTTTATCCCGAGGTCTAAAGCTCTGGGACAGTGTCACATAAGGACTGGGTACTAATTTTTCAATATGCCGAATTTCAGCTTTCGATTTGGACGTGTCTGCAAGGAAATAGGCCATTTGCACGATGGCGTCATTTGACTACAACTACCAGAATTCATCTCGTTTTTCCTTTCTTATTTAAATTTTGTAATCCCAGTGAGGTTTAAATAACAATGGCCCTTATTTGCACTACAAAACAAAAAACTGAAGGATTGTGGTAATTGTAGTCATATGACGTCATCGTGCAAGTGGCCTATTTGAGGTCTTTGAAAACACGTTCAACTGATGGCCAGCAGGAATTGACAACAGAGTGATATGTAAGTATGTCTAATACTTCTTAAAGCGTTTTAACTTTTTAGTACACTGAAATATATAAGCGATGGTGAAAGCAACTGCGATCGTTTATGCTGAAACTTAATAATTCTTCATCGTAGACATCAAACGAGTGCACCAAGTAGAACATAACACAAGTAGCGTCACTTGAACTAATACATTTGTTCGCGAATGCGTCGATTCCTACAAATAATACGACCTTTTACGATGATAGGACCACAATTTATCAGCTCGATTCCTTGCTTTCGTTTTAACAGCCAGTCATCATAAAAGCGATGCATAAAGAGAGAGAGAGACAGCAGAGATGATATAAATTCACAATCACTTTTGTCTGCCGGAGCGTGGCATATTTCAGATACATATTTGCATTTGTACTGAAATGTTTCGAATTCATTCTCAGTGAATACCGGGTGTATAATCAAACGTTTATCGTTCTGTTAGGATTTTTTATAATGCTGGTAGCGCACAATTCAATAGGGTGTTCGTATGTCAGTTTTAATTTCTATATCTTTTATTGAAGAACACTCCTTAGGGTAGCTATTAAACTTAAATAAATTAAAGAGTCACACTTTATAAACACGAAATTATTCAGGGTGAAAGGTTTGATTCATGGTTACTGATCTGAAGGAAATGTGCGACTTTCAAATGTATTGGTTTCGTTAGTTAAAATCTATTCGTGTTCTGCAGGTACAGAAAATGCTATGCTGACTTGCCAGCAGTAGTTGTTATCAAAAGTTAATTGTACTTCATTTTGTTTGTTCTGACGTAGCCTTAGCGTGCTCTCAAACTGCGTAACGTTTGTTTCCTTTACATTCCAGACTATTCCAAGGAAATGCTTGAGGTTAAACAATTGAATTTTAATAGGCAAACCAGGTTCGCGTCTAAAAACCGTCAAACTTGATGATTTTAAGGGTACAGTCGGGTAAATAGCTAAAGCAAAACCCTTCAAATCCTCGAAATACGCTATTTTCAGTCATAAGGATGATAAAACACAACGGCGAAAAGATTTCGCTAATTGTGAGAGTTAATGTACATCTCTTCCCGTTCAAGAAATATTTATTCCCAGATTAAACTAACCTTTTAATAAACGACGTTCTAGATTTTCAGCCTTTACAAAGAAACCCATAGTATGGCGTCTGGAGGTTGGGTGGCAGAGCTTGATAAGAAAGAACACAAAAACTGGGTGATGGTTGGTTGCGCCCTGAACATAGCCAAAAATGGAATTACACCAAAAATCCAAAATGAAATGGTAACTTGGTACCAGTCCCTCATTACCAGTCCTCCGCTCAAATCACTTCCATCATGCACTTGTGCACCTCGAGCTCCAAAGTGTACCACTTGTGTCACGTGGGAGTTGGAGCTGACACGTCATCACATGTCTCCGCGACCAAGGATTTGCTGGAATAACAGTGATAGAAAACAGTGGGGACTTTCGACTAGAGCCTGGGAAATAGCCAACCCTTGGAAGTCGAAAAATGGACGTCATCGATGCCGAGACTACAGACATTGGTGGCCTGTTGAATTTGTTGGAATGGTGTCCTTTCATCAATCCCCCGTTGAGTCGAGCAGTTTTGAGTTTAGCTAGAGACAAGTGCAGGAATCACTGGGCGCATGCTCCAAAGCAAGAACTTCAAGATGCTGATGTCCCAATCATATTTGGTCATCTCAATAGTCTGCTGAGTGATCCAGTTTTCATTTCTGACAAAGTGGCTCAAAAAGCGTCAAAAGACTTGCAAGATTTGTTCCATCACGGTCTGGTAAACGTCAGGGATTCTGAAATTGAAGCTCTTCTTTTATTGCGTCAGTCACTTGTAGCCGATCTGACAAAATGCCAAGATGAGTTAACTGATGTTCAGGATCAAGTTGTACAACTTGATGCGGAGACAAAGAAGTTCAACAAGGTTGCCCAGCAAGATTTATGTGAAGTGAAAGAACAAGGTGATTTGAACAGAGAAGAGATTGGCAAGCTAAGTACAAAATTGAGCAAAGTTGAAATCGCTGTCCATAACGATTTATCAGAAGTACAAGAACAAGGGGATCTGAACAGAGAAGACATTGGCAAGCTGAGACAGCAGCTCCAAACGAAGTTGACAGGACTCGAGGAAAACCTGTCCAACGACATATCCTCAATATTGAATGCTGTTGATGATTTCAACAGACAACTGAATAAGAGAGACGACCTGGAAAAAGCCTTCGAGGTTATACATGATGACGTGGAAGTGATGAGAAATAGCGCACAGAACGTCGTTTTCGAACTAACAGAAATACACTCTCAAGTAGCAAACTTTGAAACCAACCTCGCGAGCGTCAATTGTGAAGTACAGGAAATAGCCAACAAGGCCACCAGTAACAAAAACATGATCTCCGGTTTACAAAGGGATGTCATGGAAGTCAAGGAAGAGGTGGATACCTTGAAAGGGAATGCATCCCAGGTAGAGGACGATGATGTTGAAATTTTGTGCACTGCACCGCGTAGGTTACCGTCGTTCACGGGCCGCAAGTCAGCTCTGGAATGGCTAGAAAGGAACCTTGTCCTGGAGGTTGTTGCAAATGATCCAGGAGCCAGCTGTTGTACTAAAGCAATATGCGGCCTTGGAGGCTGTGGCAAGACTTCTCTGGCTATGGAATTCGTTTGGAGCTACAAAACTCGTTTCCCAGGTGGCGTGTTCTGGATCAACGGGGAAAGTGACGAAAATATACGAAAGTCAGTGGTGGAGATACTTGCTCTTGTGAACATCGCCGCCTCGACAACCGAAAACATTGACGACACCTTGAACAGATTCCTGTCCTGGTTGTTCAAAAAGAAGAGTCGATGGCTTCTTGTGGTGGACAATGCAGATGAATTGAAAGATGCAACTTGTCCCACAGGCGTTAAGAAGATGCTCAGAGGACCATGGCAAAGAAATGGCAATGTATTAAAGCATGGCCAAATACTTTTCACAACCAGAGAAAATGCGAAAGACACTAGAATGTTCTTGAAACTCTTAAATGATGATTGTTTGGAGTTGCAATGCTTCAGTGAAGAGGAAGGTGCGTTTTTCTTAATGCAAAGAACCGGTCGTAAAAGAGAATCCATTAACCCAGAAGCGATTCTTTTAGCGAAAGAACTGGGATCATTGCCATTGGCTCTCGAGCAAGCAGCAGCCTTTATATCTGCCAGCCCTGTTCCATTGAGCTTCAAAGATTACTTAGAACAGTACCAGGTGGTTAAGGTGCGTCTCTTGAAGCAACAGTCAGTTACAGCGCTTGGTATGGAGGCTCAGCATCGGTTGTCGGTTCACACAACTTGGGAAATGAATTTTGCATATGTAAAAGAAAAATCACCAGCTGCGGCCAGTTTAATGCGTATTGCAGCCTTTTTAGAGTCTGAGAATATTCCTATGGATGTCATTAATCCAGGATCCCCTGAATTAGATCAAGTGGAATTGAGAGAATGTGCGCGTTCTAAGATTGGCATTGCTGTCATCCTTAAGGTACTATCAAGTTATTCCCTTTTCTCAGTCGATAATCAAACCAGAGTCTTTAGTGTCCATAAACTTGTTCAAGAAGTGGTGAGAGACAGTCTGACTGTATCACAGAGGATAGAGGCAATGGTTGCAGCCATTCGACTTCTTCATTCAGCATTAGTAACAAACAGTGAGCCTCGTGTCGATTTATCAAACTATGATACTTTGGGACCTCTGTCGCAATTGAAGGAAGAAGAGAAGAGTACTCTCATAGCCCTTGTGTTAAATTTTTGCAAGTTAAAAAATCATATAGAAGACAACATGAATTCACCAGAAGTAAATTTGGCTCCTTTTTTTGGCACCGATGACATGCTCATTTTATGCAATCGTGTTTCCGCTTTACTTAAGAACGACGTATTTTTTAACGGACTAAATTGTGAATTCAGCGATTTTCGATTGAAAATTGGTAAAATGCGTGGCAATTCCGATCCAAATCTGCTACTCGCGACGATGGTTTGCGCAAGTATTGATAAAAAAAATTGTGAAAAGTACGAAGAAGCGAAGAAGCTGGCCCAAGAAACTGTACAGAAGCTGGGTGAGATGGAAAAGTCTGGTATTTTCATAAACGGCGATGTAAAGTATCGAGTTCTTGAGCACATGGCTTCCTATTACGTGGCAGAAGGGCAATGGAAGAAAAACTATGAAGCTTTGTTGGAGCTCGAGGGCTTGCCATTGAGTGATGAGAACATTGTACAACTGCAGATCTTAATAGGAAGAGCAGAAAATTTCGTATCAGCTGGTAACTTTCAGTGTGTTTTGAGGCGTTATGAGAAGGCCCTTGAGCTTGCCAGACGCATTTATCCTTCTGATCACTTTGAACTGTTACGTGTTTTGCAATTTCTCACCGTTCATCTCCAGGTGGAAGGTAAGCTACATGAGGCGCGCAAATACGCTAAAGAAACGTTAACAATTGCCAAGAAACAACCACCTGCATCAGACTGTTACATAAGAGGAATAGCGACCGCTCTTTCCGTTTTGTATTTTTTCGACCCTCACAGCGCTGAGGATACACTTCTTGGCGTTTTGAAAGACAGATGGCCTCTTTTGTTTGGAAGCATTCAAAGCGGAGTAGTTGGGGATGATGTGGACACCAGTGAACGTATAGTTGATGAAAGCAGCCGTCACCATGCAGTTTTGGTTCTACAGGGTTTGATGGATTGTTTTTTTGTCATTTCGAAAAAGGACAAACTCAACAAACAGAAAGAGAAGTTTTACCAAAGTATTGCAGAAATGTTATTGTCACTTCAAAAGAAACTTTATGGAGGGTGCCACGAAGGAGTGAAACAAGCTTTCTATTACCTTGCAAAAGTACACAAGGTCTTTGGAAATCAGAAAGAGGCATTCAAGCTCGAAAAACAAGCGAGGCAGTGCAGCGAGAACCCAGTATTCAACCGATCTTTCACACATACTCGTTGTGATTGGAATGTTATTCGTGCTAAGATGTTCAAAGACCTCGCTAACAATCTTTTCAAGTCAGGAGATTATTCAAAGGCACTAGAGATTTATACTGAAGCCTTAAACCAATGCCCGAACGATGCCAAGTTTCTTACTAACAGAGCAGCGGCGTACGTGAAACTTTCGGAACAAAGTCGGGCTGCGGAAGAGCCACAGAAACTTCTTGAAAACGCTCTTCAAGACACGGTTAAGGCAATAACTGCAGATCCTTCTTGGGTGAAAGGCTATTATTGGAGGGCTGTTTGTCTCGCTAAACTCGGACAAAGAGGCCCATCACTTGCTGCAGCTGCAGTTGCCAAGCATCAGTTTTCATCAGAGTGCCCTCAAATACCTGCAGTTGTGGAGAAATTTGGATGCTACAATGCAAGGATCGTGACCACAGTCGAAGATCTTCAACACGCTACCGAAAGGGCGGAGAACAATCTTGTGATTGTGGTTCAGGATGGGAGGTATGAGCTACCCAAGCCCTTAAAAGCTCCGACGAATGCCGTGATAGTTGGCCTTGACAAAGTCCAAATAACCTGCACGAAAGGTGTTCCACTGCAAATGGATAAAACCGTTTACATCGAGAACATTACACTATCACCTACAATGGAGTCCATCACGAAGTTGAAAGTGAAAGCTAAAGAATGGCTTGATTGTGGTGAATTGGACAAGGCCTTGTCTCTTTACAGTAATGCATTAACCACATGTCCAAACAATCCACAGCTTCTAACAACCAGAGCTTCGACCTACTTGAAATCTGCCGAGCAAAAGAAGGACATTCCGTCTGAGCGGAAGGCGTTATTGGAGCTTGCATTAAAAGATTGCGAAGCTGCCATCAAAGCTGATCCTTCTTGGCTGCTTGGGTACTCCACTAAGGCAGCACGTTTGGCTGAGCTAGACAGAAAAAATCAAGCACTGGTCGCCGCTGCAGTGTTTAAGCACTTGAGCTCCGGTCGGGACGCTGCTGTAGTTTCTCGACGCTATGGAGGGTTGCAAATACATGTTGTTGAAAGCTCAGACGAGCTTCGCTGTGTTCTTCAAGGTATCACAGAGCTCAAGGGAGTAAATCAAGTTGTTTTGATCAAAGATGGCGAGTACGTTGTGGAAAAGAGTGTTCAAATTAAACCACCGATAGTTGTTGCTGGTCTGGGGAAAGTAACAGTATCGTGCAATACCGGACCACCTTTTCATTTTACGCAAGAACACTTTGTAGAAAATGTGGAACTTTGTGGAGACTGGGACAACCAGTCTGAATCACAAGAGAGTGCGAGCTTAAACGATGATCATGATCAACCAGAAGTGATATCTTTGGCTGCACCTTCAGGGTCAACAGTCAACAGCGAGTGCAAGGTGAACTAACAGGAACTAAGAACGAGAGTTGTACACAAAGTAGAATTGTTACAATTCATATACAGTAAAAACCCGCGTATAAGAACCTAGAAATTAAGAACCTCCTGGCAGAAATTTGCTACTTTAATACTGGTTTATTTTTTTAAAAACTGGTTTTATTTTTTGAAACTGATTTGTTCTTGATTATAAGCATTTATTCTATAAAATAACAGTTTATAATGATGAACATACCATATATTATGCTACTTTAATACCCCAAAATATAAGAACCTGCTTTGCCAAACTCTAAAAAAGTAGGTTCTTATACGCGGGTTTTTACTGTATCTTGATGGTGTTCCAAAAGCAACAAGAACTAGAAACATTTTTAAGGACCGGTTATGAAATACGGAATGAGGGATGGGTAAAATTCTAAATTTTGGGAATTTTCGGGCCCCATTTCAACGGGCTCCCATTTTAACGGAAATCTAATTTAGGCTTAAAGTAACATTTTGTAACGGCCCCGGACTTGGCTCTTACCTCCAAAAGAAAGAAGCCTTAATTATCTTAATGAATATTTCTTATGATCAGAAGCTATACGCCGTTTAAAATTCATTGTGTCTAAGGGTTTATTTCGAAATGTTTTGTAGATCAGATAAAATCAGTAAGACCAGGAGTAAGACCATAATCCTGTTAGAGTAGTCCCCTAACCTGAATGGTTGGAATTTTCTAGACTCCCGTCCATTTGGGTTTGGGAATGAAAGGGTTAAAGTGCCCATAACACAAGTTTTTATATTTTCTCACGTGAATCGAAATGTCAACCAAGGAATTTCTGGGAAAACATTTTGCGACTTGCACAAAACGCGTTTTGGTAAATAATGTTATAAAAAAATGTTTGAAAGATGTTGACTGCTTAGTTCTTCAACATTGTCACTTTCCGATTCACTAAAGCTTTCTTCTGTCGATGACATAGCCAAACAACAAACGTTCCTGAATCTACGTCACAATGTGAGCCTGTCGGCCTAATCAGCGGGGCGAGTAGGTCGCAAAAATATTGGATTTTAAAGGACCACTATCACCCATTCAGCTTTGCGGTCGTTTGTTTTTATTTTCAAATGACGAGCTCGCTCGTGATTGGCTCTTTCGGGAATTTTCGACTGCGTTAAATTCGCAATGCAGTTTGGGTGATAGTGGGCCTTTTAAGATAATGAAACAATTATGAAACAATCTTGTTTAATCCAAATTGTAAACTTTTTTCGTGGAAGGTCCTTGGGTGACATTTTGGTTCAATAATAAAATTGAAAAAAAAAATGGGTTATGGGCACTTTAAGGAACGTAAGGATGCTTTTAGCCACACGAGTTTCTCGGCTCTTCTTTAGCTCAGACGCTACGCATTGTTGTTGTGACAACATATATTATCGTCTTCTTGAAAAACTAAGTAGTTCGAATTTAGTTGATGTTAAGCATTCCCGATGCGGGGTGGGGAATTGCATATCTCTTTTCGTATACCCATTGATGAGGAATAGGACGTCAAGATAAGATAATGGCAAATTCCTGGGGAGGGACGGTGAATTGAATACATGAGCATACCCATCTCTGTGTGATCATCTAGCCTGTTCCAGGCGTTCAGATAGTGGGGAAAGCGCGAATAGTTGGGGAAGGCGCGAAGAAAAGCGAGCGAAAAAAAGCGGGGAGATTAGGGAGAGGAAGCGAGGGAACCCGCATTTTTTTCGCTCGCTTTTCTTCGCGCCTTCCCCAACTATAAGCGCTTTTCCCACTATCTGAACGCCTGGAACAGGCTATGTGATCATCATGCTCACTTGTAGAAGCGTTGAATGTAGTGGCGAGGATACTAGCCCAACGTATCCCACAATCAGGTTATATTCTCTCCCCAAATTTCCCTCGCCATACTATTTGAATTTGACAATGGCGCGGTGCGGTACTATGATTGGCTAAAACAGCATGATTTATCAGATTTTAGTCCATAGAAAAGCGTGTGTCATTGATTCGAAGTGCGTTCCTCAAACGTAACTTTCGAAAACTTCAGTTGGATGAAAACGTTTTTGACGAACAACAGTGAAACATTTTCTGTGAACTATATAAGAATATAGACGAGTGTGGTTTTGAATTAAAAGACAACGAAAAGTTATCAAAACTCGTTTTTGCTTCAATCTTGTGCGATAAAGCATATAAAGTAGGCAAGCCATTTATTATATTGTCATAAAACACATTGGCTCTGTTGTCTACATTTCCTCGGGTTCTCGAATGCATGTTAGTTATGGTTGTAATAGAGCAGTTCTCAATTGAGTGTCGAAAGTAATTCGTGTTGCTTTGGTAAAGCATTGCTACGCTTTGTGAATTGTGATTGGCTAAAACATCTCGCTCCACATTCTCAACCAATCAGAAGTAAAACCAAAACCAATTGTGAGTTGCTTGCACGCGCTTTCTCGCGATTGGGGCCGGCGAAATGTATTTGCTTTGAGTGCTGATGGTTCATTTGATTATCTGCGTCTGTTTGATTGGCCAGAATAATTACTTTCGTTTTGGTTTTACGACACTCAAGTGAAAAGCGCTCTAATTTAATACATAGTTTGCGTTGTTCGATAAATGCCGTGGCTGCCTTATCACTTTCTTTTGATAAAAATGAAATTGGTGCTCACACTTGCAAAAATAAAAGGGGAAAAATTGAAAAGGGCAACATTTGATTTGACCACCGGAATTTCTAGTTTTACTTGTCAATAATTCCGCACACTATAGTTCCTCGTATTTCATGTATGCTACCATGATTGCCTCCTATAATTAACTTTCCTTCAACCATTATAAAGAAGAGAGGTGGAAGGGTTAATGGAGCAATAGCATGCGTGGTTAATGCGTTGGAAAGGGAAGTGGAAGGGAGTCTCCCTCCTCTTTCTAGCGTCTGTCACGCAAGCTAAATGAAGCGTATAATTAACAAGAAGCCGTACAAATACAGCTTGAACGAGTGCTGCAACGATACAATTTCTCACGATACGATACATATCTCGATACAGCTGTCACAATACGATACACGATAAGATACACTAATAAAGGCTAATGGTCTTGAAATTTAACATGTTCACCGGTATCCTCTGCATTTGGAAACACAACATTACAAGGGATGCACCATCTGGAATTCGAACGGAACAGTGATTCACGATGCCACATGTTGTTGTTAGTCTTTTCTCGTAAAGTAAATAAGAAACTGTATTAATGTGGAACCGAAAAGTGAAAAGCAACCTTCGTTGACGCAAAGGTAAGTAAGTGTAAAAGTACCGTATTTGTATCGACACCCTGCTTCAATATCGATACATTCGTATCGTGAGAAATGATACCAATATATAAGCATATCGTGGTTTACCTTTGCAGCACTAGCTTGAACTCGTTGCGTCTTTAACCCATTGTAGTATTGATTGCCGAATGTTTTGAGTCCTTTTACGGAGAAACATTCACTGACATTCACCGACCGCTAAGCAAATGCCACTTATGTAAAAAACAAAACTTGCCGGAGCAAAAATCTCACAGCAATAAGCGGCGATCACAATATCAAACGGTTCTGTCCATCCATGAACGCCTTGCATTGTCTTGAAAACTTGTACGCTGTAATTCTTTCTTCTGCTTCTCAAGTCAATACACGCGAAGAGTTTGTAGCCAACGCCGTGGGTAAATAAAGATTATGTATGTATGTATGTATGTATGTATGTATGTATGTATGTACTTAAAATCAAGAGCGAGATCACAAGTCACACGAGGTCGCGTTTCAATTGGCCATTTCCGAGTTACGTTATGCCTCGTTGTCAAAGCGAGGCTAGGTGCACAACCTTTCATATGAAAATGGTTTTTCATTCAAATGCAAATAAAACTCATCTTCATATGAAAGGTTGTGTACCTAGCCTCGCTTTGACAACGAGGTATAACGTAACTCTGAAATGTCCTATTATCATTTGCATTCGTCACCCTTAATACCAGAAGGATGGGTTTTGCTAAAAGCAGGCTCACGACCCACGGCCCGCGGCTCATTTCACGGCCGGCGGCGCGGCGGCCTGGAGGCCAGGCGGCCAAGTCCAGGTTTTCCACAGATTTTTTGTCCAGCGGTAGATCCACGCTCATGCACAGCTGCAAATCACTGAAGTTGTCTTTAAGGTTATCTCTTGCTGCCGTATTGTTGAAAGCTCTTAAGTACGTCACAGTTAGTCAATTTTCCATACGGGCTTAAAGTCTGAATCAAAATAAACAAACTGAGATTTGACATAATTTTGAGAAGGAATACTCACCTAAACTGCGCAAAATTCTATCGGGGGCTCAAGATCCTTTGCGAGCTGGGTAACGTACATTCCCGTAATCATGTGACACTTGCACGTTATGCCAGGCTCCGTGAAGTAATTTGAATCACCGCTGGCCATAACGATCCAGGTTACCGAAAATTATTTCACAAATTGACAAATTGGTTGGCATGTAATAACACAGGACATCCAACACGCAACCTGTGCGGGCAGCAACTATATGAATAGAGGTTTTGCACGGCAGCCATGTTGCATGGCAGGAACAATGAAAATGTTTTGCATTAGAAAGAACATTCTTTCCCATAGGGAAAAGAATCTATTGTTCCTACCATGCAACATGGCTGCCGTGCAAAACCTCTATAGTCAAACTCCGGAGTACTTGCAAACCACAGACTATGGACTTAGAGATAAAGAAAATAAATTAGCTCTGCCTAAGTCCCGTTCTGATTTTTTAAAACGCAATTTCTGCTACAGTAGAGCAGTGTTGAAGAAAAGCCTTCCACCAAGAGAAAAGGATCGAGGCTCCTACTTCACCTATTGTCAGAGCCACTAAATGTTTTCTCAAGTTTAAAAATGAA
Organism: Cladopsammia gracilis; assembly: GCA_022457155.1. NCBI lineage: Eukaryota > Metazoa > Cnidaria > Anthozoa > Scleractinia > Dendrophylliidae > Cladopsammia > Cladopsammia gracilis. The sequence goes on from JAJGOT010000425.1 coordinate 270,181, forward strand.
ATCAATTGCCTGAAGTCCTTCTCGTGCTCCCACACGGCAAACATGTAAATCGGTTTTTTTATCAGTGTAACTGATGTATTTACTGTGTTACATGCAAGAAGGTAACACTCAACACGCGCCCCTTTTATCCCCAGGCGCGAAATAAAACTCATGCACCTTAGTCCAAAACAGGAGAAAATGAGGCAAAGAGTGCTAATTAACACGTATCATGGCAAAAAATTGGGCGACATTTGCCTCTAATTTTTTAACTCGTCCTCAGACCCCCAATTTGACCCTTAAAATCACAGCGAAAACGCCATTTTTGGAAGGGAAAATCACAATTTCGCCCATTTGTGAATTACTTTTCGGAAATCCACACTCGGATTCCAGTAATTTGGTTATTATTCTATCTGGAAACGTGAAAAATATTTTAATAACTTAAAAAAAATGTCCCGTCATTTTGACGTTGAAGTGACCAATGTCACGTAAAGGCTTGTATGGAGCTCAACCGCGCGGTCATCGCTTTTAGCGGTATAACTAATTTTAATAGGTGTTATGTCCACATCCACACTCGGTTTTGAAGAGACTAGGATCTAGTGAACATTTTGGTGGGAAATATGATTTAGTTGGAGCGAAAACAAACCGTCATTTTGCCATTTTTTCAGTGCAATATGCTTCGACTGGGCCCATTTTGGCTTCTATTGGTGACTTGCGCGGACTAGCGCCCAGGCCGTTCGAGCTCAACTGCGCATGGGCAATAGTTCATTTTAGTACAATCAAAGTATAGAGCAAGGCTGATACTACTTAGAACATTTAACGCGACAACGACATGATAGAGCCCAAACTGAAAGCCAAAATACAATTAACGCGCACGACCGGAGCAAATGTCTCCTTTCAGGGGGCAATAAAAAATAATGAAAAAAATAAATAAAATTCGCCGCCGTTTTGGAATAAGTATGGACAATGTCACATAAGGACTGGATACTAATCTACCAATATGCCGCAGTCAGCGTTTTCATTTTCGCTTTCGATTTGGACGAAAGTCTGTCTGCAGGGCATGAGTACTTTGAAAACTCGCTTAACTGATTGCCCAGCAAGACTTGACAAGAGAGTAGAGTTTTTGTAATAATATCAAACATACTTGATGAATTTTTATGGTATTTTATGACATCCAGGTAGCATTATTTGTATATAGAGTAATTTTTAGATTTTTATCCAGTATCGCTTTACATCTAAGTAGCATTATTTGTATAGACATGCAGCAATTTTAACTTTTTATCACGTATCGTTTCATTGTTTGTATGTATTTCTTTTCAGCAGGGCCGTTCTGAAAACTACGTTCTGTGAGATCGCACCCAGCTGTATAAATCTCATTATAATTATTATTATTATTATTATTATTATTATTATTAGAGCAATTTTCAATTGAGTATCGAAAGTAATTACACAATTTCTAATAACGAAAGATTTAGATATACATTTAAGAATAAATATCAGCGATATAAAAACATGACGTTTCGGCGACGACATGTCACCATTATCAAATGTAAAATTATTTGTGAAGTCGAAAGTGTGAAAATAAATAAATAAAAGATGCGAAGATGAACGAAAGAATGTGGCTTAATTAACTAAACAGTTTCGCTGGTATGGAGTCTTTTTGAGTGTTAAGAGACGGACTCTTTTTCCTTATCAATAGCATCTCATAAATAAGGCACTCAAACTTTCCGCGGCATTTCTTTAGGATGGTAAATTGCTCATGAAGATTGTACGGTCTTTGGTTATGTTCGTACTTAAGGTGTTTGCCGATGGCAGAATATTTGTGTTCCTCAATGCGAAGGTGGAGGTGACGGCACGTGTAGCCTATATAATTCGCATCGCACGAATTACATTTAAATTCATACACAACGCTTTGTTGGTTAACTAGTGAGGGCTTTGTTTCCGTGACTTTCAAATCTTCAGAGATTTTCCTACTTGTGAAAACTGGTTGTAATACACGATCGATTTTCTTTCCAAGGTCGCTTAGCTGTCTGCGAACGGAGTCGGCGGATTTCTGATCTTTAAACGGCAGGGTAATGTATATAGGACTTTCGATTGGATCAGTTCGGTTTTGGTTCTGGTCTTGGGAAGCGTGGAATCTCTTGAAAGTAGAATCAATAAGTTTCTCAGGATACTTCAGTTTCCGGAACATTGTTTTAAGATGCTGACATTCATTTGAGAAGAGGTCCGGCGTAGATGACAGGCGCTTGGCGCGATCAAGCATAGTTCTTATTAGTGATCGTTTATATCTATTGTCAACATGGCTCTGATAATGTAGTAGAAGACCTTTGTTGGTCTTTTTCCTGTAGACACAGGTGTTAAGGTGGTTATCGGTCTTGGTGATAACCATGCCTACGAAGGGTAAACTATTGTTGACTGCTGTTTCCATTGTGAATTGGATTGCTGGGTGCGCGTCATTCAGAACTGAAAGGAAGTCAGTAGCAGCGGTAAGGTCAGCAACTAGGGCGAAGGTATCATCAACGTATCTTTTGTAGAAGATAGGAAGCTTGTTATTTTTAGCCAGTTTTTCCTCAATGGAGCACATAAAGGTGTTAGCCATTAGTGGTCCTAATGGTGAGCCCATCGCAACGCCATCTTTTTGCTCATACAGGTCGCCGTTAAACTGGAAGAGCTGATCTTTGGTTGCAATCGTAAGCAGCTCTATAAGGTCGCTTTCACTGATGTTGAGGCCGTGTGTGCTATTGAACCAGTTTCCATTGAACGCTTTCTTCGCCAGAATGTGGATAGTTTCTTCCAGTGGTACATTGGTAAAGAGGGCTGTGACATCATACGACACAAGGAAATCGTTCTCATTGACTTGTAGATGCTGGATGTCTTCGGAGAATTGAAAGATGTCTGATATCGTGTACTCGTTGATGGATAGTGGTTTTAGCTTTTCGTCCAGCCACTTTGCAAGGACGTAATTGGTATCCGTTGCTGACAGACATCTTTCAATTCTCCGAAGACATCCAGCATCTACAAGTCAATGAGAACGATTTCCTTGTGTCGTATGATGTCACAGCCCTCTTTACCAATGTACCACTGGAAGAAACTATCCACATTCTGGCGAAGAAAGCGTTCAATGGAAACTGGTTCAATAGCACACACGGCCTCAACATCAGTGAAAGCGACCTTATAGAGCTGCTTAGGATTGCAACCAAAGATCAGCTCTTCCAGTTTAACGGCGACCTGTATGAGCAAAAAGATGGCGTTGCGATGGGCTCACCATTAGGACCACTAATGGCTAACACCTTTATGTGCTCCATTGAGGAAAAACTGGCTAAAAATAACAAGCTTCCTATCTTCTACAAAAGATACGTTGATGATACCTTCGCCCTAGTTGCTGACCTTACCGCTGCTACTGACTTCCTTTCAGTTCTGAATGACGCGCACCCAGCAATCCAATTCACAATGGAAACAGCAGTCAACAATAGTTTACCCTTCGTAGGCATGGTTATCACCAAGACCGATAACCACCTTAACACCTGTGTCTACAGGAAAAAGACCAACAAAGGCCTTCTACTACATTATCAGAGCCATGTTGACAATAGATATAAACGATCACTAATAAGAACTATGCTTGATCGCGCCAAGCGCCTGTCATCTACGCCGGACCTCTTCTCAAATGAATGTCAGCATCTTAAAACAATGTTCCGGAAACTGAAGTATCCTGAGAAACTTATTGATTCTACTTTCAAGAGATTCCACGCTTCCCAAGACCAGAACCAAAACCGAACTGATCCAATCGAAAGTCCTATATACATTACCCTGCCGTTTAAAGATCAGAAATCCGCCGACTCCGTTCGCAGACAGCTAAGCGACCTTGGAAAGAAAATCGATCGTGTATTACAACCAGTTTTCACAAGTAGGAAAATCTCTGAAGATTTGAAAGTCACGGAAACAAAGCCCTCACTAGTTAACCAACAAAGCGTTGTGTATGAATTTAAATGTAATTCGTGCGATGCGAATTATATAGGCTACACGTGCCGTCACCTCCACCTTCGCATTGAGGAACACAAATATTCTGCCATCGGCAAACACCTTAAGTACGAACATAACCAAAGACCGTACAATCTTCATGAGCAATTTACCATCCTAAAGAAATGCCGCGGAAAGTTTGAGTGCCTTATTTATGAGATGCTATTGATAAGGAAAAAGAGTCCGTCTCTTAACACTCAAAAAGACTCCATACCAGCGAAACTGTTTAGTTAATTAAGCCACATTCTTTCGTTCATCTTCGGATCTTTTATTTATTTATTTTCACACTTTCGACTTCACAAATAATTTTACATTTGATAATGGTGACATGTCGTCGCCGAAACGTCATGTTTTTATATCGCTGATATTTATTCTTAAATTACACAATTGCGTTGGTTTTTCATTGCTACGCTTTGTGATTGGCTAAAAAATCTCGCGCCACTTTCTTGACCAATCAGAAGTAAAACCAAAACCAATCGTGACTTGCTCGCTTGAGTTTTCCCGCCCTTGGCGCCGGCGACATGTAATTGCTTCGAGCTCTGATTGGTTCATTGGATTGTTTCAACTGCTTTATTTATATATCATAATTCGCAAAGCTTAAGTACATCACTGCGAATATGTAAAAATAAAAAGCAAAACAAGATAAATGAAAATGAAAAATAAACAAACACATTGGTCACACTCATTGTCAGAGTAATTACTTTGGTTTTGTTTTTACGACACTCAATTGAAAACTGCTCCATTATTAGTGATATATAAGTAATACTTCTAAAGGCAATTCTGCTTTAACTTTGTAGTACACTGAAATAAGCAACGTGAAAACAACTGCGATCCCTTTCGATGAAGTTCGAGTTAATATCATTAGTATTCATCGAACGAGTGCACCAGCTACAACATAACTTACTCTTGTACTGATACATTTGCTCGCGAATTCGTCGATTCCTACAAATACGAAGACCTTTCACGATTAGTGTTTTTTTTAAATTTCATTGTGTGCTGCAATAACAAAGGAAAGGCCTATTCGGTTACCCCTTACTTGTTAACTTTGCGATTCCTGACTCTCGAGGAGAAACAAAATGCTAAATAATGGATTGTGAATGAGTTTAGGTTGGTACACTGTTTGCTGTTTTTGAAAAAACCCTTAGCATTATTTGATGGTCATTCCAAAAGCAAAAGGCAATCGCCCATGATCTTTCCTCTCCCCACAATGTGTACCAACACACTCCTTCCCTCTTGTCCCCAGTCTTATAACAGCTCATGAGCAGTGTGACATAAGGACTGGATCAAAGTTATACCAAAATCAGCGTTTTCATTTCCGCTTTCGCTTCGGTCGAAGTGCAGTGGTGAAGATTTTTGTAGCAGATTGTGACCTCTGAAAGCACGATTAAGTGTCCCATGAAGAGTTGAGAGGAGAGTGATATGTAAGTACTACTAAGCGAAGCATTTCTGTACATCCAAATCAATAATACCGACACAGTAAATTTCTAGCCTTCGTACAAACGTCCCCTATTTCCATTGCTTCACGCGCAGTCGCGCAGGTCATAAATTTCCGCTTTCGCTTCAGTCGAACAAGTCATGGAGATGTTTGCAGTATATTGTTTCCCTCTGAAAACTCGTTAAAATTTCGCATTGAGAGGTTAGAGGAGACTGATATCTACGAACTACTTAGTTAAACACATACAAATTTAAACCCAAAAGGATACTGCAATCTTAACAAATGAATTCAAAACTTGAATTCCCAAGGATGCGTGACACTTATAAACAAGAATTTTAAATAGAAATAAACATATTGGAAAAATAAAATAAAATGTTTTGAGAAAGTGTCAAGTTAAATTCTTCAACGACGTTTCGGGCTTGGCCTTTCATGAGGCTGATGACCGTTGTTTCAATCTTACAATCTTACTCCATCACAACAGACGGTTAACTAGACGCCGGACATGATTGCGCTCAAGACTAGAAAGCGGCCATGAACAGCTATTTTGATAGGTCTAGGTAACCGTAGGCCGTATTGCTAAGAGATTGCAGAACTCATTTGGGTTATTTTATATAAGGAGAGGACGGTATTGGTCATTCCCCGTTTTTTCTCGTCAACACTGGCATGTATTGAGAGGCTAAGAGTTGGCCACTTGCCACCTTTGTGAATATGTGGAGTGTCTGCATGATAGTCGATTTCCGCTCTTGCTCTTTTCTAGAATGTGTAGCAGCACATAAGTGATAGTTTTTTTTTTATTTTTTTATTGATATTTCGAAAAAAAGATCTTACGTTATACATTACTACACTACACTACATAATACATAATACTGACACAATACTCAGTAATAACTCAGCTAATCCATACAATTAATATTTAAATAAATCAAACCGTCTTACTAAATATATTTAACCTATATTGTGTTACAAATCATCACCTTCTTACGGTGGCCCATAGGTGCCATGCTCAATTTTTTTTATCTCGAGATAATTTGGCCTGTGTTCAGTTTAGTTATCTCGAGATAAGTTTTTATACTGAGATAAATTTTTATCTGGAGTTAAAATTACCTCGACATAATTTTTTATCTCGAGATAATTTTTTATCTCGAGATAAATTTTTATCTCGAGATAATTTTTTATCTCGAGATAATTTTTTATCACGAGATAAATTTTTATCTCGAGATAATTTTTTATCACGAGATAAATTTTTATCTCGAGATAATTTTTTATCTCGAGATAATTTTTTATCTAGAGATAATTTTTTATCTTGAGATAATTTTTTATCTCGAGATAATTTTTTATCTCGAGATAATTTTTTATCTCGAGATAATTTTTTATCTCGAGATAACTTTTTATCTCGAGATAATTTTTTATCTCGAGATAATTTTTTATCTCGAGATAATTTTTTATCTCGAGATAAACTTTTATCTCGAGATAAACTTTTATCTCGAGATAATTTTTTATCTCGAGATAAATTTTTATCTCGAGATAATAATTATCTCGAGATAATTTTCCATCTGAGGTAAATATCGCGATGAGTTTCGAACGAACGTAACCAAGATGGCGGCCAAGACGACACCTTACTGAAATGCTCCAATGACTTCTATAACAATGCAAGGACCACTTGGACCAACAGTAGCAATGACACCTCTCTTAAACGTTCTGAACTTTTGCCGGTTTTACAAATCCATTTCATTACAGGCATCCCTGGAGGGCTGGCACAACTGAAGTCTCTTGTCCTCAGTCATAATAACCTTGAGACTGTATGTGGTTTAGACTCCACAACAGGACTCATTGAATTGAACATTGACAGTAATCAGATTCAAAACATCCACGAGATTTCCAAGTTTTGCTTGAACTCCCATTTGAAGTACCTGTCGGTAGCTGGGAACCCTTCTGCAAGGGTGAAACCTCACAGGGTGGTTGTACTGTCTCAGTACTTCAAAGGCAAAGAGCTGGTCCTTAGCTTGACAAGAGACGAAGAAAGAAAGGGTCAAACTAAAGTCCTACCCACTAAGCTACGCAGCAGTAGCAGCCCTGATCACATGCTGGGTGATGATTTTGTTAGCGAACATGTGCTTCCTGATAGTGCCCATAGCTTCAATGCAAGGCTGATCAAACAGCTGAATTTGTTCGGTTTCTTTTAATATTGCCCAATATTTCAGTTAAACAAAACTAACCTTCATCAGGGGCCAAGAAAGCTAGGTGAAGATGGAAACAAAAGGTTACAGTATTTTAAAAGGGCTAAGATAAAATGCTGACACATGATAGGCTAATAAACAAGTAACGGTTGAAAACTAGAAACCCATTGTGTTATTTCTGAGAATCATGCGAATAAGATCGCAATTTTTTTCTTGTAGTCTTGACTGGTTAAGTCGTTGGCACAGGAAATCACTACAGGGCTTGGATACCGTCTTTAGTTGTGTGATTTGTTGGTATAAAGGGAGGACACGTCCAGAGGTGCAAGTAGAACCCCATCAGGAAGTTGACTGTTGTCATTAAGTTTGTTGAGAAAGTGTGTCCTGTCTTTTATGTAAGATGGAAGATTCGAGACCAGTGGTTGAAGACATTTATAACATAAATAGCTTGCACCCAACTATCAGGTTTACCAGCTCCTTTTCAGACACTGAAATCCCCTTCTTACATTCTCCAAATCTCTATGGAAAAACAACTAATTATTTAAATGTGTATTTCATAACAGAAATAGAAAACTTTTTTTCCTTATTTCATAAGTTATTTCTTATGCAAGTTTGGAAGAACTTGTAACGGTTGTAAAACCATGCATGTCTGGCTCGCTCATGTTTCCACAGCTTACTTACTTTAATTCTCCCAAACTTCCACTCATGTAACCACAACTTAATGGAAACAAAGAAAGCATGAAATAATCTGGGAAAGCGGCGACGTCTTCATCGACTATTGAGAGTGCTCAACTGGATACTTTTACATTCTAGTTTAAATACTATTCAGGGACTCACAATGGGGAGCTTGTTTAGATCTGTTCTTTGTTCAATGTAGCATTATAGTTACGTGATACTTTTTGGAAAAAATCTACTTTTATCTTATAATTAATCTTTTGTGTAGGTTAGGTAATACTCTTAGGGATTGTAGAATTGTATTTAAGATAACCTTCCCAATAGCTGTACAACTGATGAAGGTCACGAGACCGAAACGTTTTTTATTAATTTTTACTTTTTAAACTTCCAAGAAGTTGTCCGTCCCTAGCCTTTTTTACTTTCTTAAATTACACATGCCGAGGTTTGGACTAAGAATCTTTCACAGATCCTTCTTGGAAAGAGACATCTTCGTTGGCTCAGGTAGCCTTTTCAAACTATTTGGCCTTTTTCAATTATTGCACAAGTTCCTTTAATGGAAATTACAATATTATTTTCTAATTACATGAAATTACTCCCCTTGTGGATTATTTTCTCTGTTTTCATTATATATTTATAAGGATTCCACAAGATTTGGTAAAACAGCAATTATAAATTCATTACTGTCACTGTTAAAACTATATGCCAGTACCTCTTCTTTGCAAAACTGCTCAGCAGCATCACTAAGTTCAAGACTAATCTGCTTATTGCAGCTTGTTGATTCATTAATTTGTTGTGGTTCATTATGAAGACTTGCCAGTCTTGTCTGTTCACAGGTCTCAGTTCTGACCGGCATCCAAGAGTTTTCCTCATCAGCTGATTCAGACTTGTCACTGAAATTATGCTGTGATAGATGAACATTATCAGAAGACTGTCAAGTCAGTTTTGCAGATAAGTTGACATCAGACAATGAAATAGTAGAGCCCCACTGTGTTGAGCTCTCCTCTGGTTCCAGGATTGAAGTGAAACCCATCACAGTAGATTCGTCCTTGACAGTGACAGCACTCTCAATGGAATCATCAACTTGCAAACACTCACTCACTTTCCCAACTGTCCTTGCATTGCTGCTGGAAGCACCACTTAGTTCTGTTTGTTCCTCATGGCTGGCTTTGCATGGGAGGCAAGTAATGCTACGGCCTGACATTGCATCCCCTGCAATGTAGTATGACCAGTTGAAGGGCAGCTCTTTGTCTAAAATACCACACTCCTCTGGATCAACAACCATGCTGCTGCTTGCTAGACTTAGTGCACCTTCCATACCTGAGTCATCGTCATCTCTGGGGACCAAATACATTGAAGCTATGGGACCTATCAGGAAGCACATGTTCGCTAACAAAATCATCACCCAGCATGTGATCAGGGCTGCTACTGCTACGTAGCTTAGTGGGTAGGACTTTAGTTTGACCCTTTCTTTCTTCGTCTCTTGTCAAGCTAATGACCAGCTCTTTGCCTTTGAAGTACAGAGACAGTCCAACCACCCTGTGAGTTTTCACTCTTGCAGAAGGGTTCCCAGCTACCGACAGGTACTTCAAATGGGAGTTCAAGCAAAACTTGGAAATCTCGTGGATGTTTTGAATCTGATTACTGTCAATGTTCAATTCAATGAGTCCTGTTGTGGAGTCTAAACCACATACAGTCTCAAGGTTATTATGACTGAGGACAAGAGACTTCAGTTGTGCCAGCCTTCCAGGGATGCCTGTAATGAAATGGATTTGTAAAACCGGCAAAAGTTCAGAACGTTTAAGAGAGGTGTCATTGCTACTGTTGGTCCAAGTGGTCCTTGCATTGTTATAGAAGTCATTGGAGCATTTCAGTAAGGTGTCGTCTTGGCCGCCATCTTGGTTACGTTCGTTCGAAACTCATCGCGATATTTACCTCAGATGGAAAATTATCTCGAGATAAAAAATTATCTCGAGATAAAAAATTATCTCCAGATAAAAGTTTATCTCGAGATAAAAAATTATCTCGAGATAAAAAATTATCTCGAGATAAAAATTTATCTCGAGATAAAAAATTATCTCGAGATAAAAGTTTATCTCGAGATAACAAATTATCTCGAGATAAAAAATTATCTCGAGATAAAAAATTATCTCGAGATAAAAATTTATCTCGAGATAAAAAATTATCTCGAGATAACAAATTATCTCGAGATAACAAATTATCTCGAGATAAAAAATTATCTCGAGATAAAAAATTATCTCGAGATAAAAATTTATCTCGAGATAAAAAATTATCTCGAGATAAAAGTTTATCTAGAGATAACAAATTATCTCGAGATAAAAAATTATCTCGAGATAAAAAATTATCTCGAGATAAAAATTTATCTCGAGATAAAAAATTATCTCGAGATAAAAAATTATCTCGAGATAAAAAATAGTATCTCGAGATAAAAAATTATCTCGAGATAAAAATTTATCTCGAGATAAAAATTTATCTCGAGATAAAAATTTATCTCGAGAAAAAAATTATCTCGAGATAACTAAACTGAACACAGGCCAAATTATCTCGAGATAAAAAAAATTGAGCATGGCACCTATGGGCCACCGTACCTTCTTCCTAAAGTTATAATAGTTATATTGACATATTTTTCCATTTGTTATAGAGTGATTTTACTTCATCTGTGAAATAGTTAGTAGAATAGTACGCACTGTTAGACTAATATATATAGATAGCCCAAGCCTAACAGCGTCGCACTTTGAACAAGCTTAATTAAGGTGAAACTTAACCAAGGTGAAACTTAACTAAGGTGAAAGGTTGGAAGCACAAGAATTAAGATTGACGAACGGGCTATTTTCAATTTTAGCAATTCTCAAAAACAGTATTACGCGACTGTCTGCACAGTACATTTTTATAGACCGTACAAAAGTTCACAAAAACAACTTTTCTCTGTCTAGAATAACTAGTACCACTAGTTTCCGAATAAAATACAGTTTTTGTTTGTCAAAAATTGCCCGAGAAACTGTTTTGAAAATCAAAAATTGCAAAAATACACAAACATATTTGCATAAGGCGATACGAGTGAAGATAGAACTGTACTATAAAATCAAAGTCTTGTTTTGTTTACATAAAATCGCTTTTCAAACTATCTAATGAATGAACAAACACATAAAAATGGACAACACAATCTTATTTCGAAAAAATTTATTCAAATCTCCATTAGTTTACGTTTAAAAGCAAAACGCGTACCATTTAAGCTTAATTATAGCTCATCGAGTTCAAGCTTTCTTCGATGAAATTCAAGAGATCGATACAACTGAATTTAAGCACGTTTTAAAATCAATTCTCCAAAACTAACAATAACACCAATAAAAAGTCACTCACAGATTGATATCAACATAAATTCTCATCGAAAACTTAATCTGTTTTACCTTTAAGTCCCTCGCTTGCTTGGTTCTGAAATCCGTAGAAAACAAATATCTCCCGCATTGATAAAAACGTAATACATGAAGTTCCTCGAAGCAAGATTTCATCCCTGAAAGCTCGTCTTTTTCCACTAAAGCGGCTTCTGAGTATCCCTTAATTAGTATCCTTGTCTTGAGTAGCAAACCGCGAAATATTAAGGGAAATAACGCCTTTAATTTAAACGGTTTTCTCCGCTTAGTAAATTCACAGCAAAACATCAAAGTGTTTTTCTAGCTGACGTGACATTCGGCCGTGTAACCGCGCGAAAAACAAAGCCTCGCTTTGGTTTCAACATGACGTCGTACGCGCATGTTTTGCGACGTCATACGCGCCCGCGAGCTAGTCCTGCGCGAAGGCAAGCTAGTCCTGCGCGACGGCGGCGGCGGAGGTCGGGCACACGCGCGCCCGCGAAACATTCCTCTAGCCATGACCATGAAAAATGACGGGCATGGTTCTATCAGTATGGAGCTGCGCAGCCAGGCCTTCGGCCTGGCAAGTGCTCCGCTATAATTCCATTGTGAATGATATATATGAAATAAATCATATATGAACTGCGGAAATTAAATCAAATGAAGAATGATCCTCGCAGTTGTGAACGCAATTTAAGCAATTGCGAAAAGAAGCCTGAAAAAAAATTCAGGACTTCAACGGGGTTCCAACCCGTGACCTCGCGATACCGGTGCGATGCTCTACCAACTGAGCTATGAAGCCACTGACGTTGGGAGCAGGTCAATTGTAGGTTCATATGTTCCCGTGAAAGGAGTGAATGTGAATGATATATATGAAATATATCATATATGAACTGCGGAAATTAAATCAAATGAAGAATGATCCTCGCAGCAATTTGTTTCCTTTTGTTTAATTTGGACTATCACACACAAATTGTTAGATAGTGTTTCACAGATGAAGTAAAATCACTCTAATGAATCGATTCTTTCTTATTCTTTTTTGCTATTATAAGTTCTAGTTTTCTAGTTTCAACTACCTTGGCTTTCAGCAAAGTACAGGTCGGTTTAATGTTTTTTACCCGACAGTAATAACTATCACTTGTTTGCTAAGAATAATAATGTGATTTAATAAACGGTTATCTGGATTGTTATCGAAAATTCCAAAAAGGATAGCTATTTCATCGAGGTTATCCACTTTCATATCGTGTACGTTTAACCAATAGTTAACAGAAAGCCAAAAGTTTTTAGTGTGTTTGCAAAAAATTAAGAGATGTTCGAGAGATTCCTCGTGATCCCGACAAAGGGTGCACATAGGGTAAGGGACTAATTTCATTTTATATAACATTTTATTTGTGTACAGTATACGGTTTAGAATCTTGTATTGAAAAGCTCGAGTTCTTGTGTCTAAAGTGACTCGTCCTGGCAATGAGTAGATACTTGCCCATTCAAGATTCTCTGATATATTGTATAAAGCGTTGAACTTAGCTTGAGCCGTCGGCGGAGTCTAAATACGTTTGATTAAAGCAGAGTAAATAGATTTTGAGTTCATACTTTTTAAATCTGGAAAATTATTATCTTGATTAGCTTCACTTTCCTTATTAAGAAGCCCTTTCCAGTTTGGTGGTATTGAACTAAAAATACCAAGCAAGAGGATCGAGATGATCAGACAAAGAAACATTTCTAGCTTTGACAAAATTTGGAGTCATTCGAAATAATATCGCCAAGTTTAACAAAACCTGCATCAATGAGCTTCTCTTTATAAATGGGTTGTCTATCTATCAAAAGGTACGTACTGATTGTTCCAAATTACTTCATTCAAGACATCACGTTTTGTTGCTGGAGTATGAGCATTAAAGCTAAACCATGATTGAAGACATTCTTTATAGTAAAACAGCATTTTGTCTGGTAGATAAGAAGAGCTAAAATTGCATTGTAATAGGAAAGAAGACCCAAAGTTCTTTAGATAATGTGATAGAAAGACTTTCCAAGGCCTGTAATTCTAATTTGTGCTGTAATTAGTAATGATTCACTGTGTGGCATTTTTAGTCCACCGTTTTCATAATCGCTGATTAGAGATAATCTCTTCACCTTGTCTTTCCCTTTCCACACAAAATTGAAAATAAGTGAATTAATTTGCTTTACTATGTCCTTATTGACACAGATTAGCAAAGCTCGATACATAAATTTAGGCATAATCTATGTTCAAATTTCATAACTACAATATTTTGGAGAAAAATATATATTTGGAGAAAAATATATATTTCCGATCTTTCTTCTATTACTTTCCTGCTTCAAAAAACCACAAGGATCAGCGAAGAAAATTCTTTGAGATGTTGGGCGTGTAAAGATATGGACGGAAATCCGTAAAAACTAAAATTATTTCAGGAATGTTTATTATCTCTTCTCATGTGGCTAACTTACTGGGACTTTGGACCTGAATTCCTGTGAACTTATTTCTTGGGGTATACAGCTTTTTCAATTAACGTTATCGGATGAAAGCTTTAAGCCTACAGGCCAAGACCGCAAGGTAGTTTGGGATTTTTATGAATAAATTCACCATAATCAACAATAGAGTGTTTTCACTGACGTCATATCAAAATTCAGAAGCAGTTTTAGATTTTAAAATGTTTATGGAATTGTAAAGAGTTTAAAACTACACATCCGGGCCAAATTTTGAGGCGCAAGAGCATTTCATTCAAGAGTTATAGGCGAATGAGTATAGACATTTTTAGTAAGAAATGTATGGAGCGGCCATCTTGGTGTCCCACTTAGGGACACCAACATGGCGGCCAAAAAGTTTAAAGTCTTAATAATACCAACAATCTCATCACGAAATATTGTATTCACTATAAGCGGCGTTAAATCGGCTTATAAACATCTATAATTCATTAATAACTTTCAACTAGTTCAATTTTGTTTATTTTCACGGCTGCTCTGAAATAGCGTGACGAATTGCGTGACACATTTACAACCTTCATTAATCGAAAACGAAACATCTTTAAAACCTGAAACTTTTTGTGAAAGATTATAACACTGGCATCCACATATCATGTTAGAAACAGCTTTGTAACATGTATACTTTAGATTTTTTAATTTTTATGACGTCATGTGAAAACACTCTATAGGGAGCTAAGGCAACTACGACAACAACACCAAGGATTCTTTCTGTATAAACTACTTTGCAGTTCTTCCAATTTGTTTAGTTTGTCTAACGTGACTGGATTGTTCGGGAGCTTAATTTGTAGGGACGGCTTTCAAGTTCAAATAGAAATTTGATCATTTGACGTTGTTTTGCAGTGAACGGCAAAGAAAGGTACCAAAATGTAAAACGCACATGCAGAGGCATTGTGTTTGCTAATTAAACTTATTGTTTTGTGCAGTTCTCGCTGCCTCCACCGTCGTGGCTGCTTAAGCTCCCTAATGCTTTTATCTCCCCACACCGTCAAATAAAGGAACGCTTTGAAGGCAATATGATTCGTATCGGTTTTTGTTTCCCTCCTTTAAAAAAAAAGGAGGCAAACGTCTTTAGTACTGTCGCCCATTTTCCATCGCGCCCGCATTGACAGATACCATGCACCTCTTCAGAACCTCTCATTTCATTGGACCTGGGTATAACGCACATGTATTGTTTTCAGGTCTAGGGTCCACTGTTCTGTTTGTTCTATTGTTTTCTCAGCCAATCCTGTGAGGCGTTCCGAGACGTACATGCCGCCTCCACTGACAACCGGAATCTAGGATGATTATTTACAACTACCCATACTGCCTTGCGGTCTTGGCTTTGAGCTTTCATCCTACAAAGTTAATTGAAATAGCTGTATCTTTGAAATACAAAAGCCTATTGTAAAGAAATGAAGATCTTAGTATGTAAATCTGAGATTTAACTAAATGTTTAATTACGCTCTAGATTTCAGTGTTCGCAAAAGAAACCCATAGAATGGCAACTGGAGGTTGGGTGGCAGAGCTTGATAAGAAAGAACATAAAAACTGGGTGATGGTTGGTTGTGCCCTGAACATAGCCAAAAATGGAATTACACAGAAAATTCAAAAAGAAATGGAAACTTGGTACCAGTCCCTCATTACCAGCCCACCGCTTCAATCACTTCCATCATGCACTTGTGCACCTCGAACTCCAAAATGTATCACTTGCGTCACGTGGGAGTCGGAGCTGACACGTCATCACATTTCTCCGCGACCAAGGATTTGCTGGAATAACAGTGATAGAAAACAATGGGGATCTCCGACTGGCGCCTGGGAAATAGCCAAAGTCTTCATGCCAACCCTTGGAAGTCGAAAAATGGACGTCATCGATGCCGAGACTACAGACATTGGTGGCCTGTTGAATTTGTTGGAATGGTGTCCTTTTATCAATCCCCCGTTGAGTCGAGCAGTTTTGAGTTCAGCTAGAGACAACTGCAGGAATCATTGGGCGCATGCTCCAAAGCAAGAACTTCAAGATGTTGATGTCCCAATCATATTTGGTCATCTGAATAGTCTGCTGAGTGATCCGGTTTTCTATGCTGACAAAGCGGCCCAAAAAGCGTCGAAAGACTTGCAAGACTTGTTCAAAGAAGGTCTGGTGAACGTCAGGAATTCTGAAGTGGAGGCTCTTCATTTGATGAGACAGTCACTTGTAGCCGATCTCACAAAGTGCCAAGATGAGTTAACTGATGTTAGGAATGAGGTTGCTCAACTGAATACGGAGGCAGAGAGGGTGAAAGAACAAAGTGCTCTTTTAAAAGAAGAGATTTGCAAGCTTCGTACCCAAGCGAGCGACGTTAAAATGACTACCCAGACAGATTTTTCTATTTTAAAAGAACAAGGTGACCTGAACAAGGAAGAGATTTACAAGCTAAGGCAGCAACTGGACGTGAACCTGACTGATGTTGAAGCAAAATTGTCCGATGACATATCTACAATACTGCATGCTGTTCGTGATTTCAACAGGCTACTAAACGAAAGAGGTGATCTGGAAGAAGCCTTTGAGGTTATCTGTGATAATGTGGAAGGTTTGAAAAATGGTATAGAGAACGCTGTTGTGGAACTAAAAACAACAAAATGCCAAGTGGCTAACTTAGAAACTAACTTCGCCAGCATAAAGTGTGAAATAGAGGAAGTAGCCAACGAGGCAGCTGCAAACAAAAAAATGATATCTGGATTGCAAAAAGATGTAGAAGCATTGAAAAGGAACGTATCCCAGGGAGAGAACGACGATGATAGTGACATGCTGTGCACCGCACCGAGTAGGTTAACATCGTTCACGGGCCGCAAGTCATCTCTGGAATGGCTAGAAACGAATATAGTCTCGGAGATTCCGGAAAATGGTCAAGGAACTTCCTGTTGTATTAAAACGATATGCGGTCTTGGGGGTTGTGGCAAGACTTCTCTGGCTGTAGAATTCGCTTGGAGCTACAAAACTCGTTTCCCAGGAGGCGTGTTCTGGATCAACGGGGAAAGTGACGAAAATATACGAACGTCAGTGGTGGAGATACTTGCTCTTGTGAATATCGCCGCCTCAACAACCGAGAACATTGACGACACCATGAACAGTTTCTTAGCCTGGTTGTCCAGGAAGAAACATCCATGGCTTCTGGTAGTGGATAATGCAGATGAATTGCAAGATTCAACTTGTCCCACGGGCATCAAGAAAATATGCAGAGGACCCTGGCAAAGAAATGTCAACGCATCAAAGCTCGGTCACATACTTCTCACAACAAGGCAAAATGCAAAAGACACTAGAACATTTTTGAAGCTCTCAGGTGAGGAATGTTTGGAGTTGCAATGTTTTAGTGAAGAAGAGGGAGCACTTTTGCTAACGCAAAAAGTCGGTCTTAATGGGGAATCCCTTGACCCAGAAGCGATTCTTTTAACGAAAGAACTGGGAGCATTGCCATTAGCTCTCGAACAAGCAGCAGCCTTCATATCTGCCAGCCCTATTCCGTTGAGCTTCAAAGAATACCTAGAAAAGTACCAAGCAGTTAAGGTGCGTCTCTTGAAACAACAACCAGTTGCAGCGCTTAGTATGGAGGCTCAGCATCGGCTGTCGGTTCACACAACTTGGGAAATGAATTTTGCATATGTAGAAGAAAAATCACCAGCTGCGGCCAGTCTGATGCGCATTGCGGCCTTTTTAGAGTCTGAGAATATTCCTATTGATGTCATTAATCCTGGTTCCCCTGAATTAGATCAAGAGGAATTAAGAAAATGTGCGTGTTCTAAGTTTGACATTGCTGTCATCCTTAAGGTACTGTCAAGTTATTCCCTTTTTTCAGTCGATCACCAAACCAGAGTCTTCAGTGTCCATAAACTTGTTCAAGAAGTGGTCAGAGACAGTCTTACTGTATGGCAGAGGATAGAGGCACTGGTAGCAGCCACTCGACTTCTTCATTTAGCCTTAGTCAAAAACAGTGATCCTTGTTTCAAATTTTTAAAATCAAGTTTGTCGGAAAGTCTGTCGCAATTGAGGAAAGAAGAAAGAAGTATTCACGTTGCCCTTATCTTAAATTTTCGCAAGTTAAAAAATCATATAGAAGACGAAATTCAGTCACCAGAAGAAAATTTGGCTCATTTGCTTTGCAATGATGAAATGCTCAGTTTATGTGGGCTTGTGGGCAGGTTGATTAAGAACGATGTATTCTTTATCGAACTAATTTCTGAAATTTGCGATTTTCAATTGAAAATTGGTAAAATGCCCGGCAATTGCGATCCAAATGTGCTCCTCCAGATAATGGTTTCCGCAAGTATTGGTAAAAACAATTGTCGGAAGTACGAAGAAGGGAAGAAGCTGGCCCAAGAAACTGTACAGAAGCTGGCCGAGATGGAAAAGTCTGGTATTTTCATTGAAGGCGATGTAAAGTATCGAGTTCTTGAGCACATGGCTTCCTATTACGTGGCAGACGGGCAATGGAAGAAAAACTATGAAACTTTGTTGAAGCTCGAGGACTTGCCATTGAGTGATGAGAACATTGTAGATCTGCAGATCTTAATAGCAAAAGCAGAAAATTACGTGTCACCTGGTAACTTTAAGTGTGTTTTGAAGCGTTATCTGAAGGCCCTTGAGCTTGCCAGACGCATTTACCCTTCTGATCACTTTCAGCTGTTACGTGTTTTAATGTTTATCACATGTCATTTCCAGAATGAAGGAAAGCTAAATGAGGCGCAAAAATACGCTGAAGAAACGTTGCAAATTGCCAAGAAACAACCACCTACGTCACAATATTACATCGGCGGAATAGCGACCGCTGTTTCCGTTATGTGTCATTTTGACCCTCACGGCGCTGAGGGTACACTTCTTGGTGTTTTGAAAGACAGATGGCCCCTCGTGTACAAAAGTATTCAAAGCGGAGTGGTTGACGTTCATATGAAAACCAGTGACGAACGCAGCTACGAACATGCAGCCCTGGTTCTAGAGAGGTTGGTGGACTGTTTCTTTGTCATGTCGTTAAATTCCAGCACTCAACAGAAAAAAAGGAAACTTAAAGAACAAAAGGGACACTTTTACCGAACTGTTGCAGAGATGTTACTGTCACTTCGGAAGAACATTTATGAGGAGAGCCACACAGAAGTGACAACTGCGTACTATCACCTTGTAAGAATACACAAGTTCCTTGGAAATCAACAAGTGGCCTACAAGCTAGAAGAAAAAATGAGGCAGTGCAAGGAGAAACGAGTATCCAACCAATGTTTCGGAAAACCGTATGTTGACTGGAGGGTACTTGTGGCTAGGAAGTTCAAAGAAGTTGGTAATGATTTCTTCAAGTCAGGAAATTATTCCAAGGCACTAGAACTCTATACGGAAACCTTAAACCAATACCCGAACGACGCCAAGTTACTAACTGACAGAGCAGCGGCGTACGTGAACCTTTCGGGACAACACGCACAAAGCCGGGCTACGGAAGAGCAACGGAAACTTCTTGAAAACGCTCTTCAGGACACGGATAAGGCAATAACTGCAGATCCTTCTTGGGTGAAGGGCTATTATTGGAGGGCTGTTTGTCTCGCTAAACTTGTACAAAGAGGTCCATCACTTGCTGCAGCTGCAGTTGCCAAGCATCTGTTTCCATCAGAGTGCAATCAAATACCTGCAGTTGTGGAGACGTTTGGATGCTACAATGCAGGGGTCGTGACCACGGTCGAAGATCTTCAACACGCCACTGAGAGAACGGAGAATAATCTTGTGATTTTGGTTAAGGATGGGAGGTATGAGCTAACCAAGCCCTTGAAAGCGACAACGAATGCAGTGATAGTTGGCCTTGACAAAGTCCAAATAACTTGCACGAAAGGTGTTCCACTGCATATGGATAAAACCGTTTACATCGAGAACATTACACTATCACCCACAATGGAGTCCATGAAAAAGGTCAAAGAGAAAGCGAAAGAATGCCTCGATCGTGGTGAATTAGGCACGGCCTTGTCTCTGTACAGTAATGCATTAACCACGTGTCCAAACAATCCACAGCTTCTTACAACCAGAGCTTCCACCTACATGAAATCTGCCGAGCAAAAGGACATTCCGTCTGAGAGGAAGGCACTATTGGAGCTTGCATTGAGCGATTGTGAAGTTGCCATCAAAGCTGAGCCTTCATGGCTGCTTGGTTACTCGACTAAGGCATTGATAATGGTAGAGCTAGACAGAAAAAATCAAGCTCTAGCTGCCGCTGCAGTGTTTAAGCGCTTGAGCTCTGGTCGAGACATTGCTGCAGTTACTCAACGCTATGGAGGACTAAAAATCAATGTTGTTGAACGTTCAGACGAGCTGCGCTGTGTTCTCCAAGGAATCACAGAGCTTAAGGGAGGGAATCAAGTTGTTTTGATCAAAGAAGGCGAGTACGTTTTGGAGAAGAGTATTCATATAAAACCACCGATAGTTGTTGTTGGTCTGGGGAAAGTAACAGTATCGTGCAATACCGGACCACCTTTTCACTTTACGCAAGAACACTTTGTAGAAAATGTGGAACTTTGTAGAGACTGGGACAACCAGTCTGGATCACAAGAGAGTGCGAGTTCAAACGATGAACATGATCAACCAGAAGTGATATCTTTGGCCGCACCTTCAGGGTACGAAAACACCAAAGTCAACAGTGAGTGCAAGGTGAACTAACAGAATTAAGAACACCTCGCCATCTGTAGATATTTTTAAGAATGCTTTATATAAACATCTTAAATTACTTCAGATTAGGGATAGAATTTTTACCCTCTTTTTAGAAAATTATTTCTAGATTGTGTAATGTAATATGTATTTACCTTTAGCTCAGTTTTGTAATTAATATTTAATTAGGTTTTACTTACAATATATTGTTTTTAAGTTTTTAAGAGGGCCACAAGTTTATTAGTTGTCTAATTATTAGGTGTTACCCTCTACAAATAAAGTTTGATTGATTAATTGATTGATAAAGTAGCAAGGTTAAAAGAGAACTAGACGGGACCGGTCATGAAATACAGACTAAAGCCGGGACATGAAGATTTTTTAGGCCCTCCACTTTAACGGAAACCAGTTTAAAAAGTTTAAAACCAGTTTAAAAGTGTACGAGCTTTTGCAACCTAAAAATAATCTCAAGACCACTTCCCCTACATTTAAAAAAAAAAACCCTCAAAATATAAATTTCTAGTCCTGCCTTCCACTGCAGTTCCCTCTAGCCCCCTCCCTCTGCTCTATATTAATGATCGGTCCAGGGATCAACTGACAGCAGCTACTTTGCAGAGATTTTCAGCGTTGCATTACACTTTATTCCCATCTTTGACATCTGAATTGAATTTCACGTAGCGTGGAAGTTTGAACTTGTGTAAAACTCTAATAAATTGTGCACAATAGAGAGCTTGGGTATGTATAATGGAGTAACTGTTTTTGAAATCTAATGGTGAGGTTTGATATACAGTGAAACCTGTATTAATTAATCGGACACACTCAGGACCCTCGCTAGTGTCCGCTTAACAGAGGAGTCCGCTGAATTCAGGTTCGTTTTAAAGTCAATATGGGAAGAAAATTTCGGGATCCAAGCTGGTGTTCGCTTAACAGAGGGGTCCGCTGACTGACAGGTTGGTTCGACAGAAAATACGGAATAAAATTTAGGGACTCAAGCAGATGTATCCGCTTAATACAGGTTTCACTGTAGATGTTAAGTAATATTTTTTGATGAGACGTATAAGTTGGGATGTTATTAATATTGAAATATATTGAAATGAAAAGTAATGTCAAAGAGGTTTCATTTCAATGGACACACCATTAGCCATAGGACTCAAAAGTTAGATGTCTCCACAGTTGACTCTGGGAGTGAATGAGCTAAAAAGGGAGTCGTCGTATTTTTTATAGAAAATTACATTTTCCCAAACTTTTCCAAAGATTGCGACACAAATTTTTTCTTTGCAAATGGTAAAATATTTAAAATTGTTAATCTAGATTACAATACTGCAAAATTGAAACATTAAAACATCAAAAAATCCTAGTGCACATGCTTAATCTGATTCAATTAATTACGACCGATGAAAGGGATTCCATCATAACAGGGGGGGGGGGGGGGATGCACAGTGATCAAAGCCCGTATTCTGTTCTCTTGCGCTACGCTTAGCCGCACAGAAATCATTTCCAATGTAACACTCACACGAGTTGGAGGAGGGCCCGCCAGTAATCTTTATTGCTACAGAATGTGTACATATATCAAAATGTGTACATATATCAAAGATACAATATAAATATGATGTATTCTACCTAAAATGAAATACATGCTGCGATTGCAGTACTCGTAAACACAATTTGTACATAACTGGTGTATATAATGATAATAACCCGTGCTGGAAAACATGCAGATACGAAAAGTACCCCCGAGGTACAACCTCGTCGTAAGAATACTGGTAGGCTTCAATGACAACTGTGAATCAAGGAGTGGTATAAATACCACTCCTGTGCATATGGCACGCATTCCGTTATGCGTGCCCCAAGGGAAATACATTTCTGTTCTCTTGCGCTACGCTTAGCCGCACAGAAATCATTTCCAATGTAACACTCACACGAGTTGGAGGAGGGCCCGCCAGTAATCTCAAACCCAAAGAACCGGGTGTCGCAAGTGGATCAATAATGCCGATTGCTGACCACTATCATGACTATATGTCCAAGTTGAGACTGACCAACAATTGGTGTTTAATGTCCTCACGACAGTAAAGATCTTTTGATCTCTCACTTTTCCATCTACCGTGTTTCTTAACGACTCTATCAGGTATATCATTGTTAGCAGCGGCAGTAGCCCCCCCAATCCTGAGTGAATGTAAACCAAAATAGGAGGTATCCAAACCAATGGCTTTAAGTTTGCCTAATATAACCTCTCTAGCCCTAGAGTAAGAAAATTTGGTTCCAGGTCTGAGGAAATATCCTCTCGCCTTGCTGCCACCCAGAGAACGAAATACATATTCGTCGGAGTGAACATTATCTTGAGCCAAATTAGCATATCGGTTGAGCATAGCATGTGGGCACGTAGATCTGCCTGTTTTGGCGACTAGTCTGGTGCAACCTTCCCGATATTGGTCGGCCTTACTCTTAGAAATAAAGATGGAAAAATAAGTGGCCTCAAAATGAATGTCGGACCACTTTAAATTAGATACCTCATCATAGCGTAAAAACGCTGCAAAAGCAATTAAGCAAAAACAAACATCTCTAATGTCCGAAAGGGTGGCATCGGCTGTAGCAAATTTGTCTACAAGCTGATGTAAATGAATGGGAAGAATAGGCGATCTTTTACTGTGTGAAACCGACAATGCGAGTCTTCTTTTGCAGCCTTCTAATATGAGCTTAGTAAACGCAGAATCGCATGGATTCAAAACAGCGCATGACTTATGAAAAAAGCTTATAGCATAAAACGCGGAGGATAAATACGAAAACGAATAACCCGACTGGGCGATGTTAATTAAATAAAGCGCCAAAAAGGTATCGTTGGCGGGAAAATACTGACATTCTGGAAACATCAAGGTCCAGGCCTTCCACTTTTGAAAATGCTGTAGGTATCCTTTGAGCGTGGATGGAGCTCTACTTTTGGCAAGTGTGGTAGATGCTTCCGCTGCTAGACTTCTCAATGTAGGGTTCGAAATAAATCTGAAGCGATTTGTAAAAGAAAGAGAAAAGTTGTATGTTAATAAGCGCAGAAGCGAACCGAAGATTAATGCATACAGACAACGCCCTTGACATTTCATGCTTTCACCCGTGGAGGCAAAAGTAATACATTTCCGCGGCCCGTGGCCTTTCGAACTTACGCCCGTGGCGACAAAATATAAGAAAAATGCACGGCCCGTGGCCTTCATGCTTTCGCCCGTGGGGGCAAACATAACACATACGCATGGCCCATGGCCTGCCCAATTTCGCCCGTGGCGACAAACATAATAAGTATGCACAACCCATAGGCTTTGGTGCTCCCGCCAGTGGCGGCAAAAATATAATACGTATACACAACCCATGTCCTTACGAACTCTCGCCCGTGGCGACAAATATAATAAAATAGACGCTTCCGAATAAATAACACTTGTCGTTCAATCTCGATTCTGCCACCCGTGGCAGTGTAATGCAACATCAATTGAACCAAATAAGCCCCTTTCCGCCCTATGATAAAAAATGAACTAAGTGGCATCAAGAAGAATGACAAGAACCGAGGATTTGAACCGAGTGGGCGAAAAGACTGTGTTCGGGATAGGCTGATAGTGAGAAAAAATCCATGAAGGATCCGCGAACTCGAGAACTTGACTGACTGATGGCCGATAATGGTGTCGGGGGAACAGAACGGGCCAAAAAACCGCTGAGGACCAATTCGGGACCACTAAGGCACCGCGAGCTCTAGTAGCCTCTAAGTGAAAAATAGCACGCGAGATGAGGTAAACAGGTGGCACGAGCCAATTATTCTCGCCTGCCCAACTGGCGCTGAACGCGTCTACGCCTGAAGAACCGGGACACCAAAACTTAGAGAAAAATTTGGCACACTTGGTATTGTCAGAAGAAGCAAAGCGATCTACAGAGAATGGACCGAAAATTAAACTAATGTAATCAAAGAATTGTGTAGAAAGACGCCAATCATCATAATCGACAATCCTGCTCATGCAGTCTGCGAAATCGTTCAGGGATCTGGGGATCCATTCAATCTCTAATGAAACATTGTTACGTACGCAAAATCTAAAGATCCTGATAGCCAAATCGTGTAAACGAAAAGACATGCTTCCTTTTTTGGCTATGACCACTGCGTTTTTATTGTCAGTGAAAACCTTCACGGTTTTCCCTTGAACCATTGACTTGAATGATTGGAGCCCATATAGAATAGCCAATAATTCCCTAGCGTTGCTATCGTGCATTTTCTGCATGGACGTGAAAGCTTGGAAATAAAGCTCGAATTCCTCTGAATCGACCCGCAGGCCATGACCCCCGCACGCAAACGCACTGGCATCTGTATGAATAATAACAACGGGTGCGGAATAATGAAGAAGTGATTTACCGTTGATCTTAGAACAATTAAGCAGCCAAAATTCGATCTCATCCATGCAATGTGAGAAAAATTGATACTTAGTTAAAACGATAGGAATCTCCCAGGATTCACCTCGAAAATTAACGGCGGACTGTAAATATCTGGACATGATGAGAGTAACATTACCTACGCCTGGCGCTAAAGAGATAATCTTACCAACAACCGAAGCGAGCGTACGCGGAGTAATACTATGCACGGAACTTCTAAGCGATAGCAGAGCGTTTTTGAGCTTATCTATCCTGGCGTGTGGAATAGACAGAATACCATCACGCAGGTTCCATAACAAACCTAACCATTCCAAAACCTGGGTCGGCAACCAAACTGATTTCGCGTGATTAGCAACAACGCCAGCGTTAGCCAAGTCAGAACGAATGCTTTCAGAAACTGAGGAGGTACTATCAAAATCCGCCTCGCAGCCCGCACCGTCATCCAGATATAATACGAAATGAAAACCCTGTGCTCTCCATCGTTTGACGAGAGGACGAAACAATTTGGTAAACAAATACGGAGCCGAAGACAAACCGAACGGGAGAACGTTGAAACAAAAATATCTCGGCTTATCCGAACCGAGTGGCCAAGAGAAACCTAAAAATTGTTGGTGTGCGTGAGCGATATCAATGTGATGATACCCAGACTTCATATCAAATTTGAACATAAAACCGCCTGGAACTGCATACTGAACAAAAACCTTCCAATCGTCCATTTTAAACCTCTCCTTAGCCACAAATTGATTAACATGCCTGAGGTCAAGAATTAACCTAGGCTTATGATCCGAGTTGAATGAAACAGACAATGGGTTAACAACCGTAGACGCCGAAAAAACTTCAGTAATTAAACCTAAGTCTAACAAGGATGAAACGGCTTCCGAAACAAACGCTGAATTAACCCTAGCAGACTTATTGTTAGGCAACACAACGCTTGTGGGCGTGGAAAGAAAAGGAATGAAATAACCATGCTTAATTATATTCAATACCCAATCAGAAGCGCCCAACTGGATCCAAAATGGTAAATGTGCTCTTAACCGGCCTTTAACAATAGGCACTGAAGTACCCTGTTCGTATTCGTATAAATTGTTTCTATAATAGTCAATGAGGTGATCATCAATAAACTTATCTGATATTAACTCATCCATTTCTTGCTCTATAGGACTCCGTGGTCCATTATGGCAACTAGCGGTCGTAGTTTCCGTAAAAGGGAGCTCTGGTCGAGGTAGAGGTGGAGTTTCCAAGAGTGGATTTCGCGAAGCGAACGGGGCAATCACGGACCCAGTGTGTTGAACTACCGCAGAAACGGCAGCCATTCCTGAACTGATCTTGGGTCCAGGGTTGTGGACCATAGTGGGGCTGATAGGGTTGTCTGAACCCTCGCTGATAGTTGGAAAGACCTCGGGGGGCTGTAGAGTATTGTGAATTTCTGCTCTGAAAGCGCTCCACGTTTCTCTTGGATCTGTTACGAGAGGCTCGTTCTCTGATGGCTTCTTTCTCGGCGGCTCGTATCTTCTTGTCATCGTCAATATCAAGAGGAACAGCGTTGCTCTCATAATGTTTAACCGTTAGCCAACCGGCGTCGGAGGAGTCAGCAATCCTAATCTTTCGATTCCTTTCTTCGATAAACAATATTAACTCGCCGATCAAGTCGTTCTTCTGTTGTATGTCCTCAGCAGAAGCGGCTGCCTTGGCCTTGTCTATGGTTTCGAGGTTGAACTTATAGTTCTTCTCGTTATGAATACTTCTAAAGTTGATATCGGCGCTCTTCTTAATCTGTTGTGAAATAGACAGAGCCGACTCTGCACAGTCGTTAGCCTTTGATAGCTGCGTTGCCAAAATATCCCTGTGATCTTTCAGCTCTTTAAGAATAAATGTCTTCAAAGAATCTAAATCTTCTGTAGTAGCCATGAAAACCCGAGGTACAACCTCGTCGTAAGAATACTGGTAGGCTTCAATGACAACTGTGAATCAAGGAGTGGTATAAATACCACTCCTGTGCATATGGCACGCATTCCGTTATGCGTGCCCCAAGGGAAATACATTTTTTTTTGCAAGCAAGATAATGGGGGCAGGGCTACATCCACCACTGATTGGATGAAAGTGGTAGCTGGCGGGATCATTTGTGCAAAAGCAAAGTTTTGGCTGTGGTTTCACGAAGAACAGGGAGGAGATAAGTCAAAGCAGAGGTCTCTCTTCTGATGATTCCCTTAAAATTGACGGCCGCAAGGTCGCCAAAAACAACTTAAAACTGACCAGGGCCACCAAAAGTTGAGGTTTGATCGCCCAATGTGCAACTATGTTTCAGAATTTCGAAAAGCTGCAATGTAAATTATGCGAAGTACAAAGTTAAAATAAAACTAGTTATGGACTACCTTTCTCTTCTTTTCTTTCCCTGAATTTCTCAATTTTAGTGAATTTTTAGTTCTAAGTGGAAAATTCCTAGCCGTTTTAGTGGTGGTTTCATGACCGATCCACATTCACAACATTTAGATGCCATTTTGTTTTGTGATTGCCGCATGACTCTAGACTTACCCAGAGTTCTGTGTGGGATGGTTTCCAAGTTGCACATGTTTTCACTTTGAGAACAGACTTTCAGTTTTTCGTTTTAAACTGGAGGAAATTGGGGGCTACATTATTTCAGGATGGGCCACTAAGAATTCAAGCAAACTGGCCCGACTGACTACCAAGCAGTGGAGTTAACTTTTAGCCATGTGTTACGGGAAATCCTTCACCAAACATGCAAAGCTTTATATTCAAAGTATACCAGGATTCACATCAGACAACCATTTAGGTTTGTTTATTTCAGACTTTCATGTGGAGTTACAAATTTTGACCTGATTAAGATTCATCTTCTCCCTCCTCATCTTCGTCTTCATTATTAATCTGGAAGTACCGCAGCTCATAAGTGGTTTGCGCTGAGGATACAACTCGCAGCCAGTCACGTAAGTTGTTCTTTTTTAGGTATTTCTTGGTAAGATACTTCAGGTACCTGTGATGAAACAAATAGCGTTTGGTATAAAAACATGGCACAAACATATTCTTATTTTAATGGGCTACAATCGTTGTTACAAGTCTTGGAAAAGCAAGCACCGATAATTTTAACATTT
The DNA here is from genome assembly GCA_022457155.1 of Cladopsammia gracilis. Lineage (NCBI taxonomy): Eukaryota > Metazoa > Cnidaria > Anthozoa > Scleractinia > Dendrophylliidae > Cladopsammia > Cladopsammia gracilis. The sequence goes on from JAJGOT010000425.1 coordinate 298,446, forward strand.
TCTCATCCCTCTCTCCTGGTCCCCTTTTCCCCTTCTCAATGTCGAGCTTTAAAGTGCTACTACGATCAAATCCTTGACTACCTTTCATTTTCTTGTTTACAGTATGCTAATGAGAATGCGACCAAACAATGGGATCTGTGTGTAATATGCACTGCAAATTTTAAAGTTTTGTTTCATGAAATCAAGGTGCACATGATACACAGGTAAATATGGTAGTTAACTTCCTGAAGTACAAGTCATCCAAAGTTAACTTTGATATGGAGGAAAGTGAGTTTTTTGTGCTTGAACTCAGTACAATTTTCAACTGCCATGTTCCTGTGGACTGGTAAACCAATTGCAGGTGATTTCCAATCTGAACATCCACACAAGTGCTATGAATCACTCTCCGAGAAACTAGAGAACGTTTTCGAATCTTTGTTTTGTTTTTAAGTGAAGGGAAGTGTCTTTTGCATTGGTTCTATGAGCTTTCACTCAAAACTGAAGTGAGAAATCAGTGACAAAATGATGCCACAGCACTAAACAATAGGCTTTCTGGAACATAAATTGATAATGGCGGACTCAAAAAAACACTACTTTTCTAAGCTCAAACTTCATTTCAGTGGCCCAGATAGGTATACAGTCAACCCTCTGAGATGGACATTGTCGGGACCGGCCCCAACTGTCCGTCTTAGAGAGGTGTCCAGCTTATAGCGAGTCGAGATAACGTGACACCAGTCATTCTGAGATAATAAAGTTGAACCTATGCACAATGAATACACGTCTGTTTTAAGTCTGTTTAAAGTCATTTACTTCAGCAAAACCTACAAACTGGAACAAAACTAATATCAGTTAAGTGGACTTGTTTGTTCATATTCAGCATCTGCAGTTCCTTTTTTAATATTTTTCACTAAAAAAGCCCTTCTTAATTGTCCATTAACGGTTTTAAATTGACCGTTGTCCATTTTAGAGGCGTTCCCTGTTATAGCTCCTACATTGAAATAGGGGAGTGGGGAGTTTATCAAACTGTTATGGTGTGTGTTTTTTAAAGTTACTCCAAAGGCCTGGGGCCGGATTCACGAAACCCTCCTACAAAGTTAAGACATATCCTAAGTATTGTTTCTTAACAATAGTCTATTGTCATTCCAACAATAAACTATTGTTAAGAAACAATACTTAGGATACGTCTTAACTTAAGAGGGCTTCGTGAATCCGGCCCCTGGCCAAATGAATTCAACATCACTTAACTCTGTTGAATTGACATTTTGTTGAACAATGTCAAACAAGCTCGATGCACAATTCTGTGTTGTCCAATATTGTGAATTTGTCTGGCCACACTATGGAATAATGTTGAAAGGTCTACTGCATTGAATGGGGCAACCAAAGTAGTTTAACATTGTTATTCACTGTCACCTAAATTTCATTGATGTTGAGCCAGACCTGGTTTTTCCAGGGCTTGACAGTACTCTGACAATAGATAAAAATGGCAACCATTTGCTGCCACATGCTCACCTTTTGGAGAACGGGATATCAGAAACAACTGTGATCTTGTTCTTCTGGCGATCAATGGACAGATCATTGCCAAAGTTGTTGGTCTTGCCACCAACCTTTATTCTCTCATGAAGAAATTGTTCCTGTGAAAAACAAAGTATAGTTGTACTTAGGGAAGGTGACCCTAAGCATGGGTTGCATCAGGCAAGGATTTTCCCTGCTTAAAGAGGATCTTTAGATGAAACAAAAGTTATTAAATGATGATTATTGTTAGTCAACAACTGCATAACACCGTGGTCATGTTAGGCAGCACTGTTTCAACCTGAACTGGTGCTGTTTGGACTTGGTTAAAGTGCCATATAGTTTTAAAGCATTTTTGTTTGATATGGTATAGTTACTGACAAATTTTAGAAGCGAAAATTTCATTTTTAACATAGCATGACATACAATGTACATTGAATAGTCAGGGCTGTGCTCTAGCAGTGCCCGGAGGGATCAGTCGACTAAATTTTATCGTCAGGCGACTAGAAAAACTTATTTTTTTCATAAAGCTTAAAGGGACACTTTCAGGAGGGCACATGCACCACTTTCTCAAATTGAAACTTTATCCTAAATTTTTCAAGTTGATGTGTCAGTTTCAAAATGGCGTCGACTTTTGGGTGAAGGTGGGCTTTTCAATAAAGTTTCATTGATTGATTGACACAACTGCTTATAAAAGATGGGAAAACTCCCGAGGGATTTAGTGATAGGGCATAAGGCACTTGCAATGAGTTCTAGCAGTGAAATGAATCATAAGACACTCTCAAAATTACGCCCTTTAAATGAATGACAATAGGAGTGGGGTGCTAACTGGAATGGTTGAAGGAGAGATTTTTGGAAGGAGGGTACTAAATTGAATCTTGACAGTATGTCATTACTTACAAAGTTGGCAACATCCATAATGCCATCTTCAACTGGATGAGTACAATCCACGCTGAATTTCAGCTGTGTCTTCTTCTTCTGTTGTTTCTTTTTCTGTAAAAACAAACAAAGATGGGATAAATGCACAGCAGCGATCAAGCAAGGTGTAAAGTTTAAAATTCAACTGTTTAAAACTTTAAAATTAAACATTTATGCAAAATATACATTTCAGGAAGTTGTTGACAAATAACCATTTTTCAATTTTATAATCATGGTTTAAAATTTCGTAAATGAAACAAATTCCTGCCTTTCTAGACTTTACAATTCATTTTAATCGTATTTTGGCAAAGGCAGTTTTCAAGAGAATCTTAAATCAAATTTTCCGGGCGATTCTACTTTTAGCAGACAGTATTTTTTTGTTATTTCAAATATTAAGATAAATCGCGTTATTACAGTTGCAAATCTCTTCAGACCCACCACAAAGAAAAGGAATCGAAGTAACAAACTAAAGTTAAACTGAACGTGAAGGAATAAAACTTATAAAGAGCTAATCAAAACAGAAAATATCCATCGAAGCTTAATTTTTGATAGAAACGTTTAGCTCAGCTTCCAACGACAGTCTTCTTTTTAGTTCTGCCATCACGCATTTTTTATAGGCTAATATATTGTTTGGAAGCATTAGCCATTGGCCTACAACACGTTAGAAACATGCAGGAAAATTCTGAAACGAGCTGTGTGAGGAACATTGCAACCATCGGGTGACTCGAAGGTGTTGTAATAAGTCGTCAAAAACATTCACGTTTCTTAGCGGTATCGACTTAAAAACATGTTTAAACTAAGGATAAAAGTCTTCTTTTTTATTCTAGTACATAGGTTGTCGGAATACGGTGTTTAAACATCGAAAAAATGTCACAATAAGTGCGTAATTTCTTACCGCCGGCATGATGGCTGAAGAGAGAAAGAAAGAGGCCACATGCGACAATGCAGGGGGTATTTCACCGTCCGCATGCCCAGAAGAAAAAATGCTGTACAACAACACTACAGGCTCAATAGGATTCAAAATGGCGCCTGTTCAACCCAGCGAAGAAGAGTTGGGAAGAAAATGGGATAGATGTCTTGTGGATATGACGTTTAAAACCGGTATTTTGACAGTGCAAACACGAGGAAAGATACTGTTAATCAGTTGGAACTGAATAGTTCTTTTGTGGTTTATTTTCAGTTGGTGGTGCTGTATTTGGTGGCGTATTTTCGCTTTTGTTTTTCAAAAGTAAGCTCCATCTTAAGTCTTAAATATAATTTTGCACAGTACATATATAAGTTACAATGTGATTGATAATAAGAAGCTACCCGGAAGGTAATGGGCGTTTAGGGCGCGTTTTATTTTTAAATTAAAATCGCTTTTGTTGTAAGGTTGTAAGCTTAAGTTGCTTAACCTCAGTACAAGTATGTGTAGGTGCTGTATTTGCAATACAATATCATCTTCAAATAGGTAGGCTTTGTTGTTGGATAACGACCTGAAAGAGGTCTTGTCTCCAATCGATTTTGGAGAAAATGACTTGAGAGTGTCCGGTGAGGGGGGGAACTCCCACATATTAGCTATATAGGTATGTGCTGCTGTGAAGGGTATGGTTTTCAGGCAGTTTAGTCTGGGATAGGGTAAAGTATTTTTGGTCTAGAATAGGGTATCATTTTCCGTGAAACTGATCAGTTGCGTTAAGAATTTAGTCTAGACAAGGTTTACTGGCAAATGGCATTTAAAAATCGGTACGGCGGGCAGTACGGTATTTTTACTGACCCCTGTTAACTAATAACTGTGATAGTGAACAAGTTTCTGGAAAATAGCTAGTCTGGAATGGGTCTAGGATAGGGTAGGGTTTTTCGGTGTTTAGTCTAGAATAGGGTTGCAAAATGAAGCTAAAATGGTCTGGTATAGGTTAAGGGTTTCAGAGTCCCAGTGGCACACCCCCACCCAAAAATATACAGAGTACCCCCCCCCCCCGGGAGGGGGAACAAGCTCCAGTCTTTCTTTACCGTATGTCAATACTGTATAGACCATTTTTGTATGTACTAAAATTATTATTTCTATTCTATCCAGGGGCTGCCTGGCCTATCACCTTGGGTTTGGGAATAGGTATTGGTGCTGGATATTCAAACTGCCGCCATCAGTTCCTTTGGCATGGACCCCACAGGCCTCCATTTCACTTTGGAAGACCCCCCTGGGCTGGTGGTGGCAGACCATTTTGGCAAAGAACTGGAAAGGATGGTAAAGAGCATCCCCCATGCCATCAGGAGTGGAAGGTAGGGTGATATAATATAATTTTTATCTCATTGAATGTCGCTTGATTTTGTTCTTTGAGTTATACAGTCGAACCTCGCTATTTCGAACTTGGTTATTTCAAATTCCCCGTTATTTCAACTCAAACCCATTTCCTTTGGGTTTTGTTTTTAGTCATTTACTATCGGCTATTTCAAACCCCCGCAATTTCAAACTATTAACCATTTCGCCTGAGTTTTCGAAATAGCAAGGTTCGACTGTAGTTACAGATTTAAAGGTGGCTATATGCGCAATGTCATATATTGGCATGTAATATATTGACAGTTTTTTAATGGTATAATTGGAGTGCCGGATCTAGCCCCCCCCCCCCCCCCCCCCATCTTGCAAAGAACCTAAGACCTAAAAGGCCAGAATATTTTTTCAGTCTCAACATTTTCACTCAAGTCCCCCCTTCATTCACTCATGTCCCCCCCACCTCCCCCCTTCCCCTTCCCTCTCCCCCCCCCCTTACAATGAAGTCTGGATCCACAATGAAATTCAATGTTTAATCTGTGTGAACCAAAGAAGGGGGAGGGGAGGGGAGGGAGGAAGAGTAATCAAACAGGAAAATACAATTTCCAGCATCTTCACTAGTCCCCATCCATGGATTTCAATTTCTTGAGATTTGAAATCTTTGTCTTTGTGGCAATATCTCCTCATGTTATCCTGGCTGTCATTGTTTCCTTAGCATTCAAAACAAGAAGAGTCAACTGCAGTACAACAAGCCGAAGGTCAAGCTGAGTCAAAGCCTGAAGACAAGTCAAGTGAAAGTTAGATTACAATAAAGATAAGACAGGGATCTGTTGAACAACTGTTAGTGATATCAGGGAAAGGAATTGAACAATTACCAGTGTTTACAAATTAGAGCCAGTAGCAATGAAAATCACTGCACAGTGCCAAAATCTAAGTTCACTGCCTACTGCTCGAAAACATTTCTGAATGCCTGGAACAAGCTATCTAAAACATGTATGTATTGAAAAAAATTGTCTGACAAAGTGGGAGTCCTTATAGAGCTGGAAATCATTTCAATACTTGTTGAGACAATAAAAAGCTTTCTTTTTAAAAAATACCATTGTTTCAGTTAACTGTGAAAACTACCATGATTAATTACCATTATTACCATGACGAGTACCCTGGGTGCCAGAATTTTTTTTTCTGTTTGTTTCTTCTAACCGTTTACACATGTACAATGAGATGTATGTGGTTAATTTTCTCAGGACGCTGGTTTTGCTCAACCCCCATTCCCAGTTCAGGTGACCACATCATTGGGTTCACCTTCTCATACCTTGCTCCTCACTGCCCAAATGTTGCTACCCTTATTCCCTGCCACCAGCATTCCCATTTTTTTTTCTTTGCACCCCACCGATCCTTTGTTACACACTATCTGAAAGCTTTAGACCTTATTCCCCGACATCGGCACTAGCATTATTTCTTCACACACCACTAACTAAAAGCTTTTGCCCTTATTCTTAGCCATCAGCACTAGCATTATTTTTTCTTCAAACGCCACTAACTAAAAGCTTTTGCCCTTATTCTTAGCCATCAGCACTAGCATTATTTTTTCTTCAAACGCCACCTGTTGTTCACTTCCCACTCTCTGAAAGCTTTTACCCTTATTCCCCATCATGAACACTAGCATTTTGTCTTTGCACACTGCCTATCCTTCATTCCCCACTATCTGAACGCATTTATCCTAATTCTCCGTCATCAGCACTCCCAATATTTTCCCTTCCCTTGCCATTTATCCTTCATTCCCCAGTCTGAATTCCTGGAACAGGTTGGTAGAGAAAGCAAACATGATTACAGAATTGTGGTTGTGGTAGCTGGGTGTGTGGAGGTGAGATAAAGAATGGACAGATGGCAGCTACTAATTCCATCTTTGTAATAATGCTGATGTGCAATCTCACCCCCTTTGTTAAAATATTTTAAAGTGCAACCACTTCATCCATTGGGTGGAGAGGTGTATAATGGCATGGCGAGCACACTGATAATGGTAACCCCATTCCAGGCCTTAAAAGCTTAGAAAGCTTTATGTGCAGGACTGGGCATAATATATACCGCCTGGATCAAACTTCATTTGCAGTTATATACATTTTTCATTGTTATTTTTTCAATGCAAGGATCATTTCTTCTTATGTAACACAGAGAGAATACCAGCAATAACCACACAATTTTGAAAAACAAATTGATATCTCATCCAGTTTATTCAGAAAAAAAATTCTACAGTCTAGATACTATTATTGACATTTTTTTTTTACAATAATTATATTGTATTGCTGTGACATCATGTGCATGTTATTTGGCAAGAAAACATTCAATACATAAATTGTTAATCTTAAAAATAACTATTAAAATTTACAATTTCTAGTGACAATATTATTATTTACTGTTAATTATTAAAATCAAATGAGCAACAACCAACTTGTGATCATTGCAAATAGCTGACAAATCTTATACTTATATACATGAAGACAAATCTTGTCTGGTCTTATTAATAAGTTCAGACCAGATTCACTTCATTTGCTAACCATTATTTTTTGCTACTAGTTATTACCCCCATTACACCATATCTATCATATTCTTTATAAATACATAAATTTTGTTAACAAGTTCCTAGCCTTCTCTACTTTTAAACTGGTGGGGCAGGGCTAGAATCCCCATGGACAGGGCTACTAAGATACTCCAAACATCCTAGGGCACTATGATGAAATGTCTTTCCGTTTCTTTTAAACAACGAGTTCAGATTGCGAGAAATAAAGGCTGGTTCTTATATAATCGTCCTGGTCGTCCCGGTCTTCCGAGTCGTTTCAAAAAGTGCACGGATGATCAGGACGATTATATGAGAACACTTCTGAGATGACCCAGGACGATCGCAAACGACCCGGACGACTGGGACGATCGCGGTCGCTTTGAAAGAACTGTGTTCTATCCGGACGACTGGGACAATCGTGAAAAATTGGGGACGATCATATGAGAACTAATCTCAGGCGACCGAAGCGACAAAAATCCACCCCACACTGCAGTATTATTGCCCAAAACATGTTGTCGGACCCCGTTTACAACCGCGCTATTGACGTTCGAGACGACCAGGACGATCATATGAGAACCCAAATCATCTGAGTCGTCCCGATCGTCTGAGTCATTTGCAAAAAACTTTTGAAACGACTCGGATGACCAGAGCGACCGGGACAATTATATGGGAACCAGCCTTAACCTGTGGAAACATCATTTCATTGTGTGTCATGTGACAAAATACTTCATGATTGTTGGGGTGTTTTAACAGCCTTGTTCAAGGGTTTCCACACCAGCCCCACCATTTTCAAAGCGGAGGAGGCTCTCAGAGGAACAAGGTTGGTTCTTTATTCAGAATTATGTTTCCAAGACATCACTAAGAACATGCTTTGTGTTTTGGTGTTGCGAACAACAAAAAATTCAAAAGATATTTAGAAATACCTACACCCATGCACCATTAAATTACTAATACAACGGTATCCACAACACCAAGAAAATATCCAAACGAGATAGGTTGCTTAGACAGAAGTGCACAATTTAAAGATCTACTGAATGTCTTTTTAATTATTAATAGCAGTAATATTAATAATAATTTATAACTCTTTATAACAATATTAGGAATACAGGTGACACCTCAATGGATTGAAAAAAGAAAGAAAATTTGTTTTTGACTGCAAAGCGCATACATGTCTACATTATGTAGCTTCCAAACGTGCAAATATTGTATACATAATCACCTATTATATGTGCTTATTTATAAGTACACCTTGAAGAAATATTCTTTTATATTGCCTAATGTGAAATGACTGTTTTTCAGTGAAATACGATCTGAATAATTTGGAATGAGTTGTGAAGTTTATTTTGTTATACACGTGAACTGTGATTTGGTAGACTGCCTATTTTTGAATCCTTGATTTTTCAACCTCCCAATTATTTGAACCAATTAACAATTGATTCATGCTTCAGCGTGCACTATCGAGTTATGGAGCACGTGGGAAGTTTGGAGAGCATGAAAAAAGTGCTCTCCAAACTTACATGTGCTCCATAACTTGATAGTGCACAGCTAAAAGCATGAACCAATTGTTTTATAACATAGCCGGCGGATATTTTTCCCCGCGCTAACAATGGCCGCTCGCGCGAAAAAAAAAATTCTGGTGAAGCTATTTGCTCACGCTATCAGCGTGCACTATCGGTATTTTGAGCACGCTTACCTATACTGAATTTGATTGCGCGGCTCTGCTAGCTATGTTTTAAAACTTGTTACCCTTGGATTTGATATCAATGGATTCCACTTTTGATTTTTCGACCACCCCATTTTTTTTAACCAATTTCCGTTTCCCTAGGAGGTTCAAAAAAATTGGTATTCCAATGACTGTACTCTGCAATGAACACCTCCGCCTCCCTCTTTAAAATCCAAATTGCTGTTTCTTGAAAATTCGTAAGGATCGCCAGCATACAATCACAACAGTTCTGCCTTACATTAATCTGTACAATTCTTCATTTCTCAAGTGTTATACATGTAATTTCATTTAAAAATCAAATTGTTAAGATTTCCTAATTATAGTTGTTCTTAACATTTTATTTTTTTCAGTAATCAATTTCAATGTACAATGTATGTTGTAGCTCAAACTTTTCTTTGGTTTGAAAATTTTCAAACCAGTTTGATTTTTGTTTTCCTTTGCCTCAGATGATGATAATAAATCCAAGACAAAGGAAAATGAAAATGAAAATGGTTTGAAAATATTCAAACCAAAGAAAAATTTAAACCACAACATGTGCGCTGAAGTTCAAAGCTCAACTATACCAAGGTTTACTTTTTAAGCTGCCATCAATCATAAATTATGGCCACAAACTTGAAACATTGGACCCATGAAAACAGAAACTGACACACTGCATCGAAATCCACCAATCAACCCACAAACATGACCATGTGACCATTTTGCGCAAAGCATCGTTTCTTGAGACACCCGCTATGATATTTGCGACAGTAAAAAATAAAACTGTTGGTTGAGTTTGAATCTCATAGTTCACATGTTATTGAAAAGCGCAGCGAGAGAACACTTCTCCTGGTCCTAGCCAGCCAAATGCTCATATAATCTTAGCCTGCGTGGCAGATGTAAACAGGGAGGGGGATGGGGTGCGAAAGAGAAGATGGGGAGAAGGGAAGGAATGCCTGCTATAACAACTGTGCTATTCACATTAAGCCCACCAATTTTCTGTAAATCGAATTATGTCAACTGTCAATATGTTCACCAATCAGAAACTAGTGCACACTTTTATGCATGGCTGACTTCACACAGGAATTTAGTATGTTTACCACCCAGCACAAATTAGCCAATTGGATTTTTGTGGCCACTGGCATCTGCAGAAATGAACAAAAGAGAGTCTTTATTGCAGGCGTCCTTTCCTTCTCTTCCCAGTTCCCCTCTGCCCAAAACCTGCTAGGCTGCTACGTACTCCAGGCTAATATAATCTTTCTAATCATACCTCTATTAGTGGGACACTAGTCTTCTCGTGGTTCCGGTTAACTAATATCAAATTTCCAAAATAATAATATTTGGCAACTTTACAATCTAAGGGTTTGTAATCTCTTGAAATTAAATAAAATCAACATGATTGTTATCTGAAAATCAGCTTTTAAATAACTCTTTCACTCATATTTAAACCTACTAGCTTGACTAGCTTTAACTAATGATCAGCTATAAGGTTCTAACTTTTGAGACCATAGTGTGACGATTTAGTAAAGAAGAACAAGGTCGATGTTCTTTCCTTTGAGTTGGTGGATAAAATCTTAAAGTGTGACCATTCAAAAGAAAGCTATCGAGCAGTACTTACTGTGCTGCTGTTGGATGTATTATGCTGTACAAGGTGGTACCAACTTTTGAGTCTGTGGATAAAATCCTATAACTATAAAGTGTGACCAATCAAATGAAAGCCACTGAGCAGTACTTTCCTGTGGTGCTGTTTATTATGCTGTACAAGGTGATTCTAAAGTTTAAGTCTGTGGATGAAATCCTAAAAGTGTGACCATTCAAATGAAAGCTACTGAACAGTACTTTCCTGTGGTGCTGTTTATTATGCTGTACAAGGTGGTTCTAACGTTTGAGTCTGTGGATGAAATCCTAAAGTGTGACCTTTCAAATGAAAGCTACTGAGCAGTACTTTCCTGTGGTACTATTTATTATACTGTACAAGGTGGTTCTAACTTTTCAGTCTGTGAATAAAATCCTTAAGTGTGACCACTGAAATGAAAGCTACTGAGCAATACTGTCTCTTGTGGTACTGTTTATTATGCTGTACAAGGTGGTTTTAACATTTAAGTTGGTGGATAAAGTCTTAAAGTATGACCATTCAAATGAAAGCTACCAAGCAATACTTTTGAGCCCATGGATGAAACCCCAGAGTGGACCATTCAAATGAAAGCTTACTTAATTAGAACTATTTTTAATTAAAAGCTGTCAGTATGTTCTTTTGAAAAGTTTATTTTGCTGTACAACGTGGTTCTAACGTGATTCTGTGGATGAAATCATAAAAGTACGAACATTATTTTAACGAAAGCAAAGTACCAGGGGGTACTGCATGATTAGTACTTTCATGTGATACTTTTTGTTTCTGAATTGTAAAAAGAAATTTCGAAATTTAAGCTTCTTTTGGGAGTGTGAGGGAAAATAAATAGCTACCCTTCATGCCTTTGTCTTTATTCTATTGTCACACTGGGGTCTGCCTGTCTGGGTCCTTTGAATCAAACTTCCTTTTGAGCCTATCCGGTTCCATGGAGGCCATTTTGGAAAAGTCTCGGAATACATCAAAGAAAGTATTGTCACCTGGAATGAAACAACACTGCAATTTACTTCACAAAATACTAAAAGTAGAGGGTTCACACCCTCGGCTCGGCTATGCTCCCCCCTGACATGTGAGCAAATAGAGTAGCCTGAGTGGGTAACCTGTGCACAGATGTCTCCTATAATCTGCTTTGTTTAAAGGTGTAACAATACATCACACTATTGATATATCGTGAGAGTTGGTGCTGCAATAGCGATGCTACATATAGTAAAATCAACTATTAATATTGTTAATAGGACCCTGCTATTCATAAATGGTGGTTGATTTATTATCCTTTTATAATACATGTATGTATGTTAATTAACCCTAATGGCCTCATATAGAGTTAAAATTGTTTTGAATTTTGCAAATGTTAACAAGACCAGTAGGGCCCATTGTGCAGTTCCAGAAAATATCCGTACTCCCCCCACGGAAGGTTTTGTGTTTAGCACCCCCGCGTCCCCCCAGGAAATTCCAGTTTAACTTCATACATTGCTTCTAAAATGTTGGCTTTTAAGACCCCCCTCCCCCTAGGAATTTCCAATGACCTTCCATGGGGTGGGTATGTTTTTTTTTGCTGGAACTACACATTAGCAAAAATCTAAATGAATTATATTAATCGGCAAACATTTTATGAATAGGGTCTACGACTTTTGAGGTCAATTTTCAATAACTTACCTCGACTAATATCATCACTTTCTCTCATTTCGTCATTCAATCTTGCAAGTCTTAACCTGGAAAAGCATATAATTCATCAACATTCAACATAACAATACAAAAATCTAAAACATACATTTTTTTATGATGCTTGCAAATGTACAATCATGCACACTCAACTGAAACCAAAAACTGTCTTGCCATTTAAAAGCTCAAATTTATAGAAACTTCATTTTATTAGCAATTGGATATTCTGTGAATTTGAATAAACATGTCAACACAGTAGTTGAGTTCATTTATAATAGGAAACTTTAGATTTGGACTACAATTGTAGGAGATTGAGTTCCAGTGCAACTTTTCAGATCTGGTTTGCATGCTAGATAACCATTATTTTTATCACACTAATTTTATACCAATTTTATATCTAGAGTCTCGATCTTATCTACTGGTCAGCAAGTACGAGTACGAAATTGAGCAAGAGTAAAACATTTTAAATCTACAGTAGTTCGCATGCTTTAGATACATGTAACCATTTATCGTGCCAATTTTATACCTAGAGTCTCGTCATCTACTGGTCAGCAAGAAGAAGGAGCTAGAGATCTGCCCAGAGGTGACTGGCTTGAAATTTAAAATGTCGTATTCATACTCAATCTCATACAGCCTCATACTTAAATCTTAAGCTCCCTACTTATACTCACAGCGTGACAATATCTGCATGCATTTGTTTCACAGCAATAGTAAGGGGATCCTGAAAAAAATGTATTTGATTATTTTTAGTTAGGGATACTGGTGTAAATGATTTGAATTGAAAAACATTTGAATTTATCTGCTGGAAACCACTCGCACTCACCTCTCCATTCTCATCAACATCATGTTGATTTCCTCCTCGTTTCAGAAACAAGAGAGTTGGACTGAAATTTAAAAAAAAAATTAAAATTAATGAGCTGATTTATTACAAGAGTGGTGAGGTGCAAATACAAGAGGAATGTTAATAAATTACACATGATTGATCAAAGTAAGGTTATAAAAAACTACATGTACGTAATACTAATACTTATAAAATATAAATTATACAACTGATACAAAATTAATTTGCAACCTGCGCCATAAGCACAGGAAAATGTGCATGAGTGAGAGATATTTAATTGACTGGTATTTTTTTATTTCACAACTTATTGGTTGGGGCATGTGTTGGATGGTTTCCTTCTGATCCCAGAGTACATGTATAATGTTAAGTAATGATCCGCATAAGAAGGATAGTGCTGAACAGCAATGCACGATGGAATGTCAACTTTTTTCATTGTTACAACTATTGATCTCATTGGCCTAGATTCAAAAACCGCTAAAAAGTTAAGGTTCAAGATACATTAAGTCTAATTTTTTTAAGGTTTCAAGCATTTTGAGACCCAATCGCACAACATGCAATTTTTAAAAGATATCGTATCTGGGGAACTTCATCAAAGAAGCAAAATTAGTAGCTATTGTCTTAATTCTGCTATTCTGATTGGTTAAGAACGCACATTTCCTAAAATATATTTGAGGCAAATGGATTTTCTGTATTTTTATTTATACTGAAATATAATTATGAACCATTAGCCCCTCCTCTGTTCTTGAAACCAAAGATATTCTATGTGGGAAAGAGCCAATGCCGCAGAACAATGAAGTTTACAGTAGTTCTTGTGTGAAGCATTACTTAATGTAGCAAAGCAAACCTTATCAAAGAGAATGTATGCAAATGACTTTCAATACTAAATTGAACACTGCTCCACTCAGGGCTGTCACTATTTTTTTAACTTGATGGGGAAGTAATGAAAGTAGCTGGGGAAAATTGGTTTCTGGTGTGGTCAATGTTTTGCTTTTTGTTTTTCTATCAAAGTAGTCAGAGCTCAAACACATACAAAAAGTCATGTAATAGTCCACTACATGTACTAAATTAGTGGTAATTGGAAACATTTAACCTTAACCATCTGAGAAAAACTCACCCTGTCTGTCCTAGCAGAGCTGCGTGATGAAGAGCACCCCTCCCTCTCTTGTCCTTCTGATTTATCTTGGCGCCATTTTGTAACAGGAACTCACAAGCTGATAACGACCCCTGGAATCAAAAAGAAAAAAAGCAGATTTGAAAAATTTTACATACAAGAAAAAAAAATATACACTAATGGTAGAATGGATCACTGTCCCCTTTGCCTGTATTAATATGGTGTTAATATTAATTTTAGGGTGCTTCAATTACTGGCTGGTCAGACCAGTCAGTATGTAACTAGAATGCAACTCCTTGAAGATCTGTTCATACAAGTCCATCAGAAGGATGTATAGTATTTCCTAATTGACCAGTTTGGCTGACCAGTTCCGACAAATAATGACATAATATTTATGAATTGAGCAGTTCAGCTGGCCACTGAGTTCTGACAAAATTAATGGTAAGTGCCCTACATGCAACACTCACCCTGGTTTATAGCACTTGTCAAATTGTGGTTAGACTGCTAGCTGCCGTTTTCAGTCAGTCGAGCGAGTGAGCTAATCAGACAAACCATGAAGCGGACAGCTTATTATTCCTCACAGACTTATAAATTAAACCTACCCCAAGAATAGACTGGTGCAGGGCTGTTTTACATTCATCATCTTCATTTATCCAGTTTACTTTGGCACCTAGAAAAATAACATGTAAAAAAACAAATAACCAATACATTGGACTAAACAAAGATCATAATCAGTACCCTATCAAAAATTAAAGATACCGCTAATGCGACCATTGCAGCACATAATAATGTTATCATCAAATACACATTTTACAATAACTGTGCGAATTCTTAGCGCCGATTGGCTAATTTTTATTATCAATAAGAGTACAGACAGATAAAACGATAAAACTGACGCCACCAGCGAAAGTTTTTTCCAAACTTGTCAGCGCTGCGTTTTTCGTGGCGAGAATTCTTTCACAAATCCAGAATTATTCAATGAGAAAATCGTCCAAAATAGATGAGATGAACCTCAAGAAGCTAAAACACAATCCTAAAGCGGAAAGATGAAGATGTTCGTTGAGAATCCAGACCTGAAAATTGGCGGTGAGCAGGATTATAGTGCTGTCGCTGAAATAAGCTTTACCGGAGGTGAACTGAACCGTGTTTCAACGGATTATTTGTGAACAATTTTAACCGGAATAAAGGTTAGTTTCAAAATTCCAATTTTTCTATGTGTTTCTGATTACTCTACTCAAACTTTTAATTTACGAGCCCGTGTTTCTCCGAATTATAGCTATGAAAATTTCTGGTTTTGTGGTGATCGCATCTTGCATTTCCTTCCTTCGTTTCAACATCAGTTTTGGCGTTTTGTTATTGTAAAAAACAAATTGACGTAAGTTTTTTATGCGTCTGTCCTCTTATTGATGATAAAATTTGTCAGAACATTGTCAAAGTTTGCTGTGGATCCACTCACTTGCGGCTCGTGGATCCACAGCACTTTGACAATGTTATGACGAATTTTATCATCAATAAGAGGACAGATGCATAAAAAACTGACGTCAATTTGTTAATTATAATATCAAGTACCAGTTATTAATAATCTAGCATGATCAAACAGTAGGGGAGAATGCCTTGTTTCATTCAAATTCGTACAAGTGTACTGGTATGTTAATTCACTACCTGATTAAAAAAAAAAAAACAGAAATGTATGGCAATCCATCAGCTCTTAAAAAAACAGTAATCATGCTGTTTGTATTTTGGTATTTAAATTTTAAAAAATGAAATTTGCCATTTTTTTTTTGTGTGTGTGAATTTTTTTTTTTTTTTGACTCTCTTGGCTCATTACCTTCAGCCAGTGATGCTGCCATAAGAGGAACACTCTTCCACTCCGCAGCTTTGAACAGTAACTGTAACACAAACAAACAATCAACTACAGCACAATTTACACAGGACTGTCATTAAACTTTGAAGCATTTAGCTGGCTACACAAGAAAAGTAGGCAGCCATTAAACTCTTCAAGATAACCTCCCATGGATGTTGTCTTTATTAAAGTCATTTTCAAACTTTCAGTTGCTGGTCGTCTTCTCCATGGTTGTGGGTCATCTTTCCCACACTCAAAAGAGTGTTTCATTATTTTTTAATATACAGTATATCAGTGTTTTATCATTTTGTTATACAGTCAACTCTCTCTTAACTGGCACATCTATATGACGGACACCTCTACAAGACGGACACCTGGTGTTGGTCCTTGCCATTTTTAAGTCATTTTACTGTAACAAAACTCTCGATAAGACGAACACCTCTCTCAGACGGACAATAGACAATAATTATTTGAAACTGTCAATGGACACTTTAGAAGTGCTTTTTTAGTGAAAAATACTTCAAAACGGAAATGAAGGTGCTGAATATGGACAAACAAGTCCACTTTTCTAATATTGTTGTTGTTGTTCGAGTTTGTAGGTTTTGCTTGAGTGAATGACTTTTAAACAGACTTAAAACAGACGTGTATTCATTGTACATAGGTCAGTTTAGCTTGATTATCCCAGAATAACTGGTGTCACGTTACCTCGACTCTCTATAAGCCGGACACCTCTCTAAGATGGGAAGTTGGGGCCGGTCCCGATGGTGTCCGTCTTAGATAGATTTGACTGTACATGTACATTTAGATTCTCAAACTGATCATTAATCCTTGGACATACAAGGGGGGGGGGGGGGGGGATGCCAACCCCGTTAAGGTTTTTCTCAAATGTTTTTGAAGAGCATTTATTGTTGGCACATGTCGTCTTCAGTACCTGTTCATTTATCCTTCTGACACTTTTTGGTAAAGTTTGGCGACAACTGGTTGCTATGGTAACAAAATATAGGTAGCAGTCCTTTTTTCAGTGGAAACAAAAGACCGAAACAAAGAGACCGTGACAAAAGGTAGCATGATTATGATGCGATTGATGTTTACCTCAAGTGCTTGGCATGTTTTTCAAACTGTGTTTTTTCCATGACGAAGAAAAGCTATATAACAAATCACTTAATGACTGATCCCTCGGGAAACTGTGAATTTTGTTTCCCTCGAATCTCAATGATTCTCTGTTACCCTCGGGACCAGTCATTAAGTGTTAATTACTTGCCAAATAAATCTACATACCCTACTGGGGTGGATTCTCTTCAGCACAACAATTGCTTTCTTCCTGTCTTCCTGAAGACTTTTCTCCTCATCAGCCTCAAGCTCACCATTATCACTAGCAATCAGTCCATCATCACTTAACGCTGAATCGATAGACTCACCCCGGTCCCTTCCGTTGTCAAATGACAAAGACCTTGTGCCACTACTAGAGGCTGCTCGGGGTCTCCCTTTGCCATGAGAAGATACTCCCTCTGGCCTTTCATCATCATGTGAATCACTACTAGCTGTTTCATCATTACTGTGTTCAAGATAACTAGAAGCCTTTTTTTCAAGGTTTTCATAGTCTTTACTTGTTAAATCTGATAAATGCATGTCTGCAGGAGCGCTCTTTCTTTTGTCTGCTTTAGATTTATGTCCTTTGAGAGCAAGTTTCCTTCTAAAAATCATGCTCTTTTTTGAGTTAGTTCTTTCAACACCTTTTTCCTCATGATAAACTTTCATCCTGGCCAGATTTCTTATGATTCCTTTGTCTAGTCTTTGACACTTGGAAAGAAATATTTCCAGTGAGACATACTTGTGATGTGAATATTTTCCTTTGATCCACGTTTCACGTTCACCCCTGCAACACCAAACACCAAGATAAGTATTAATAATTTATTAATAAGTGATTGATATCAGAGTTAATTTTAAAATCAGGCATATGCTACATAAAGGAACTGAAGGCCTCAGCAAGGAGGTGGGGGCGGGCGGGGGGGGGGGGGGGTAGGGGGGGGTGTGTTGGAGTGGTAACTTGTTTTAACACTAAACAGCAAAACCATCACCAGAGAGGTGCAAATAGGGCTGCAATGAATTACCTCCCCCCCCCCGGCCCCGGCCCCGGCCCCGGCCCCCTTCCCCCCCCCCCCAAAAAAAAAAAATTCCCATCGGTTACAACCAAACCCCGCAGAAGCCTGTCACTTCAATTATACCTGAAACCATAACCATCGAAAAAAAATGGCAGAATCAGTGAAATGTACCTGTGGCTTTGTGAAGTAGGTTTCTTCGCATTTACAGAGTCAACTTTGGCTTCAAGGATTCCGTTGACCAACTCGTTTCCCAATTCTGTCATTAGCTTAAACAGATTATAATTGGACAATAATTAATAACTAAAATATAATGTGTACAAACGGTCAAATTCACAAATATTTTTTAATATTTGATATTGACAAATACATGCATTCAATATCTCCATTGCATAAAAAGTGAAGATATAAATTAGAGCTTCCTTGGAAATCTTCGGAAATATTTGGAAAATCTTTGGAAAATTGCTTAAAACTTTGTAATTGAAGGGCTCCCTGCAATAACGTCCTAGGTGCGTTTTTGGAAAATTTTCACTGAAATCTTGGATTTTTGGCCTCAAAAGGGACTCACTTGCCAAAATTATGACTGGATCATGTAAATATGACTGAAAGGATTTAAACCAGGTCAACAAATGTTCTATCTTCAAACAGAATAATTTTTATTTTTGAAAAGATACATACGGTGTCCTGGGGGCCATAGGGTCTCATAGGGGCCCAAAACATTTTCTCAAAGATGTGGATTTTCTTCCCCATTTTGGAGCTGTTTTAAGTACCTTAACAATAATAAATCATTAATTTGACAAAACTGTGCTTTTAAAGGCCTAAAACATACAATTTTAGTGAAAGTTACCAAAAACGCACTTAGGACGTTATTGCAGGGAGCCCTTTAATTAGTGTTGTTAAATATAATAAACAATGTAATACAAGGCTGTTTGGAGATATGAAAATTAATTTCTAGAGCTTCTTGTGTTTAACTAAACCCTTGAACAGAAAAATAATTCATATCTCTGTGAGCACTTGTACAATTTTCTATTTCATTTAGACAGTTATCAAAACACTAAATGACCCAGTTTACCTTAATCTGCTCAGGTTCCCAAGCATCAAGAGTCAGTGATCGCACTTTAGACACATGAACACCTAAACTCCTAAAAAAACATGAACATAAAGAATTGACAAGAGTTGACGAGTGTCAAGGTTTGTGCATTTGGGTGTCTTATCTATGCCAACATTTTGAAGAAATTTATAGAAAGTTTGCCAAAGCTTTGCGAATCCTATGGTGTGACCATTCAAATGAAACCTCTTGGGCTATACTTTTGCATGGTAGTGGTACCATTTGTTTTTTAATATTTTACAAAATGAAATTTGGGATTTTTCTTGAATTTTGATTTTTATCACTCTTGGGAAATAATGGGTAACAACATTCATTAGCTATACTGTACCTATGAATTCCTGAGCACTCTATACACAGCACAACACCCCAGTTGGTACTTGCCCAGGTTGGATCTGCAGGATACAACAACAGAGCCAGCCATAACATGTACATGTTACTCCTGACCAGTAACTGTACACTGTATATACAAGCCCTCTGATAGGGTGTGGAAAAAAGGCAAAATTATGCGGCATCTTCAGGGCAGAAGATTGCATGATTTTTCAACTCTACTTAATGTCTGTTTTTTTTTTCAGCTTTCATAATACAAAAAAATAATAGTGCAATATGAATAGTAGAGAGTATGGTCAGACTCAAGAGAACACAAGAAGTTGCTCTTAGTATGAATATTTCCCGGCCTTTTATACGAAGCCTCAGCCCCAATTTGGAAGGGATATAAGGGTTGGTTTGGAATGTGTTATTTTAATTGTTCACAAAATGTTATCCTTACCAGGACTTCCACAGTCAGCGCACTTATCATTACCAGCAACAGCTCTGATTTGTTCCAGAATACTAAAACAGAGAAACAACACTGACAATGTTTATTAATAACTGCTACATGTATAACACTGAAACATAAGCTATAAATACCAACCAGAGGTCAAGACGTTAAACGTTTACTATAGGTATTACTACTGTAGCTTATTCTTTAATAAGAATCTGAACAAACCTTTGTTTTTGTGGTCCAGGGATTTTGTCTAAGGACTCAACACTTTTGCTCTTGGTTCCTGAGCTAAGTGAGTTAGACTGAAAAAATAAAATGCACAAAGTTGCCAACTGAACACCACAACAAAACAAAACAAACTGATCTATAAACTGATCTGAATGCCTGATTAGGCACTCACTCCAGATCAGTTGCTTGGCAACCCCAGGCTACCAGGCTCCTATTAGGCAACACCCTTGCGTCTTCAAAACTCATTTGAATTAAGTTGGATTACTAACTATTTAATATTTTCACCTGAAAGTAATAATAATCAGAGTTAATTGCAGAATGCTGTTACTAATGAACTGTGTCGCAAATACTTCTCACAGCATAACTGCCAGTAATGATTGCACATACCTCACCGCTGTCTGTTTCTCCGCTTGCTGTGTTGAAAGCCTTGTCAATACTGGCCTATAAAATTCACCAAAATGAAACATTCTTTTAAATACACACAAGTCACAAGGTTGGAGCAAAAACAATTTTGTGTGCGTGTGTGTTAACCGCAACTAAATGAAATAATCATATTAAGGTGAAGTTTATAAACACAAGACATGCTGAGGTCATGCGAGGTGCCAGCAGTAGTGTTTATGTGCTATGGATCTGCAAATCGAGGGTTCAAATCAGTCAGCTTTTGTGAGAGCTATCTTTTGACTTCTCTTGCTCCAGCCAGTTTGCTTGCTTCTCTGTTGGTGATGGGTTTAAATTACTGTGGTTCATCAAGATATATCTTCATGCAAAGATGCCCAGTTGTGTATTAGCCAATGATAAGTGAGTGAACATTGTGTGATGTCTTTTAACCCTTTCATGGCCACAGGCGACTATAGTCACTATAGTCACTTATACAGTAGAAATGAGTGGCCAAAGGTAACTATAGTGACTGTCGTCACATGCTATTTGGGAAATAAAATTATTATTGTTTGGCTGGCCACAGAGAAAATGACATTTGAGGAAACTTGGCTGTGAAAGGGTTAATTTGTTGCTCAATAATGTTGAACAAAATCCAACATGTTCATTTGCTTTAATCAACCTACACACACAGGGCATCTTTTGTTGATCTTCACACAATATTATTATACATACAGTGTACATGTATTATGTTGTGGTACAAACTTTATTAGTAATTTTTCTTTGTCTTAGATTCATAACCATAATCATAGACAAAACACATAGGAAAACAAAACACAAACTGGTTTGAAAATTTTCAAACCAAAGACAAATTAGAACCACGACATAAACATTGACCCATGTATTATCAGCTTTAGGCTGACCTGCATAGCTTCCATCCACTCAGCCCTCAAGGAGTCACTGTCAGCTTGAAGAATCCATGACCTAGAAGAAGACAATGTAATTATAACTTAATTACAGAGAATGGCTAAAGGTAAGGTTCCACATAGAGCTGTAGAGCCAAAACAGTTCTTTAGCCATCTGTTTGAATCCTTTGCTAGTCCCTTACTGCATCATGAATCCTGCATGGTTATTTCAGTTGCCAGGGCACCTTAATGCAGAGCAGTAGACCCCAGTTATGAATCCTGCAGGAGTGACCACCAATCAGGATAATCCAGAGTATATGCATGACGTCAAGCTAACAAGAAACCATAAGTCCCATATGGCCCTCGGCTGTGCTTGGTCCATACGCCATGATTTCAAGCCAGTGTTTTCCTATCCAATCTTCCCACTCATTCAACAAGTGTTTTATCACATGATCAATTTGGAGACAAAATTGTTTCAATTTTTAACACTTACGCCATACATGTATGCTTTTGCAACAGGGCCGTATAGCTTTTTCTGGCCCTGCTCGCACTAATGCATACAGCCCTCATATGAATATTTTGTAAATAGTTTTGAAAAGAGGGTGCAGGCAGGGCCATACATGTCATTAATAGTAATTACCACCAACGAGGATCCAAAGGATAGTCACAAAATTCTCAAAACTAAGTGAACATAATTTGGAATAAAAATAACTAAATCAATGTTACATGGAACAAAACATTTTCTAGAAGAATCAAGCCTTACTTTGTTGGCGAAACAACTTCAAAGACAAATCTTCTTTCTATTGTTTCCTCTGTAGGCCTCACTTTACAAAGTCTAAGATCTTCAGCGAGGACAGTCTGCTCATCCTGCAAACAAAATTAAGTGTGAACACATTCTGCAAAAATAGAAACATGACCTGAGTAGGTATTTAATGTGGTGAGATTAGATACCAAACTTAAATTAAAAGATTGAAGGGATGAAAGCTGAATTTCCATATTGAACAAGACAAAAGTCACAAACTTGTCAGTGCACTTTCATCAATTGCCAACACACTCTCAAATAACCTCTAAAACTAGTTACATTTAATGTATCTTTGTTGCAATAATAAATTATTATTATTAAATGGTCATGAAAATAATTATTAATAATGTTCAGTATATAATTTTTTATGTACCTTGAGTCTCTTTTGATACATCAGCTGGTTGTTCTGTACTGTAAAATATCTCCTACACAAAAGCAAAACATTACAATGAAACAGTTGTTTAACACTAACTTAAAAGCAAAGAATGGCTTCCTAGGGATTCCTGAAATCAGTTCTGCCTCAAGGCTAACATAGAGAAGGGTGTTATGTTTTAACTATTCCTGTAATCTGCAATGAAGTACTTTACATTGACATAATAGTTTTTATTGTTCTTCTCACCTATGCCAACTCCTGAAAGCGTTGCTACTCCGTTTAAACAAGTATCCTTCCATCACCAAACCACTGTAAGAAATAAGAGAAAATAACAAGGTGTTACCTTAACAGTACATGCAGAGTACAAAGGGTGAAATAACAGCTATAATGGACCAAAGTAACCTTGGGGGATGGCAGGGTGTTCTGAACTACTTGCTATAGCCCCTATAGACCCCCCCCCCCCCCCCCAAGACCTACTACATGTACGCCTCCCATTGACTACCCACCGCCATAGATTTCTCACCCCTCAGACATCCCACCCCCACAGAATGTCCACCACCCACAAACTTCCCACCTCACATAGACATCCCACCCCATACACATCCCACCCCCCACAGACTTCCCATCCCTAAAGATTGACCATCCCACAGACTTGCCAACCCCATTTTACTCAAGTTCCCAACGCCATTCTCTTTTCATTTCATTAATTGAAAGAAACAAATGATGTTTAATATTACATATAAATTATATGGATTGCAAATAATTAATGAGCAAATATTTTTTTACCTTGGGTCATCCAGGGTCCTTCTTCCTAAACAACCACTCTCCTCCAAAAGACAGATTGAAACAGATTATCAGCTACCAGATTGTAATTACATGTGGCAATGTTAAAAAGAAAGTTTTGTGCACGATTGAAGGTGCTTTTTTGTCAAAAATTTTAGCACAGTTTTGACCAAAAAAAAAACCAGCCAAATCCTAATGTCACAGCCCTTTAACAGCTGTTATGGCCGAGTATATGGTGATCTTGACTTCGTTTATTCAATTTACTGACAAAGCAGCCTGTTTGGTACAGGTGTGAAGATCAGCAACAAGTGACTCAATGTAATGATGCAGCCCTGATAAAACCTTTAGTTGCTGAGTATACTTTGTCATGGTATACACCTGTGACAGCTATACAGTATAATAAATGTATATATGTAACACTTACCATTTTCTGGACAAGAGTGTGTCTCTCCTCCATTTCTTTCTTGTCCACTGTAAACTGCATTGACACATCTTCCAACTACATTTAAAAGAATATGGAAAAAAGTTTAACTAATTAGTTAATTAAATTAATTAAATTAATAAATTAAATAATTATAAATAAATAATTACAGGATCCGATGTGGTGGTGTAGTGGGGTAGCCCGTTGGAATCTCAACTTGAATTTCATTACTGTAGTTTGAGCCCTGGTCGCTGCCTTTGTGTTGTTTTCTTAGACAAGAAACTTTACTCCACACTGTCTCTCTCCACCCAGGGGTATAAATCGTTATATTGCTATTGGTTGTTTCCTTAACAGCTCAAAATAACGGCTGGTCAACGGACAATGTCCAGTCAGAATGGCGACTTAAATGAACAAAGCCTTCCATTGCCAGTCATGCTTACCTGTCACATACATTTTTATAATACTGTCTTGAATAAACAATCAAATCATCAACTGAATATCTTGGTCATGTTCCAAAAGAATATTAAGAAATTTGTCACTTGTTATTCACAAGTAGTAAATTATGCACGTAGCTTGTGGCCACAGATTACTAGCATACAGATGTTCTGATGACTGATTAATGGCTTTGCAATTGCGATTTGTTATTTTCCATCCATTCTACGTTAAACATCTGGGAGACCCAGATTGAATGGCATGGCTACTAAGCTTTGCAGTCCAAGAAAAACGGGGTTTGACGTTATTTTACCACGAACTCAGTTACCTTGAAATGGGATAACACATCATGATAGAACGACAAAGAGATCCAGAACTTTGCGTGGACAATCAAGTAATCATTAGACATAAAGCATGTCAAGCTGAAGCACAGGCAAAGTTTCCTCACTTGCAGCCCTTTAACTGTTTGGTACAAGGTTATGTAGAATGGTCAGGGATGTAGATTCCGTTTTTAACTGGCGGGAATATAGAACTGACAGACGGGTAAAAAATAGAAAAATGTAGTCCTTTTAAAGCTGCACTAGGCTTTAACAGCCGGAAAAATGAAGTTCACAGCCGGGTAATTTCCCCGGCTCCCGGCTATTATCTACATCCCTGAATGGTTATGCTAGCAGCATGCTCTGAGCCGTTCAATTGTTACTTAAGTTTTGCCACTAAAAAAAGCCACTTTTCAAACGGTCTTTGACTTGACAGGGCTTTAATTAGCAATCATTGTAAATGATAATATTAAGAAACTTTACAAATTTTTTTTTTAATATTTTGACCGGTCAGAAACGAGATGTGACCGAGCTAAAATTCCTTTGGCTGGTCAACATGGCTGGTCAACACGACCGGCCACTGTCCCAAGATTATTTTGAGCCCTGTTCCTTAGACAAGAAACTTTACTCCACATTGTCTCTCTCCACCCAGGTGTATATATAATGGGAACCAGCGACAAAATACTAGGGGTACCAATGGACAAGCATTCCAACCAGGAAGAGTAGCAGTACTCTTTTTTTAAAGTCGTTTCCATCATGCTATCACAGAAACCACAGCAGGCTTTTAGCCAGAAATTGAAAAGTGGCCGTCCAGAAGATATTTTCTATCATAATTTTTTAAAGGATTAGGTGCAATTTTCATGAATTTCTTCAAAAAGTGGGCATCCATAGGACGCCTGGACGCCCTGCTGGCTAAAAGCTTGAACCACAGATAATCACAAGTCACAACATCTTTGTCTTAAAGCTGTTGTAAGTGACCATGTCTGAAAGACTTACCACCATAAAATTAAAATCTGTTTGTCTTTTATAGACAACAGTTGATTATTAAAACATATTTAGACAAGTGTTTCCCATTTATACTAACCTTAAATAATAAAAGTTAAATGTTAATGTTTCATTTTGTTGATGTTTTAACTGCAGATTCATGGCCGCATTTATTTTATGTTTATTTTAATCCCTTTAGCAAGTTGTATGCAACCTGTAAGCAACCAACTTCTGTCTTTTTCTGAATTCTCATAAGCAACCAGTTTTGATACCTTTTCAAATACCAGAGATCATGCCACTTATGCTAGCTTCAACTGAATTTGTAATTTCCTTACCTCTTTGGACTTTTTCTTCATGTAGACATCTAAATCATTCATTAAATCATATCCTTGATGAAAGTAAGTTGATTGCGCATGCATGAACTTTAAGATCTGAAAGAAATAGAAAACAAAAATAAGATTACATGACTTGGTATGAAAGCCAAGAAGATGCTGTGTCAACTATAATAACAACAATGCAACAACTTACAGTGTCCAGAACATCAATTCTTCTCCTTGATTGCAAAATATTTATCTGCAAAATATCATTGGATAAAATAGTTACTATGTACATGTAGTCAACGCTTCATTTTCTTTGCAAAATGGGAGGGGGACGGGCAGCCCAGGGGTCCCGCCCTTAAATAGGGCACTGAGTACAATTACATGTAAAGTGCGCAACATGTAACGACCAAACTTTGCAGTTACTGTAGGTTACAAATTAATACCATTTCGTTACTTATTAAATGTCTCACCTGGAAGGAATAATCCAGAGCCGTATGATTAAAACATGAATACATTGCTGTCACAATGTTCTTTGCCTGCAAATTAAAACAATAAGAATAAGTTAACCCTTTCACTCCCAAGAGTGCCAAACATCAAAATTCGAGAAAAATCCCAAATTTCATTTTCTAAAATATCACAAAACAAATGGTACCATGCAAAAGTACTGCTGTAGAGGTTTCATTTGAATGGTCACACCATAGGTTTTTGTCCACAGACTCAAAAGTTAGAACAGAATGGTACCATGCAAAAGTACTGCTGAAGAGGTTTCATTTGAATGGTCACACCATAGGATTTCATCAACAGACTCAAAAGTTAGAACATATGGTACCATCCAAAAGTACTGCTGAAGAGGTTTCATTTGAATGGTCACACCATAGGTTTTTGTACACAGACTCAAAAGTTAAAACTACAATACATAACTCCATAATTGACTCTGGGAGTGAAAGGGTTCATAAAAGAATGAAAAGAAAGCATTTCTTTTGGAGGAAAGAAGACAATCCCAATCATTTAATATTATTACCTCTTCAGCTTCTGATGGCCTACAATTCCGTTGAAGTTGTGCATTTTTGGTCAAAGCACTGAAAAACAAAATATACAGAAAACTTAACTCCCAGTAAACCCTCTTGTGTTCAGTAAACAAGTGCACTATTTTGGTCTCATACACCAATGTATGTTGTGGTTCAATTTTTATTTTGGTTTGAAAATTTCAAACCAGTTTAATTTTCAATTTTTAAAATGTTCAAACCAAAGAAAAATTTCAACCACAACATATTATACAAAGAAGACAGTTACCATTTTTGACAACAAAATGGTTTCACTGTGAATAACTATTTTTGTCCTCTTTTGATGCTGTCAAAATTAAAACTTTCAAAATTAAAACTTGTAAAAAACCTTTAAAATTTTTGACAGCGTCGAAAGAGAACAAGAACTGTTATTCACAATGAAATTAACAAACTCTTTCTTAGCATCGGCTAACTATATCTGCAATTTACAACAAAATGGAAAATCGAAAATAGTTAATAACAAATAAACAATGTACTTACTTGTCCAAATCATCACTGATTCTGTCAAAGAGTTTTTTGGTCTCCTTGACCTTCTTCACTTCTCTGTAATATAATATTGAATCTGACTTAATACTCAATGATTTATTTAATAGTAATATAAAATGACAAGCACTCAATCTACAACAGATGCTGTTCCTACAAATTTTTAGAACAAGCATCAAAACTTAAAGGGGAGGCCTGCAGGGTGGGAAACAGGCATGAAAACCCCACAGTTAATGTACAGCATATAATCATGCTAACTTACTGTTTAATGAATGTTTGAAGAGTACTGGATATTGATCTCTGGGCTTGATCTAAAAGAATCTAAACAAGCAAAGAATATGAATTAATTATGAATTCCAATGCAACAACAGAGAGCTCTGAACTATGATCAACGATTCCTGTGAATAAGATACATGTATGCTCTAAAATATTCTGCACACCTTCAGACCCTCCCCTCTCCTGGGCATTTTGCTCCACGGACCACACCACCCCCCCCCCCCCCCCCCCAAATATTCTGCACACCTTCAAACCCTCCCCTCTCCTAGGTGTTTTGCTCCATGGATGGACCCCCCTAAAATATTCTGCACACGTTTGGACCCTCCCCTCTCCTAGGCATTTTGCTCCACAGGACCCCCCCCCCCCCCTGCTGCCTCCAACTCCCTGCCCTCCAATGCCACCCCCCTGGGTAAGGCAGGTGATCATTACATATCCAAGGTTCCAAGTGAAGGATCGAGTAGTCAAGTGAACTTTTTCCCCAAAGACGTACAACTGGTTCAATGCTTCGCATATTCAAGAGTTAAATATGAACTTTATCAAAAAAAATAACTAAATGTTATGCATTTAACATTCTAGGTGTGATCAAACAACATAATTATGTTAAACTAATTCTACATACATCGCACACGACTGTATACAGTGGCGGAACTAAGGGCACTTACCATTTGTTAGAACTGGCCGGCCAGACTGGTCCGTTTGTAACTAGAATGCATCTTTTTGAAGACTTGTTCCTACAAGTCCATCAAAAGAGTGTATACCATTTCCATATTTACCAGTCTGGCCGACCAGTTCTGGCAAATTTACGAATTGAGCGGTCCAGCTAAGCAGTTCTGACAAATGGTAAGCACCCTAAGAGAGCCCCCCTCTTATCTTACAAAAAATAATAAGGCTTAAATGGTTGAAGTCTTGTTTCAGTCTCAAACATTCCCCCCCCCCCCCCCACTCCCGCCCCTTATTGGCTAACCACTGGCAGTACAGTGGAGTCTGGCTCCACCACTAGTACACTGACATACAAACAGTATAAATGCAAAAGCCATTATCACTCACTGTTAAGTATGATTGCAGCTCTGACAAAGCCCAAGAGAACTTGTGAAGTGTAGAAGAGACAAGATCATCTCCTTCAAAGTACTTTATAAGGCTGTCAATACCACCTACCAAGCCACTGAAATAACACAGGAAACAAAGAAAAAAGAGAGAACAAAAATAAGTCATTCACCTCAACAAATGCGTTAATATCAAAGTGCTCTAAGAGCCAGCTCGTGAATAAGAAACAACATAAGGTTAAGTCCACAGATCGGTTTTAATTTTCCATACTGAGTTTGAAGTCAAAGAATTGAAGAGTAAAACAGATTTAAAATGACATCTTATTTCACACCATATATGTATATATATATATATATATATATATATATATATATATATATATATATATAATATATGTATGGTGTGATGACAACTAACACGTAATACACTTTATGGATGATGGACAAGTGAAAATTTGCATATCTGTTCCCATATACTAATAATATCTCTAGGGTGGGGAATCCAATAAAAAAATTAATTAATCTGGGGGGGGGGGGGGGGGGAGGGAGATGTAATAATTTGTGGTATAGATGTATCTTTTTTGGGGGGGAGGGGGTTGGGGTTGGGGAGCGGTTAAATTATTTATACCAGTAGTTGGGTACTGCTTGGGGCACATAAATCTACAGTTACACTGTACATTTGTAAAATTACAAAAGCTACAAAAATGTAAGAGACCCAAAGAGCTGAATGCTAAAAGTTAGGAACTCTAGGTGTGAATGTTGCATGTATGTAAGAGCCAAGGCTGAAGGTACAATAACAGGGTTTTCATTAAGAATTGTAGTAGCAGGAGAATAGTGTAAAGTAACAGGAGAATATTATGAAAGAGCGAAGATAGCTACATATTGCCATCAAAATTTAGCCGGAGAATTCTGTGTAGTAGGCGGAGAATTCTCCGATCTCCGATGCCTAATGAACACCCTGCAATAATGTACAAATGTAGGCACCCAGTTCAATTCCTTGGGTGCTGTGGACATCTGTGGATCTGTTAGACAACCACCCTACAAGAACTACATTGTGAAGCATACTTGTCAGAAATAATTAGTACATCAATTGTACCTCTCATAATAGAAGCGAAACCACAATTTGGCTACATTTTAGGGTTTTCATGTCATCTTTATATGCCCTCTGGATATATAAGTTATACATATACTGTATATTATTAAAGAACTATAATTACCTTGTTGATGCATTGAACTGTTTTCCAGTTTCAACCATTCCATTGCAAAGTTTTATAAGCTGAAATAAATTTCAAAAACTCATTTTAAAAAAATTATAATTAATATAAAATAGAAGACTAACCCTAGTATTTTTTTCTCTACTAGTAGAGATTTTTTTGGTATAATCACCCACTTCACGACACCCCACCCCCCTTAAAGAATTTGTAAAGGGGTATCTAAGGGGAAATAGTCATTGAAATAGGTGACCTTCTTGGTGTTTGTAACAGTTAAGGATGCCATAAAATGTGGAAATCTTGAGAGACACTTCAATTTGCAGAAAATGAAATTTATTTGGCATTAAAAAAAAATTAGAATATTTACCCAGCCAGTACTTAAATTTATATATATATATATGTACTATTTACAATATGAGTGGCGATGTTGTATCGGATTTACAATCTCGAGCCGAAGGCGAGAGATTGTGAATCCGATACAACATTGCCACGAATATTGTAAAGTACCTATGATATTTTACACTCCATTTTTATGCAAACATTTTCTATTGTTTCTGAAAACCGACGTGGATAAGGTTATGTAACACACTGTTAATGAACAAGCTTTTTCTTTTTTAAACGACACCAACGTGGAGTTGGTTATGTAACACACTGTTAATGATCAAGCTTTTGTTTTTTTAAACAACACCAACGTGGATAAGGTTATGTAACACTCTGTTCCTGAATAACCTTTTCTTTTTTAAACAATAGTGTTTTGTGGGCGAAAAATCGAGACAAATTTGAATATTCACTTCGGTATAGCTGCTCAGACAGAGGAGTTGTAACAAACATGGCTCGTCCGTTTAGGAAACCAAAAAGTCCTAAAGAGGAGGAATCTTGGTTGAAAGAAACTGTTCCTCGTAATACTAGGAACAGCACTAAATGGAGTGTTAAAATATTTGAAGAGTGGCAGAATACTCGTAAAAATAAAGTAGCCAAAAACGAGCTAACATTAGCTAACATTACTTTGCCATCGTCATCAAGGAGTTTGCCAATGAATATTGTAAAGAATGTTGCAAGCAATGCAGTTTTTAACAACTGCACTATTAATTTCAATTTCAAGTAAAGTAAGATACATTTGTAACAATAAAGCAGTTCAGTCAAAAAATTAAATGTGTATTTTAATTGCGAGCTGTTCTGCATCGTTCATACAGAAAAATCTATTAGTATTCTGTTTATACAGAATACTAATAGATCTATTAGTATTCTGTATATATACAGAATACTAATTAAGGTCATTATTTATTGTATTAATTCATCAACCCCAACATTTCCCTGCTGACTATTCAAACCCTCACCGTGCTTTCAACTACTTGGGATTATTATCGGGTATACAAGTATGTTCACGTGAACTTAATGCTGCGCAGAGATTGGACAGAAACCTTATGAATTATTGATGAATATTATAAATATATATATATATATATATATAACCGTGTTGTAACAGTTAGTATATACCTCAGATGCTCCTGATGAAGACCGTTATGGTCGAAACGTTGAGCGAATAAACCAGCAAAGCTACATTGGAGTTGGACTCTTGACCCTCACATTTTCGGTTTTATATATATATATATATATATATATATATATATATATATATATATATAATATATATATATATATATATATATATATATATATATATATATATATATATATATATATATATATATATATATATATATATATATATATATATATATATATATATATATATATATACAGTGTATATCCAGGAGATTTGCTGTCTTGTCTCCTGGAGCAGGGACTCCCATATAAAAATGATTGGGATGCTTGTCGGAAATTTTCAATAAACACCCTAAAAGGTACCAGAATATCGTTTGATTGGTGTGGCTCAAATGAATTTTTACCCCTAAGAGGTACCAATTCTAAAATAAAACATGTCATATTCCGTCATATTCTTTCGGCTCAATACCCTAAAAGGTACGGAGCTCATTTTAGATTTTAGTACCCTAAGCGGTACCAATCTACAAATTTTGACCCCTAAAAGGTACGACGAGCAACCCCGTCATTTTTATATGGGAGTCCCCCCCCCCCCCCCCTCCCCGGGTCTTGTCTTGTCAAGTTTATCCGAGAAACTCCTGAATGATTTAAGAAAGTTGGCCACAACTCAGTATACATTTTGTGGTGTAGTTATAAAGGTCACTCACCCAAATGGCGAGTGCTGTTAATATTAACCCTGCTTTAAAATCGAACCTCTCATATGTCAACACCCTAGGAACCAAATTGAAGTGTCTGCTTGGGAGAGGTGTAGATATACACTCATGAGAGGATTTGGTGTTTGTTTCTGGCTGGGAATATATCTCACTGTCCACTTACATTTCTTACATTTCTGCTTGCAGCAGGTGTCCATTAGTAAAGCTTTCTAACAGTCCTGACCACAAAGGCAAAAAGATTTACAATCAAACATCTCACCTTTTCCAGAGCTCCTTCCAAAACATTTATGTCATGTTCATTTTGATCAATCTGTAACCTAATAAAATTACAATATTAACAACATCTAGAAATCTTTGCATTTTAAGAATGCATGTCACTTTTGACAATGTCTGAATACTCTCTGAAAACTCTAACCGGGAGCCCGGGAAATTTGATGGAAAACTTGGAGACTCCCGGGAAAACCGGGAGAGTTGGCTGGTATGATGTATCCAGCATAAAGTTTTGAAATGTGCCTTACAATTTAAATTAGACAAGAAATTATGCTTAAAAGAAATTACTCCTGACACAGCTGCACCTTCAAAACAAAGTGGCAAAACTTAATATAAAACAACAACTGATAATCAAATCTCTAACTCATGTAACAGCTAGAATGTGAGGACAGTCAGAGTGGGGAGGGGGTTACAGTAAGGGTTTATCCCCCCCCCCCCCCACCAATCCCCCATCCCCTTTATTTAGCTGGATTCTCAGACAGTCTGAAGTCCTTTGTACACACTCTCTCCTATCCCTGCCTAATGTCCTTTGTTTGAGAACTTGTTCTTGACGTCATCTGACCGCTGAATATTTCCACCAATCACAGTGGTTCTTAGACAGTTTATTCGCCATCAGGAATTTTAAAGTGCACCTAACCCCCAATTTTTTTTGTTTTGCTTAATCAACTCTATGTACATTGAAAAGTCGAATAGTGAAATATTTCTTGTTTTTAACGTTGCGTTAGTGAGTTATAGAGATTGAATTTACAAAATGCTAATTTGATGACGTCATTTTAGGATTTTGCCATTATTTCTACGTCAACAGACCAATTCCGATATATTTAAATTTATACTTGGCTCCAAGGCTTAGGGGAATAAAACAAAAGAAATCACATCGAGCTTCAGGAATGAATAATTAATTTGTTTTGTTTTATTCCCCTAAGCCTCGGAGCCAAGTATGAATTTTCTATATATCGGAATTGGTCTATTTAAAATACGCAGTATACCACTTAAGGAAAATCAATTTGAGAAATACTAAATATAAACTGTGGACAGTCAATTGATTGAAAAAAATATTCCTTGGAGGTAAAAACCAGTAGTTGTATAATAAATGAATCTTAATTGATGTCATGTTGTTAGCATTTTGTAAATTCAAATCTCTATAATTCACTAACATGACGTTATAAAACAATAAATATTTCACTATTCGATTTTTCAACGTACATAGAGTTGATTAAGCAAAAAAAAATTGGGGTTAGGTGCACTTTAAGAATGGGTCTGAAGGTCCTCTGATTGGTAGAAATATTCAACGGTCAGATGACGTCAAGAACAAGCCGCCAAACAAAAGACATCAGACGGGGAGAGGAAGGAGTGAGAACGAGCGACCTTGTCCAGTGTTCCAGTTAACTTTCAAGGGCAGGGAGTTGATGAATGATTTTAAGGGGTCAACAGGTTGTGGGTCTCTCTAAATCTTTTTACGTTAGCCATTTGATTTGTCAGGTCAGGAAGCCAGCCTTGTCGGGTTTTTCACCTGAGACCCCTCTCTTATCTGGAACACTGCTTGTCCCGTTCAAGAATCAGGCTACCCTTTATTAGAGGTTGTTACTTTTTGAATTGTATAATATATGGTAATGGCATAAAATAACACAAAGATCTAAAAATTAACCATTTACACAATGGGACAAGTTTCAGTACTTATATATATTACAGATAAAATATCATTCCCTAAAAAAAAAACTTTAATTTTGTGAACTATGATTCAAATGCAAAAATCTGTTTTAAAATATATCATTTTGAGTATCAGAGATTAATTATTGAGGAAATGTTCAGCAACTCTGTTTATATGTACAGTGGAACCCCAGTTTTACGATATCACAAGAGGACAGCAAAATAATATCGTTAAATCGGGATATCGTTGTAAACGAACTCCTGATTTAACGATGACGGTGAAGCAACTAAAAATATCGTAAAATCGGGGTTCTACTGTGTAATAATTAATTTTTCCACGTGCAGTCAATAAAATCGATAAGTCTCCGCAACATGATACATGTACCTGTACTGTATGTATTTAATTTAATTGCAAAGGGCAAAGAAAATGGTATTATTATTTTAAAAAATAACTTTCGTAGGTCTAAAATTCTTTAAAACTTGTTCAATAAAAAGTACAAAATAAGTTTTTAAAAGTGTCCATTGAAAGCGAACAGACACTTGAAACCTGTCACCAAGAGAATACATGTATTTATACACAATCAAGAATCTCTCAGCTGGAATAAATTACACAATAATTAAGCTTATTATTGTTTGAAGACAAAAGTGCTCCCAGCAGCGTTTCTAATTGTATGAGCGTATGGTTTGCAAATAGAATAAAATGTTGCTTAATCTCTTTGAAAAAAAAAATGCACAGTTAACCAAATCTTAGCCCGCCGTGCTTAGCATTTGATCGCATTTCTGCTGCTTAGTTAATTTTAACCCGTTCAAGGGACTGCCACGATAACATGTGTGCGTAAATCAGCGATGTATTGAAATCACATTGAAGCAACACGTAGAGTTTCGCACCTGTGTGTTCAGGCCTGCTTTTACTTTCGTTCTCATGACAAACAAATAAAAGAAAGCAAATCAATAAATGTTACCCATATCACAAAAAATACGCATTCTAGAACAGGCAGGAAAATTTCAAAACCGTGACAGAACGCCAATCGCACTCACCGCTATCAACTTTTCGATTTTTTTCATTTTCCTCCTAAACTGAAAATCGAACTTACAAGTGAGTGGGAAGATAAAGTTCTACAAAAAAAGAAATCGTTGCAAGCCGACACGATACGGCAATACAACGACTCATAACAATTAAAAAGTAAACGCCTCGCCCTCATTTATGAAGTCCTCGCCTTAGAAGTCTTTCTGCCCGCGTCATATACAACTCCACCTTCAACTTCGTATGTTCTTACGCACCTAAAACTGGGAGAATCCTTTAGACACTCTTCGAACTCAACTGCCTGCTTCATCGCTGAGCTTTCGGGCTGATTTTCAAAGCGCTGAAACCTTCCACATGAAGCATTTTATCCGGAAATGCAATGTTGTGTTTTCGCTTCGTCCACCATGTTTGTCAAAGTGAAGCACTACTAGTTACCAGACTTCCTATGGGATTTTTCTTCCCGGCCTGGCTCTCGGCAGGTTCAAAGAGATGCGTAAAAATAAC
Source organism: Cladopsammia gracilis (assembly GCA_022457155.1). Lineage (NCBI taxonomy): Eukaryota > Metazoa > Cnidaria > Anthozoa > Scleractinia > Dendrophylliidae > Cladopsammia > Cladopsammia gracilis. Next base: position 334,085 of record JAJGOT010000425.1, read on the forward strand.
CAATTATTATCAATTATTTCTATTTTTTATCTTTTGTAATTAAGATATTTTTAAATTGTGAATAAAGTTGTTATTAAAAAAAAAAAAAAAAAAAATGTCGTTTTGATTTTCGTCTTGGTACACGGGAACCAGAGATAGAGAGAGTAAATCTCGGAGATCGAGATCACTTCTTACTGTAGCTTTGTTATCAATAAAATATTTGGTTTTTAAATTTATTATTATTATTATTATTATTATTATTATTATTATCTCTTTTATTACAGTCTTTGCTGGTGTTCTTTTTGTGTATCAGCCGGGCGCAAACCATGCAGCTAGAGCATCAGTCACTCAAGTCAATCATTCTGTTCATACACTGAGCACCTTTCTGAGGATTCGTGCAGATTATTATTATTATTATTATTATTATTATTAAAATTGTCAATAAAATTATTATGTTTTATTGTCATTATTATTATTATTATTATTATTATTATTATTATTATTATTATTATGTGTTCTCTATATAATTATTATCAGCAGTAAAAACTATCTGTATGCTATACAGTTAAAAGGAACACAGGGCGCCAAGGCATGACCTGTGCACCAACTAGTGAGACTAGAGTTAAAAAATATTATACAATAAAAGGTAAAGTTAAAATATGTATATATATTATTATTATTTTTATGAATTCTTTTAACTAGAAAAATGAATACTTCTTGAATCACGTTTTATTTAAAAAAAATTATTATTATAATAATAATACTAATTATTATTATTATTATTATTATTATTATTATTTATATGAGGAATATTTCACAGGGTATTTTCCCTGGGGTAATATGTCCAGTCGGGTCTCCTCCCGAGACCTTAGACTTCCATCACTTTCCTTATGATATGGGCCGATCCAACGATTATTATTATTATTTATTTTATTTTTTGGGGGGGGCGGGGGAGGGGTTGGGCAATTACTTCTGATCATGAATTTTTTTTCCGTCTTGAGGTTATGCAATAATGTTTTTTTCTCGATTGTTCGATACTTTTGTTTTCTTTAGCTCATTGTGCATGAATTTTCTTCTGTACTTTTGCTGTGTAGGAATTTTTTTTTGGTTCTTACCCAGCCCCCCATCTCCCCGCTCAAAAATATAATGGCCCATCCCAAAGATAAAAAGCTTACAAAAAAGTGGGAGTAGGATGTTGTACCAGTCAGTAGGCAAAAGTTATTGATTCTTTGAGTACAGTTAGGCTCCTGGTAAAGTTAGTAAACAGAATATCGTTCATTTTTCTTTAATTGGGCTGCCATAACATTTCTTGACAAATGTTGTTGGTTTTTTTTTGCCAAAAACCGAGCAACTACTTTTGACATGAAACCTTGCCAAGAAAAGAAACATAGAATACACGATCACTGCAACAAACCGTTGAGAATGGCTGGATCTGGGTTTCCAGACCTAGATCAGTATTTATACTTGAAGTGAAACAAAAGAAACGGCAGGAAAAAAATATTGGGCACTATTATATTCCACTTGCATTTTATTTTATTTTATTTGCTTCTGCTTCTGTTTTTCTGCCGTAAGGATCAGTTTGCTGTTTTTTTTTTCACTTCTTGCCAAGAAAAACATGCATGTGAATCCATGGAGAAATGGTCTTTGAAAGGGGTTCTCACGCGAGACATATTGTGTTCTGATTGGCTGTTTAGCTCCAAGTGAGCCAATTAGCGACAAGCGCGCGCCTTTATGACGTTAAATTCGCGCCATTCGTCGGCAAACTGGAGAAAGTGAAGCATTTCATTTCTTCTAAAAAATTTCAAGATGAAGAAAAAGAATTCGCCAAACAAAGCGTCAAGAGAAAACCTGACTCCGAAGGCTAAAAAAAGCAGTCATGAGGCGATGAATCCGAAACGATGCCTCGAACCAGCTATTTTGGCCTTGCGAAAGGTTTCAAACGTGGGCAGGCCTCCTACTCCTTATAGTGAAGCCGAAAGTGACAGAGCAAGCGAGCAAGTGCTGGCGCCTGTGTTTGTCCCAAACAAATTTATGAATGGAGGTCAAAGTTATACGTCGTATGCAAGAGTCAAGCCTTCTGTATCGTGGCCTGCGAACCGGTCTCCAGGGATTTCTAAAGTGGAAGCGAAGCCGTCAAATCTCCCCGAAGCTTACAAAACTTCAAAAATCGATGTTACATTGGGCAGCCTTCCGGCGGTTGATAAAAAGCCTCCTTCGAAACTCTCCAGTGAAGAATTAAAGACAACACGACGAGCTTCGTTCCTTCCCAAGATTGATGGCAATTCAAAGACGAATTTGGGCTCTTTTCAAAATGTTGTTTGCGACTGCACTCGAAGCCCACAAACAAGCTCAGAAACAATTAAACTTCCACCGGCGAAAATTCGCAACGGCAATATAACTTGTACAGGAAACACTTCCACTCAAATTTGTCTTTCAGTTAAGAATTCACTAAAAAACATTTCACCGGAGGATCTTCGAGCGACAGACATTGTCCCAAAACCACCAAGTGTTTCTGGCACCAAAGACAGAAGTAATTTTCGTCGCAAAGGAAAGCGGCGAAAAGACGAAGAAAGGAGCAACTGAAACAAATATTCAATCGCAGATGGGCTGAAACATCCTATCTTGAATTTAGCCAAATTGCATTTGGCAAGAGAAGCAAAAATCCTGGTGAGATTCAGGGAAGGAATTATTCAGTTCTTTATTTGAATCTTATCTGTATTCAATAATGATTTGAATTCTGTAAAAAAGAATTAGAAAATAACGCGAAATGGGTTCTTAAACTAGCAAAGGAGACAGTTAACGTTTTGATATTAAAAAGTTTCGCTTCTCGTATTTTTATGATTTTATTGTTATGTAGGTAAAATATAGTTCGTGCATTTCGGAAAGAACTTCGATTTTTGTGGCTATTTATAACCCCATCCGCCAAGTTAATTAAATCCATTAATCTCAGAAAATCCTCAAGGAGAATTCAACGTGAATATTTATTAGAGTTCCAAAATACATACCATTTAGTTTATGAAGCACTCAAAACTACAGTTCAAATCAAGCAGGTTTTGCAACTTATTGTGCTTAAAATATCGCAAATAACTATTGAGATCGGGCTGGCCTGCGAAGAATGAAATGAAAATATTTAACATTTCATGACTAATTATATGAAAATTGTACATATTTTTTAGCATCAGAACCTTAACTTTCTATTGAAGTATACAAAAGGCTTCATAAAAGATAAGTATTGTATATTGAGACAGAGTTAAGCTTAAGCTTATATCTTTAGCATCTTTGATTGGTTAGAACTGATTTTCGTGTTTGAGTAAATGTTTGAATTCAATTAAATCTTATTACTTTCGTTGTCGATTCAGTTTTGACAATCTCCAAAGCAAAAACTCATTCACCACATCGATCAGTGTTAAATTTTCTCTCACATGGCAAAGAATTGAGTTCTGAAAAACACAGAGAAGGAAATTTAAGACTAAATATAGTAAGAACTGCCCCAAAATTTGGTTGAAGATGCAATGCCAAACAGACATATTTCATTTGATAAGAAATTCTCCATTGGGGATGTGTTGTCTGGACAAAACATCAACGAACTCCGATGTACACAACTACACTGAGTTTGTAACAGTGTTGAAATAAACGTTGTGTTACAGTGAAAATAATATAAGGCTCGACAGCCATAGAGAATTATTGAAATTAATAATTCAGATTGTAAAAATAAATAATATTGTAAAAGTATGATACTGTATACAAGGGTACAATGCCAAAGCCTCGTATTTCAATAAAACGTTTTTTTACTTACAGCCAATGTCGTCAGTGGTAATCCAACTCCCAGATCCCACAAAGCGTATCCCCCCCCCCCCCCCCCCTCCCCTTGTCCCACCGAACACCCTCCTTGCCCCCTTTGGGTTCTTGGTCCATCAAAGAAGTAGCAGATTGGTCTCTAGGCTGAAGGGGGGTGGATTTAGAAAACTTATTTTACTTTATCACTTTCTGATAATTGCATTAATCGTATCAATAACAAAATTTTCGATTGTGATTGGTCATCCGCGCGCCTATTTCTCACGTAATTGGCGCGCGGTCACGTGGATGTCCAATTACAAAAAGTTGTAATTGGATAGCTGTAATTGGACACCTTCGTTGCGCGCGCTTCAATCAGTTGCATTTGAATGGCTCGTTTTTGCGTTTTCCTTCCACTTTCAAACTGACAGAAAATAATCCAAGACGGTTTTAGTACAAAATAGTCGACATAGCTTCTTAATCTCGAATTTGGTTATTGATGCGATTAATTAGTAATTGAACTTCGTGTCGTACAATTCAGGGGTAATCGTGCTCGTAATTTCAAATCGTCCTCGCGCTACGCGCTCGGCCGATTTGAAATTACTCCCTGAATTGTACTCCACTCGGTCCAATTACTATTACTTCTAACGAAGAAGTTCGCCTTTTAGAATTAGGGACAAAACTGCTTCTGATAAGCAGCACATAAACACTATGGTAATTTACAAGAAAATTGAAGTTATGATAACACAAATTGCAATGTGAACAATCCTCAATTTTTTATCAGAAACCAGTTAAACTACAATAAGAACTGCAACTGACCGGCTGGCCAATGTGAAAATGTACAACATAGTATTAAATCATACTGTTTATGACTCCTCGGGTTTTCTTACTGAATCAGTTTCTTTGAACAAGGAGCACTGAAGAGATTGTTGTTGAAAAGCGAAAGATTCCCCGCTCACAGGATCGAAAACCGTGTTCGAAGAGACACAAAGTGGTGTAAAAAACCGAGGGGTCGGCCTAAATATCGGCGGATAAACTCTGTTTTGGGGTAAATGCGCTGAAGCGTCGTAATCTTGTGGAAGATCGAAATGACCTGGAAATACTGGTCTTGTAGAAGCTACGCTTGTGTTTAAAAACGGAGGGCGTTCTTCGAGTTCTACAGAAGGTCCTGAAAGTGAAAGGCAGATACATTAGTTATCTTAAAAGGTCAAATACTTGCAAAAAGAGCCCATTTAAAAATATTTTGTCGACTTTGATTATTTTCTAATTGAATTTCAACAAGGTTATTTTTAGTCTTCTCGGGGAATACCGTGTTTTGATGCTACCTTCGAGTTTCCCTTTCAAAACGTTTATCCTTTTGTACTGATAAATACTGGTAAAAATGGACTTTTATGTAACTTAGGCGCAGTATAATTGTGAAACATGAAACGCGAAGGAAAGAAACAAACACACGTTTTAATAATACGAATAAATGATTCCAGTAGTAACTTGCAAAAACTTGAATTGCAAGCAAGTGGGTGTGACAAAGTTTGATCGATGTGTTTACAAGGCGGTCACATTTATGTTCAGAAGTGTTCTTATTTTAGATTTCTATGTATTTGTGTTATTTCGATAAAACATAATCCAGTTTGTAGCCATTATTTACTATGTTTAGCTATAGTGCATGCTGTTTTCTTATGTCGGTGAAGGCGAATTAATTGATTGCACAAAGGAACTTGCTTCCGAGAGCGAACGACCTTCGTGGGAAAATTAGCTCTCAACAGTTCATATTCCGACAGTCAGATAAAAGCCGTAATCTTGTGAAAATGTATATATTTGTTTAAATTGAGGATAAAGGTTTTAAATTAATTTAAAATCAAATCTAAATAACTGTAAAATCGAAGCTTACCCGCGTTTTTCTCCGCTCTTTGCATCATTTTGTCGGCCGAGGTCTTGTTGTTCATTTTTCGAATGAACTCAACTGTGATCTCTAGAATTTCCGCTTTTTCGAGCCTGCAGCCTTTTTTTAACTACAAGAAAGTAAAAACAACATAAGTAAGTCCAAAACTTTTCAGTTTGTATGTCGTTTTGTACGTATAATCCGTCTGAAAGCATGCACACCGGCAGTTGTTTAAGAGCTGCGTGTGCATAGTCGCCTCGATCAACAAAATTCACAGACACGTTTTGAGAAACCCAAACTTACCTCTAATTCCTTTGCTTCGGGAATTAGCTGCTTGATTTGAAACAAACAGTCGTTGATTCTTTGCCGTCTTTTCCTTTCCATTTCTGGTTTTCTAGGCGCCTTTATCAAATAACGAAAACGTTTCATGAAAATAGTCGTGATAAATATTTTCCAGTTGCCAAAACAACGTAACAGACATTTTTGTCCTTACATCAGTTGAAAGAATTTGATCAAAGACATACCGGGCGTTTAGAATTTGAATGTCTAGGCATTTCTTCTTCTCCTGAGGTAGTTTGAGAAAGCAATTTGTAGTAAAGTTTCCCCTTTTTAAGCCAAGTTGTATGAACAGAGAGAAAAAGAACCGCTTCAAGTTCTTTGTCGTGCGTCAAACTCGTGTTTGTAAAGTTTGGCGCTCTTTCTGCGCGCGTGGTATGAGCACTTGTTACTACCAGGGGTGGGGTGAGTAGGAAAACGGTTGTTCACGCGCAAATTTATTTTCATCAAGTCCTGGAAAAACTAAAACGAGATTGGACAACATTTGGGGAGTTCCAACTCTTTTTCAAATTAACTATCATCGATTCGATCTGATCTCAATATTTGATCGCGAGAGCGTACCAGACTCGACAAGAGAGTTGGAAGGTACCGTATTTATTCGATTAAGCGCCCAACCTCGAATAAGCGCCCACCTCGAATAAGCGCCCACCCTGAAGGCAGGAAAAGTTAATAAGCACCCAGCCTCGAATAAGCGCCCACCCCACCCCTCTAGGAGGCAGCACCAGAGAGTTCGCTAATTGACCTTAGTGACAATGAGATTGAAATTGACTCAGTACTACTAAGAGACTTCCTCGAAGACCGAATTTTCCGAAGTATTTTAAAAAAACTTTCAATGAACAGTTAAAATTCTGCTTTGGTTTTGCTATTATTTTATTGTTTTGTTGCAAAATAAACTTACTACTTGCTGAAAATGGTGAAAATTTTATAAGTACCCACAATAGAAGACATAATTACTTGAAACACTTCACGAAGAGTCTAGACTTGTCGGTTCAGAAATATATATACAGCACGCGCGGGCCCTCTCCTCTCCCTCCAATGTTGCTCCTCTCTCCCCAAATGTTGCCGTTCGCATAATTTTCATTTATTTTTGACGCTAGCATCTTGAACATCAACATTGAACGGGAAAGAAGGGAAGAAAGCGGACACCGTTCCAACAATTGTGAACGATATTGCAGTCTCGATTAAGCGCCCACTCTCAAGGTCAACCTCGTTCCCAAGACTTTTCCCGCCGCCCCTCTCTCGAAGGGAAAAGTCCTGGAAACGAGGTTGTCTCAAGGTCCAAAAATTTAATAAGCGCCCAGGGGGCCGTTTCTCGAAAGACCCGGTAATTACCGGGCCCGGAAAGCTTATTTCCATTGAAGATCGAGGTTTCAAAAGTTTTGCAGATAATACGGTGAAACTATCAGTTAGCAAAACAAAATGGACTGGTTTGTTCGCTAGGACCCGCGCTTTTGTTCTTTAGATTTTGATTTCAATATTTGGCTTCGGGCCCGAAAAGTTACCGGGAGTTTCGAGAAACGGGCCCCAGGGCGCTTAATCGAATAAATACGGTAAGTTGACGATCATTCGAGATGGAGACTTAATCCCTCGTTGATGCTTTGAGAACGCACGAGAGTCGAATGGAGATTTAGACAGTGAGGGGCCAAGGAGGGGAGGGGGGGGGGGGGGCTCCGGCGGTCCCCCGGCCTTCTGATCTCCCGGTCTCCCGCTCCTCCGTTCCCCCGACCTCCCATTTCCCTTAATATTACAAAAAAAATAAGGCCCCATGCTCCTTCAAATATGAAATCTCAACATTTTATTTGCGATGTTAGGTAGTTTGTGATTGTGTTTGATTTGCTTGTATAAAGTTTTCCTACCGTCAGATTTTGGAACAACCAAACCATGCAATAGTTCGTTAACGCCGCATGTTTTTTAATACCTTGTTCAACTGAAAAGTTTGTAAGAGAATTGAATTTTTGTCTACCTCTTTCCGTTTCCGAAACTTTATTCGTAGAGAATCTAAAGTTATTGTTCTAAAGTTGTCCAGTGGAAAAGATATGACGCCAGATATTCCAGAAGGTTTAATGAAAGAAAGCTAACACCACACGTCAACTTATTTTCACACAAAAAAGTAATTAGACTTACTTATAAACAGGGGGAAGTGGCCCGTCCCCCTATCTTGCAAGTCTCAGTCACTCTAGTCTGGATCTAAAAAAATACTTACGGAGGTCCTTCAATAAACGGTTTTCTATTCGTGAGAGTTTTGGAGACGAGATAAAAAGCGCTGAGGGCGCGGGGTTGCTCGTTACTGTCGGTATATGCAAGTCTATCGTTTTGTCTGTTATTGGTGTTTTTCCTTTCTTGCTTTCAGGGTAACTTCCTTGGTATGATGGTGCTATAACATACCGCGAAAAGGGAATTATTCGACTCCGATCACAATGTCTGGGACTACGAGGTCTCAGGTCAATATTCCGTTACTTTTTCACTCTCAAAAAGTGCTTCGATGGACCAAAACAAACACATGTTATTTTAAAAATAGCGAAAAGTAAGCAACACCAAATGGAAGCATTGCTCACATGGCTCAATAAGTTTTTCAGTCACACCGGAGTTTTTCGAAAAACCTTGTACAGTACTGCAGCACCACAGGTCAGTACTAGCTGTTCAACAGCCTTTTCCAGGCGTTAGGATAGTGGGAAGCCTGTTCTAGGCATTCAGAAAGTGGGTAGCCTGTTCCAGGCGTTAGGATAGTGGGAAGCGAGGGATAGGCGGCGCGCGAAGGAACAAAATTGCGAGTGCTGATGGTGGGGGTTAGGCGCGAAAGTGAGCCCCCCCCCCCGCCCCTGTCTCCTCTCGTTTTACTCGCTCGTTCGCGCCGGTTTTTAGCTTCTTCCCTACCCCACAATCGTAACGCCCCGAGAAGGCGAACTGTTCAATAGCTAGTAAAACAAAACAACAGAAAAATACTGTGAAATAGCTTGTTTGACTTGTAAAAATATATTTGGGTGGTCACGACTTGGGTTTCCATCCACATAAGCGCTTTCTGTAGCCAACGCATTCCATGTCTTTTTCGTCCACTCATTTATCTTGCGCGCTCATAATCCCAGGGTCTCCAAAGATCTTGAGTCTCGGCAAGTACAAGAGACGGTGGTGGGACAGCAATCGGCTGCAGTATTTCAGGAATGATCACTTGGGACACTGTTTCTTGAGATACAGAAGCCAAATCAACCTGTGAATTTGTTCCGCATTTCGAGTGATTTTCTGTGCATAAAACGTCTTCCGTAGCTTGCTCAGTGAAGTCATCTGAAGTAATTGAGCTGCAAAGCGATTGAAGAGCTTGAAGGGGAGGAGTAGATGCCATTGCGGCTTCCATAGCAACTTCGATCGCGAAATGTCCTTGGTTGCTTGAAAGCTCAGTGCTAGCGCTTGCCACATTGGATTTGCCTGGCCACTCGCTAACAGCCCTCAATAATGGTATTGATAGTGAAGACCCCGAAATACCATTGACTTCAAAGGGTGATTCTGGAGGCGATAAAATGGTACATTTGGTTTGAACGGATGGCAGATGGTGTAGAACTTCCATCGAGCTAGAAGAATGTGTATTTTGACTTCCGTGCGATGACCATCGATTGGATTCAGTTTTTACGATGCGCTGCTGAATATGGTTCATATAAGAAGAACACTGATACCCTTGATGGAAAGAGGCATTGTCATGGAAAATTATGGGATTCCATGGACGAAAACTTTCATTTTCTGTATGGAAAAGAAAATAATAGCGACATAATATAAATGCATTATATTACATGTATAAAGGTTTAAAATCTTGCACAATACATATGGCAGGTCCCTGGCTACAATCTTAGCTATAAATCGTTGGCATGCGCACATCGCATTTTATAAAGCTGTACCCCATTCCCCCTTTGCAAAGTCGAAAGATCCGGCAATTATATTTTCAAACAAATTGGTTGTAAGTTAAATTTGTCAAGGGGAAATATGTACATGTGTTCCAACAATTCCGTCCGAGATCCTAGGTTCACATAATGACGGGATCTTCATGATAAAGTCGCAATCGGAGTGGAGTCGGAAGCGTCGCAATCGGAGTGGAGTCGGAAGCGTAAGGAGCATTTGCAGTAGTGGAAATAGGGTGAGGGGAGGGACCCTCAGTCTCCAAAACAATTTGCACTCCACCTGCCCTCCCCCCTTATTCACTCCGTCACTGGAGTTTGGATCAGCCACTGATTTGTTACAGTGCAAATTAAAAACAACGGAGTAGTAATCGGAACTAAGCTGGATGGAATCGGAATTGGAGGGATTACAAGGTTTTCTTTTCTTCCGATGCCGACTCTGCTTCCATCGCTTACGGTCAAGTTAAAACAAGAAGAACCGAACTGCAAACTTGGAGAAGGACAATGTGATGGACTGCTAGTAGTCACGCGCGCAATTGCAAGCGAAGGGTCAAACAAGCTCACTACTGGTCAGTTATTCACAGTTCCACAGCGCAACTGCGGGCGACAATAGGCATGAAATGTCGACAACCGCTTGAGTTGCTGCACGCCTGCCTGCCTCCCTCTCTCACTTGGGGTGCGTGGGATGCGCGTAAAGAGAGCGCGGAACGCAAATATCCCCTCCACTTTCACCACGCGCATCGCGCGCGCCTTTAATCCCCCCTTCCTCCCTCCCATTTCTAGAATCTGCCACGCAGGCTAGAGCCTCCCGAATTCGAGTGACATCCCACATCTCCTTATCTCCCATATCTTTTTACGCGCGCAGTTGTGACCCTTCATATCCATCTGTACATAACAGATCAACTCTTTTAATTGTTCTTGTTGCTATAATTTGAATCACTTTCTAACCTTGGTTTCCATGGAGATAACCTGAGCGAATGTAATCCACAGTAAGCTGCAAAATCTGTGTCTTTTTCAATCGTTGGCCTTGTGATATCTGCCGACATAAAAATAAAAATAAAAATTATTTCAAAACAAAATTCCTAACTGATATAAACGCAAAACAATTGCCCCCTTTTCGTGTTAACAAATACTGTACGTCAGTCTAGTGCGCTGAAGTATAAATAAAAAATTGTCAATTGTTTTCACGTTGGAAAATCACTAAAAAAGTGAGTATGATTTGATTTCCTGAGAGGAAATCTCTTGATATTTTTCTCTCTTTGCTCAAGTAAAAGCATTTTGTGTATAATCAAACGTCCTTCATATACAAATATTTAAAACAGCATTGACCAGAAAACAGCAACATTCTCTATTTAAATACTATTCTGAATACAGAGATACAGGAACTGAATAAGTACATTCAATAGCTATAGAACACCATTCAAAACTGTTTTTTTATTTGCTTGATCGAATCTACATGATGTTCTGATAAGAAAATGGGAAACAATTTTTCGATATCGATTTTCCTTCTCCGCGTTTTGGCCGTCTAAAAACATGAAATTTCACTTCCGGTGTGTTACAAAACCGCGTAAGAAGAAAGACTGGAAATAGTCCGCTGTGACGTCAACACAGGAATTTCTCAGTTCCTCCGTTGTTTGGTGCGTGTTGCTACAACCATAGACAACACACCTTAATAGAACCATGTTTCTTAATCAGGACGCATAAAAAAATGCGAGGAACTGAGAAACCTCGACACCGGCATTCTTGTATTGACGTCGCAGCGGACTATTTCCAGTCTTTCTTCTTGCGCGGTTTTATAACACACCGGAAGTGAAATTTCACGTTTTTAGACGGCTACAATGCAGAGAAGAAAAATCGATATCGAAAATTTTTTTCCATTTCCTTATCAGAACATCATGTAGATTCGATCACGCAAATAAAAAAATCACTGTCATATACACTTAAGGTGGCTCCACATAGTTTTTTTGGCGCGCGAGGCATGGGCACGAAAATGGCGCTAGCGCGCGTTGGTTTATTTTGATGACGTCACGAAAATAAAGAAGTTTTTATGGTAACTAAAACGTTTATTGAGCACATTCCACACAGTGAATTTTTATGAAAATTGGCAAATTGGTAGGATTTTCTTGGTTCGAGATCACAAAGAAAAGACAACAATTTTTGTACATACACAAACCCAATAAACTTAAAAAACGAAAGTGAGTAAAGTGCCGAAACTTATGTACCGATTGTTTTAAATGGCTTTGTTAGATTAGACTTACTGAATGTTTCTGTTTCACCAAAAATTGTGAATATTTACCGTGTAAAAACTGAGAAAATCCGTTGAGAGGTTTGCTGGCTTTGAACAACAAGCCCAACAACTCAATCACTGGTTGCCATGGTAACGAGACAAGACTGCCAAATTAGACTTCTCCGTAAACGAGAAAGCCTAAGCTACGTGTATGTGTATATTATGCCTAGCATCGCGAAACAAAACTCTCGAAAAACAGCAATAAGGTCGTGTATATTTCATTTGGAAGACTGGCCAATAACTATATGGAGCCACCTTTGCGCCTGATACTAGAGAATTCAGGGTTGGTCATTTCACACATATCTGCAAACACCCCTAGCTTTTCGCGTTGAGGATGGAAAAAACGGCTAAAAAGCCGTATGAAACCAGGGCAAGTGACCTTGGCTTTCAATACCCAAATTAATCAAAGAACATAGGCCCGCGTTCTTCACATAACTCCGTAAAGAGGACTAAAAACAGAGTGAATTTTATTTAGTATAGCTATGATGTAGTTATGAAAAAAAAAAGAAGGAAAATCTGTTACCCGTTTTCTAGCCTCTGGAATAAGAACGGTAAGTTCGTCCAAACTTTTCTTGATCTTGTCCCTGCGTTGTTTTTCCACGCCTTGCTTTTTCAGCTTTTGTTTTACAATCCTCTGTATGCGCCAAGTGAAAGAAAAACAAAATAATTGTTCATGTAACCGTATTTTAAAATTTAACCTTCATAAAATTAAACGGATAGCTTTGTTACCTGAGACCCTGCGTTTTCCATTGCTAAAACACACTGACTTCTTGACGTGAAATTTTCCGAAGTTAACTGAGCAAATTGCTAATTACGCAAATTTTATAACTTCTAACATTTGGCAAGTTCATTCGTTCAGCTTGCGCGCGCGTCGCGTCGAAAACCTTTCATACGTAGAAAAGATAGAAATACCCGTGTGAACTTTTGCACTTTTTTGTTCGCTTTGATAAATATCTGTAAAACTATTATAAAAAAAACAGTTGAGTGTTATGAATTTAAAATTCCACTTGTAACCGGCGTGACACCATGTGTCACGAAATGAAAAGCCAATATATAGAAAGGTGAGAAATTCGTGTATTACTGTAATATAAATAAGCAAAAGTTTGATACAGATGTATGAATGTGTTTATACGCCAATCAATCTGAAACTTGCAAAGCTGTTTTGACACCATTGGGGCGCGTGAAAGTTTAAATGATTAGAAAAGAAAATATAATTAAATTAACACGGTATTTTTCATAGCTTCATGCAAATACGTTTTTGTCAATAGCTATCTCTAAAATAGGGAATAGCCTTTTGGCAATCTATTTGGTCTTTCAACGTAGGCCGGCCTGGATTCTCCCACGTGTTTTGGCACGCGCCATAAAAAAGTAATGTTTTATCAGACAGTTTACGACCCGGGTTTACGATCTGTTACAAAATTTAATGCAGATATCAGCTGATTCAGCTCTTTACAAAGGTGCAAATTGACGTTAGACAGGTTTTATTTTATTTTTTCATTTTTTATTAGACAGGTTTTAATTTTCCATCAAAAATTTTCGACCAGTCACCCCCACGATTTCAGCTGACGATATTGAGATTTCTCAGCTATCAGTGGAAAAATAAAACATATAAAAAAATAAGACCTTCGTTTTCTAGAAACTGTCTCTTGTAATTCTCTTATTGCATGGCATATATTCGTATTTCGATCATGTAATTAGTGTTTTTCTGAATAGCTAACACGAGCTTATAAAATTTCTACATTATCATTGAGTTGGTTTCCTGGGATCGGAGCTGTCTGACCAAAAAATCGACCAAAAAATCGACCAAAAAATCCGGATTGAATTTCCGAAATTTTATAATATGTCGAATGGAACGGTATTTTCCACTTGAATGAACTGATCTCGTTTCTTTAGCAGGTGATGTTGTTGAGACTTGCTGAAATTCTTCCATAGTACCTATAAAAACAGTAAAGTAAGTAGTAAGAACACGAACTCAGTTCCACAAACAAGGAATATTCACAACTGGCGTATACAAAGAAGTTCGAGCATTGTACAAGCGTATTGCTCAAGTTCATTCATCTTTGTTTTCAACGTACCTGAGCGGCAGGTTCGATATTTCCTGAATCATCGAAAAACATATCGAAGAAAGAATTCTAAACCGTCAAACGTGAAGAAACAGATGCAACAATAATAAAAATCTCCTTGCGTCACCATGTTGTAGCTTTTCACGAGCGGGCAACAACCACGGCTGAATCGTCGCACCGGGTAGAAATGCCAAATGGAACAGAAAATTTCCGGAAATTCCACATTTCCGGAAAACGGGACAACCTCGAGAGGTTGACCAAAATTTCCGAAATGAATTTTTCGAAAATTTCTGTTCCATTCGATTTTGTACCGGAATTTCCGGAAATTTTGGTCGAATGGATCACGCCCAATATCCACGGAAATATGTGAGCTGAGTTAATTAAAGTGCACGCTTTTCGCCGCGTACGCGCTGTCAATGAATTTTCATCAATTTGAAACCCTAGCAACAGTGGCCTAGTTGAATATTATCTTAAACCTAAAAGTACTTTAAGAAAGTATTTCATTCATAGACTCAAAAGCTGGGCGCAAAGTATGACTGTTTAAAAACACGGCAATTAATCGATGCACCGCCAAGGAAAACTGAAACCGTAGTTTTTAAATAGTTCAAATACCCAACTTCATAGATCAGACAAAGCTTCGGCATCACAAACAGCCGATTAATATGCAGTAAAACCAAGATTTAACGGGAAAGCTCGGAGCATCAACAAGACTATGAACAATCGCTCTAGTATTTTCCTTGAAAAATCAAGTGAAAGGCGAAACGCACAAAGGCGCGCAAAAATTTCCCGGGGGAGTGTCGACTTCTGCGAGCGCCGGGGCATTAATTGACGAGGCATTGTTGAAAGAGAACGGGAACCACTCATTTCCTTGTTTTTACACGAGTTCGTTATATAATTCTTTTTTTTTTCTTTACAGTTTTTTAGATTGTTTTAAGTGAAAAATCCGCGTTTATGCAGAGTTTCTGTAGCATGAAGCAAGCATATATAGAAACATTTAAGATCACCTTTGTAAACTACCAGCAATTTTTGCAGCGATTTTACGGCAATTTTACGGAGAAATGAAAAAAAAAAAATTGCGAGTATAAAATGTTGTGTAGCGGTGCATATGATGTTGGTGTCGGAAAGCTTTTAAGATGACATTTTATCGCATTTAAATCACAATTCAATCTTCATGAAATGCAAAACTTGTCGATTGGCTAACTACAATCGCACTTAAAAATTGCCTGTGGAAATGCAAAAATGCATCTCAAGGTTTCCCTATAACAATTATGTGTCACATTTCTCCAAGAGGTCTCCGGTACCCATTTTTCGACCTCGACCTACTTGTTCAAAGGACCCCGGCACAACTCCGTAGCTTTCATTTGACTAATATCAGTTAAGATTTTGTCCACCGAATCAAAATTTAGAACTACGTCACTGGCTTAAAATGTGACCCGTTAATTACAGAAAAGCTTGACAAGACCTGCTCTAAAAAAAACACAGGTACAAAACGTGGACTCAGAAAATTTCATTACATTTAGCTTTATAGAATGTTTTATTGTATATACTCTATTATTCCATGCCCAATTGCCTGAGCAAAGAATTTTACATATTCTAGATTAAACACAAACACGATCTAGTAAGTTTGTAGTACCAAACGAATGTCTCCTTTGGTTATAATAAATTCACAAACAAACGTTGCCCAGAAAATGAACAAGTGATTGTTTTCAATTGCAAAATCACTTCATCAAGTTTAAAAAAAATGTTTGTAACAACATGTACAATCACTGGGTTGGACTTTGTCTTCACACCGTCTTATATTCATGGAGTATAAAGCCGACGCAAAACGTAGATGGAGAGAAGCGAAGAGCAGCCGAAAAAGAAAGCCGTAATATTCCATTCGCTCTTCTCACCAATGTCGCACTCGCTTTGTTTCTACTTTTCACTATTTAAAGCCTCTATAAACTGTTCCAAACTTTCCTGAATATGTCTCACACGCTCTGAAAATGAAAACAGAAAGAATATCACCATAAGAGCGGTTTTTAACTGTGTCGAAAGTCTTTTGCGCAATTGCTTTGGTTTTGCATTGCCATGCATTGTGATTGGCTAAAAAATCTCGCGCCACTTTCTCGACCAATCAAAAAATAAAACCAAAACCAATCGTGACTTGCTCGCACGCGTTTTCCCGCGCTTGGCGCCGGCTACCTGCATGCTTCGAGTTCTGATTGGCTCATTGGATTGTATGCATCTGTTGTGATTGGTCAGAGTAATTGCTTTGGTTTTGGTTTTACGACACTCAGGAAAACCGTTCTACATCAAAATCCCAAGAAAAACCAAATCACAATTCAGTAGATAACACTAAAACTGTGAAAAATTTATTGGTGGCTAGCTTTAATCAGAAGTGTAATATCGACTGGTTGTTAACGGTCATCATTTATTATATTGAGCTTATAAGACAAAAGCTAAATAAGTGATAAAGCATGGAGCTTCATTGAATCTGGTAGTAAAGGCGTCGATATAATCCTTCTGCTATTGTAGTTTGCGAAACACAGGAGTATTGAACTGACGTAGATTGACAAAACACGCGCGTGATGACTGCATTTACTCACTTAATTCTTCAGCCAGTTCAACTTGTCTGCCACTTATGAGCCTGTCTTTGGCTGCCTGGTCATAACTTATTTCATCAAGAACTTGCTTTACTTCTTTTTCCAATCGGCGAGCTGCAACACGGGAAACACAGTTCATTAATTAAGAAAGTCAACTGTCTAATAGAAACGTTCCCATACCGTAAGCCTCTAGACAACGGCTACTACAGAATTTAACTGGAGTAAACAATTGTATGGTCTTTGCCTTCACTCGGAGAAAGAACGGTGTTTTCTCGCCAATAGCAGCCCCGCGTATCCCAGAAATTTCCCACGCGAACTACGGCGTTTTCCCGCCACAAACAGCTTCTTTTACTCGACGCGTAAGACAAAGTTTTCCCGCTATTACCAGTCCAGCGTAAGACGGCGTTTTCCCGCCACTAACAGCCGAGCACGAGACGAAGGTTTTTATAGCCGCCTGTTGAATGTGTCATGCGGGATTAGCGACGTACAACAGAAATGGTTTGTGATGTCTGCTGACAAATTTTTGCATTACTTGTTTGGACCTGGGGTTACTGAAAGATAAATTTTCATCCAATGCAATTCAATGTGTTACCTTCGTGATTCATGACTTGCTGCCTGATGGCGTTACTCGTTGTCTGAAGCATCTTCTGAATTCGCCAGAAAAGGACCACGTCATTGCAGCCCAACTGAATAGCAAGGAGAACACAAAGTTTCTTAAAGGTCCACCTTCACCCAAAATGCTGCGCGCGCCGTGATCACTTTCTGTGCTGAATTTCGTGTAAAGCCCCGGCTACACGTTCTAACATTGTTATATAACAGTTTTTGGTTCAACAATGTTAGAACGTGTAGCCGGCATGTTAGTTGACGTTTATCTAACATTTTTTGTTAGAAGAAGTGTTTGATCAAATCAAAACATTCTTCTAACAAAAAATGTTTGACAAACATCATCTAACATGCCGGCTACACGTTCTAACATTGTTGGACCAACAAATGTTATATGACAATGTTAGAACGTGTAGCCGGGGCTTAACACGAAATTCACGCTTGAATGCGTGCAACCAATCACATCACGCGTATGAACAATGGAGCATTTCAAAACAAAAACAAACGACCGCAACGTCTTTTGGGTGAAGGTGGGCCTCAAATCAAGTTTATAATTTGGCAAACTGGTCCGTGATGAAAAGGAGCATTCTGATTGGTTTCCTTTGCGGTCCGAATTTTGCAAGATGGACCGCTCACGAACTTATTTGGCCGAATTCCTGTTCTAAAACATTGAGGAAAACTGTTTTCTATTAAGTAAAAACATTTTCCTCATGTCTGATTGACAATTTAGGTTAAACAATTCAAAAAGTGGCCTGAAAAATGCAAGTATATACTTAACTTTGGCGCGCGGTTTGCTGAGGACGGATGCATTAATGCGTCAACAAAATTTTTCAAAACCCATTATAATAAAACAATTATTGAACTAGCTTGTTCGGTCCGCCGTATTGGACCAATAACAATCAATAACATCTCTGTACTATCGTTTGTCTCACGATGCAGTCAGTTAGGATGTAAACAAAGTTATTTACTGCGTCTGGGGTAGGCAACTTACTCTAAGAACTGCAACGTATCTGGTTTAAACGGTTTACCTCGTTATTAACCAAATCTCGTCTATAAAAAGCATTTCTGCACTCCTGAACATTTCCCAACGACTGCTTCAAAAAATGCCCCCGGTACAATTGACTCCAAGTTTCATTTACCTGAATGAATAAAGGTAAGACAAAAACGTGAACAACACACAAGCGTGCAACTGCTAACTGTCTGATTTACATATTAGGGTAGACCGGTTTTCAATTGAATGTCAAAAGTAATTTCATAGTTGCTTTGGTTTTGCATTGCTACACTTTGCAATTGACAATAATATCTTGCGTGACTTTCTCGGCCAATGATAAGTATAACCAAAACCAATCGTGACTTCCTTGCCACGTTTTCCCGCGCTTGGCGTCGGCTACATACATTTGCTTTGAGTTATGATTGGTTCTTTGGATTGTCTGCGTCTGTTGTGATTGGCCAGAGTCATTAATTAAAATCAATTACAAACCGCTTTAGCCTGTCCCAGGCATTACGATTGTGGAACCGGGAAACAGCTAAAAATCGGCTTAACTTGTGGGTAGGCATTAATTAAAAATTGACATTTCAAGCTTTGGACTTGATTAAGCAACGCACCAGATCCGAGGAGACCTCCACATTAATGGTTTCCAGATTTTTCCTAACGGTAGTTAGTTCATCATCTGCAAGAGTAGGTCCGTGGCGCTGTGGGGAAATTCAACAAGATTATTTTGAGCGAAAATTAAACCTTTTTACTCCCTGTTTTTTTTAAACCATAACGCCACTTAATACTTATCGTA
Source organism: Cladopsammia gracilis (assembly GCA_022457155.1). Classification (NCBI taxonomy): domain Eukaryota; kingdom Metazoa; phylum Cnidaria; class Anthozoa; order Scleractinia; family Dendrophylliidae; genus Cladopsammia; species Cladopsammia gracilis. The sequence continues at coordinate 353,259 of JAJGOT010000425.1, forward strand.
AAGTTAGATCTTTTATTAGTTTTAGGCTCTTCGATATATGACCTATAAGCTTATTACAATTCAGCCGACTCGTGGGCTGCAAGTTTACAAGCTTCAAGCTTTAACTCTCTCTCTTCTCTGTCGCTCGAAAAGTGAAACATGCGAAAACATGCGAAAGCTGACTGCCACGGGAAAACTCGACGCAAAATTCATTACTGTAAGATCTGATTTTACCTCGTTTGCTTGAAGCAATCGTTGAAGTTCGTCTTTGATGTGGCAGCGGCATTGCTTAAGAGAAAAATAACAAAAAATAACAGAACTTGTTTATGTTGTAACATATCAGGGCGAGAAAAAAAAACAAAGTTTTACTAAGGTAAATAACAGCGACGACAGTTTATTTAGCTTACGGTGAGACTAGTTTTATCCAAAACTGGACCATTATTTTGAGCTTTCATCAATACAAACAGGTAGGTAGGAACATAACGCGAACATGTGAGTTTGCCCCTATCAACACACCAACCTTTCACACAACTTTTCCATTCTTGTGTAGTTTGGGAGATAACTTACTTGCTCTCTACTTCTCGATCTCCAATACATCCATCTTTCAGCTGCTCCGGGACCAAGAAGCTCGTACATTTTCTGGGAGGCTGAAATAATCACACAAACTTGTCAACTGGTGCATGTGTGATCGAGAAAATACTACAGTATGCTGGCTGAGTGGTTTTCAATCGAGTGTCGTAAAACTAAAACGAATTTAATTACTCTGGCCAGCGTGAGTCAAAACAGATACAGACAATGCAATGAACCAATCAGAATTAACAGCAAATACATGTAGCCCGCGCCAAGCGCGGGAAAACACGTGCGGGCAAGTCACGATTGGTTTTGGTTTTACTTCTGATTGGTCGAGAATGTGGCGCGAGATTTTTTAGCCAATCACAATGCGTAGGAACACAAAACCATAGCAACTGCAAAATTAATTTCGACACTCAATTGAAAACCGTTATAGATATTAGTGCCGTACAAGGTGGTTCTAAATTTTCAGTCTGTGGATGAAATCCTAAAGTATGACCATTCAAATAAAATAAACTCTGTTGAGAAGGGCTTTCCTGTAGTGATGTTTATTACAGTGTACAACGTGGAAAATGAAATTTCCGATTTTGTTCCAGTTTTGAACGCGGATATTCAATCAAGAGAGTTCAAGGAGACGTGTATAGGCCCGGCCAAACGAACGAAACATTTCAACGCAACATCTTGCAAAATGTTGGATCGTGTTGTGAAGGAGCTGACCAAACGCGCGCAACATGTTGCAACATGTTGGATGGTGTGGGATCAAGTTTGAAAATGGTCAAATTTGATCCAACACCATCCAACATGTTACAACAGGGTGGCCAAACGCGTGTTAACAAGTTGCGCGCAACAACGTTGCAAGATGTTGCGTTGAAATGTTGCGTTCGTTTGACCGGGTCTCAAGTTCTAACTTTTGAGTCTGTCGACGAAATCCTATATTGTGACCATTCAAATGAAACCTCTTCAGCAGTACTTTTGCATGGTACCATTTGTTCTAACTTTTGAGTCTGTTGATGAAATCCTATGGTGTGACCATTCAAATGAAACCTCTCCAGCAGTACTTTTGCATGGTACCATTTGTTCTAACTTTTGAGTCTGTTGACGAAATCCTATGGTGTGACCATTCAAATGAAACCTCTTCAGCAGTACTTTTGCATGGTACCATTTGTTCTAAGTTTTGAGTCTGTTGATGAAATCCTATGGTGTGACCATTCAAATGAAACCTCTTCAGCAGTACTTTTGCATGGTACCATTTGTTCTAACTTTTGAGTCTGTTGATGAAATCCTATCGTGTGACCATTCAAATGAAACCTCTTCAGCAGTACTTTTGCATAGTACCTTTTGTTTTTCAATATTTTACAAAACGAAATTTGGGATTTTTCTTTAACTTTGATCTTTGACAGTACACTCTTGGGACTGAGTTAAAGGGTTTAGCACTCCATCTATTCAATACCTTTGTCCAATTCACTCTGTAAAGTGTTTTCCATGAATTTAACTGCAGAGTCCCACTGTTGCTTCTCACTTACAGACCAGTCTTCAAGAGCAGTCAGCTGAATTACACGCTAAGTAGAAAAAAGAGAAGAAATGAAAAAATGGCCGCCATTCAATGGCCGCCATTCAATTCTGTTGTCTCGTTTTCATGTAATATATCAAACACGGGGAAGAGTGTTTCATCAGGATATCCAAACACCGAGAAGAGGGTTGAAAAAACAAGGCGCAGCCGAGTGTTTTTTTAACCAACTGGTTTGGGTACCCAATGTACTTTCAAATGTTTATGTAGCTTCTCAAGCTGATCAATAAAATGCAGAAAAAACGAAGGAATAAAATCGTCAAAATCTATGCTAATTAAAATGAGACTTTCAAAACAATCGCTTTTGATTTCTTTGTTTAAACTTGATAAATTATTAATGTTTGACCATTTTTTAAAACTCTTGCAGCTTAGTTACAAGTTAAATGTAGGGCGCAAGTGCTCCGGAAGAACGGTCTCCTCACAATGATTGACAAGCACGTGCATTAAAACTCGCGCCTCACGATTAGCACTTGTGCCTACCACTGCAACAGGACAAATAATTCGTTACTCTCTTACCAGGCTATCAATTGCTCTGGGTTGCCAAACATGACTTCTCTTGCACTCATCTGAGAGTTCGGATTTAAGTTCTTCAAACAAATGACTGTGTCCATTCTCACTTTTATGCTCCTAAAGGCAAACAAATATTTGAACTGATTACAAGCGCGGAGGTTTACATTGACAAGTACGATTAGCGTGCGTGAATAAATAGTAAGCAATGTTTTCCAAGAACAAGGTAAGTATAATTCTGTAAGGTACTACAAACTAAGGTTCTTGATGTACTACAAACAGCTGAGAGAACTAATGTTTTGGCATAGGCTTACAGAGCCACACTACCAGAGTTCCACTTAGCTTCTCGGGTTGTTTAGGCCTAAATTTAACTGTATGAGCTGCTAACCCTAACCTTAACTGAAAGCTAACCAGTTAACCCATTTTATTATACATTGGTGTCACTAGCTCGATTTTTGATTGGCTATAAGCACGCAGCTAATTATTGCTTGCTGTTTCTGTTACGTCATACCTACAGACAATAGTTTTATGCATGCAGAAGTGACGTCATACCTACAGACAATAGTTTTATGCATGCAGAAGTGCGCGCTCTTGTCTTTACAAGTGCAGCTCAGGAATATGCATAATAAAACAATTATTGGATTCGGTTTTCGCATGATAGCGATAATTATCAAGGCCTCAGTTTGTGTTATCCGCCTCAGCCTTCGGCTTCGGCAGATAACACAAACTTTGGCCTTGATAATTATCGCTATCATGCTCAACCCCATCCAATAATTGTTAAATATAAGTTTCAATAAGGTGTCCCGAGGTGGTGTTATCTAATGCTAACCGTTTCAGCCGTTCAGATAAGGGGAGCGAAGGGTAGGTGGCTCGTGCAAATTTTTCCCTCGCGTCACTCCCCGCTATCTGGACGCCTGGAATAGGCTAACATTAGAGAGACATGCAGACTAAAAGCCCAAGCTAAAACACGTTAATATTGACGAACCTTTCTATAGCAGCCACCTTTGGGTAAAATTAACTGGCCGTTTTAGAAAGGCCGGCGGGGATTGTAAGAAGGTTTCAATGCGAGTAGAGTATATGGGTCGGCGCACGGTTGGAACGAAAAAACAAAACAACAAACAAAACTGGCCGTAAGTGGAGATACGACTTTACACCTTCTTTACCTGCATTGCTTTGTAGAATTCCTCAAACAGTGTTTCCCAACCAACCTGCATGCCAAATAAATTTTGAAAGTTAAACTTAGTTTACAGATAGTCGGTTAATTTTTCGATTTAGATAATATTCATTTTAGTTGACATAAGCCAGGGAAAAAACTAGAACAGAAATACATGAATCACGTGCTATTAGATTATGACCAAGTTCACTAAATGAAACCATTTACTCGAAACTAACGGGTAAAAGGGCTTGAGAGCTGCACATGTCTAGAGGTGGTTTTCACGTTACGTCACGGCGGCCATGTTGGTGCACACCTACAAAAGAATTTTAATGAACTTCTTTTGTTATGTGCACCAACATGGCCACCATGACCTTTGTCATTTGAGTTCCACAGGACTGAAGGTCACGTGAGTGAAAACCATCTATAAAACAACTTCGGCCCCGACTTTCCTTCCAACAAGCGTTTTGAATTTACAATTCTACGCATGACAGTTAAAAAATGTGTTCATTATCAAAACATTAGAAATACCTTGACTGAAATATCTGGCAATGTTCTATCCGCCCATTGTTTAAGCTTGATGTCGACAGAGGTGCTAAAATTGCTTGGGTTATTGGCTTGGGCCGCGGGAAGATAAATGTTTTCTATAAAGTGTGAAGCGACTGCTGACCACAGGTGTTTAGTAATGATGTCTTCCCACATTTGAGGTGTGATTTCGCTCAGCGTCAACACTTCATCCAGGATTTCATTGCGAGCTTTGTCAAAAAGTTCATTCTGTAACAGAACAATGAAAGAAAATTACTGATAAATTTACTACGACGCAACGCTGACGAAAGCATTGCGTCACAAGTTGCACATTACATGTTACATGCCTGCAACTAGATTTGCCACAAGTCGACCTTCGCTTTTTTAGTCGAGTTTTATTCGAAAAATTTGTGCGCGGAATTAATCTAAGTTGATATTCTTGTCCGAGTAAGATCGATTTTTCAGCGTGTTGACCACGCGCGAGCCCATGACATAGATCAGGAATCGCTTGTTCATTGGCTAATATGCTTCTTACGTCACCGGTGGAAAAATTCACCGGTAAATTTCCCGCGCTGCAAGTGGGAAAAGTCCCTTCCAACGAAAAACCTAACTTAACGAAAATTAGTATTGGAAGGGACTTTGAGAAAGTCTAGCTTGCAACTTGCCTCGCAATGTTGCTAAAAGTAGAGAAGTGTCCACTTTCTCTGCAACTCGCAACGCCATTTTTCGTTGCCAGACAAGTTGCGAAGAGAGGGTGTTACACGCGCGATTTCATCCGCAACTTGTCTCGTGTTGCGTTGCCACGTGTAACAGCGCCTTAAGTTTGAGCTTTTCCAAGAAAGCCTCATTAAAAATATTTTCCCTTTTTTAGCCGGATCAAAACAAATGCGAGGGCGCATAGATAGGGGTGCATTGGTCATGAAATTGTCTAAAACCTACCCTGTCCAGTTCTCGCAGCTTTGGAAAGAAGTTTTTCCATTCTGTTTCGAGGTTGAACCTTTTGGCTGAAATAAAATTACAATACTGTGTTAATAACGTATGCTCACTCAATAACAAAAAGGTACCATAATCAATTATAAAATGAAGTCAAATATAATGAACAGACATTTCGGTTTTATCCATTTGCGGCATTGTGTACAGAGTTGATTTGCATTTGTTACGTGGCTTCTCACTGTAAAATATGAGCACTTTCGATAGTCAACTATTTTCCAAGTCGTTGGTTCTACGAACCTTTGAAGGAATCTGCCTGTTGCTCAATCGATTCTCGAACCATTTTCCAGAAGCAATGTGAAACGGCGAAGCTCAGGTTCTGTGTTGTCATCTGACTGGCTTTGAATACTCCAGACCTTTGGAGAAAATAACAATTTGATTAATTAAAATACTTCTTGTCAAATATGTATGACCCACTCAGAATCATGCGCAAGATTACCAGGTTTACTAGCCAACTGGACTTTAACCTTGTTCCCCACAACTAGGAGGTGGGCAACAGGGGGTTCTGAACTTCCCAGTTCAGGTGCCCTTTACTCCTGGTTCCTGCCCCTTCCTTGGTCACTTTGGATCGCTTTGGTGGGGGATGGGGACATTAGAGGGGGTAGAGGGGGTTCTGAACTTCCCAGTTCTGATACCCTTTACTCCCGGTTCCTGCCCCTTCCTTGGTCACTTTGGATAGCTTTGGTGGGGGTGGGGGCATAAGAGGGGGGACAGGGGATTCTGAACTTCCCAGTCCTGGTACCCTTTACTCCCAGTTCCTGCACCTTCTTTGGATCGCTTTGGTGGGGGGTGGGGGGAGGCATAAGAGGGGGGAACAGCGGGTTACTCTCGTATCTTTGTGTTCTGTTGCAAAATATTATGAAATATTAAAATAATTTCCCCTATTACTCCCCCAACTTGGGGATCCTTCTTCCAGCCCTATCTTTTCCCGGTTCCTTTAGATTTAGACTCTGTTTAAATTTTCTTTAGTTTTAAACAGGTTTAGAAAAATATCTTCAAACGTCCCACAATATTTGGAGTGAAATCTTTACTAATAGAAATTTTATTCACCACAGGTACCTGTAGTTTGAGGCATAAATATTAAAAAACGTTTAAGATAGAGGCTAAAATTTAGTTAGAAAAGCCAAACAACATTATTTAGAAAGGCCCTTTGGCACCTACTTGAAAAGTTTTGATTTTCTGAAAAAATCTTCTTCATAGCTTCGGATGGTATCGATGCCTTCATTTGTGTTACCTGACAAAAAAATAGAATACAAACAAAACAGCATTAGCAGGGGAAGATCCAGGAAATTCAGAATCAGGGGGCAGAGGGCCGCAGCAACTGTAACGAGAGCACAATCTTGTGCCACAACTGCAACAACCTTAATAAAAAAAATCCCAGACAAAAGGGAGTGCTGTGCCCCCCTCAGCCCCCCTCTAAATCAGCGTATGATTAGCCTAAGTTTTGTCAGTTTATTATTTAACTGTCAGGCCTTTTCTGAGACGTGCCCACAAGTGGAGCTTAGGAGCACATAGCGCGATCGCAAGAGCTCGAGTGAGCGCGGAGCCTGAGCGCAAGGTATAGTATATTTTTACCTCTTTGCCATTAATTTTGTCTTTTGTATTGAAGGGTCTACGAAATGATTTGAACTAAGAAATAGTTTCATATACCTGTTCCAGTCACCACAGCAAAGTACCCCAGAGCTTTCATGGGAAACAACTTGCCTGCTAGTATTTGCTTGATCTGAAAAATGAGAAAACAAAATAGACTATGACATAGATAATTACATAAATAAAATTAGCCTTCCTTTGGGAAGCATGTGTTTACTGCATATTGCTAAATTTTGGGATGTACAGTTACTTCGATCTTTGTTCTTTTGAAGATTTTGGGGTCAACTCCTTATAGTGTTCTAAGTTGAATGCCAATTCTACAAGGTCACCTGGAGGTTAGAAATGATATTGTTAACCCCCACGCGGCTGTCATGCACAGCCTTTATTATCATCTTGTTTGATCTTCTGTCCAATTTTTCATCAATTTCCCATCTTAAAGGAACAGAATATTTAAAGGTTCAGAGGTTTTAGTGTTTAAGTGTTGGCTTATGCAGAATTTTGTCTATAGAAACTGTGGAAGGTCTTTGTGGATTCAGCTCTCATGATTCCACCACTGTTACAGCTCTCATTGTTACACTTAACAAACAAATTTCAATGTTAAAGCTTTTATTGTTAAGTGTCTATATGCACAAGTGCAGTGAGAGAGTGATCAAATACATGTACTGAAGGAACAGAGCTGAGTGTCCTGTATTTCAACAGTTTACATGAGCCAAGTTAAAATAATACAGTGGTGAATCTAGGCCTCCCCCCACCCCCCTTCAGTCTCTAACATTTTTTGCTGTCCTCCCCTTATGATGGAGTTTGGATCCGCTACAGTAATCAAATGCAGTTGAACCACTCTAATACGGACACCGAAGGGACAAAGCAAATTGTCTGTATTATAGAGGTCACCAGGATGACATCACTTTAAAGACTTCATCAAGAGTTTTTAGTGTTCAATAACTAAAAACAGGTCCAGGCTTGTCTTTTAACTGCATCTAAATTGATTGCTATAAAGTATTGAGACACTGTTTAAAGGTAGTGTACCACATTGTACATCTCAGCTGCATACTATAGACAAATCGCTGTTTTGAAATGAAAACAAACTACAACACAATGCTGCATGTAAAAAAGTAATATAAAGTACAATAATTATTGATTATTATGAGAACGTCTTTTGATATTTGTTTGTAACCGCAGATCTGGCGCCGATATTTAGTGTCCATTGTCCGTATTAGAGAGGGTACATATTATAGATTTTTTTTTAAAAAGAAAATATGAGAAATTTGTCGGGACATTGGAAACTGTCCGTAATAGAGAGATGTCCATATTAGAGAGGTATCCATAAGGAGAGGTTCGAGTGCAATTTATAAAAATGTTACACAATGCATGGTCGTACCCTGCTTGGGTTTGCATCGTTTTGTTCTGCTAGGTCAACTTTAGTCAGCACAAAAATAGTTCTCTTTCCTGCAAAACGAAATGTATTGCAAATAAACAAGACAGTACATTGTTCATTAGTCACTAAATTTGATCTCAGGAGCAAAGAAAATATAAATGTTATCTATCATGTACAAAATGCCGCAATACTGACCTGCAGGATCCATGTTGCTCACTAAATCAGTGACATTGCTTCTTTCGGCATCAATAGAACCATCTGTTGGTAAAAAATGTTCGGAAGTTTATTTTCATCATCGTCATCATCATTGTTATCATCACCATCGGCAACAACATCATCATCATCATCATCATCATCACCACCACCGCCACCACCTCCATCATCATCATCATCATCATCATCATCATCATCATCATCATCATCATCATCATCATCATCATCATCATCATCATCATCATCATCATCATCATCATCATCATCATCATCATCATCATCATCATCATCATCATCATCATCATAAGAGAAGCGATATTTCCTTACCTTGAATACACAAGATGATTGCATTTGGATTCTGCATGTACTTTCTAAAATAAATTATACAGACGTTTATAACTTTTTATTAATTATCATACATGTATTTATTAAAAACATATGTTTTTATACTTCTGCATTGTAGGTAACACTTAAAGTAATAATACTTTTTACAACAATGTACAGTTGAAGCTCATGTTGTAACCATGTTTTTCATAAGCAACCAGCTCCCCTCAGCAGCCATCCTCAAAAAACCCAGACCTGTTGTTGTTGACATTGAGCTCACGTTGTGGAAACCTCAGTCAATGTCAACAACAACAGTTCTTTTCAGAATCACACAAATTTTTCATCCGGACGATCACAAACGACAGACTACTGATATTCCTGGGTTCAAAACATTTGAAACAAAACTTGATGTATGAGAGCTTCGACCCTACTTTTTTTATGTACCTGCTCATTTCCACTATATCATCTCTTGTGTTTTCTGCCATTCCAGCTGTGACTGTCTGCAAAATGAAATAAAATATGAGATCTTTAAGTGGGATCTTACTGTTCTTCCGTAATATAACTACTTTCTCGAACATTATTTTGCTTGTATTAAATACAGCTGGGCCATATGTTTGTGCTTATTATTTTATAATGACCTATTTGTTACTATTCTCTTCCATTATTGTTGTCTCGAATATTTACCTGTATTTAACAAAAAATGTATTTGAAGCCTAACATACCCCAATAATTCCTGGAAGATCAACTAACACCATACGATGAAGTCCAGGTCCTTTAACACTAAGAGATATCACCTGGAAGAAAAGAACATTTCTTATTGCAGTCCTCTGCTCAATTAATCTTGTTATTTTCCATAGTCATTTTGCTGGTTGTTTATGTTGCTTATAAAAGACTGTAGACCTCAGGCTCTACATGATATGCGCAGCCAAGTTTATGAGGTACAAGTATGTACATGTATGCACTGTATAAATGTGCCCACCTCTCGACTAACTGTTTGTCCACGCTTAACACTGTTCCTCATTCGAATTTCAATTTCTTGTCTGAGAGCTCTAAGCTGCAAACACAAAAAGTATAAACATTATAGTGTGACAGTACACTGCCTGCAGTGTGTATCACTACTACATGTATGTAGGGGTGGCAGGAGCGTACCCAGCCTTTTTGCATAGGGGTTTCCATCTCATCTGAAATCAGTCACTCAAGACGGTTCAGTTACACTGGCTTTAAAATCGCATGTACAAGTCTCATTCAGGAAGGAAACATTTCTTCAAATTTCTTTTAAATCACATGTACAAGTCAGATTAAAATAATCTGCTCCCTTTTACTCGTGGGTGGCACGGTGGTCTAGTGGTTAGCGCGTCGAACTTTCAACCTGAAGGTCGGTGGTTCGAAGCCTGGTCTCTGCCGTCGTGTTGTTTCCTTAGACAAGAAACATTACTCCACACTGTCTCTCTCCACCCAGGTGTATAAATGGGTACCGGCGACACAATATGCTGAGGGTAACCCTGCGATGGACTAGCATCCCATCCAGGGGGGGTTAGCAATATTCCTAGTTGCTTCATGCTATAGAAACCAGGTTTAAGCTCCGGCCGTTGTGAGCCTTCTGGCTCGGGTGTGCGACTTTACTTACTTTACTTTTACTCGAAATGGGGTTTCCGGACCCCATGCAACCCTCCCCTGGGTATGCTCCTGAGGGGTGGGGACAGGGAAGGAGAAAGGAAACTGGGGAAAAGGTGGCCAGAGGAGGAGAAAGCAGGTAGGGAAATTTAATGAAACACAGTAATATTATTATTAAGTCCATGAAAAATAATCTGGTTGGTGGTGTGACCAGGATTCGAACTCACAACTTTCTGCTCTACAAACTGATGCCCTACTGTCAACTGAGCTGATTAGGTTTTGGTTCACCTGGTTGCAATGCTGTACAGTGTACATGTATCCATGCAAATCAAGTCAAAAACTATAAAAATTATTCACCTTTAATAAAGAAAAATTCATACAACTAGCAGTAATTAGAGATTATGGAGACGCATTTGAAGGAATTTCCTTCGGAAATGACCCCCTGAAAAAAGCAATAGGGGCGGCCATTTGGAAGACCGGACACCAAAATAATCTCAAACTTTACTGCATGCAAGGCACAGGTCAACCAACAAGAAATTCATGTCGCAACGCCATGCTATGTCATGCATGAGCGCGCACGCAAGAGAAGAAGTCTAAGCACATAAAGGGCTGATAGCCGTTGTGTTAATTTTGCTTAGATTTAACTCGCTTGGATGGTCGGTGACCCCCAATTTTTTTTCATAGATAATTTTCTTTGCCAATTTTCGACAGATTGTGAAAAAAAGAGCAAAAAATCAATGTAGGAAGTTCAAATTTTTTCCATTTTTCTACCCGTGCGCCATCGAATCCTGCCAACTTGCGGCTGTCAGAGTTTGCAAATGCTGTCGTTTAAAGATGAAATTTACTTCAAGGAACGTCACCAGTTGAATGAATTTGCTGAACAGACCTACTCGCATAAAATTTGGGAAAGAAAGTTGCATTTTAGAGATTCATTTGCAAATAATTTTAGACTAACATTCCGTAAGGAAGACCATTTTTTCAAAATAAGGGTCGCCTTTCAGATAGCTTATCTCAGAAACGAAGTCGGTGACCCCCTCATTTTTTTGCATTTCTGACACGAGTAACTCATAACCTAGCTGTAGCAAAAGTTTTATAAAAAAATCAATATTAGAAGATTTTCGCGCAAACGTCCTTAAGCTGGGGTCAATTTAATAAAACTTTTACAAGTGTGGCCATTGTTTCAGAGGTTGAAAACAATAGCTGCACTTGTAAATTACAAGTGTAAAAGTTTTATTGAATTGACACCTGGCCTGACAGACTGACTGGGTAGTTCTGATCTGCTACTGAAATTCAGACAGAAAATCTTTTCTCTGTGTGAAACATGGAAAACTTTCCATGGTTAGCTCTTAACACCAGGCACTTTTCACTTTTCAGTGAATACAAACCATGCAGAACAAAATTGTCCGACCAGACTGAGTTCTTGTCAGGTCAATATTGTCCCTGGACTGACAAATGACTTGTGCAGAGAAGAACATTATTTGCAGGCTTGATAATGTAATCCTCACCTCATCCTCTTGAGTAAGGTCATACTGATGGGTGCTTCCCTTGAACTGCGCCATGTGGTTTGATCCTTCACTCAACGTCACCTGAAACAAGACAGAAATAATATCATCTACATGTACATGTACACTGTTACATCTTCATGTACAGCAGCAATGAAAGGATGTCTGAATTATATTAACCAATTTTTTTTTTTGCCTGAAATTCACAAAGAATATCATTGCTCAGGACCTTTCAAGTCAAATGTTGTTCTCAGCTGGCTTTCTTTACAGGAACCAACAAGATAACTCTGTTCTTAAAAAAAACAAGGAAGCACAACTTATCATCATTTACCATAACTGGTGCTCGTGTCATCATCTGCCCTGAACCTCTGCGACAGAAATAAAACAGAATTATATCAGTCGGAGAGTACTGACTGGACAATTATTGACAAATTGCTAGCCAAAAAGCTCTAAAACTGAAGGAAACATGTAAGCAACCATCCATGACTGTTGGTGATTGATAATTGTAAGGAACAGGACGGTGTTATTAATGCTGAATTAAATGCTGGTTTCCTTTATGATCACAAATTTGTGTCCAACATTTGGGAAAATGATGTTATACCATGCCTGTCCTATGTGCGACACTGGAAGCATACTTGAGATAGTTGATGGTGATGATGATTACTAAGAAAAGAACCTATTTTTCCCAGACAAGGTTGCTTCATGTAAAGTACAGGGCTATCTCCAGCAACAAACCTTGGAAAGATCCTGGCTTGTGCGATCATCTCCAGAACACTTGTTTTACCGGCACTTTGATCACCAACCACGACAACCTGAAAAAAAAAAGAATGGCTATTCAACTAGGGAAAGTCAGACATACATGTATAGTCGAACCTCCTTAATACGGACACCAAAGGGACAGACCAAAGTGTCCGTATTATAGAGGTGTCCGTATTATTGAGGTAGGGATTGTATCAATTTTTATATCTTAGGGACCAAGTCACCAAGAGAACTGTCCGTAATAGAGAGGTGTCCGTATTATGGAGGTGTCCATAAGGAGAGGTTTGACTGTAGTAGTATTACATGTACAATGTAATCTAGCTACCACAAACAAACAATCTTCTGAACACAAGTCATTCAACTGTTCATTAAAGGGACACCTTCAACCAGTGTGCTTTGTGACATTTTCTGTAATACAGATATTGCTAAACTCGCGAGTGTCTTTGTTCATCCAATTCTATCTTTGTAATCTTTAAGGCTCACTGTGTAAGCTATCTATTTAAAGTTGTTTAAGTTTTCACAATTTGATTTTTTGTCCATTTTGGTTGTGAAATTTCAACTAAAGAAAGAAAAACAATAATAGACGCGCGCAAAGGACAGGGGTTAAAGAAAAGGTGACAGATGCTAATGAATGTAGTATTTACAGCCCTGCACAATTAATGAATAATATTAATAATACATACCCTTGGGAGATGGTCAGTGGTGTTGTAGCTCACATCATACTCTGACAGAAGGTCCAATGCGTCAGAGTACATGTCAATCAAAGATTTCTGAAAAAAAAAATGTTGTGCAGATGATGAACTTCAGAGACTTTAACATTATTTTTGCAATTTTGTTGTTTCTTTTTCATCACTAAGGCAAAGTCCATAATACATGTATCTTTAAAATAATGTTGTACTGTTTCCATATTTAATTTTGGGGCTTTGAGGATAAAAGTTACTTTCTGGTGTGATAAAGTCTCAAAGAAATATACGAAATGGAATGTATTTTCCAACCTTCACATACATGTAATGTAACTAATAATTACACTTATTTTGAACATTATTTTTCCATTCTTTGTGCTGAAATTAATGTAAAAGACAGAATAACTAAAGTTACCTTAATTTTCCGTGGTGTCGGCATACTGTCACCCTTAAGAATAATGACTTGTTTTCTTAATTCACGGTTGTCTCGTTCAAGCTTGTCTATCTCTCGTTGGTATTTTTGCTGAAGGAAAATCAAGATGCAGAAAAGAAATGCCTGTCATTTTCAGCAATGACTTAATATTATATATATTGTGTTAATTTTGCCTGTTAGTTACACAAGAAAACAAGCTAAGGAAAAATATTACTGATAAGTGTAGCTAAATGCAATAAGATTGTCGAGTATCTGACACTTCACACTACTGTAGAATAAGTGCTGAAGGTAATCTTGTCCACAATGGAAAGTTGTAATTTAATCAGTATAAAATATTTTAAAATGAAAAGAAAATGATCTTACCTGCATTTCAATTAGTTCTTCTTGGGATTTCTCCAGTCGCTCTTGCATCTGCAGGGAAGAAAAATGTAGAAAGAGTCTTCTACGATGTACAGGTAATTGGATGAAATAACTTTTTAAACTGACAGATACGTATTTGAAAAAAAGTTATACTTTTTCCATTGGTGTTTTCCTGGCTGTGGATGTCTTCTCACCATTTTCTGTTTTGATGGCTGCAGACACCACAGGAGGGCTCACTTCTGACGCAAAAAAGAATGAGGGGATTGTTATCATGTGAACTTGTCAGCACCCGTTTACATGAAAAGAGAATAATCCTAGCATAAGGACAAGACATGCTTTCCACTTTCTTTTTACAACCCTTTGTACTGTATTTCAACAGAAATCAGAAAACAGGTCCCTGTTACGCTATAGATATTCCATTTTCTAGTAGGAGCATTCTCCTTCCACCTAACCATCTGTTATTGAATTTTAGTTGAATTAGAGTTGTGAATTTAAGTCGAGCCTCCTTTCGGCAGACACTCAGTCACATTCCCAATGCCACACAAACAGTACTGGCCAATTGTTTTTATCAATGATGTGTAGACCAGGTTTAACAAAACTACCTGTGTCAAAACTGATTTTACTGTCTCACAGGGAAATCTGCAATTTGACACAAGTTTTAGCTCATGAGCTGACGTCTGATCTCAATCTCATAAGTGTATGTAAAGTGCCATAGCCTGCGTGCCCGCGCTTTTCTAAAGAAACCACGAGGAGTGTGGCATGGGGACATGTGATTTGTGTGCTGTATAAGAAGTTGTTCATTCATTCAGTTTACTATACCTGAATTCCAAAAACCATCCATAAATTCTTTCACATTGTCAATGAGATCACGAGTAGCTTCCGAGCCTAAAGAGCAGTTATAAATTAAACACCAAAAACAAAATAACAAAACAAAACTCAAAAACAAAATAAAATAAAATATCATTTAGCTTTAAACAAACACAACATTTGAATGCCTCTTACAGTCCGACTAGAAGTAATTTAATTAAATAGTAAATTTAAATTTGTCATCACTAACACTGATGAAAGCAACAGAGTTTTTCTGAAAATTTAGTTTCTTAAAAGTTTTTTTATAAGATCATTTTTACATTTTTTAGATCAGTTTTCAAAATGTTTTATAATTTTTAAGTTAACAAACTATTTACTATTCACTGTTAATTTTTAACTTCAAAAGCCAAATGAAGGACTGAGTTAAAAAGTGTGACAATTTTGTTGACTATTCTTAGTTTTACTCCAAATCATGTTAATTGAATTTTTATTTTTCATTCAGAGTAAGGCAGCTAAAGTTACACTATATTAGATCTGCCCGTCTTGTCTTCTTCATCCCAGGTAATTTTGCCTGGAAAAACCTAGAGTTTTGATGCAAATTTCATCACTACATGACCAGGGCTAACAAAGATGTACATTGTTAGGACATTCAGCGAACTTATGAAATTAACTTGCATAAGCCAAAAATAAACTGGAGGAATCAGCTATTTTTATTTAGTACCCTGCTTTAATGGACTGGTACATTTTACTTTTAGAGACTTGAAATACAAATAGTACATCATCATTATTAAATTTTAAAAGTAAACTGAAAAGTAACCTTAGAATTTTTTTGCCATCTTAAACTTTAACTATTTAAAAAATATATTATTAGCTTAAAATATTGTTTACTAGGATTTTTTGTCTGGTAGAAACAACTTTGTAAAGTACACAAAAAACAAATGCATGTAACTAAAATGAAGTAATTTTGTGCAAAACAAAATGAAATGAAAACAAAACTAAACAAAAGAAAATTATTTTTCCACCTGCCCTTCATATCTTTATCTTCAAGACTGGTAATCTGCAATCTCTTCCGCCACTTCTCCCTCACTCTTTACAATGTACAGCTGTACTTACATGTACATGTATGTTCAGGATTGAACCTTGCAATTTTTGTAGCAGTGTTTAATTCTGGACATACAAGTAGCTCTTTCATTTCCTTCTGAAAAAATTTACTTTTAACTACAGCATTAAATCTCGGCCCCACTAGTACTTGTGCTATAAACACTGCCAAGGGTAAACAAAGGTTATTTATTTATTTTATTGGAAACACTGAGTAGCCATAACCGAGCCATAAGCATCGGAAAAATGTCAGCCACTCAGGGCAGGGTTGTCACAAGTAGCCGACCGCCGGCAAAAACCACCTTCTTTGTTATCTTGGCCGGCTACTCAGCTAGGCTGTTCTTTAGAAGAGATGGTCTTTTCCCCAACCTCAGCCGTCTACTCCAACAATACATGTACAGTCGGCTACTTCGAAACTTTATGACAACCATGTGTCAGGGTGCAAAGAAAATCAGTTTTTTTACCTTGCCTAAGCAAAAGATAGAACCTACTAACCAAACAGGAAAATATGCTAGCCCTGGGCTGACGTTTTTTACACAATACCATTGCATTCATTTTTATTTAGTTAAATTATGTACACTATACCTCCAGCAAAAGTGTTGGATAAATCTGGTAAGCTGTCTTTAAGTTCTCTTAGCCAACTGAATTCTGGTAAACTTTCTTGAAATCTCAGCCACTTGTCTTTCCATGAATCATACGTCTGAGGAAACAGTTATATGTGTACATGCATACCTGGTTAAAGCTAAAATCACTGATTAACTTACATGTTATTACAGCTGTAGGTTCCAAATGTATTTAATACAGAGTGCTGTTCAAAAGTCAGTTCACAGTCCTGTCTTACATGTATTTCGTGCACTACTTAAATTGGGTTGCATGTTATGTGATTCATGATTTGAGAGTCATTGAAACAACAATTTTGGCAAAAATTAGAAAGTACAGTGTACATATCTTGTGTGAATCCAACTTTAATCTTTAATCATTATTTATACACAGTAAAAATCATCAGGTACAATACATTTCTATACAATGACTAACATACTAAAACCTTAAAATCCTAATCTTAACATTGAATATTAACTTACAACAATAAGCCACTAATTTCACACAGCAGTTTGACATAACTGCACTTTGATCTGTTATTTTTGTTAACAAAAACATCTTTGAGTTTGTTATCAACAAATTGTTTGGGAATAGACCCCATTTAAAAATTGGCGGCCTATTTATTATTCCTTTATATTCATGCTAATCAGCCCAACTAGCCTCATTTTTTGGCAAAAATTCTTTTGAATTTTGCACATGCTAACGAGGCTAGTTGGGCTGATTAGCATGAATATAAAAGAATAATAAACCGGCCGCCATTTATGAATAGGGTCTATAGATTAAAGAGTAACACTGTAAACTCACCATTTTAGCAGCAACACCTCCAGCACCAGCTGCCCCAAGGAGTAAATACCTAACTTTTGCTACTCGCATTACTGCCCTAACAATCTGGGTAGTGAACATGCGTTCGCCATTTATATTCTTGTTGATGAGAATCCTTGTAACACTAGGAAATATTCCGTGTGGTGTCTTAGCAAATGTTCTAATATTTCTTTGTCTAAGAACTAATAAAGTGTGAATATGGTGCTTGTGATAACTGGGAATGGATCTTGTCAACTGAGGAAGGGATGCCTTTCTGGAGATAACCCTACCAGCATTCTCTACTGCATTCCTTCTCAGACAGTGTTCACAGTGTAAGCTGCAATTCAAACAAAATTTATTTTAGACTTGAGGAGTTAAAAACATGTGATGTGCTGTCTTCCTAATTATGTACAAGAGTCGGAGTGATCGAAAGTTTATTGCAGGCTGGTACAAGGATTGGCCACGGAGATACAATGGCATAGTGGTCAGTGAGTTGGACTTCAGATCCAAAAGTCAGTGGTTTGAGGCTTGGTCTCGATCATCGTGTTGTTTCCTTAGACAAGAACCTTGACGTCAAATTGCCTCTCTCCAACCAAGTGTATAAATGGCAACTGGCGACAAAATGCTGGGGTAACCCTGTGAAGGATTAGCATCCCATCCAGGGAGGAGTAGCAATACTCCTAGTCACTTCATAGTATATAAACCAGGTCACCCTGTGAAGGATTAGCATCCCATCCAGGGGGGAGTAGCAATTCTCCTAGCTGCTTCATGCTACAGAAACTGTAGCTCCGACCAAATGGGCCACCTGCAGGGGTGTCGCTAAGAAAAACCTTAGCAGGCTCATAAACAAGCCCAGCTGGTTTTTCTCGCATGTGCACCTTCAAACTCACCCCAAGTCTTTGTTTTCTAGTGAAATTTCAGCTGGTGATAAGTTCTCTTTCAGCTGGTGATATTAGCTGGTAGGCAGCTCTTAGCTACCGGTACATCCCTGCATCTATGACTCACATGCAACTTTACAGGGATTGGTAAAGTGTAACATAACAACTCAATATAGAAATTGGTTAAAAGGTGTCTTCACATTATTGAGTGTTGTCATTAAAAGCTGAAACCTGTAAAATGCAGTGAGTATGCTTGATGGGAACTTGATATTATGAGTGATCAAGGTTTGGAAGTACAATGTGACTTCTAAGTAAGAAAAAATATCTCTACTTCTAAATATAGTAGTAAGTACTGAGGGATGTTTATCATTCAGATTGTTCTTCCAAACAACTGATCAATCTCACATATTTTTATCGTCTTGTTTATGCGATGTCACAATATGTATGGTACTTCTCATTGTTTATATCAGTTCTATGAAAATTGTATATGATATTCTCATTTTATAATCTTTTTGTTGCCAATGTTTTTCTTTTTCACTGAATTAATATGGATACAGAACTTACACCTACTGTATCTTCCAAAAAAGGAAAGGCAGAATCAAAATTATTATACAAGTATAATAGGTCGATATTGACTTGTGAAAAGCATCGGCTTGTTTACGTCCAAGAAAATTCTGGTACACTGAGCTGTTAAAGCACATCGTGTCGTGTTATGACAAGTTGTTTATCCCACACACAAAAAAAGAGGAAATAGTTCATTTAACTTTACTGATTTTTGATATTGTGTAAATAAAACAAGCAATCCTCGACATATTTCTGTTATATTAACACAGATCCACCCAGCCCACCCAGTTAAAATATCAAATTCAATCTGATCGATCAAGATGTGAACTATAAAATATGGATTTTTTTCCTTGTTCACTCACCTGAAAACGCCAAAAGCCCTCAACATTATCGGCGTTTGATTAATCTAGAAGGCGATCATAATATTTTGGATGAACCGGTTCGTTTCATCATCTTGCGAAGATCAAAAATTCCGTGAAAATTACAACCAACACATCCGCCATATTTGAGAATGAAAGTGAAGAGCGAGAGCATGACGGGAGTCTTGTCACCAGTCTTTCGCGGATGGATATGGAGAGAAGCACGCAATACGTTTTTGATCGTCTGGTTATGCAACTTAATTTGTGATATCCTGCAGGCTTTTGCAGGTTTTTAAAATTCTTTTATGCGCAATCTTGAAACCTTGACATGTCTGCAAACATAAGAACACCTCTCCTTGGAGATCGCGAGATGAATTATACGTTAGAGGAAAAGGAACGAGAAGACAGTAGAGTGAGCACGGCAGACTCGCAACTGACAGCTCTTGCAGATGAGCTTGGAATGAGCCCTGATGCTTTGAGCGGTACTAGCACTGAAAGAGACAGAGACAGAGACAATGCCTCGAGTAGAAGAAGAAATGGACCCGGCGAAACTGTGGTCACCATAACTCAAGAACAGCTCGAGGAACTGCAGACAGCTTTGGAAACCACAACTGACTTGATTAGACAAGTTGGAATGAACTCGGTGGAATTGGAGGCATTAAGTAGACGGAGAAGGTGATCAATTTGTGCTGTTTCACGCATTTGGGCTAAACAACATAATATCTGGCCACTTATTTGCTTGTCATTGAATAGGAATGGTTTTTCATATGCCTCGTTCTAGAAAACGTTTAGGGTTCTATGTAAATAAGCGGCCGGGTATTCCAAAAGTCCACCCAATAGAGGTTTTGCACGGCAGCCATGCATGTTGCATGGCAGGAACAATGAAAATGTTTCGCATTAGAAAGAACATTCTTTCCCATAGGGAAAAGAATCTATTGTTCCTGCCATGCAACATGGCTGCTGTGCAAAACCTCTATACCCACCCCCCCCCCCCCCCCTCTCATGGAAGGCAGCCTCTGTGCAGGGGCGGATTTAGGGGTGGGCCGAGGGGGCCACGGCCCCCCCTTTTGCCTTTTGCCCCTAGATTGTCACGCCTTCGGCGCTCCTGATGGGCGCTGGCGCGCCCATATTGTCACTATAAAAATTGCTCCGGCCCCCTCTTTATAGATTTCCTGGATCCACCCCTGCCTGTGTGTTTTATCAAAGAAGACAAAAAAATTTTGAACCCCTCTGATGCAATCATCAAAAGTGCTGACAGTAAAAAAACATTCAGAATCTGGCCTTCCATAGGATGTGTGTGGATAGAATATGGAATGTCTATTTGAAAGAGCGCAAGAGTTTATACCAAGTGTACATGTGAGTCTTAGACCAAACCAGAGCGAGAGTTCCAACTCTTGTTGATTCACATTCTCATTTGATGTGGACTATAATACACTCAGTTGAGCGAGAGGTGGATGATTAAATAGACCCATGAGATGACCAAAGGATAATTTTTTTAATATAAAGTGAAAATGCCTGGGTGCTCCCCAGGGTCATTCCCACTGGGATGGCTCCTGAGAAGAGCCCAATTTCATTGCTCCCTACTGAGATTGGTAATTCTCATGGGGTGTGGAGTCTCTGAGTCTCTGAGTGGCATAAGCTGCTGGAGAAAAACTATATATGAGTTTTTTTGTAATTGTCCATACACTAATGTCCAGGAATGTGGATTGGTTGAGAGCTGTGAACGTACACCCCCCTCCTCTTCCTCCCCGCCTCTTCCCCCCTCCCTCGATCTTCCCCCCTCCCCCTTTCCCCCCCTCCGCCCTGCAGAGAATACAAGTTATCATTGTAATGCTACTGGATTCTATTTGCAGGCATCACAGGATTCCAAAATGCATCACTCAGAATCTTTTGCTGTTAACAGTTTTCTGGCAGGTACATAGGACATTTAATATCTTTTGTTAATAATAATAAACTTTATTCTTTCACTTTCATAATGAAATTCCTAGTTTATTAGTTAAACTCGTAAATACATGATACGTTGATCAAGTTATAGCAGATGGGAAGAAATATGCAAATTTATACTCCTTCCATGGCCATCTATCGGCTGAAACCTTTTCTTGTTATTCCACTGTTATTCCGCTGACCAGTGCATATATTTTGCCTGTTCCAAATGCAATGGGGAATGGTCAACTGCCTTACCCATGGGGGCTGCCTTGGAGGGAGGGGGGGTGGGGAGATTGGCACAGTTGGTGGGGGGGGGGGGGAGGTTGATGGAGCAAAATGCATAGGAGATGGGAGGGTCTGAAGATTGTTTCAAATTCACAATTTGGCTTGTAGGTAGAAGCCTTTGATTTTTATACATTCAATAACATGTAACCTAACCAGTAGAGTTTGATCTTATCACATTGCAGGTGTTAAACATAGCAGGTGTCAGTATTGCCGAGGCTTTTGAAACTCAGTCGAAGGGTGATGAAAAAAAGGAGGGGAAAAATATATTTCTAGCGGTAATATATTTTCATTTAATATTGACATACACAGACATGTCAAGCCATTGCACCTTGGGAACAAACCAGAGCCTTGATTGCATTACATGCAGTCAAAACTGGTCAAGCTTTCCTACCTAGAGCAAGGCTGCAAATACAGTGTCAATACCTGTCATTAGACAAATGTCTGGTAAATTTTGCATTTTTACAGGTGAAAGCTAAACCTTGCCTGACAGATGGACTGGGTAATTCTGCTACAATTAAATTCAGACAGAAAATCTTTTCTCTCTGTGAAACATGGTAAACTTTCCACAGTTAGCTTTGAACACCAGGCATGTATCAGTAAAAATAAACCATGCAGAACAAAATTGACAGGTCATATTGCTTCTGGACTGACAAATGACTTGCTTAGAGAAGAAAATTATTTGCAGGCATGCTAGAGTAAATTAATGAATTATTATTACAAACAAATACAAAGATGCATGGATTAATGAGAGATGGGCACTTAGATGCCTGGAAAATCGTTATTAGGTGTTGTCACGACTGTTAGCTGCTTATTCAACTTGTATAATTTTTAAGGGAGGGTTTCACGGTTCGGCGCATGTGCAACCTGTGATGTAACCCATTTAATTCCATTGTTTAGACCAATCGGAAGCGAGTAGATAAGTCTGGCGGGAAATTTGCCCGTGCAAATGTCGCGGTCTGTCAGCTGATTGAATAAATGATTATTCATACCAATGTGCGCCAGGAAAACCACCAGAGCGTAGAATAAATCCTTCGGGTTAAAGGTTTTATTCAGTGTTGACTTTGTCGGTGTAATCCGTTGAAATTTTATGTGAATTTTAGTCATCCTTCGTTTTGTTTGGACTAATTATGGTATGTGATTATTGAAGTAAATGTGAGTGGTTTTTTAACCAAAAAAATTGGTAAGAAAGCGAATAAAGCATTTTAATCTGTGCACATGCGCTGAACCGTGAAACCATCCCTTTAAGTATATAAAATATGCAAATTTTCTGTTCCACAGAGCATCATTGTCATTGTGCTATTTCAGGCACTTAATCTGATCTTGGTAGTGTTTACAACAAGTAAGTTAAGTTGCTTCTTACATTTTTTTTTAGGAAAATCTATAGATTGTTTTCATCTACACAAAGCAGTTTGTTTTTCTGGCTTCAAGAGTGACACCAGAGATGAAGATGTTGGCCAGAGAATCGCAAATGGAATGACTTGGCAAAATTTTGAAGCCTGTCATAACTGAGTTGTGGCGATGAAGCTAATAATTTTATTAACATTCCTAGATATATATATATATATATATATATATAAAGTGTAGAACTGGATATTCGTAAAACAGTGCTCAATACATTAATGTAGAGCGAAGTATATGTTTATGGAGGAAAGAAACAAATAAACTACGCTTTCATCCCGACAAGCCTGTTTCGTGGTTGCCCACTCATCAGGGTTGAGTGATGAGTAAAATTGCCCAGCTGTATTACACAACTTTTCACTGAATAAATTGTTTATTAGAAATCTTCTCCTAAAGTTTTTGACGCTGTTTTCCCTTGCGTGCAGTCAGAAGAGTGTAATAACGTGTCATGTTTGCAGTCGTTTTGAATATGCATATTTGCACTCTGGAATGCTGTGTCAGCATTTTGGCTATGTCGAATAATACAGCATACTGTAGCTGTGCTGTATCAGGATTTACAATTCTTCATAAAATTTTCATTTCTTGCGTATTTTCCTTATGAATATTATTGTTAAAGGCCCATGTTCACCCAATCTGCTTTGTGCGCTTGTGTTTTTGTTTTGAAACAGTTCAATTGTTCAATGTAGCGTTTTGATTGGCTGGCACATCGATTTTTCAATTTTCTGTCTGTGTGAAAATCAGCCCGGGCGCGCAAAGCAGATTTTAATGAATTTTATAATTACATTGTACATGCATATAATTATACTGATACTTGCTTGTTAATTGCAGTTAAACTGACAAAGCAAATTATGCATCAAACAGTAACAAAGTCTTTTCTTGGGCAGTCATTTCTTTCAACAACACTTCTGTATGCCGGCCTGTACACATTGGTATACAAATTTGATGTAAGTAAAGTGGTAATTGCAGATGATAAAATCGTCTCAAACTCATAAATAATTCACAAAGTTTGAACAAAGAAAAAAGCCTAACGGTTCAAGTTATGGAAACCTGGTCTTAAACACAGACCCGTGCTATAAAAGGGATAGCTCCGCCCCCTTTGTCACACCATCACTGCTTCAACGGCTAATCAAAGATGGCTAACACTGCGAGCAACACGGAGGAAGATCGTTGTCCCCAAAAATTGGTCTAATTCAACCTTCACCAGCTCAATCTTGTATAGGATTTATCTTTCACGAACATAAAACTAAAAACATTATTTGAATTTATGCGCCTTTAAGCATGAATGTAATATTTTAGCTTGCCAAACTTGAATTTCGTGCTGGTAACGGTTCTCCATTTGCGAGTGGATGCACGTGATGTTGACAGTTCAGTGTCAAGTGTGAAATGACTGGCGGCTTGGCCAGGCCAAGGTTCCTTTTATAGCGCGGGTCCGTGTTTAATTAGAATAGATTTTGGTGATTTCATTCCTTTGTTTTCTCTGTATCTAATGATCATTAAATTTTTGAGAAGTTATATCAAACACTCGAGAGATTGTTTCATCAGGTATCCAAACACCTCGTAAAAGGGTAAACATTAATAATGTCCTAAAACTTACAGTTCTTTCTTAAATTTTTTTTTTTTTTGCAGGATTCAGCATTTGATAATTTATCTGGGAGCAAAGGTGCTCTGAAAACACCATTAGTATTTTTCAAAATGATTTTTTTCTCTATTTCCACGGGGACTCTGTGTGGTGAGTGCAGTATTTAAATATTATCCATTTTTTGGCCTAGGATAACTATCTTTAGATATGTGGAGTCTGCATTTTGGTTCTTGTATAAAGAGGTAGGGAGTTGATATTTTAATTCTTAAAATAATGTTTTATAGGTGTTGCCTCTGTCATCCCAATGATGTGGTCTGCGCAGCTTATAGCTTCAACACAGGTGTTATATTTAACCTTGATTTTTGCTCTTTTTTTGTAAAAATTATATATTTTTACAGTAATGTTATTAGTTGTAATTTCAGATGAGACTCTGTCTGCAGAACCTGACTTAAAATGTTCAGCGGATGAAATAGAAATCTGTAAACTTTTTATTTGTGTAAACGCAAGAGAGAGTTTGTTCATGAAAACCCAACAACAGAGATTTTTTTGACAAAATTTGAGGTTTGTGAACCTAGGGGTAGAGGTGGTTGAAAAAAAATAAAATTACATACGATCCACACTGGTGGCCCACATGGCGGGAGCTTAACCCAGTTCCCATAGCATGAAGCAACTAGGAATATATTAATATTGCTACTCCCCCCTGGATGGGATGCTTATCCATCACAGGGTGACTTGGTTTATATACTATGAAGTGACTAGGAGTATTGCTACTCCCCCCTGGATGGGATGCTAGTCCATCACAGAGTGAGCTGGTTTATATACTATGAAGTGACTAGGAATATTGCTACTCCCCCCTGGATGGGATGCTAGTCCATCACAGGGTGAGCTGGTTTATATACTATGAAGTGACTAGGAGTATTGCTACTCCCCCCCTGGATGGGATGCTAGTCCATCACAGGGTGACCTGGTTTATATACTATGAAGTGACTAGGAGTATTGCTACTCCCCCCTGGATGGGATGCTAGTCCATCACAGGGTGAGCTGGTCTATAATTATACTATGAAGTGACTAGGAGTATTGCTACTCCCCCCTGGATGGGATGCTAGTCCATCACAGGGTGAGCTGGTTTATATACTATGAAGTGACTAGGAGTATTGCTACTCCCCCCTGAATGGGATGCTAGTCCATCACAGGGTGAGCTGGTCTATATACTATGAAGTGACTAGGAGTATTGCTACTCCCCCCCTGGATGGGATGCTAGTCCATCACAGGGTAACCTGGTTTATATACTATGAAGTGACTAGGAGTATTGCTACTCCCCCCTGGATGGGATGCTAGTCCATCACAGGGTGAGCTGATCTATATACTATGAAGTGACTAGGAGTATTGCTACTCCCCCCTGGATGGGATGCTAGTCCATCACAGGGTGAGCTGGTTTATATACTATGAAGTGACTAGGAGTATTGCTACTCCCCCCCTGGATGGGATGCTAGTCCATCACAGGGTGACCTGGTTTATATACTATGAAGTGACTAGGAGTATTGCTACTCCCCCCTGGATGGGATGCTAGTCCATCACAGAGTGAGCTGGTTTATATACTATGAAGTGACTAGGAATATTGCTACTCCCCCCTGGATGGGATGCTAGTCCATCACAGGGTGAGCTGGTTTATATACTATGAAGTGACTAGGAGTATTGCTACTCCCCCCCCTGGATGGGATGCTAGTCCATCACAGGGTGACCTGGTTTATATACTATGAAGTGACTAGGAGTATTGCTACTCCCCCCTGGATGGGATGCTAGTCCATCACAGAGTGAGCTGGTTTATATACTATGAAGTGACTAGGAATATTGCTACTCCCCCCTGGATGGGATGCTAGTCCATCACAGGGTGACCTGGTTTATATACTATGAAGTGACTAGGAGTATTGCTACTCCCCCCCCTGGATGGGATGCTAGTCCATCACAGGGTGACCTGGTTTATATACTATGAAGTGACTAGGAGTATTGCTACTCCCTCTGGATGGGATGCTAGTCCATCACAGGGTGACCTGGTTTATATACTATGAAGTGACTAGGAATATTGCTACTCCCCCCCCCCCCCCCCCCCAGATGGGATGCTCGCACGGTTATCCCCATTTTGTTGCTGGTACCCATTTGCACACCTGGGTGTAGAGGGGTAGGGGTACGGTGTACTCTGACTTAAAACCGATGGAGGTGATCTTCATATGCTTTAAGAAGTATAATACAGTTTTATAATGTTCTGTTACTTCAATCAGTTAATTTTGTACTTTGCCAGCCTTGGAGTTCAAGTACAATATATTCAATGTCTTTTTTAGGATTTTTATTGTAATGGTGTTATATAAAGTGTGTATTTTATATTCATTTTTTAAGGACCTTCCTGAAAATCATTTATAATAATCAATAGTATTGGTGTGGCCCCCTAAAAAAATATCAAGTTTTTTATCGTTATTTATTATTATAAGCATTGAATAGGTTAATTTTTTTCTGCTTTTTCAGATGTTAATGAGTTATGTCTACTTTGCCTCTACGCTGTACTTGGCTGTTCAACCACGCAAAAATGATTTAAAATGGCGGATTGTCAACAGAAGTAGCAGTAGTGAGCCAAAATCCAGGAGCATAAATCATCAGAGGGTGGTTTAACCATGAAAAAAATTAAATTATATGCGGCCAGAAAGAAGTTTTCTCAAGTAGCTTGGAGTTCTCACAAAGCTTCATGCAACCCAGGGGCCGATCCAGGATTTTGAAATGGGGGGTGAAATTTTAAATGCAATGCACATTCTCCACCTCAAAAAAGATATCAGAGAAATAAAATATTATTTATTTGAGAAATACTTCAGAAAAAAGAAAGAAAGGGTCTCAGAAAAGGGGGGGTGAAAATTCACCCATTTCACTCCCCCCCCCCCCTAGATCCGCCCCAGCAACCATGTTTTTATCCCAGTTTTATGACACTAAATCATTGTAACATGGAAATTCATCGCGGAGAAGGATTTTGGTAATTGGAAATCCGTTTTTGGATTTTGCATTTTTTTGGGAAATCCGAAATCTGGATTTCAAAATTGAAATCCGGATTTCCCAATCATTGAATATCTGACAGCGGTTGAACCCATGACTCCCAAAACTGGTCGGAAACATTGAAATTTTCAAATGTTTCATCGTCTAGTTTTTTAAACCTTCTGATGGTTTTCCAAAGCTCTCAGCTGTCAATTAAAGATGTAACAACTGCGCACAGAGCAGTTTTCAATTGAGTGTAATAATAATAATAATAATAATAATAATAATAACTTTATTGTTTATATAGCGCAAAATACATTTATATATGATCTAATGCGCTTTACATGATCATAAAAAATAGATTCTATTCTAACTAATATATACTATGAGTTATTGAATATTATAACAAATGACATTTCTTATGTGAGTATATAAATTATATCATTGGTAAGCTATTTTAAAAAGATACGTTTTCAGTAATTGTTTAAATTTATTTATAGATGATTCATCCCTTATATTCCGTGGAAGTGTGTTCCACAAGGAAGGAGCTGCTACCTCAAAAGCTCTGTCTTCAGAATTTCTTTTCGTTACATTATGTACAATTTCAAGGAGACGACCGTTGTTATTGGAACGTAAATTATAACTAGACTGTTTTTTCAGTTTAAGTAAATTTGAAATATAAAATGGGGCATTGCCCTGTAAAGCTTTAAAAGTAATTAAAATAATTTTGAACATCATTCTGTATTTAACAGGCAGCCAATGCAGCTGATAAAGAACAGGTGAAATATGTGAAAAACGTGAAACCTTTGAGACTAACCTAGCGGCTGCGTTTTGAAAGTAATTACACAATTGCTTTGGTTTTGCATTGCTACGCTTTGTGATTGGCTAAAAAATCTCGCGCCACTTTCTCGACCAATCAGAAGTAAAACCAAAACCAATCGTGACTTGCTCGCACGCGTTTTCCCGCGCTTGGCGCCGCCGACATGTGATTGCTTCGAGCTCTGATTGGTTCATTGGATTGTTTACGACTGCTGTGATTGGTCAGAGTAATTACTCAATTGAAAACTGCTCTAATACAAAAACGCCACGCAAATGTAATCAACCAATTCTTGAAAGAGGAACAAATCATGGTATGTTCAAACCCATTTTGGAAATAAAAATGTGAGAACTTGTTTTCAAGTTGCAATTTATTCAGTTCCAGTCTATCGATGACTAGAGACACCCATCGATAGTTTTGGTTTGGTTTGGTAGACCATGGTGGTCATGTATCACAAAACTGGATCGTTATTTTTCGGTTACGGTTTCTGTTAACACACGTTTTTTGTTTTTTGAAATAACATCAAATCCTAGTGACACTGCCCGTTTAAGAGTTGAAGGGTAAAATGGCTTCTATAGGATCGTCTTCGTAATATAAATAATAAAAATAAATTAGACATTGAAGACGAGAAATTCGAGTGTTTTACTGAAAACACAAAAATAATGATATAACTACATGTTAAAAATTCATTTTTAGAATGAGCTCTTCCCCTTTTGGGAAATAAAATAATGTATGCAATCATACTTTACGTTTTTCAAACAGAGTTTAGAATTATATTGAGAATATTACATAAGAATTCAAAATTATAATCATTTTGTAAGTAAACGCATGTCGCCAAAATAATGAAGAATAAAAGAGATTATCTAGAGTGTGATGTAAAAGAGTTTTTTCTTAGTTTCAACGGTCTTGAAGCTAAAACCAATAAGTAAGGGTTATTGACCAGGAGCGAGGGGATATGTGATATATTCCCCTCGTGGCGTACCCGAGGGCGTAGCCCGAGGGAACGCCACGAGGGGAATATATCACATATCCCCGAGGGACTGGTCAATAACATGCTTATTTTCCACCTTGTGAGGTTTTCTAAAACAAAGAAACTACTAATTTTTCGGAGAGTAACATTCCGTTCAATTCAAATGCAAAAAAGCACGATTCCGCAAGGCCGCATTGGGATCACGGCACATTACGAAGCGAGACGGTAAACATGTTTTGCTTTTGCCAAATTTGCATTGAGCACGTTGCTTCGTTATGAGTAGAAGGAGAGAGAGAGAAGAAAATGTATGAACAGTACTCGTGGTCTCGCCATGGCCCAACTGCCCGCCTTCATCTTTCGAAGATCAATGGAGTGGTTGCGGTGTGCTTTCCAAGGGAAAGCGGCAGAAACATATTTAGGTTCAAGCGTAAAACGAGGCGTCATACATTATTGAAGACCAGAAACCTGAATCGAGGTACGATACCATCGAATAATGTTATTAACATTTCCCTTTTTGGTCGCGACCGGCAAGTTAATTACGTAGGAATGTGATTGATGAAGTTGTCTTTTTTGTAAACAAAAAATAATGACCGATGCTAGAGCGTTTTCCTTGATACGCCCTGTTTTGTCTTCCCGTTTGTGTTATTCTATTATGAGGGGACTAAGGCGAGGGGAATATGTCGAGGGGAATATGTTGAGGGGAATATATAATCCTTTGTTTTGCTATTGTTATCAGCTATTGTTTTCAGCCCCATCTCTCCCCTGTTACAATCAAAGCCGCACCCAGCTTTTCAGACACTGTAATGAACGGGGTTATGTGATATATTCCCCTGAAAAGAACAAAGAAAACCGAGCTAGTAGGTGGAAAATAAGATTTCATTCACATCTGGGCTTTCAGTCGTTTCACTAGATGCGAGGACGACGTATTTTAAATTTTGTATTAATATTTTGCATGCATCTCCCAAAATTGTAAGGACCGGTATTTTCGCAAAAACGGCCAGTCCTTTTCATGAAAAATGTATCCTCGGTTATAAACCGTACTGAAAACTGTGATGTTTTGAATGTGATCTCGGAATGTCTTGTTTTAATACCGTGATGTTAAGATGGGACAATTTTTAACTACGATTTTGAGCCCATCATCGTTGCGTTAAAAATCGCGCCTCGTAACGTATTTAACGCAATAATTTGTTGCGGCAACATGTTGCAAGCTTTTAAACGACCTTTAAATAAATGCTTTCAACATGTAGCCGCAACAAAATATTGCGTTAAAAATGGACCGCAGGCCGTTACACGGTATCAACTTTTAACGCAATAATGTTGCGCTAAGAATTGACTCGTTTAATAATATCATCTTTAGATTTTGCTCGTGTCAGAAACCTCGTGCCTTGTGTTAACCATTAGTAAAGAGTATGTTGTTTGAGCCGTGTTGGTGGAAAACTGGGTATAGAAAACCATACTCTTCATCAAGGCCATGTTAGGGTGTGTCGTCCCTATGTCGTCTGTACATATTCTGCTATTATATACATCAAAGGAAAACTGCCTCGTTTACCTTATTTCTATGTTATATTGCTAAATGCCACCAAATATAAAACTTAATTGGATAAAAAGATTCTATGGAACAAAACAGAAGCAGTAGTTTGAAGATAAAGTGTAGGATTAGAGCAGTTTTCAATTGAGTGTCGTAAAACCAAAACCAAAGTAATTACACCGTCCAATCACACAGCTCGCAGACAATCTGATGAACCAATCAGAACTCGAAGCAAATACATGCAGCCGGCGCCAAGCGCGGGAAAACGCTGCGAGCAAGTCACGATTGGTTTTGGTTTTACTTCTGATTGGTTGAGAAAGTGGCGCGAGATTTTTTAGCCAATCACAAAGCGTAACAATGCAAAACCATAGCAATTGCGAGATTACTTTCGACACTCAGTTGAAAAGCGCTCTACAAGGATAGAAGTGGATTACAGTTCATCAAATTTGATTTCGTGACAGTACAGGCGGTCAAGAAATCAAAATTGCCATTATAGAGGTTTTGCACGGCAGCCTAATGCTAAACATTTTCATCGTTCCTGCCATGCAACATAGCTGCCGTGTAAAACCTCTATTGTGGAATTTTGACTTTTTTAGGTGTAATTTTGCCTCTTTGGTAAATATTTCTTTGTTTTCGATACGTTTGGTGATTTGTTCATCCTATTTCAAGACATAAAGTAAGCTTATAAGCAAGCTCCTGGCCATAATCATAAAAACACGATATATCAGTCGGGCCAGTGTCCTGGCGTGCGTTTCTCGAAACTCCGGAAGACTTTTCGGACCCGAAAGCTATTTTCTAATGTAGTTTCTAACGAAAGGCGTTTAAGATTTTAGCCCACAAATCAGCTTAAGTTGTGAAGTAAACGTATTTTATTGCTCAGCTTTCAAATTCAACAAAAACCGAATCTTTATTGGTAAACATTCTGCACGTAACACAGCTTTTCGGGTTCGAAAAGTTTTCGGGACTTTCGAGAAACGCACGCCTGGCCTTTAAATAGAGGTTCGGGCGCCGAAAGACAAATGAAATCTAAACTGTAGTTCTGATTTCTAAACCGTATTAAAAACTGTGAAGTTTTGAATGAGGTATGCGTCTGTTGTGATTGGTTCATTG
Source organism: Cladopsammia gracilis (assembly GCA_022457155.1). NCBI lineage: Eukaryota > Metazoa > Cnidaria > Anthozoa > Scleractinia > Dendrophylliidae > Cladopsammia > Cladopsammia gracilis. The sequence continues at coordinate 385,138 of JAJGOT010000425.1, forward strand.
GATTGTCTTCGTCTGTTGGGATTGGTTCATTTGATTGTCTGCGTCTGTTGTGATTGGTTCATTGGATTGTCTGCGTCTGTTGTGATTGGTTCATTGGATTGTCTGCGTCTGTTGTGATTGGTTCATTTGATTGTCTTCGTCTGTTCTGATTGGCCACAGTGATTACTTTGATTTTGGTATTGCAACACACGATTGAAAACTGCACTAATGCGAATTTTCCTATATTTCTGTTGCGTATCACGGTCTCATTCATGAGCGGTGTTTTTTAGTCTCATTCCCGCCCCCCTTTTCTCCCAATGCCTTTCTCGCCGCACCCTTACCCCCGGCCCTCTTTACCCTTAAATTCTCGCAATGGCTCATTCCGGGAAGGAACGTACGGACGCTTGGCTACGGAAGTCAAAGAACAAAGAATTATTTCGTGGGAGTGCCAGAGTTTCCGAAGGCAACCCAACCAAATCCGAAGAGAACCCGATCTATTCCAAAGATGTCCGAAGTTGTCCGAAGATGTTCCGAAGAATTCGGAAGTTTCCATTGACCTCAGACCTCCGTTTAATAACATCCAGCTGTAATTGTAATGTTCAGAACGATAAAAACCTACAAAAAGTGCCATATTTTCATGAACGTAACTATATTTTTAATTGGATCATGCGATCAGTTAAGGCTGATAGCTCAAATCTGTAAGTCGGGTGTGAGAGCGTGAGAAGGCGTGAGATCGGAGATTTGGACTCGCAGGCGTGAGACTTGCCAGGTACACACTGATACATGTATGACCATTAAATTTGAAGTCTTTCATGGATTAAGGGGTTTATGTCTAAAGAAACTGTGGTGGCTGTGTCGGGGGGGGGGGGGGGGGGGGGGGAGGGGGAGTGAAACATGAACAGTTTCGCTTTATCAACTGAGTTGATAACGTAAATTGGCCACCGTAAACTAAAAGAGATTAAAAAGCTGAGTGACGTTTCACGAGCGCTAGCCCTTCGTTGTATGACACTGGTTTCAGTATTTTGAAAACTTGATGAAATTTGTGGTTGTTCTTGAGTTTTATTTTGGCCCCGGCTTGGAAGTGAAAACGTCAATCTATATCTAATTGTCATAAATTTATTTTTCTTGGCCATGGAAGGAAGATAAAGGAAGTTTTTCCATTCATTTGTTCGTCTGCAAACAATTTGACCACATACCGTGCTAAGCGCTGAAACGGGGTCATGAAGGGGTTACACCTGTCCGTCAAATTACTCCTTGTGTCATCCCGCTACTGGAGGACTTATGACATGGCTGACGAAACAAATGATGGGTTTGTCTAGGGTAGGGTGGGGTCTTGAGTGAATCAGAAATAGAGTCGCAAACAGTCGATGCGATGTAACCGAAGTATTTGGTCTAAATCTTTGTAGTGTCTCAGTCAGGAAGTACTTTCAGTTTTGTTTTATTTTCTTTTTAATGAAACGAATCTAAAAAGCTGAACATTTGCCTTTTGCGAAACAACGTTACAGTCCTTACAGACCACTCCCTAAGTGTTCACAGCCGATTCTTCTTCGACAAGCAAACTGCTTATAAATGGAACTTTTCAAAGCATGTCGTTTGATCTGAATTTCCGTGTGAAACTCATAAGATTTTTTCAAATCTTCATGCAAAATGCAAAATGCTTTATATTTTGATTTTAAAATTAAATAAAGGAAAGGATTTTTACTAATCTGCATTTAATATAATAGCCTGCTTCTATTTCTTGAAAATCACTCATTCGTTGATAAATGCTACAACGGAACGCGATACCGAGAGTTGATTACGGTTCAAACTTTTGCTCTCGGCATATTTGATCGCCAACTTTTTTGTTGATTTTTCGTGCGTTTCCAAAGAGTTTAAGTATGGTACTATTTAATATAGCATTATAATCAGGGAACGTTGAATCTTGCACGTGATTGATCTGCCGCTCCCACGTGCTCTCATCCGCCTCTATCCATGCAATCTTACATTTCGTCAACCTCTCACATCGACTCAGTATCCCCGAGCATCCCGTCGTTTGTTTCGGGCGTATATCCAATTTAATCAAACTGCTTCAGCAGATTTTGCAGCGATGTTCAGGATAGCATGATCTTGAAATGCAAACTGGCGTCGTAGAATGTCAAGGCTACAAAATCAATAAACCTGGCGAGGCTGGGAGGGGGGGGGGGGGGGGGATGTTTGATGGGAACGGCCATTGTTGAAACTATGAACGTTTGCAAAGAACACAAATCACTGACGCCTTCAACATAATTTATAGCAGATTATCTTGTTAATGTTGGTTTTCTTCGATGGATACGAGACATAATCGTTGAGTTATAATTAATTTTGTCAACATTATTAACGACAGCTGAAACGAGCCTGGACATTATTGTGGAAATAACGCATAGTCCGTCCAAAATGGTTACTCGTTTGCGCGCGCGCACCCAAAAATTGTTGCGAAAGTAAAAATTTCTGAAAACAAATCAGTGACGTATTTGCTTCTCGGAAATTAAACAAACTTTGCTTCTGCATCAAATAGTGTGGGTGTGGGTTAACCCGCTGAAAACAGCTCTTGTGCGCTCTTGAGCCCTGAATGTCAAATTCGTTATTGGAATTAATGAGAGTTTATCTTTAGCTCAAGATCGTTGATCGCCAACTTCGTACGCTCTGCAGTAATCGACTTCTTTATGCTGTATACGATCCATAAGAGAAAATGATTGTGAACTATATCGCGCAGTGTCCTATTCAACACCGAGCTACACCCCCGGTTTTGGTAGCTGCAATGCCGTGATGTCTGAGTTTGTTTAATGATTGTATTTGATAATGAACTAACCACCCCGGGGACATAAAATTTGTGAATTGCAAATTATTTTCTTATAACTTTTGTATCTACAATTTAGAGTTGTGATTATTCTAAGTTGCCATATGATACTCCATTTTCTTTTCATTAATTTCTTAAAAGCTGCACACAACTGCTGTACACGACTTTGATAAATCAATTCATCTTCAATGCAAAATAAACATAACATAATGAAACTTTTTAATAACACTAATTGGAGTTATAATTTGCATAGATAAAGCTTTTGGCGGCTTGAAACAATGACTTAACACAAAATGGTTGGCGTTTTTTTCATAATTGTTAAATTACTCAGCCATTGCGTGCGTCATATCATTGGTTCAATATTTTTTCACCGAAAGGTAAGTTTAAAATATTTCTTTCAGTCTCTTTGAAATTTTTTGACGAGTCTATTGAGTTGTCAAGTTCTGTTTTCCTATTAAAAGCAAACATGTCCTTTTTCTTTGGATAAAGCATTTTAACGTTTCTTTTGTTCAAAGAAACAAAGCTTTAAATTCAGCATTTTTCTTTCCAAGTGGAGTCTTCAAAAGAAGATGAATATAACAAGAGTTTCGCACAGTAGTTTATATTTATTGATTTGCGGTGCAATTAATTAATATACCATTTAAACCTTCGCAGTCCTTGAAAATACTACAGGAAGCAAAAAAGAACAAAAGGCAAAGGAACAGTAGGTGTTCTGAAAGTTGCTCCGAGTACAATGATAATGGCCGGAGCGGTCGACGGCAGACGAGATAAACACAGACAGAATTTAAAAACAATTTTTTGCCGCCAGCGACTAAATTGTGATTTTCATGTTTGCTATTTGACTGGCAGATGTCAGCTGGAAATTACAATGAAAAACAAAAGAGCTTTTCTACAAAGTATCAGTCTCCAGGCGACATTTATGAACCGGAAATCGTAAGAATACAATACGTAGTGATATTATATGCAGTAACCCGGAAGACCTGAACAGCTGGGACCTCTGCAAAACCGATGCAAAGGTATTTAGGAGGCTTCGAGCAAACATGGGCGACGCATATCTCTACGAAAAAATCGATGCCGAAATGAAGACTTTTCCTTGGAACTTCCCAGACAAGTACATCTTGTCCGAATTTTTGCCAAGCCCTGCAACTTTTACTGGGTATGTTAAACGCTGCAAGTTCGATTTAGCAGTGCTTCGCTTTTGCTCTTCTAATTAATAATTCGCAGCGTTCGATCGGTTTCTCCCTTGATGAGCTGCACGTCGAATGAGAGCTCAAAGTTTAGTTTTAAAGGATCACAATTTCACGCTGCCAAGTATCAAGAAACACATAGTATCACATGAAACCGTCGCTCCAATTCGGTCATTTGGATGTTCATCCGGCCCTTTAGGATTTCATTCACAGACTCATAACGATAGTTCCCGAGTTATGCCTCAAGCTTTCATAGATTCGTAGATTCGTATTCTCTTGCAGATTTTTTGCTAAAATGATTGTTTTCTTCGTTTATTCCAGGGAGATCGATGGGAATATGAAGTTTGAGGTGTCTGGTAAGTCCTCGTGGAAGTGACTTCCAAAGTACCAGTCGCAAAGCCAATAATCCATTTACTTTGTGTGTCTCTATTTTGAGGTGTGTCACCGAATTTTTAAGTGACGCGCATTCGGCCAAGTTATGTGTCTTATTAATAAACGCTGAAGAAACTGTAGATGATGAAAACCAATTTTCGGAATTACGTTCGTCAAAACTGAGTAAAGGCCTTTTAAAAGCTATCGAGTCAAGTTTGCCCAGGAGGCGATTTGTGATTCAAAGAACATTGCGAAACAATTAACGAAAGCCTGGTTCATAATCGCCTGTAAATGTCGCGCGCTTATGCAATGCGGTCTTCTCTACCACTACTATGTAGCTACAGAAGAAGGTGGAAGGGAGTGGAGTTGTTTTTGTTATATTTAGATCAGAACAGGGAAGTAGCTTTTAAAAGGAAGCGGTAGGCTATAAATAATTATTCATGACTTGAGTACAACGGCAATTTTGATCAATGCAGTATTCGCAAAATATATAAATTGAGTGCGTCTAAAGAACCGTGGCAAGTCAAACAGAACGAATTTGAATCAAATAACACAAACTGATAACAATCACTTCTTTGTTTGCAAACAAGCGTTTGTAAGACAAAACATGAGGCGCATTCAAAAAGTTCAATTCTCCTTACTATTAATGGACAGACATTTCTTTTGATGCATGGTTCTAACATTTAAAAGTAAATCATGAGAACTTCCCTTAGCTGTCATTTTTTTTTATTGATATCCGTTTAACAATGATTGGTTATGAAATAGAATGATGAGTAATGACAATTCCTTTGAAATTTGGATCTTTTGGTAACATGGATGTAGCGATAATGTGTACTTAAGCTGACAGAAATGGCCGGGACGGTAGCATGTATACACTGTCTTACGAACGTTGTAGTTCGTCTGTTAAGAGAAAACGATCGTGGATCAACAAGATGCGCGGTGAGACCCAGGGAGGCGGGGGAAGGGGGGGGGGGGGGGGTTGGGCGGGGGGGAGGGGGGGGGGGTTAGGGTTAGGGTTAGGCCCGACATGTACAGGTTACGGTCTTCAGGTTTTTTTTTTGTCTCGGACGGGGTTTTGATTTCATCGCTTTTTGTCTTAAACGGAGTATCTTTACATGACCTCAATCTTAAGCAGGATGAGCATATATATATTTATTTACTCGGGCGACAATCTGGCGCAGTCCGGTTCAAAGCTACTAACGAGACATTTATATATAATTAGCGGACAATAGAGTGATTTTCGTAAGACAATTCGTGAAAACAGTTACTAAGTTAGTAGGTACTAGTAGACACTATCAGACACTATTAAATTCCATTGTTTTCTTTTGTTTAGTTTTAGCTAATTTTGGCTACTTTTGATTAATTGCTAGATACTGTTTCACGGTCTTACGAAAATCACTCTAAAGGCTTATGGAAATCTTGATTTTTTATTGAGAAATAATTATCGGAGTCAAGGATCAGTTACAGGGCTCGATACTATAAACAGCCTATAAACAGCCTAGTAAAAAAACAGTTTTGTTAAGCGGGTTTTCTATTTCTACTGGTCACTTACTTAACTGAATAAAACGTAAAGATACGCGGTCAGTTGGTGTGAATGAATTTTATAAATTATGCAAAACGTACAGGAAGCTGAACAAACTTGTGAGGGTTTATTTTGGCTATTTTTTCCTATTTTGTCAGCCCGCTAACCTGCTAGTTGGTCTGAACGGTAGTGTCAAGCACCGCACTGGAGCCAAATTATTGCCAGACTCATGTTGTATTATAATTTTACTGACGTATCGCGCCAAACATGTACAGCTGAAACACATATTAGTGAAATATTTTTTCTACTACAGGCCGGCAGTTAATAAATTCAGTTGAAAACAAGACAAATTTGAACCCTGCAGTAAAGAAATAATTTGCTTTAACGAAACCGATGAGAATACAACTTATTGCTACTTCTGGACGAAAAAATCGGTAGGGGACAAAAATGGCAAAACTGATGTAGATCCGAGTAAATTCGATTTCAAAATTAAATATCGCAACTTTCAGGTAGTCCTTCGAATACGAAAATAAAGTAAGCTCCACTCTAGTTTTAAAGACGAGAAAACATCTGTTCTCTTATAACTAAGCTGAGATGCGATGTCTGCCTGTATCAGAATAAGTGAATATTACCACAAAATGACAACTTTCTTTTGCTAATTTTGTGCCTGGTTGTCCGCTGGTTGTCCTCAGTTAGAAAATGCTTCGGTCTGTGGAAACAAATTTTGATATTCTACACTTGACAAAACAACAAAAAACGGCGTTAAAGCAGTTTTCAATTGAGTGTGGTAAAACCAAAACCAAAGTAATTACTCTGACCAATCACAGCATCCGTAAACAATCCAATGAACCAATCAGAGCTCGAAGCAATTACATGTCGGCGGCGCCAAGCGCGGGAAAACGCGTGCGAGCCAGTCACGATTGGTTTTGGTGTTACTTCTGATTGGTCGAGAAAGTGGCGCGAGATTTTTTAGCCAATCACAAAGCGCAGCAATGAAAAACCAAAAGAATTGCGTGATTACTTTTCACACTCAATTGAAAACTGCTCTGAAAATCTGTGTGTTAAAATAACATTCATTTTCATTTTTAGAACCCATGCAACCTGAACAATATCAAGAGGATCAACAGGAGCAAATACAAATACAATACTCTCCATCAGAACCGGTACTCTAAATTTACAATCATTTAGTTATTTTAGTTAATGTACGCAATATAGTAAACGGAGGAGGTACTAACAGTACCACAGTAAAAAACTACTGAGAAACGAATAAAAATTTAATTCCATTGGTCATCCTCTAGAATTTCACCACGGATTAAAAAGTTGACACGGTCACCTTGTACATCATACTACGCGGCCACCGTGTAGTACACCGCGGGGAGAAAAGATTACGCTGTGTAAGGGCCGATTTACACGGTACAACTTTGTCGCATGCGACATGCTTACGGCATGCTTACAACACGAATTCCTCTGTGTAAATCAGCTCAAGTCATGTCGTAAGCATGCCGTAAGCGTGTCGCATGCAACAAAGTTGTACCTTGTAAATCGGCCCTAACACTGAGCCACAGATGTACAAGATCATGCGTAATACATGCATAATTGCAGCTTGCGTTAGCCAGAATAAGATGAAATAAAATGCTTTCATTTTTCAGCCTGAAAATTTGCTGATTCCAACGGAAGAAGTAGAAGACTTCCCAGAGTTCGTCGAGCCCCTCACGCCAATCAGCCCCAGGTTCCCTCCACATGCACTCATGAATTTATCGCCACCCCATGTGACGTCACCTAGCACGTAAGCAACACCCTTTATTTGGAATTTTAAAGCAATATTTGCTTTTGTCTTACGCTAGGGAAATTGGTATTTCTGTATTTTTTGTGAGTAATTGAAAGAGTCAATATTAAATCAACTATAGTTAATTTAGGTCTTTTTGCCATGTTTAGAAACGAATTTAACGGCGATTGCAACTTTAGGATGGTTCTCGAAACTCAGGTAATTTCCTTTCCTTTTCCTGACATTTTAGATCTATTTTTAAGCGGTTAGAGGAAAATATTGTTAAAATTGTTTTACGCTCTTTTTACAGCCCAAGAAAGTTGCCAATCCGGACTGGATTGTAAGTAAAGACCATTTTTATCATTTTTTGGTTTTGTATTTTGAGCTCTTTTCAACCAGTCCAGAACGCAAACCCCTCGTTTCTCCCGCGATTGGCACGGAATGCATGTCAGTTTGGCAACAGTTGCAAGTATTCTTGGCAACAGTACGTTTTCCCCGCCCTTGACACCGAAAGCGTGTTTTTTCGGGCTTGGCACCAATTTCATCTTTTCCTGCGCTTCACACCGATGATTGTTTTCCCAGACTTGTCACCGATTACGTGCTCACCCGCACTTTTGTTTTGCATGTGTTTCCGAGGTTGGTACCAGCCCCATGTTTTTTCCTCGCTTGGCACCTGAGTCGCATGTAATCTCGCGTTTGGCATCAGTCACATGTACTTCCACGTTTGCAATTGGTATCAGGCGCATGATTTCCCACGCTTGGTACCAGTCGCATGTTTTCCGCGCTTGGCAACAGTCGCAGTTCTCCCGGACTTGGTACTGGTCGCATGTTCTCCCGCGCTTGGCATCAATGGCATGTTTTCCCCCGCTTGCAAACAGTTGCTTGTTTTGCTTCAAGTTTTTTGTGCTAATAGTGGTTGGCCATATGTGATTACTTTAACATCCTTATTTGTTGAACATGCTTTATGCTAACACGAAGTTATGTTTACAGTACTCCGTCACTCAGAAAAAACTTTACATCAAACCAAAGACGCCCTGTCCAGTCAGGTTTTTAACTACGGGTGAGTATCATTGATTCATCGCCGAGAATGCCGCGACATATCCGGGACCTTCTTACGGTCCAGAGCGCTAAATTTGAAAAGCTTCCGTTTGACAAACGAGCCAAATTACAAAGAAAATGGGGCAAAATGGCGAAACAAGCTAGGTATATGTTTTACTCCATAACAAAGAAACTAAGTACTTTGGCGGTTAGGTTCACCCTGTTTTTTTTTTTTCAGGAGGTGTTAAAGAATCATTTAATACCCTTTTTATTTCCCTGAGATTTGGACAACTGCTATCGAATCGCATTCTAAAATTCATTTTTTTCGCTGATTTCAGTATGGAAAAAACACCGCATTGATATTCAGGATGGTCTTTCTCTTCAAGAAAGGACTTGCTAACTAAGGTTCACCCTGGAAATGTTAGCCTCATGTCTAAACAAAAGATTGGCGAAGTTTGGATTTCATACGATGCGTGGAAATAGTATTAAAGCGCTATTTTCTAGAAAGTGTTCCGTAAACTAAAAATGGCGCTCCAAAATGTTTTCCTACGAACTCCCACGAGACCGGCAAACGGATTCAAATTTGAATAATTATCTCAACACAAACAATGTTCCTCAGTCGTGAGAGGCGGACGCTTGCTTTTTGCTTGTTCAAGTTAGGATTTCAAAGAGAAGCCATCATTTATTTCACATTTGTCATTGTCCGGCAAATAGAAAGGCCTATATTATTTTTTAAAACCTCAGTTAATATTCTCTAGGTCTGAACTACGTTAATCGATCGAGTAAAAGAGCAAGTCTAGATCTGGACTGCAAAACGCCTTGTACGAGGAACAAAGCGCAACGTACAAGTGAGTGACCCGTGATTCACGCTCGCTATTTGGCAATACTTTTAACTGAAAACCATGTTCTGCGGAAAATGTTTTTGCCATCGTACTCTGACCATTGCGAATCTAGCGAGTCAAAATGAAAATCTTGCCGCACACGAATTTGTTGACAAGACGCTCTGTAAAGAGAGAGAAGAATAAGACATCACGTTTTTTATAGACATTCGACGCACTTCAAATAACTTTAAAACGATCTAAACACTGTTAAAACGCGGTAGTTTGATAATAAATTTCGGTCTTCGAACCTCTTCAGTCGTCCGTCATATGAAAGTTCTGTAAAGATCGCGAGTAAAAAAGCGTAACGAACAAGCGAGTGATCGGCGCATCGCGCTCGCTATTTGGCAACGCTTTTAAATGAAAACCATGTTCTGCGGAAAATGTTTTTGCCATCGCGTTCTAACCATTGTAAATCTAAAGATTAAAAATAATAAAATCTTGCGCACACGAATTTGTTGACAAAATGCTTTGAAAAGAGCGCGACTCGCCTTTAATTTCAGTTCGATTGTTAACTTTATCACACCTTGGGATTTACATCACGCGTCAAAATGTTTAATTGACAGCAGTCGAATCTGCCAAGAGACCAGAGACTAGAGTATTCCCAAAGCTTAATCTGTTGACCAATTACAACCGACTGGCTCTGTATATGCAAATAACTATGCTGCGCATCAAGAAACTGGGCACTGTAAAACATGTCGCTAAAGACAATGGCATACCGGGCGATTTCCTGGGAGGTGCACGCTACTCTATGACTGGCATCACAAAGTGTCCTAAGGGATGGCATGCTACTCCATGACTGGCATCACAAAGTGTCCTGGGAGGGTGCACGGTACTCCATGACTGGCATCACAAAGTGTCCTGGGTGGGTGCTCGCTACTCCATGAGTGGCATCACAAAGCGTCCTGGGGGTGGCAATCTACTCCATGACTTTCATCACAAAGTGTCCTGGGCGGGTGCACGCTACTGCATGACTGGTATCACAAAGTGTCCTGGGGGTGGCACGCTACTCCATGACTGGCATTACAAATTGTCCTGGGCGGGTGCACACTACTTCATGACTGGCATCACAAAGTGTCATCGCCGAGAATGCTGCGACATATCCGGGACCTTCTTACGGTCCAGAGCGCTAAATTTGAAAAGCTTCCATATGACAAAATAGCCAAATTACAAAGAAAATGGGGCAAAATGGCGAAACAAGGTGTATGTTTTCCTCCATAACAAAAAAATAAGTACTTTGGCGGTACTCGATGGAGTGAAAGAGCGCGTCTAGATCTGGACTGCAAAACGCTTTGTAAAGAGCAGGAGAAACAAAGCGCAGCGTACAAGCGTGTGACCGGTGATTCACGCTCGCTAAAATTTCTGTCTTCGAGCCTCTTCAGTCGTCCGCCATATTAAAGTTCTGTAAAGAGCGCGAGTAAAAAGGCGTAACGAACAAGCAAGTGACCCGCGCATCGCGCTAGCTATCTGGCAACGCTTTTAACTGAAAACCATGTTCTGCGGAAAATGTTTTTGCCATCGCGCTCCAACCATTGCGAATCTAAAGATTAAAAAAATAATAATAATAAAATCTTGCCGCACACGAATTTGTTGACAAAATGCTTTGAAAAGAGCGCGGCCCGCCTTTAATTTCAGCACGATTGTTATCTTTATCACACCTTGGGATTTACATCACGCGTGAAAATGTGTAATTGATAGTAGTTGAATAGAGACTAGAGTATTCCCAAAGCTTAATCTGTTGACCAATAACAACCGACTGGTTTTGTATATGCAAATAATTATGCTGCGCATCAAGAAACTGGGCACTGTAAGTACATGTCGCGAAAGACAATGGCATTCCGCGCGATGTTTGCAGTTCATCAGTAAAAGAACGGTTTTCAATTGAGTGTAGAAAGTAATGTGGCAATTGCTTTGGTTTTACATTGTTACGATTTGTAATTGACTTAAATACTTCGCGCCTCTTTCTCAACCAATCAGAAGTAAAGCCAAAACCGCGCAAATACCAAGCAGCAATATTACACAAAAACAACTCCGCTGAGCCATCTGTTATTCTACAACAGTCATCTTTTGACAGCGTCTTCTCTATGTAATGGGTTTCATCAATTAATACTCGCATCTGTGTACATGTGTTTTTAAACTCTAAAATGCCATATTTCGTATTTCATGTCTTGCATTTTCCGTATTTGCTTTAATACCCAGGTCCACCCCCGGCTGGAGCGTTCATCCGGGCCATGCCGGTATTCAGACAGCCTGAACATGCGAAAGATGTGGTGCGCTGCTGCCGCAATCATACCGAAGAATACTCAGGTAAACGTGCTACCTTCCATGAATAGGAACGTTGACGTCCTGGTTTTTAACCCGTGAATACGCGCATGCGTAATGAACGGGTTATCGGTAAAGACAGATATGCATATGAGCTCTCACTCGCTCACTCTTTCACTCGCTCCACCCTTACATCAGCTGTAAACTTAGTGACAAAAAAGAAACAAGAATAACGTGAATCCAGCGATAACAATAACTAAATTGTTGTAAACGAATGTAAACAACAATAAGCTTAAAGATGTTTCGCATTTGGAGTCTTTAATGCAACATTAAAATCGATCTAAAAAACATTTTGAAACCGAGACACGCGTTTTGATTCGTATCTACCTTGAAGTAATTAAATTTATCCTGTTTTAAGTCAGTGATCATGGTGGCCGAGTGGTTTACAGCGCAGAATAACAGCCGAAAGGCGCGATTTCTTCGGACTGAACATTATGAAAGTGATGTACCGTATTTTTCTTTGCGTTTGTCAAAAATCCTTACGTTTAATTTAAAAAAAAAAGTATTCAACCGTGTCAGTGTGAAAACATAAGCTTACCGCAGTATTGCGTTACGCGTTGGCATTTCTTATTCACGGGTTGGCTCTTAGGAGCCTTTGATTTCAACAACAACTGGCTCGGCAGACATTTCCCTTTTCACTGATTGTATTTCATTCCCAGGCTCTCCAGCCACCGGCCACTTCCTCCGCTGTGACAATCAGGAGGCTGTGTACGAGGAATGTCCGCAAACCACTAGGCACTCTGTGAGGATACCGCTACGAGCACCACCTAATGGTGAGCCAGGGAACAGGATGCATGTGTTTGACATAGAAGAGAGCTTGAGCGTGGTTTATATATAACCTCTATAAAGCGGCCCTCTGTTAAGCGGTTATCCTCCAGTTAAGCGGTTACTTCTAAAAAATCCCGGAAATCGCTCCCCAAACTTACTGTAAATATGACCACTATTCAGCGGTCACCTCTATTAAGTGGACGCAGCCACCGTTAAGACTCCCCAATTAGTTAATTTTATTGTGACCGCTAAGAGCAGTTTTCAATTGAGTGTGGTAAAACCAAAACCAAAGTAATTACTCTGACCAATCACAGCAGTCGTAAACAATCCAATGAACCAATCAGAGCTCGAAGCAATTACATGTCGGCGGCGCCAAGCACGGGAAAACTGTTTTGTCGCCCATTTGTTTTTTTGTCCAGTGAATGGCTTTCGTCTGAATGGTCATACGTAGGATGCAATTCAACGCGCTTACGGTCTGTTCAATTTTAAGCCGCCCGTTATTTCACTGAAGCAAAACTCGGATGATGTCGTGGGCCGAAAACTCCTTAACAAGTGATTAGTTAATCAAACTGTTTTCCATGTGTTATAATTTTGTTTTTGTTTTTCAGCTGAAGATACCGAAGAACTTGGAGTGCATGAACTGTTTTACTTTATCTGTAACAATTCCTGTGGTGGACTGAACAGGCGACCGATACAAATCATCTTTACACTGGAAAACCTGTGAGTTTGCTGTCTTATTTTTAAGTCTATCACTACCAAAACTTTTAAAGTGTCAGAAATTAAAGCACGAAAACAAATCATGTCAGTGCAAAATATCGATACATAAACGGCACTAAAGGATCGTACTCCTCAAGAACTTTCATTTTAAATAATGCCCCACATAAGAACTACCGTAAACTTCATTGCATGTTGATCTGCGGCATTGGCTGTTTCTCACATAGAATGTCTTTGGTTTCAAGAAAAGAGGAGGGGCTGATGGTTCATAATTATATTTCAGTATAAAAATAAAGAAAATTCATTTGCGTCAGATAAATATTAGGAAATGTTTGTGCTTAACCAATCAAAATAGCAGAAGACAATAGCTAATAAGTTTGCTTTAAATTGTGCATACGCAAAGGGCTGTCTATCAATCACACAGAGGAGGGGACTGATCACCCTTGTGCCCAAAAAGAAGAAACCTGCCAATCTTTTAAAAAACTGGAGGCCAATTACTCTTCTCAACTGCGACTATAAAATTGCAGCCAAATCCATTGCTAATCGTTTGAAAAAAATTCTGCCAAAGATAATTAATAACGACCAAACCGGTTTTTTAAAAAATAGATTCATTGGAGAAAACATCAGGCTTATAGACAGCATTATCAATTACACAAATAAGGAACAAATCCCTGGTCTCTTGTTATTCATTGACTTCGAAAAAGCCTTCGACACCATAGAATGGTCTTTTATTGAAAAAACATTAAAACATTTTAATTTTGGAACGTCTTTGGTGGCATGGATTAAACTTTTCTATACAAATATAAGCAGCTGTATTCAAAACAATGGATGGTCTTCCGATTTCTTTACTTTAAGCCGTGGCGTGAGACAAGGGTGCCCGCTCTCCCCTTATCTCTTTATTTTATGCGCTGAAGTCCTGGGTAATGCAGTTAGGAAAGATGAGGAAATCCGTGGTATTAAAGTATCTGGCACTGAATGCAAACTCTCACAATATGCAGACGATACGACAATGATTTTAGATGGCTCGGAACTCTCCTTCTCCAAAACCCTATATCTACTCGATATATTTGCAAAAATATCTGGCTTGAAAGTTAATTACGACAAAACCGAAGCCCTCTGGATAGGCTCATACAAAAATTCGAATACTATTATCACTTCAAACAAACCGATAACTTGGGCGGAAAAGAAAGTTTACGCCCTGGGAGTCTGGTTTTCGACAGCAGATATAAACGATAGCAAAGTTAATTTTTCTGACAAAATTGAAAAAATCAAAAACATTCTAAGTAGCTGGTCAGCAAGAAGACTGTCTCTCCTGGGTAAAATTGCAATCCTAAAATCCCTCGCTGTTTCGCAAATTGTTTATGTCTTGTCTTCACTTCCAACGCCCCGAGATGTTATTAAGGAAATCAACTCTCTGTTATACGACTTTCTTTGGGATGGCAAAAGTGACAAAATCAAAAGGACAGAAATGATTAACGACTATAATAAAGGAGGGCTAAAAATGATAGACATCCAAAGTTTTAATAAATCCTTGAAAATGAAATGGGTAAAAGGCTATCTCGATGATGATAATCAGGCGAAATGGAAGTCTTTTTTTTAATTACTACCTTGAAAGGTACGGGGGCAAAGTAGTGTTTTCAAGTAATCTAAAACGGCAAGATGTTCCACTGCTCAATCTGACAGACCCATTTTTGATTGAGATTGTAGAATATTGGAGCACTTTAAATTACAGGGACGAGAACCTAGATTTCATCTCCACTAAAATCTGGCATAACTCCTTAATAAGAATCGAGAATAGACCGTTCTTCTATAAATCGTGGTTTAATGCAGGAGTAAAGGAAATCAAGGACTTACTCAATGCAGAGCAGAATTTCATAAGCTACAATACTTTTACCGCTAAGTACAATATTAAGACTAACTACCTAGAGTTTTACAAGGTAGTGTCAGCATTGAAACAATTCAAAAAAAAGTGTTCTCCAAACCTAAACAACCCTACTCTAATAAAAGATACTGCTGAAAATCTACTATCATCATCGAATGTTTGCAAGACTTTCTACAAATGTATTATTGGAAAAAAAGCCTCTATTCCCGTAAAAAGCCAAGGAAAATGGCTTTCTGAAGACAACATAATTGGAAATGCGGAGGTGAATTGGGAAAACACCTATCGTTTGCCCTCTTTATGTACAACAGAAACAAAACTAAGAGTTTTTCAGTTTAAATTTTTACACAGACGGATAGCTACAAACGACTTTCTTCGTAAAATAGGCCTAAAAGAGGTAGACTCTTGTTCTTTTTGTGGAGAGTGCACCGAAACTCTTATCCATTTTTTTTGGAACTGCACATATACCCAGACTTTCTGGAAAAGCGCTTTCAATTGGATTTCCCAAAATCTTACTCTGACGAAAGTAATCTCCTTCTCTCCTGCCCTTTGCCTTGGCTTTATTGATAGTATATCAAACTCACTGCTTCATTACTTTCTTCTCATTGCTAGACACTATATATACACTTGCAGACTAAGAAACACCCTCCCTAAGCTACAGGTATACATACAATCTACTATGAACTTCATGGAAATTGAAAAACAAGTAGCTCTTGACAACAATAATATAACTGCTTTTAAGAAGAAATGGGCCACTTTTAAATACTGCCCCTCCCCCTTCTAGAGAAATAATTAAAACTGCAATTTTTAAATGAAACAAAGGTCACGTAGATACTGAAAACCGAAGCAAGGGCACCCAGTCGGACATGTTATTCTTATGTAGAAAATATTTTATGTAAATAGGGTAAAGCATTAGGTAAATAGTACTAGTTTTGTTCTGAGATATGTTAAATGATCTGTAAGTAGTGTTTAAGTAACGTTTGTAACGTTAAGTAACGTTTGTAACGTTAAGTGTTTTAAGTAACGTTTGAAATGTTAGTTGTTGTAGTAAGTAACTTATGTACTAGTGTAGGTGTAGTATGAAGTGTAACCTTGTGAGATGTCAATAAATAATGTCAATAAAAAAAAAAAAAAAAAAAAAAAAAAAAAAAGTTTGCTTCTTTGATGAAGTTCCTCAAATACAATTTCTTTAAAAATTTGCGTGTTTTGCGATTGGGTCTTAAATTACATGAAACCTTAAAAAATCAAACAAAATGCACCTTGAAACCTAACTTTTTAGCGGTCTTTGAGTCTAGGCCAATGAGATCACTAGTTGTAACAATGAAAAAAGTTGACATTCCATCGTGCGTTGCCGTTAGCGTTTTCCTTCTTCTGCGGATCATTACTTAAATGGTCATACTGGCTTTGGCCATCAGAAGACTCAAAATTCGGCATTGAGTAGAAGATGATTCTGTGAGACTGACCTCTCAGTAATCTCTTGTCTTGATCATGATCTACAGTTAGTGAGTAGCGGTTTGATTTCGCAGCATGCATTTCTTATATACTTATTTTATGACATGTCATTTCACACTTAAAACTCTTTTGACCGCGCACTTGAAAAACCTGCACTGTCATACGGGTAGATCTAGAGAAAACTGTCTGTTATATAAGAAATTGTGAACAGAAAGCTGTGTAATACGGTTGTCAGTCGTCTAGAGTCTCCAAAAAATGAGAAAAAAATACTCGCTGACTAATAATTAAACATACATAATTTATGTTGTCCTTATTTACAGTTCAGGGAACGCAGTCCTGGGGAGATGCTACGTCAATGTCAGGGTGTGCGCATGCCCCGGACGAGACTCAAAGCAGGAGCTTGAGGCCATTAACCGACCAGGCAAAAAACGAAAGAGTAAAGGAAGTGAGTTTTATGTATCAGATGCATGGCAACAAGAAAAACAGCACATGCAATAGGCGAATCTTTGTTTACAATTATCGCCTTATTAGCATGGGCGCCTCGTTTTTTAATCGAGCTACAAAAAAAATCAACTCCGAATGTTAAAAGGGGATAGCATAATTAGCTTTCCGTGTAAATTTTAGCCCGATATACTAGATACTCTTCGTGCAATGCTGTTTACAAAATTTTACAAATTTTATTATTATTACCAAGTTTAACAAGCTTTTAGTACTGTCTTCTCTACGTAAATTCCATCAGCGACGATTCGCCAATAAGGAGCGAGAAGTAGCCTGCGCGAAGACGTATCCGATTGCGCGCAGGCTACCGTAGCTGGAAAATGTTCGCTGGTAAACTCACTCATTCGTTCCCTTAGCATCTGCATGTATTTACTTTTATGTTCTTTTACGATATAGCCTTAAAGGCCCACCTTCACCCAAAAGACGTTGCGGTCGTTTGTTTTTGTTTTGAAATGCTCCATTGTTCATACGCATGATCTGATTGGTTGCACGCATTCAATTGTAAATTTCGTGTTACACGAAATTCAGCACAGAAAGCGATCACGGTGCGCACAGCATTTTGGGTGAATGTTGGCCTTTAACTACTTGCTCGCAAGTGAATTGAAGTCATTCGATTCTTTTTCCTCATCAGTGCAATGCAGACGCGTATCTCTGATTTAATGAGGACTACCTAATTCTTGCAAATCTCGGGTCGCGGGTTGCAAGCAGCTTTCTGTCTTAGACTTACTTATTTACTTACTTACTTTCTTTCTTTCTTCGTTTCTTTCTTCTGCGATTAACAGTATTATTTCTATCTTATTTCTCCTAAATAGAAAGATAGCACATTTTTAAAAGTAAACCCAACCCTCAACCACACATTTTGATCCTTTGCTTTTGTTTCTCAGTCATTGTTTGCATGGAGTCTTGTCCTTGCCTCTACGCTGGTGCCTTTTGTTGTGTAACTAGTGAAAATCAGGTTTGACAACCTGTGTAAGATTTTGTGGCTCGATTATAATTGATGATGTGTTTATTTAGGTGATCAAGGCCTGGCGGGTCTTGCAGGCGCTCATGATTTGCAGTGCTTTGGTCCAAAGATGTCCAAAGAAGACAGTACAGTCTACAACCTTAAGGTATACAGTTACAGTACTGTGCATTAAAAATGTCGGCATTTCGGGTCTTTTGGCGAATATCGGTGAAATTTCGCCTTAAAATAGATTTCGACTAATTTTTACCGAAAGTTTGGAAGGGTTTTGTTCAGTTTTGTTTCAATTTCCACGAAATTTTCCATTTTAATTTAATTGCTTTGCAAAAGTGTCGAGCCAAAGTTCGTGGCACACTGCAAAATTTCTTAAAAATTTCGTTTTGAAGTGTGCGAAAATCCGTTCGAAATTGCGGAAAAAAATTTCGGTCATCTAGCTAGAGTAAATTTATCCTTCTTGTATTGTTTACTACAGTTTAAGCTTTAAAAAAAGAGTTAAGACGCATTTCAATCCAACTTTTAAAATAGTTATCATTTCATGATAAGCCCAGAAAAGCCCTTTTGGAAAAGCCATTTTGTTTTTTTTTTCGCACGAACTGACCAATTTTCGATGATGTTTGTTACCTAAATGTTGTTTCTTCCGTTGGCAGATTTGTGGATTTAACAACTACCTGATGTTGAAAAGAATAGCAATCGCACTGGAATTGTTCACAAACATGGAAAACAAATTGTAAGCGTCATATCAAAGCAATAATTAACAATATAAAATATTGGATGGGGTTAAGCATGACAGCGATAATTATCAAGGCCGAGGTTTGTGTTATCCACCGAAGCCGAAGGTTGAGGCGGATAACCCAAACAGTGGCCTTGGTATACGTAATTCTCGCTATCATGCGAAAACCTCATCCATTTATTGATTTATTGGGCATTTAAAGCACTTATTCGTCATTTCAGGCAAAACTTTGCAGCCTTTTTAAATTTCCCTTGGCAGATTGTGAAATGTTGTCATTTCTTTCCCGCTACCGCTAATTGAAAGCGGGTGGCGCCTGGCACGCTTGCAAGACTTCACCTCTGCGTGTAGAAAAAAACTGACTGTTTGTAGATATGATGTCACATCTAGAAGCATAAATCCCACTGTCATTAGATATGACGTCACAGTTCGATGCCAGAGTGAATTAGCTGTGTGCTCTCAGCCAATGGTGGTGGTAGTGGTTAGCGCGTCGGACTTTCAACCTGAAGGTCGGTGGTTCGAAGCCCGGTCTCTGCCGTCGTGTTGTTTCCTTAGACAAGAAACTTTACTCCACACTGTCTCTCTCCACCCAGGTGTATAAATGGGTACCGGCGACAAAATGTTGGGGGTAACCCTGCGATGGACTAGCATCCCATCCAGGGGGGAGTAGCAATATTCCTAGTCGCTTTATGCTATAGAAACCGGGTTTAAGCTCCGGCCGTTATGAGCCTTCTGGCTCGGGTGCGCGACTTTACTTTTTTTTTTCTCGGCCAATGAGAATAGAGATGGTTTGCAAAATGTATAATAATCACTTTTGTCTGTCGACAGAAAAAAATGGGTACGGGCCGTCAAGAAAGTAGTACGGACCTCACATTTTCGGCCGTGTGAACTATGTGGACCATGCCTTTTGGGACCGTCTATGGCCCCAAAACCTGAAAAAAGACGGGTCCGAACCAGTTTCTTCTTTTTTTACGTCAGCCGGCTTGCATAATAACTTCGCTGATCGCATGCACAGTAAAAATCCGCGTGGCTCTGGGGACTAGAAATTGGTGCGGTCCATCAAAAAGTGTAGTGTAAACGCAACCTTCCCAACTTGGTCCTTCGGCCTTTATTTGCCTACCTGTAGTAGAACATTATCCGTGTAAACGGCTAAAATTATACGATCCGTACACTTTTTTTGACGAGTCCGCGTACCCGATTTTTCTGCCGTGTAAACGGCCTTTTAGAAATATTATTTATAAAATGGACAATTGACAAGAAAAAGACAACATAACTGCTGCTCACTTTATGTTTCTAGTTAATAAATAAATGTATAGGCTAATTAATTAATTAATTAACTTCTTAATATAGCACTGCAATAGAGTCCCAAGACCTGGAGATGCCGGACTTTACAGAATACACACCAGAGGTGGGTACTATGATTTCTGTTGACGGGATTCAAGATTAGTCTGCAACTATTTCAATGACGCTGTCGGATGTAAGAAGCCTCAATTTCTGCAAGCAACACGCCGACGAAATTCGCTTGCAATTTTCCCTGACGATCAATTTCGCCGCTGCAAGCGTATAAAATCCTTAAGGCCCGGACATAAGGTTTAACTTTTCTTGTAAAGTTGCATGCAACAAGATTTTCTGAGGGTGTCACACGATGTAATTTGTTGCGTGCAACTTCGCAAAATTAGAACTCGATTCTACTTCAATCTGCACTATTGCGCGCAGCGTTGCAAGAAAAGTTGAGCCGTGTGTCCGGGCCTTTAGCGTATCGTTGACTTTACAGGACAAGCCCGAACAGATAGAGCAGTTTTCAATTGAGTGTCGAAAGTAATTACACAATTGCTTTGGGTTTGCATTGTTACGCTTTGTGATTGGCTAAAAAATCTCGCGCCACTTTTTCGACCAATCAGAAGTAAACCAATCGTGACTTGCTTGGACGCGTTTTTTTCCCGCGCTTGGCGCCGCCGACATGTAATTGCTTCGAACTCTGATTGGTTCATTGGATTGTTTACGACTGCTGTGATTGGTCAGAGTAATTACTTTGGTTTTGGTTTTACGACGCTCAATTGCAAACCGCTCTATTAGTTTAATAGGATGGAATGAAACACCGTGACACGACGGTGCGAGAGATCCTTTGAAGAAAATGGTCTAGTAATTGTTTCTAGCTACGGATGTCCAGGATCAAGGTATATTGCAACTCAAACAAATTGGCTAATTATTAAAAGTACTTGCGTCTTGGTAAAATCGCTAAACACTGATTATGGTTTATTCTACCTTCGAGGAATCGCTTCATATTTCCTTTTGGTGTTTTAAGAGTACTTTGTGTATGAGGCCGGAAATGTACTTCGGCAACTTAGTCAAATACTTAGTACCAAACATGTGCCCAACACAGCGAAATCCTCATGACATTGGCTTTTAAATTTCAATTCATTTTCAATTTTTTGTTTGTTTTTCTTAGGATCAAGACACTTCTGAGCCTGACTCAACTATCATCAAGTAAGTTTTATGCCACTTAGTCTAGCCTAACCGCATAATACATCTAACTCCACGGATTTCCAATCTTACTATATGTATAATGTTATCTTGCTCTGTGTTTTGCATTTTCCAATGTAATTTTGTCTGGAAATATTTATTGCAGGTCGTTGACGTGTGATTCGCCTCCTCCGAGCATCGCGAGTCAGGAATCTTTCGCAATCCCTCCTCCAACGCCAGACACTTGGTACCAAGCTATCCCACAAGACCAAGAGGGTGAAGTCGCCCAGGCCCCTGAGTACCCCGCAGAGTGCTTCACCACTTATCGGCGAATCACACGTGTTATGGAGTACTTCGACGTCACTCAAGTATCAAAATTAGATTTAAGCCAATTGAAGCAGACTTCCGCGCAATGAGATGAGGGTTAAATGAAGCATTCAAACCGGACTTTTCTTCCTTAGAGTACCAAAAATCAAAATTTGAAAAAAAACGAAAATTAAAATGTTATGTTATAAAATCGCATAAAAACGTACATCTCCAGGAAAGTGTTAGCTTTACGTTAATAAGTCACACCTGAGATTTTTCATCCACATACTCAAGAATGAGAACTACTTTTTTACAGAATAAACAGCACCACAGAAAAGTACTGCTCAACAGCTTTCATTTGAATGGTCACACTTTAGGATTTCATCCACAGACTCAAAAGTTAGAACCACCTTGTACAGCATAATAAACAGCACCACAGGAAAGAACTGCTCAGTAGCTTTCATTTGAATGTTCACACTTCAGGATTTCATCCACAGACTCAAAAGTTAGAACCACCTTGTACAGCATAATAAACAGTACCACAGGAAAGTACTGCTCAATAGCTTTCATTTGAATGGTCACACTTTAAGATTTCATCCACAGACTCAAAAGTTAGAACCACCTTGTACAGCATAATAAACAGCACCACAGGAAAATACTGCTCAGTAGCTTTCATTTGAATGGTCGCACTTTAGGATTTCATCCACAGACTCAAAAGTTAGAACCACCTTGTACAGCATATAATAAACAGTACCACAGGAAAGTACTGCTCAGTAGCTTTCATTTGAATGGTCACACTTCAGGATTTCATCCACAGACTCAAAAGTTAGAACCACCTTATACAGCATAATAAACAGTACCACAGGAAAGTACTGCTCAATAGGTTTTGTTTAGTGACACTTTAGCTGCTTAGGATTTCGTCCACAGACCCAAGAATTAGAACCACTTTTCACAGAATAAGCAGAACCTCATGAAAGTACTGCTCAACTTCCTTTCAGCTTTTATTTAGAAGGCCACATTTTAGAAGGCCATATTCTAAATCTAGGCTCGATTCTGGACGATTCTGCGATTCTATCAAATTAAAAAAGGATACGAATCACAAATTTCAGCTGGAGTTTAGCCTACATAGAACCTCATCTCAAGCAAGCTCTCCTAAAAAAGGTTGCTTTCGACCATAGCTTGAGATAATAATGCCTTCAGATACTCTGCATGAATAGTGCAATAATGTCGACTTGTTGATCAAGTCCTTGCTGCTTGTAAGTACAAACTAATTATCGTATGGCAGTGAACGTATTCGGCGGTTTCAAAGTTGCGATTTTGTGCTTTTCAATCTAGGAAATGTTATTCCTTAAGAATTGGCAAGACTGATATTTTTCAGCGGAAGAGATCGCCACGCACCATCCTTCCCCACGAAAGAAAGGAGAGTGCGTGACAACCCCCCGGGGAGGGAGGGGGGTACTCCCTATAATGGGCTATACGGGGATGCTCCGCCCGAAAGGGGTACCTTTTTAAGGCTGGAGGTATATGAAAGGGTAGGGATTTTACGGGTTGAAGTATATAAAAAGGTAGGATTTCACGAAGTACAGGAAAGGGTAGGGAAAACACAAGTTGAAGTATAAAAAATGGTAGGGAAATCTGCCATTTAAGTATTATAAAAAAACGCCTTTCAAAATACATCAAACAGACGCACGTAAAAGCTATATGAAAGAGGTACCATTTTCAATGAAAGGTATATTAAAGGGGTACCATTTTCATTGAAAGGTATATGAAAGGGGTACCTTTTCTGTCAAAATCGGTATATGAAAGGGTAAGGGTTTGGACCTTGGGGCGGAGCATCCCCGTACAAAACTTTGTTGAGTATCCCCCTCCCCGAGGGTGACAACATAAAATATCCCTTTGCTGCCACCACAAGGCTGAAAATTTTTCGGATGGGACACAGGCAGCCCAAGCGGTATGTTTTTCGGCTTTCCACTAAGTTCCTTAAAATTATAATAACTCACCAAGGCCGCAAAGCGAGCGGGAAAACAACAAAGAAACAACTCAACATCAAAACAAATCAATTTTTTTGGAATAAATATCGAAATCTTTACCATACAAGCAAAAAACACCTTCATGTTTCATGCAGACCTTGCAGCACAACACCTGCATTTGACGCATTCTGATAAGGTCACCTTTTGTAATAACCCTTACAGTGAGCTTGGGCTGCCTGTGGATGGGTAAGTTTTGGAGGAACACATTTCTGATGGAAGAATTTAATGTATACAAAAATCGCTCCGGCAATTTTAATGTCATACGTTAAGTACAAAGCTTTTTGTAAATTTCAGTTACTATAAATAGTTATTTTTTTTTATCTCGAAATATATTTTTGTATTGTAGCCAGGATTAGTGACATTTAGTAGTTGGACTTAATCAATTACGCCTAAATGAATAAAACATTTAGATAATTACAATTTCTTAACTCTTTTGTTTATTACATGTATAAAGGATGTATGGTATTCAAACAAGAAAAACAGTTCATTTTCCTCTCTAAATTGACATTAAAAGGCGCGGGCAAACGGTCCTCGCTCACACTCACTCTTCCTCTCCCCGTCTGATATCGTTTGTTTGAGGTCTTACAATTACAATTACAATTTCTTAACTCTTTTGTTTATTACATGTATAAAGGATGTACGGTATTCAAACAAGAAAAACAGTTCATTTTCCTCTCTAAATTGACATTAAAAGGCGCGGGCAAACGGTCCTCGCTCACACTCACTTCCTCCTCTCCCCGTCTGATATCGTTTGTTTGAGGTCTTGTTCTTGACGTCATCTGCCGTTAAATATTAAGGAGCTTTAGCAAACACGATGGCAACGACAGCGAGAGCGGCACAAAACCATAGGTTTGATGAGCGAAAACAATGCCTCTGCACGTGCGTTTTACATTTTGGTACATTTCTTTGCCGTTACTACTGCCAAACAACAACGTCAAACGATCAAATTATAGGTGGTTTTCACGTTACGTCGTGGCGGCCATGTTGGTGCACACCTACAAAAGAATTTTAATGTCAAACTTCTTTTGTTATGTGCACCAACATGGCCGCCATGGCCTTTGTCATTTGAGTCCCACAGGACTGAAGGTCACGTCAGTGAAAACCATCTATAGGTTTTGTGGAGAACATGAACACACGATGGTTAATTTTCCTTTCTCCATTTGAACTGGACAGCCATCCCTTCAAATTCAGCTCCTGGACAATCCAGACACATTAGACAAACTAAACAAATTCATGGAAGAACTGCAAAGTAGTTAAAAATAGCACGAATCCTTTTTTCAAGTGATGTTTTCCTTGGCGTTGCCGTCGTCGTTGCTTAAGCTCCCTATTTACACTTAACACCAATCAGAGTCCGTTCAGTCACATTCTTGAAACTCCTGATGAGGAAAAACGACTAACAACCACTCCACCGGCACTTGGCAACGTGGCCACTCTCTCATAATACCCGGGGATTGGGAACTTTCATATAAAAGTGACGGAGGGTAATCGTCGAACCTTTTAGGGGTTAAAATTCGTGGTTTGGTACGACTAAAGGTGTCTGAAAAAAAAATTACCACTGTTAGGCTTATTCTGATACCTGTTAGGGTATTAACCAGAACTATAGAGCAGTTTTCAATTGAGTGTCGTAAAACCAAAGCCAAAGTAATTACTCTGACCAATCACAGCAGTCGTTAACAATCCAATGAACCAATCAGAGCTCGAAGCAATTACATGTCGGCGGCGCCAAGCGCGGGAAAACGCGTGCGAGCAAGTCACGATTGGTTTTGGTTTTACTTCTGATTGTTTGAGAAAGTGGCGCTAGAGTTTTTAGCCAATCACAAAGCATAGCAGTGAAAAACCAAAAGAATTGTGTAATTACTTTTCACACTCAATTGAAAACTGCTCTAAGCCGACAGAAAAACTTAAGTAAAAATTAATGTCAGCATCACCCACAAAATAGGTTTCTCGTACCTTTTCTGGGGTTTTCAATTTCAAAATTTCCGACCACTGGGAGAAAGAGACAAGTTGCTAACATTAAACACTTAATGACTGATCCCTGGGGAAACAGTGAATTTTGTTTCTCGAGAATCTCGATGTTTCCCTCGACTTCGTCTCGGGAAACATCGAGATTCTCGGGAAACGAATTCACTGTTTCCCCAGGGATCAGTCATTAAGAGATTTGTTAAATAGCAACACAAAAACACAACACAACACAACACAGTTTGAAAAACGCGCCGAGCACTCGAGCGAAACATCAATCGCATCATAATCATGCCACCTTTTGTCACGGTCTGATCACGTGCGCTAGCGGGCAACATTGCAATGTTACCCTCTGACGTCAAAATTGTTGCCCGCATTCGCAAACGTTGCCCACTTTGGACAATTGGCGGAAATAGTTTGTTTGTTAGATGTCATGTGACCATGAATCAACCAATCATAGCGCGCATTGTATTGAGAAAAACTCCAGCTGTATGGCAATAACCTTTATTTTATGCTAAAGTATCATAATAAAGGGCGCGGGCATCGAGTTTCGCAACTCCAGGCCTGGCAACGGGACAGTATACGAGAACGAGAATCCTTATCCCTAGGGTCTCTCTGCAATCAAAATAGCGACGAAATAGCGACGTGATCTGTTCAAATGTACCGTGTGTGTCATCATTTTGAATTAATCCAGCTCTCCAAGACGGTTAGCACCTAGGACATCTTATTGAGAATTATATAACGCACAAAACAAAAATTGAAACGAGTGGTATAGCTCGTTGGTGCTCTGGTCATGTTGGCTATCAAACAGCGAGCCTGCGTGGCTGGCGTTCGTACGGGAAGGGGTAGGGGGAGAATTCAGGCGCGCGAGAACGCGAAGGGCGCGCGAGGAAGGGGGAAGGAAGGAGGGCGCAGGCTATCAAACATCCGAGACACTAGCTGAGGTTACAGACAATAACAAATTAAGATGAAGGGAAGCTGACTATATAACACGTACAGTTATATTTTATTATAGTTCACCATTAATTACATGACAGTATCCATGCGCGAAAAAGCTTTTAATTTCATGGTTTATAATTGTTAAATATTGAGCTCAATATATAAATACAATACAATTGCAATACAATGACCCTTATTTAAGCTCGAATTTAAGATATAACGGCGTTATTCGCGTTAATATAGTCGAGCTGATATTGAACTGAGCGTCATTATAACTTATTATGATTACACTCTCTTTAAATAGAAACCGTTTGCATCCAGCCGCTTAATATTGGCATTATTAATAGTTTTGTATTTATTTATTTTGGACTTCCGTTACTCCGATGCTATTAAATTCGTCCTGTTCACCAATGTTTTCTCGAGATACGAAGATAAATATCGCAATAGAATAGATCACATCAACGACCATCAAAACGATGAAGAGATTTCTCTCGATCTGATGAACAAGAAACAAAACAATAAACACAGGCATACTGAGTATGATTCGGTAAAAGACGAAGGCGAGGCTTAAGCAACGATTGACATTGCTGGCACCGACCACGTGATATGCGCCATGTATGGACACGAGAAGAAAGAAAGCAGCCAGAAATCCGGCCGAGTAGCCATGGAACGAGTCAAGGTGGAACATTTGTTGAGCGAAATCGGGCTTGATAACCAGCACAAGCCAGAAGAAAAACTGGAATATTCCGAGACAGAATATGACCGTTATAGACCCGCCTGTTGTGGGTCCACGACATTGGAAAAGAGGTGCAAAGATTTCATGAAAGAAAGCTCCCACCGAGGCTCCTTCCGTCTCTTGGTACCATATCACCAAGGTAACGAGAGCGAGGGACGAATCGAGCAACATGAAGAAAAGGGCGAAAGAGAGAGGTGGCATATCTCTTAGGATCATCATCAGTAATATGCCGTCAACCAACAGCAGGCGGCCAATAACGGAGGTAAGGATTTCCTGGTAACGGGAAATCTTGTGGTTGGAACGCGCTGCGATCATCAAGATGAAACCAATCTCAATCACTCCGAGCCCTGCTAAGCGAACGTACCCCTCAGAACGGCCCTCGAGGTTCAGTTGTAAAATAATCTCCCACAGTTGAGGTGCAAAGAGAAAAGTGCATCCTCCCAGGATGTAGGCGATCAGACAGCTCCACTGCATGAACAGTTCTGTTCTGGTCATCGGCTCGGTGCGAGGAATGGACAGCATGAACTTGCACCAGTCACACGGAGTCATCACGGGGAACTGAAATTCAAACATGCAAAAAATGACCATATCTAAGAGAACTGGAAAATGTGAGGTCGAAGCTGGACAGGGTATGGTGTTTGGCCTCTTTTCCCTGAACAGGGTATATAATTTTACATGAGTTTGTACTAAATAGGGTATGAATCTGTCCTAATATACACAGAGCATGGATGCACGATTGTCGCCGTTAAATATGGTTTATACAGCATGTAAAAATTCGAGATCGGAGACGTTTTCTTAATTCTCAATTGTCAATAGAACACTTATTTTGTCCTGAGAGAAAGTGTAATATATATATATTGTTTCTTTTGTTCTAAACAGGGTCCTAAAGTAGATAGATGGTGTAGGCTGCAAAATTTTCGATGTACAAGTAATTCTCCTTTCCTCTTTTGAAATTTTGGGGTCTATCCGTTGAAGGCCAGCTCTTGACTAGGTCACCTGGTGAGTTGCAAAGATATTTTTAACCCATGCGGTTAACAAACTTCCGTTTAACAAAAAAAGGAGACACTGTCGATAGCACAGTGTCTATGCGGACATGCGCAGTAGACAAAAAAATGAAAACTGAAAGCCTTTTACCAGTCCCCATATAAAAAATACAGGGATGCTCGTCGGAAATGTTGAATTAAAGAACTAAAGGAGATTAATCTTGGCGTGCTTAAACTTTATTTTACCCCTAAAAGATACCAATATAAAAACGACCACAAAGAAAACGATTGTTAAACCCCATGTGTGAACCACAGAAATGGATACATGTCGCACGGTTAGGACAATTAAGTCACTGTATTAAGTTGCATGCAAACAATCTCCGGTAATGAGAGCGGCCACCAACACAGTATCACGATGTTTATTAATTTTTGTGTGCCACCCTAAATAATAACTTAATGGCTTAAAATATCGGCGTTCGTTCTCGAACACCCTAAATGATACTAAATTCCGTAATTTAGACCCCTAAACGAGACAACGAGCATCCTCGTATCTTTCGTATGGGAGTCCCTCCGAGGGGAGATGGGGGGGGGGGGGGGGGGGCTTTAGTTTGTTAATGCGTGCAATGTAGATTTATGTCATTTACGCTTTTATCAGAAACTCTCTCTCTATATACAGCTATTTTAATTAACGTTGTCGGATGAAAGCTCAAAGCTACAAGCCAAGATAGTTGGGAGCGGCGCAAAAGAAACGTTTTCCCGCTCGTCGCATCGCCCATTCGCGCCGTTTCTTTTTGTTTCGCCGCTCCCAACTATCTGCATGCCTAGAACAGGCGCTTGGTTTACTCGTTCGGTCTTGACTTGTAGGCTTTGAGCTTTGAGCTTTGAGCTTTCACCCGACAACGTTAATTGAAATAGCTGTATAATCCCTTTGGCATGTTGGAAACTCCTGTAAGCGACCCGGCAACTTCTGTCTTAAGTTTCAGTAAGTAGTCGCTTGCGACGCACCAGCTCTTACGAGAGTTTCAACTATACTATCGTGTATTAACTCTTTCGCTCCCAGAAGCAATTAAGTCAATTATGTCAATTATGGACACATGTGGTGCTTTGAAGTTAAAACGCTTAACATTTTCTCAGATTTACCGTGTCACTGTCTATCACCAAACTCGCCATCTGTTTCGTCAGGGGGCGACTTATATCCAACGATAAACGTGTGTTTGCGTGCTCGGTTTTTCCCCATTCATCAAAGGCGAGTGAAGAAAGTTTCGAACTGAGGATTTGTTATGAATAAACAAAGACACGGGCAAAAATCACCCGTGCATGCAAAATAAAATATTGAGCAGTAGCATACTTGACATTACCTGTGGTGCTATTTATTATGCTGTACAAAATGATTCTTTATTTTAAACGAGCTATGTCTCCATTTTTAGTGTTAAAAGCCAAAAAGCATATTTATAGTAGTGGTGTCTTGGGCCGAGGATGAATGAATAAAGAGTGGGGGCTGGGGCGGAGTGAAAATGTTAGAGACCTTTTTTTTTTTTTTGCATGATAAGGGAGGGAGGGAGGGCACCCCAAGGTCCTCCCCTTTGTTCCGCCACGCTGAACATTTATCTCCTGTGGTGCTGTGTATTTTGCTGTACAAGGTGGGTTTAGCGATTGTGTTTTTATACAATGAACTGAATACTACGCGGTCTGTGATTGGTCGTTGCCTATGATCTAGAACATCTGTGACACACTCGCCTACGGCTCGTCTGCCACTTTTTTGTTCTTACCACATGCACATTTTGACGTCATCTGTGATCTAAAACTGAGCAGACACAAGGCCAAATGGAATCTATTTGTTAAGTAGATGAAATCCTTCGAGTGTGACCATTCAAATAATAGCTGTTAAGCAGTACTTTCCTGTACTACTGTTTATTATGCCGTTCTAACTTTTACGTCTGTGGATAAAATCCTACAGTGTGATCCCCGGGAGGGGACTCCGATATAAAAATGACGGGGGTGCTCGTCGTACCTTTTAGGGGTCAAAAATTGGAGTTTGGTACCGCTTAGGGTACGAAAATCTAAAATGACCACCGTTAGAATTTTTGCGGTACCTTTTAGTGTATTGAGCCAAAAAATATGACAGAAATATGACGTGTTGTTTTGAATTGGTAACTGGAACGTAAAAAAGACATCTGTTCTCTTTTTACAGTGAACGGCATCGGGTTATCCGAAAGTAGCTGCCCCTTTGGCCCGCTAAATCCGAAAGCCATAACGGGGGCCTTTTAAAGGATTTCGGAATTTTACGGTACTTTCCTGTGGTGCTGTTTATAGCGGAGCACTTTCCAGGCCGAAGGCCTGGCTGCGCAGCTCCATACTCATAGAACCTATGCCGTGATTTTTCATGTTCATGGCCCCTACCTACTCCTACATCTCACATATATGTTCACGTTTGGTATATATAAGACTTAGAAGAATCACTGGCGCCATTGTGGTACAGCCTTCATTTACAAAACATTCAATAATAATGACTAATGACTAAATGAAATACGCAGATGAATAAATGGAACACGCAATGAATAATGACCGAATGAAAGGAGTAACATTTTCTCGGACATTTTCTTATCATGTTTAAATAACAGAATTTCGTTTAAAAATGTGCAAATCTAAATTTTATTGACATTTTTAGTAAGAAATTAAATAACAAATCTAAAATTAACATCAATAGAAAAAAAAGCAAAACCTAGGGAGGCCCCTCTCATTCCCTCCCTAATCCCCTTTAACCCAGCACAGCTTGCTCGCAGGCTAGTCCTATCTATGCTAGCTATCCTGCCCCCCCTATCCTATCTATCCTGCCTCCCCCCTATCCTATCTATCCTGCCCCCTACCTACCCCTACCTACCCCTACCTACCCCTACATCTCACGTATATGTTCACGTTTGGTATATATAAGACTTAGAAGAATCACTGGCGCCATTGTGATACAGCCTTCATTTACAAAACATTCACTAATAATGACTAATGACTAAATGAAATACGCAGATGAATAAATGGAATACGCAATGAATAATGCCGCATGAAAGGAGTAACATTTTCTCGGACATTTTCTTATCATGTTTAAATAACAGAATTTCGTTTAAAAATGTGCAAATCTAAATTTTATTGACATTTTTAGTAAGAAATGTATGGAGCGGCCATCTTTTTGCCGCACTCAGGGGCACAAACATGGCGGCCAAAAATTCAAAGTTTTAATTGCGCCAAAAATCACATCAAAAAATATTTTATTTGCTATAAGCTCCATTAACTCGGCTTATAAACACTTATAATGCAAACAATAACTTTCAACTGATTCAATTTTCTTTATTTTCGCGGCTTATCTTAAATATATTAAATGTAAGGAGAAATTAAGACTCGGAAAAAAATCCGAGTCCCAGATGGGATTTGAACCCACGACCCTCCGTGATCTAGTAGGATGCTCTAACCACCGAGCTACTGGAGACTCATCGTTATCTTAAATAGTGTGACGAATTGCGTGACACATTTAAAACCTTTTTAAATCGGAAGCAAAATATTGTTAAAACCTGAAACTTTTTGTGAAAGATTATAATACTTGTATCCACATACCATGTTAGAAACAGCTTTGTAGGACGTATACTTTAGATTTTTTAATTTTTATGACGTCATGTGAAAACCTTGAATTCCCCGGCCCCAAAATCTTAACGCCTTGAACAGGCTACGTGCTGTTTAATTAGCTACCAACTGCTACCAATTTATCAAACGTCTGATTACTCTTACCTCAGTCACGGTACTTGTAAATGAGTCGTCGAAAACATAGCTTGTGCAATTGTCACAACAATTGTCACAACTAGATTACTTTATAGACGGCCACAGGGTCATCAGTTGTACCGTAACTGTTACGTGCTACCCTCTTAAAATAAAGTCATTAAAGTTTAAAAGTTTAAAGTTTAAAGTTTGTTCTCGTTGCACGTGACGTTGAGAGTCACGCAATAAAATTTCGGCGTACCAGTAGCAAACCCCGGGGGGGTACTCCCTATAATGGGCTATACGGGGATGCTCCGCCCGAAAGGGGTACCTTTTTGAGGCTGGAGGTATATGAAAGGGTAGGGATTTCACGGGTTGAAGTATATGAAAGGGTAGGGATTTCACGAAGTATAGGAAAAGGTAGGGAAAACACAAGTTGAAGTATAAAAAAGGTAGGGAAATCTGCCATTTAAGTATATAAAAAGCGCCTTTCAAAATACATCAAACAGACGCAAGTAAAGGCTATATGAAAGGGGTACCATTTTCAATGAAAGGTATATGAAAGGGGTACCATTTTCATTGAAAGGTATATGAAAGGGGTACCTTTTTCCTGTCAAAATCGGTATGTGAAAGGGTAAGGGTTTGGACCTCGGCGCGGAGCATCCCCGTACAAAACTTTGTCGGGTACCCCCCCGGGTAGCAAAAACAAGTGAAGTTATCTGTATGGCGCTGGGCACAATGGCGAGGAAGCATGAGGAGAAATACAGAAACGTTTGCCATGGACCAAACTCTCCAACATACCGCAAAACATCGTCAAAATGTTGACTCCCCTGGCGAGCTTGTTGAGGCATTCTGTGAAAAAACAAAGAAAAAAACTTGATAAACGTAGCTTACTGTCTAGTCTGAACCCACTATCCTTATGGTCAAAATATCTTAAAAGCACTTAAAACAAAGAACGTTCAAGTAACATAAAAGCGCACCTATTGTCTGGAGTAGTTGGTGGGGAGGGAGTCAAATACCGTGTTTCAGATCCCTAAATAAGCCGCCAAACGCCCGAGTTACCGGGCCCCCAGGTCTCATTGCATTCGCCCTGGGGGCCCGGTAACTCGGGCGTTTGGCGGCTTATTTAGGGATCTGAAAAACGGTATTTGACGTCCCTCCCCACCAACTACTCTGATACGCCCT
This sequence comes from Cladopsammia gracilis, assembly GCA_022457155.1. Lineage (NCBI taxonomy): Eukaryota > Metazoa > Cnidaria > Anthozoa > Scleractinia > Dendrophylliidae > Cladopsammia > Cladopsammia gracilis. Next base: position 418,357 of record JAJGOT010000425.1, read on the forward strand.
CTCTCAAACCCTGTGAGATGGGGTAACCAATTGAAGAAAGCTAAAACCCTTGTATATACGCAATGGCGCAACCCCGACAACGAAGACACCATGATGACGATCAACTCGATCTGATTGCTTGGCTGGACAAACAGGCCCGAAATCTTGAGCAGTTCGAGCCTGATGACGACAATAATGCTGAGGTCGAGCCTCAAAACAACCCACAGGAGTTAGATTTTGAACAATTTGTTCAAGTCTATGATCGGGTTGACCGATGGATTGACCGCGGCAGACGAATAATCCGGTTTCGTTTTGTTAACGATCTCGAAAACCCCCTTGTCGACAGAATTTTGAACAAAATCAAACAAAATGTTCAAACACGACATGCAATCAATTTACGGTTCACAGTCGAGTTACGAAACACTGAAACCGAGGTGTTGAGGCGGTTTTATCAAAACAACCATTACAGTCGTTGGCTAGCCACTCTCTCCGAGACACGCCAGTGGTTGCAAGTTCAGGAAGAGCTTCGTCTCCAAAACGCAAACCTCAAAAGGCCTGACACCAAATGGGTTTACGAACGCACAGTCCTGCTTGATCTAAAAGTCGTGCTTGATCGACAACCCCTGCAAATAGGGCTCGGGTGGCTTCCTGATTGGCTTCGCAATAAAAGAGAAGTCATTGCCCTTGGCAATTTCAATGACAACCTTTGTCTCTTTCGTTGCTTGGCTGTCCATCGAGGAGCTCGCAGAGATCGCAACACCCGCAGAACCAGAGAGCTCGCGGAAAGCTTCTTCGCCTTTTATCCGGGGCTTCGAGATCAGCTAACTTTGCGACACTTCTCCAAAATCGAAAAGCATTTCAAGCAAGGCATTGCCGCCTACCTTGTTCACCCGAATGGTGATTTCATTTTATCTCACACCCCTGCGAATTACGACAAGGTTGGCGTTTCAACCATGACCATCGGCATCTATGAAGGCCATGCCTTCTTGATCACCAATCTCAATAAAGTCACAAACAATTACACTTGTGGCGAGTGCGGCGGGAGGTTCACACGGGCTGATAACTTGAAGCGCCACGTCAAGACGTGTACTCGAGGCCAAACTAAAATCGACTGCCCTGGGAAACGTGTCCTTCCTCCAGAGTCAGCTTTTGAGAAAGCCTTTTACCCAGAAGGCGGTTTCGGTGTCAAGGCAGTGTGCTGGCTCGAGTGGGTGGCGAAACAGGCCGACAAGCACATCCACCATCACAGATGCGGCCATGGCGGTGAGAGGTATATTTGTGGGGCTCCAGTTGACGGCTATCATCCAGAAAGCAAGACAGTGTTTCAGTTTCACGGTTGTTTCTGGCACGGTTGTTTAGAGTGCTTTCCTGCACCTGAACAAAGAAACGAAGTGATCACAACTGACCGTAAAGGCAACACAATCACAAGGGAGGTTGCTTACCAAAAGACTCTGCAACGAACTCAGTTGCTTCGAGACCACGGCTACACCGTGGTTGAAAGGTGGGAGCATGAAAGGCCTTACCCCTGGTTGAATGCCCGTTGCCCACAGAAAAGAAACAAAACTTATCCACACGCGATCGTCTACGACTTCGAAGCGTATCAGGACAAGACCAAGGCAGCTCGCCCGACATACGGTCTCTCTTATGAAAGTGAACATGTGCCCATCTCAGTCTCCATTGCCGACACGCTGAACCCTGAGCCTGAGTACATTTGCTCCAAAGACCCTGACGAGCTTATCGCTCTGTTTTATGCCTCCCTTGAGTGGCGAGCCGCAGCCATCCGAAAGGCTGTGGTTGACCAATATATGCCCCCAGACCTTGAGAATCTCCCTGAGAAGCAACTCAAGCTCATCGACAAATGGTGCAACCAAGTTCCTGTGGTAGGCTTCAACTCAGGCCATTACGATCTCAAGCTTATCCGCAAGTACTTTGTTTCTCGCTTTGCTCAAGAGAACGAGGTCTTCGCCGCGGAGAAAGAGGGGCGCATCATGTTCATCAACACTCCCAGCTACAAGTTCTTGGACATCGTGAATTATTTAGCCCCAGGCATTACGTACGATAGGTGGGTCAAGATGTATGGAGCGACACAGACTAAGTCCTGGCTCCCATACGAGTGGTTTGACAGTGCTGACAAGCTTGATTACCCTGTGCTTCCCCCATACGAGTGCTGGTACTCACAACTCAAAAATGCCTTCGTTCTTTCTCTTCAGGAGCACGAGGAATGCAAGCGCATCTTTCACGAGAAAGGTATGCAGACATTCGGAAACTGGCTGGAGTATTACAACAATCTAGACGTGTCTCCCTTCCTCGAAGCTCTCCAAACGATGAAGGGCTTTTACACGAGCCTAGGGGTTGACATCTTCAAAGACGCGGTCTCCTTGCCAGGAGTATCAATGCAATACGTCTTGCGAGGCTCATTGAGAGGGGGATGGGGCCGCAGGACTCCAGAACTATACGCCCCCGGCCCAGAAGCATACGCCATGCTGAAGGGGGCTGTGGTTGGAGGGCCAAGCCTGGTCTTCACCCGCAAACACGTGCGCGGTGAAACCCGCATCCGCTCTCACAAATACGACTTAGCCCGCATCACGAAACGGATTGTGGGGTTCGATGCGAATTCTCTTTACCCCAGCACGATGCTGCAGGAGATGCCCTGTGGCAAAGAGAAGGTTGTGCATTACGATGACCCGGTGCAGGCGGCTAGAGAGCTTTCTTTTCTCCTTCTCAGAGGCAGGTGGTTCGGGTTTGCGGAGGTGGACATCGAAGTCCCTCGAGAGTTGTGGGAGCAGTTCGAAGAGTTTCCTCCGTTCTTCATCAACCAACCAGTGCCTAATGAATGCGTGCCTCGGCATATGCACGATTATCTCCAAGAAAGTGGTCGAACCCGCTTTCCCGACCAGAAAAAGCTTCTGGGTGTGTTGTCAGCGAAAAAGATGCTTATCTACGCACCTCTCTTGAAATGGTACCTCAACAGTAGGTTCAAGATCACGGCAGTCTACCGCACGATCGATTATAGACCCCAAAAACTCTTCGACTGGTTCGTTCGCGAGGTCGCCGAAAACCGAAGGAAAGGCGACGCTGACAAGGATAAGGCACTGCTTGCCGAAGTGTTCAAGCTCCTTGGCAACAGCGCTTACGGTAAGTTCATCGAAGCCGTGGAGCGCCAAACAAGAACGGTGTACACAACTGACGAGGACGAGGTCGACAAGAATCTCCGCTCACCTTTGTTCGAAGACCTCGAAGAGATCGGAGAGGCCTACAAGATCGAGCTGCGCAAGCAAAAGATCACAATCGACCGCCCCTTTCAAGTCGGTATTGTTGTGTATCAACTTGCCAAGCTCCGCATGCTGGAGTTCTATTACGACTTCCTTGATTGCTTCATCGACAGGCGCGACTTCGAGCTTATCCAGATGGACACAGACAGCATGTACTTCGCTCTTGCTCACGACACTCTCGAAGAAGCAGTTCGCCCAGAACTTCGCGCCCAGTTCGAGGCGGAGAAGAAGAATTGGTTGGCGTGGGACAAGTGGAGTGGTAGAGAGCCGGGCTTATTCAAGCTTGAGAAGGAAGGTACACGGGCCATCGCCCTATGCAGCAAGTGTTATTACGTAGAAAACGAGGATGGCGGAGGGGCCAAGATGTCCTCCAAGGGAGTCAACAAGAATCAGAACGAGCTTCGCTGGGAAAGGTACGAAAGAGCCCTGAAAGGGGGTAGGGATATGGCCACCAACAGGGGCTTTCGAATGCACAACGGGTCTATGTACACTTACGAACAGCACAAGCTGGGCCTCAGCGCCTACTACGACAAGCGTTGGGTGCTGCCAGACGGTATCCACACAGAACCAATCGAGTTTCACAGCCCAGCGGGTGGCAACTGAGTACCCGGCGGCACAACCATCAACTCCTCACGCACAAAACCACGCTTGGGTCCGTCGTACAGATAATACACGACAGGCGTATCTGGCTTGGTGACAACCTTCTCTATGTTGTAGACTTTCAAAGACCAGATTGGATCAGTCGCTCGTCGACTACCACCCTCAAGCTCACCGGGGTAATACAGATATCGCAAATTAACCCTAGGAGGGAGCTTCTTTTCATTCACCCCAACAGGCCTAGCATATGGGGTTGCAGGTTTGGCTGAGGTTGCTTTCTCTTTGATTGCTTGTGCAGGCTTCTTGCCAGTTAATCTGGTTACTTCATTGTTCAAGGCAGAGATAACATCTGGCAATCTTTTAACCCAAGCGGTCGAACGGCCAGAGGGCAGATTCATTTCAACAGCGTACTGGTAACCAAACAATCGTTCAGCCAGGGTTCTGTTGAATCTTTCAACAATCCCTTGGTCTCTGTGGATATCAACACGCCCACGACGAATGATTGTTTTATGAGCCTCAGTCTCTTTAGTCACAGCCCCCATAAACTCTGTCCCCGGATCGACTTGCAACAGTTGTGGCCATTTCAAAGGCCCACGCCTGTAAATACGTGTAAGCGCCTTCGAAACTTCATCAGACTCTTTCGAAGTCAAGGGCTCTGCTGCTTTGTAACGGCTAGCCACATCAACAATTGTCAAAGCATATTTGTAAATCTTTCTACCGTGTGGAAGTTTGTCGTGTGGCAAAAACAGTAGATCCGCTTGATGCACTGCATTAGGAGTTTGAACATCAAACTTGGGCCGAGGGATATGGCGTGGTTCAGGGAGGTAAACTTGCCAAAGGGCTTGTTTGACGAGCCATTTCTTTGCCGCCTCTTCAGAGACCTTGGCTGCTGCAGCTAGCTTTTTGACAGCAGCAAGGCCTTTCCAGTAGCCTTTAGGACTGTAATAGATCTTTGAGAGTTTGGCTTCCATAGGGATGGTATATACTTATGTATTGTGTTGTTTTTTTACAGAAGGCGATAGGCCACATACCCACCTGCAAGCAGGGTGCCTCCAATGAACGCAAGTTCACCAGTCTGCTGTTGTTGGCTGGGTTTATAGAAGTCTGAGAACTGAGGCTCTTTGTAATCTTTGATTTGTTTATCAGGTTGCGATTTATGCATCTGGTTATACAAGACCAAGGCTTGGTCAGTGGTTTGAAAGTTTTGGCTAGCTTGGTGTTTTATTCGATCGTTGGCTGCAATCCAGTCGAGGAGCTTAGTGCGGTCCTTCTGGTATTTGGCGTAAGCCGCTTGGTATTGTTCCAGAGCTTTGTCATGCCGGATTTTCTCATCCATTGCTGCCTTTCCGTTATCACCAGATAGATACTTCGCGAGATAATTGCCGCCAGTGAAAGCTGCAGCATTCAAAACAGCGCCAAGGGCCATTATTGCAATGCTGGCCATTGTGGTGGTGTGTATACATATGGTTTTACATGTTGTCTGGGAGGATTTTCTGGTCTTCGAGATATTTCTTCAGCGCGATGCTGCCAGCCATGACGGCTGTGAACTTGACGTAGTTCATCAAGCTTGCACTGGGGTCGGCAGTGAAGTTTTCTTTGATGGTCTTTTTACCAATCCAACCAATACCAGCGACAAGGCCAGTTATTGTTGCGGCGTCGAGGATAGACTTCACAAGCTTATTGTCAGCCATTGTGTATATATAAGATTTTAAATTTCAGTCGACTCTTCATTATGCGTTGTCTCGTTGATCATCTGTTGTGTTGTTAATTGCCAAACTGTTTTTAGGGCGACAATGTTGAATTTAAGCGTAACAAGAAGAATGCCTCCGATTGCAGCCCCGTTTACGAAGCCTTGAAAGAGATTTACCATTGTGTATACATATGTGTTTGTTTTTTTATTCCATTTTTTTGATTCCTTGTCTTGGGGGTTGTTCTGGTGGTGGTGTCGATGTGTTTGCTGGTGTTGCTGGTGGTGTATTTGGTTTGTGGCCAAGCTTTTGCATTATGGCTTCGCGTTGGTAATACACACCCATAACAGAGACAATCAACCCTCCAACCCCCAGAATATAAAAGATTGAGTTGCTGTTGGTGTCAGTTGTTATGTCACTTGTTGAGGGTTGGTTTGCAGCACTGGTGTCACTTGTTGAGGGTGCGGGCTTTTGTGCTTCGGCCTTTTTCTTTGCTTCACGGGCCAGGCGGTTGCGCTCTGCTAGCCTTTTGCCAGAAGCAACACGGCCGGGGTTCTTTTCTGTTGCAGGTTTTGTTTTCGGGACCTCAGAGGTAACGCGTGCAGGTGTTGGAGTTGGCGTTGGAGTTTGAGTTTCTTCAGGGATCGCCTCGAGTGGTGTGGCCATAGTGGGTATATATATGATTTTGAAAATTTGACAAGTGTGCTGACAGGTTCCGCCCAGGTTCCGCCCAGGTTCCAGCCAGGTTCCAGCCAGGTTCCTTCAAGGTCCCAGCCCAACTTCATCAAAGCCCTCAAGTGGATAACCTTCACTGTCTCTGCTTGGATGTGTGGGTTGTGGTTCCAATTCTATTAAGTCAGGCTTGTGATCAGGCTCTCGTTCAAACTTGACGTGTTTTGTTGTGATGAGAGCAGCATTGGCAAGTGCCAGCCATCGTCCGCATCTCAGGGCAAGACCTCCAGCAAGATTTGACAGCTCCTGGTAGATGATGTAATCATTTTTGAGTTCTTTCTGTAATTCCTTGACATCATCAAGGTCGACCACCATGCCAACTCCTTTGGACAAGAGCATTATGGCTGAATCAACTAGGGATTCTGTTGTCTTGTTGCCGACATAGGCCTCGTACCTTTTGATGTACTTGTCAACGTCCTTGTCTGACAGGCGCTTCACATGATCGTGTGTAAGCTGCACGTCGATAGATTCTTTGGCCTTGCCGGTTGAAACAAGGATTGCCAGCTTCTCACGTTTGGCAGGAATGCCATCGTCACACACGAGACCTGTGGGAGGTGCGGTATCAGGGGCAGCCTCCAGCATCTGCATTACTTCGCTCAAGTCGACCTGGTCTTCAGCTGCTTGTGCCATCATCAGGGGTATATATCTATATATTTTTTTTAATTTTCGATAATTCTCTTGATGGTTGGTAAAAGAGTTTCAATCTCCCGTATAAGCCCCGCCATGGTGTCTGGCATAGAATTCAATCGCAAGGGATATCTGTTGAGAAGCATAAGGCGCATATCTTCCTCACTAGCGGCTTTGATAATTTTGTTTTGTGCATCAAGTGTGTGTTTGTGCAATTCATCCAAAAGCTGTGAAAGCACTGTGAGCTTGTGTTGGCTGGTTGGTGCATCCATGGTATATATTTGTGTTTAAATCTTGTACACAATTCCATACGGGTGTCTCAAAGAGAAAACCAGGTGGGAGAACTTGCGGGATTTGAGTCTTGCGATAAACTCTTTGTACTCCTCGTGGGAGAGCTCGCCGGCATAGTCTTCGAAGATGGCCTTAGTTGTCTTGCTGGAGGGTGTGTAAAAGAGCATGATCGCTGCAATGTTATCACGATATGGCTTAGCTATGCTGGTGATCTGCTGTGTCAAGACCCACACGGATATGCCGTTATGCCTTGCGCTGAACCCCAGATTGACCAGCTGGCTCGTGCGGCCTTTGACATCTTTTGAGGCTGCGCAGTCATCGAGAATGAATAAAGTGTTAGTGCCTGTGAAAAAGTAGCTCGCCTCCTTCAACCAGTCTTCGATTTTATGCTGTTGGCAGATAATCACAAAGATGTGCGGATCGCGGTCCACGAAGCCATTGTATGTCTTGTTCTTGACAAATGTGGGGCAGAATAAAACAATGTAATCAAAACAACCCTTAAAGGGGCCGCGCAGTTGGTTTAGAAGATACTGTGTCTTGCCAGAGTTAGTGGGACCCACGATTAGTGCATTGAATGGCAGCTTTCTTGGGTCCATAGCCAACGCCTATATTAGTTGGTTTGCAAACAATTGGTTCATGTGTCGGTGGAGAGGGCGCCTTTGCCAGAAGTCTTTGTATTTCATTATATGATAATGGTCCGGTGGATGGCAGGGGAGCCGGCTTATCATAGAAGTTGATCTTGCTTGTGGCCATGGTATATATTTATATGTATTTTAGTACTGTACAGATTCCAGCTGCCTGCTAATGATGTTCAACTGTGAGTCTGAGATGGTGAAGATGTGGCAGTTTGCATTTCCCGAGCCTGTGCCGTTTCGTTCAATCTCGAGTTGCACACCATCCTGTGTGTTGACGAGCCGTTGGCCGTTGCCGTGCAGAGCTGGGTCAGCCATGGACCGCAGGTCAATCCAGAGACCAAACTTGTTGCCTGTCAAATATTTGGTCAGATTCATGTTGGGCCTGCCGCGCGTGTGAAAGTGTCGGGAGATTTCACTCCACATGTCAGTGCCGACGATACCCTCGTTGTAGACCCTGTTTGGAACCCCATTTACGGTTACCTTAACTTTGGTGATGTCGGGATTGAAATAGTTCTCAGAATCCCTTGCACCCGCAGCATAGGGGTTGATGAACAGCAAGAGGATGCCCTTGAGAGACCTGCGCTGTGGGTTTACCCGAAGATTCATCCGAGTGTCCCCGCTTTTTGAGAAGGGATGCACCCGATCTCGCATTACGAAGTCATAGGCGAACCCCTTGCCGCTAGTATAAGTGCTTGTTGCTTCATCAGCCAGCTCCTAACTTCTGATCGTCTCGTACTCCAGCTGGATGTTTTCCAACTTGTACACGAGCTTGTTTGTGTCTGAGCCTCGGACAACTTGGCTTGAGGGGGCTAGGGTTAGTTCAAAGACCAGATCACTGTATAGGGCCTGAGGGTACATGATTCCGTGATCAGTTAAGATTTGGTGATCCAGTTTGATGCGATACTTATTCTTGTATATTGTCTCCAGTTTGTTCTCTGCATCCACGCCGGAAGTCTTCTTGTCGCCAGCATTAGAGCGAATCTTGCATAAATCAACACTCTGGATGCCCTCCATAAGCATGTTGTCCCGCTCATCGGTTGATTTGAAAAGGTCTTCGAATATCTTATAGATGTGGTACCCAACTGTGTCCTCGACGGTGGTGGCGCCAAACTTTACAACGAGCCTGTCCACCAGGGCCCTAGAAACATTTTGCACGAGAAAGTTGTTAGCGTGGCCCCCGGCTAGGTTGATGTTAAACACAAGTGCAAGCGAGCCGGACACAAGGACATCATGCTCGCCCAGCTTGGGCACCGAGACATACAGTGTCTCGCCGGGATTGGCCTCAGAAGGGTTGAATGTGATGCGCTTAACGGTTCGCTCTGCCTTCATGGCACCCACTGTCTTTTCACTGTGAGATGGAAGTAGATTCGGTTGCACAGCCATGGTATATATTTGTGTTTTTAAAACTTATATTTATATATCATCATGGCAGAAGGCGGATATGATATACCTGACGAGGCAAAGGACACAGACCCTCTCCTCACATACACAGGAGATGACGAGGAGGTTAAGGCTGATATTGAAGAGTGGAATCAATTGCCAGCAGAAGAAAAACAAAAATGGCTCGACACCACGCAACCTTTTAAACCAAGGGCTGCTTCCACACCATCTGGTGAACAAGTGGAAGTGGCTGCTTCCACACCATATGGCGAACAAATGCTTATGGTCACAAGAACAAGGTTGCCCCCAGAACAACAAGGCTCCCGCACTGAAGAAACCTCTTTCATTACAGGGGCTACTCAAGGCCGGCGATTGTTAACAAAGGATGATATGGTCATTGACGAGGTTGAGAACGAGTTTCCCAGCGCAGACAGAAATCAACTTAATTTTCGGTACGAGGAGAAACCAAAATCAGGTGGGTCTATCATCGAGGTAAAATATCATACCAGAAAGAAATGGTATCCTCTTTACACAAAAAGCCGTGGGGATTCCGAAAAGACTCTCAACGCTTCTCTTCCCAAAGAGATCAAAGATGCTCTCGGAAAGTCTGTGACTGAACAGTTAAATGAAACAAATGCTACACTTGAAGCAAATCAAAATGAACTGGAAGCAAAACAAAATGAATTACAACAAATGGAAAAAAGGGATGCGGATGCACAAAAACTTCGTCGCGACATAGATGCCCTCAGAAATGGAATCAAAGAGATTGATGGCCGGATTCTGGAACTGAAAGATGCAAAGGGGCCGCTGGATACGGAGGCAATACAAAGACTGAAAAATGAAAAGAGAGCTGTTGAATCTGAGCTTCAAGTTAAACTAAAACAACTGGACAATGCACAAAAAGCTGCTCAACAAGCAGACAAACTAAAAAATCAAATCGACAAACTAAAACTTGACAGTAGGGGATTAGACAGACGCCGAGAGGAGCTTAGAGGAAAACAGGACGCTGTGAAACCACTGGACGAACTGAAACAGAACAAAGAAGAGCATGAACGACAGAACGCTGAATACAAGCGCGTCATAGAGGATGAGAACACTTCTCCCTCTGAAAGGGAAGCCGCGGAAGCCCGGGTTGCTGAACGTGAAGAAGAGCTAGCAAGGGTCAACACAGAAATTGAGGTGCGTGAAAGGGGCATGTCTTTGAGAGAGCGGGTTAGAGAAATCTTCAAGAAATACGGATGGACCCTGCAAGCGATTGTTTTGGCAGCTGGCATCACCATCAGCGCTGTGGTACTCGCCACCTTGAATGGCCTGGCAAAGGCCACCAAGGCTATTGGAAATGGACTTAAAGAGCTTGGCAAAAAGGCAGCCAACGCCCTGCCTGGCTTGATTGGCTCAATTGTGAGTTTTATCTTCAAAGCTGCTGGGTCGGTCATCTCCTTTCTGGGTGAACACGCCTGGCTGCTCATCCTTGCCGTGGTGGCCTTCCTTGTTGAAAGGGTCACCAAGCGTGCGAAGTCTTGAACACTTATCTAAACCAAACGATAACGCCTGCTAAAGCAATCGCACCCACACCAATGAGTGCCTTGTTTACGTGATGTGAGTCGGGCTGTGGTGTGGGCTGTGGTGTGGGTTGTGGTGTGGGTTGTGGAGTGGGTTGTGGTGTGGGCTGTGGTGTGGCCTTTGCGAGGCCCTGTGCCTGTGTGGCCTGTTTATGTATCGGGTTTGATGGATGACTATTTGGTGGATTTATTTTTGTTGGTCCCCCATCCATGGGGCGAAGGGAGGCTTTTTTTGTGCCCAGGTTAACATCGTTGTTCACACCCAGCTTCATACCTTGCGTTGCCTCCTTGAGATTGTTGTTGTACCCCACCACGCTCTCTGTGTTGATAATCATGCGTGATGGCATGAGCCAGCTTCCGGGCGCTGTCGCAAAGTCTAAGCGCACTTTCGTTGCTTGGATGGCAAGCTGATATCGCTGTACACTTGTTGCAATGTCGTTCAGTATTATGGCCTCCTCTAGATGGGTGAGGAATACTCTCTGCGTTTCGAACGCCCGGCCTCCTCTTCCAATGATGCTGCTGCGGGTTTTGGCTTGTGCACCCAGAATGCAGTACACAAAGGCCTCGATTGATTGGTTCATACGAGCGAGCCCTGGCTGTGTTAGCCCTTGTGCGTAATTTGGCACAAAGTGCTCAAACTGACTAACAGCGCCCTGGTCGTTACGAACGAAGTATATGCCGTTTGCTCGATAGTTTGGGTCTTTTCTGTCTGTGACGCGCTCATCATCAAACAGGGCTAGATCGGGATCAGGATAGTTGTAATCAGTAGAACTGGGCCCATCATATGCGACCCTAATGTACACATTGCCAAGCCCGTGATTTTTGCCGTATGTGAAACGGAAGTCAGAACTGGGGTCTACACCGAACTTTTGGCAAATCCTCTTGTATGCGTCGATGTTGAACTTGTTATCTTTCTGGTTGAATGTGGGGTCGTCTGGCAAAGCACTCACGCTCTGTTCCCCACCCAGCTTGTAGAGTATTCGTCTTGTTGTGAAATAGACGTGAAACCTGTAAAATGACCGTAGCTGTGGGGTTAGGGAGAGAGTCGAGTTCTTATCAAACAGAAGGTCACGCGAGATCCCACAGCCGGTTGTTGCACACCACAGGGCGAAGTTCAGTTGTTGTGGCCAGAAACTCATATGCGGCCCGCCGAGCCACTTTCTCCCATATTTCGCGGTTGTGAACGTAATCTGTGTGTCTCTGAAAATGTTTCTGTATTTCGTTGTGAAATAATCAGTTGGCGTGACATAGATCTTTTGCGCTTCGTCGTTCAAGACAGAGCCAATCATCATGTCTTTGTAGATTGAGGTGGAGAAATCAACAGCCGGGATTGGCCTTTGTGTGTTTCGGTTTAACGTCAACTGATATGGGAAACCGCCAATATACTCTAAACCAAGCGCGTCTTTCAGGGCTTGTGTCCAATCCTTGTGTGGTATGTCTGAGGGCATAGCCCAGGAGCCTTGCCCCTCTGAGAAAAGAACTACTGCTGAGGCTTTGTGCTTTTCGTCGAAAGAAACTTCTGTTGTAAATCTTGACATATCAGCGTGCGGGAAACGCCTTTTGAAGTCTGAGATTGCCTTCGCTTTGGCGGCTGTAGAGAGTTTTTCAGCCTCCGGAGAACTCAGCCAAGCAAGTTGCGGATTTACTGTGGGTTGTGTTGGCTGTTTTTTTCTAATATACCTTTGTTCTGGATAGAGGGGATTTTGGGGACGAGGAAAAAACGGGGGTGGGGGCCCGTAATCGTGACCGCCAATGTTCAGACCAAGATTTGAACCACCAGGGCGTCTGCCAAACATGATTATATAAATATAATTTAAATATATATATATACAATGGTTGTGTTAACAATCGTCGCACCTTCGAACCCTCACACCATCTACTTCGATCACCCTCTTCAGAAACCGAGCTATATTCGGCTCGTCTCTTGTTCATTTTACAACTCGTGGCATAATTTGAAACAAAGTGGGGGCGTTAACTTTAAGGCTGAAGGAAAAATGTTTCATGGTAAAACAATCGATCCAGGGCACTACAACCTGGATAATCTGCAAACTAGTTTGCTAGACTCATTTCAAGCCAAAGAACCTCTGAGAATAACGAAGAATGCGCCATCACATGCCTTTATAATTCGAACAACCACTAACATCGAAAGCTTTTCTTTGACAAAAAGCTTGAATAAGCTTCTCGGCCTTAATGGGAATGCTGCAACGGAAATTGAAGCTCTTTATGTTAATCGCCTAAACTCGCCAAGCACTTACTTTATCCACTGTGATCTGGTCGATAAAGAACAAAACCTACTCAATGGTAAGCCTTCTACAGTTTTGGCTAAATTTGCTCTTCGTGGAAAGGCCTATGAGAGAGTTTTCTATGAATCAACACAGCAGAACATCTTGCGTGACGTCTCGTCTGGCGATTATGTAAACAGCATAACACTGTCTGTAAGGGATGAACACAATGACCTTTTTGACTTCAATAACATGCCCCTTGAATTTGAACTTGAGATCAATTAAAAAATTATATATATACAAACAATGAGCTCGGCTAACGTGTTGCCATCAGCTCCTGAATACAGCGAGAGTTCATCGCTTTACCCAGACTTATCCAACGGTGAAGACTTCAGACTCAAGAAAATCTCTGACTTGCAAAAGGAGCTTGAGTCGGAGGCTAATCATTACAGGCAAGTTGCTAAGAAATACAAGCGAACACATACAATTGTTCACGGAACCGCAGTAAGTTTTGGTTTCATTTCTACAGGCTTGTCTACAGCCACAATCGCCACAGCTCTGACCGGAGCCGGGCTCATAGCCAGCCCCGTTATTGCCGGCGTGGCAGCTATGACAGGTTTTTCAGCGGCCAGCCTCACTATGCTTAGCAGGCGGTTCGAGAAAAAGATCAGGAAACACGAAAAAATATACACATTCGCCCTTGCAAAACGAAACTCTGTCTTTGAGCTGGTTTCAAAAGCTCTAACTGACAAGAGAATCAGTGATTCAGAGTTCAAAATAATCCTCCGTGAGCTTGAGAGCTATTATGAACTTAAGAACGAAATACGCTCTGGTGAAGCAAAGGCTGCCAACAAAGTAAACAAGCAAACTCAAACTCCAGATCTTGAAAAACTCAGAGGCGAGCTTCGCAAAGAAGTCAAAGCAGAATTTCAAAAAAAACTCAATCGTCTTACCGCTGTGTCCAAGTCAGATTTGAAAGACTAAATTCGGGTTTCTCGCTTTATCTAACAAAAGAACGCAATTGTGTGACAAAGCGTGACACATGACGTGACATTGTGCGTGACTGTCACGCGTGACATTGCGTGACACATAACGAAAAGGGACAAAACCCTAGTCAGGGGGTGCTCTGGTGGCTGTTTCGTTTTGCCTAGCCTAGGCTAGGACTTAACTCCGGACAAGGGAGTTGTCATTTTCCCATTTAGCCTCTGGGAGCGAGGTCGAGTTCTCCTAGGAGATCTCTGTTCGAGCACCCCCCTGTATCAGTTGGGCCGGGGCTGGTTCACCAGGGGGTCACTAACTGACGCAGCAACCCCACTACCCCTGGTCTGACATCGCATTAGCCGTAAGCAGGATTCAGTGGGGGCCAGCCACACCTCCCTGAGCTATACCGAATTACAGACTTAATATAATATATGGTGCGAAAAGGTCTTTTATATTCGAGCGAATTGCCGTGCTTTCACATGTGGTAACTCATAAAGAACTACACATGCGCAAATTTCTAAATATGGGCTTTACATAATGGATACCGGAAGTCACGAGATCGCCAAATTGAAAAAACAATTATAATGTTTAAGCATGACTGACTTCACCGCACGGCTCAATGAACTTGACAAAGATCACAAATTTGCCATCCTTCGCTCGCTATACGGTGGCGATTATAGGAAAGAAATACACCGCTTGCGCCTGCCGGAAAAACTTTGCCATATCTACGAAGATATGGGGTTGGCAGAGATGGGGAAACAATATCTACAAGAACATTATAACGACTTGCAGCGTGAACGTTGGGCCCGAAGATTTCTGTCTTGTTATTCTTGCGGCGGTTCATTTTTGCGATCAAGCGATTCTTGTGAACTTTATTGCAAAAAATGCGGTCGTGTGGAAGTGCTAGAGGATTATGCTCCGGCATATACGGATCAAAACATTTTTTACAAGCCAAGGCAAAGGCAGTCGGCGCGATTTATGCGTTTGGGTACGCTTTGACACGGATTAACAAGAAGCTTGAATTGACTATCGACCAAATTAATGAGGTGAAACGTATTTTCAAACATATACAAGCTCGGCTTCCGAGAATCTCTTATACGTTTGTGATCTACAAAATCCTGGACATTACAACGCCGCTTGAAGACCCGCAACGAGCGATTGTAAATTGCCTGAGACAACAGATGTCAAACAATATGATAATTAAAAACGAACATTTATGGAACAATGCTTTCAAAGATCTGGAGTAAAAGTTGCCGCTTTCTCAATAAGAAAGGCTTCTAACATGGCACTGTCATCGCCGATGTTGTCTTCAAAAGTTTCACCAGGTAAGAGTTGTTTTTGGTTTGATAAATTTTCATGTATTTTTCTGCGAAGCCTTGCCAAGTTCTCGTGAAATCGTTCGACCTTCGGTTGAATACTGTTCAAAAAGCCCTCGTGCTTGACAATTTGAAGCTCTGTGACATTCAACAATTTCCATGCAAACAAAGCAACCGGCTTCGGCCCCTCATCTGGAGCAAGGAGAGCCTTTTTCATTCTGAAGTAACGTAAAAACTCTTCATCTACGTATTCTTTGCTGAACGACATTCTGACCGCGCCGTAAGAACACCATAGGTCTTTCTCGGCTATTGAAGTCATTATTTTCTCAAATGTCTGAGTTTGTTTAAGAGCACCAATATCAATTAATTCAGTTTGCTTGCGTGTTAACTTTTGTTTTGAAAACAGATAACAGATGCCCCAAGCGAGAGCTGTGTGACATTTTGTCTGGTAAATATTTCCGCCGTTTAAAAGATTATTATGATTCGAACTTGGCTCTATCTGTTGTAGAGAACACATTCTGAAGTAAGAATCAACGAAAAGGCCTTTATTAACCATAGATCCGCTAAAACAAAGACCCGTTTGTATCTGGGGTGTATAATAACTAGGCACTCGAGTCATAGCTATTTTCCGCTTGAAAGGACATTTGAACTCCAAAAGAATTACATTGTTTTCTTTGTCTAGATAATAGCCGTCAGGACTGCATATAACCTTTCGAAACAATGGGTGATTTGTTGCTATATTAAGGGATATAGAATGGGCAAAAACTCTAGCAGAGTGCTTCTGTTCAAAGCATTTGCGAGCGATCGGTTCGAACAGATTGCCCCAGGTACAGGCCGTATTGCTATGCATGTCTGATGGCTGTATTTTCTTCAAGAGCAAGTTCTGTGGTGTTTCAAACGGCGAAACTCCGATCAAGGCTGCAATTTCGGATGCCCTAAGAGTATTTTGTCGATAACTCACCCAGTCGGCGCTCTTTTGTTTCAGACCAGTGTTCCTCGATTTGAGAAAGTTCAAGAACACTTGTGTTGTCGTCATCATTGATATACAAAGGGAAAGTGTTTTTTTTTTCAATTGGTGATAACAGCGAGTTATGTCTAGCTTGCCGTTGCGGGCTCGGGCAAAAATGCATTTACCCCGGACCAAAATTACACTCTACTTAATCAGTAATCAATGCACGAAGTCGGACAGCCATTTTTTATATGCTTGTAAACCGTTGTCTTAGACAATCTTCGATTGCAGCCGGGACAAAGCTCTTTCGGCCGTGGTTCTGTTCGCAGCTTCTTACAAGCATATTTTTGATGCTCAACAAGCGAATGACCTTGTGTAAAGTTCAAGCCGCAATGTCTACAAGGGTTGTATTCGAACGTCCCTTTGTTCTTTGCATACAAGTCATCACCTTCTTTCAACTCAATTCCCCGCATTTTCAAAAATTCAACAGCAGTCATTGCTTTACTGTGTGCCATTGCGTATATACAAGGGTTTTAGCTTTCTTCAATTGGTTACCCCATCTCACAGGGTTTGAGAGAGGGGGTATCAGAGTAGTTGGTGGGGAGGGACGTCAAATACCGTTTTTCAGATCCCTAAATAAGCCGCCAAACGCCCGAGTTACCGGGCCCCCAGGGCGAATGCAATGAGACCTGGGGGCCCGGTAACTCGGGCGTTTGGCGGCTTATTTAGGGATCTGAAAAACGGTATTTGACTCCCTCCCCACCAACTACTTCTGGTGTAAACCCACCATGCTTATCGTCGAAATCTCGCCCTGAACGGAAAGCGGGCCTGACAATATGCCAGCCAGCTTTAATTACTTCATTGATCTTGCTGTTGATAATTGTTTTGTCTACCACCGCCACGACGTGGGGTCCTTGGTCCTTGGGGTCCTTCGCTAGCAGTCCGTTTCCGCCCGCAGGGCTCGCGCTCTTTATCTAGTAATCAGAATTACTACCAAAATAAAAATTGGATAAAGAAAACCTGGTTTCTCAGTTGAACAGAAAAAGAATAAACGGTCTTCACAAAACTGAGTCGACATAAAGATAGGTAACGGCAGATCAAAACAAGATGAACGAACAAAAAATCTTCCATTGAAATTGGCCAATTCTGAAATGATCGACAGACAATCAAACTTGAACTAGAGATCCCATTTTACAAAATACCACTAACTGAGCTTGCAACGGAAAGGCATGTAGACGGAAAGAAGCAAAGTTGTACTTACAGTTTACAGACGGGCTGCTCCACCAATGTAACAAAGCGTCGCTTGCTAAACGATTGGTTCCAGAGTCTTCTTTATTGAGGACTTCTCTGAATCGTAGCACCCAAGCAAATAAACGGAAGCAAACCTATTCATATCTGACTACATTTGTAGACATGTTTGGGTTCGCGGTTTCTTTGAGAACCATAAGGCCATAAACCATCAGGACATAACAGTTAATAAGACAAACCCAAGCAAGCATACCAACCGGACTGAAGTAGACCAAATAGACAGCAATCGATGGGAACTAATAAACGCGTTCCAAACCGTTGGGGGATATTCCAAAGTTGAAAAATTTCAGCTGAAAATGGCTTTAAACTGTCATTCTTTGACGGAATCGTAATATTCGGCTGAAATGTTACAAACACTACTGATTTTCGCCGGACAAAATGCCGTTTCAGCTAGAAAACATCATTATCCATTTTTTTCAGATGGACTTTAAAAAATATTTTCACCCATGATTGGTTTCAGAAATTTCCAAAACCGTTTTCATTCCCTCTTCATCATGATTGATTTCAAAAATTTCAAAAACCATTTTCATTTCAAATTTCTGAAACTCTTTTTAAACCCAATTGGTTTCAGAAATTTCCGAAACCATTTTCACTAAAAATCGGTTGCAGAAATTTCTGAAACCCTTTTCAAACCCGATGGTTTCAGAAAATTCTGAAACCATTTTAATTTCTCGGACGAATGGTTTCAGAAATTTCTGAAACCCTTTTCAAACCCGACTGGTTTCAGAAATTTCCAAAACCAGTTTTGTTCACGTTTGCCTTTAGAACGTTTGAACCTTCACACAAAATAAGCAAATAAATACATATTTGAAAGTGTTTTAATTATATTATAGATTGAAATGCTTTGACTGACTTTTATGCTAAAAATAAAATATTTAGTACAAAGACAGCAAAAAAGGATTTCATCTAATAACTGGTTAAATGTCCTAAGTGAAAACTGGCGAAAAGAAATACAGTTTATAGATAGCTTTATTTATATGTAAACAAAAGTTCACAAAAAAAGCTAAAGCAAAACAAGGGGTGGCGAATGGTACCTTCAAAATCGTGGGTCTCGGAAAATTTTGGTCCGGTCTCGAAATCTCGGCAGTTTTTGTTTTAAGTCTCAAAGTCTCGTTTGGCTGGTGCTTTTTCTGTCTCGGAGTCTCGGATTTTTTTCCTTAAAGGTCGGCACACACGATGCGACTAGTCCCTGCGACTAGCCGCAGGGACCAGTCGCAGGGACTAGTCGCACCGTGTGAACTTGTAAGTAGTCCCTGCGACTAGTCGCAGGGACCAGTCGCATCGTGTGAACTGCTTCAAAATCTAGTCGCAGGGACTAACTTTAAAAAAGCAGCAAAAACTGGGAGCAAACGCTATCTTCGTTTCACTCTGCAGCTTTGTTAAGAAACCAAAATTATTAAAATAGCAAGGTAGCATTGAAATAAGTCAGCTTATTATAACCGCAGGTAGTTCAGCGAAATTATTCAGTACTTGAATTGTTTATGATTTAGTTTGGATAGAAGCGAGAAATAACGCACTGTTACCAATTATTTTAGATGTTGCCAATACAGAAATAAAACGGGACGAAAATTCGATCAAGATCTTCAGTACTCATGTAAATTATTTCAAAACTGGTTTTTAATCCCGGAGAGGAAACATTCCTGAAGTCACGCAATCGCTTCTGTACATTGTTACTGTTGTCTTTATGATTTTTGTCCCACAGTTGTCGATTTTTTTTGTAAAATTCAATCAGCATTCTGGTGGAAGTGACACTCCAAGCATCGTCTTCCTCCACGTGTTCCGCCATCTTGAAACAGAGTCCGTAAGGAATTGTGGGAGCATGTGATACCGATTTGTGATTGGTTTATTTTAATTTGGTCGCAGAGACTAGTCCCACGAACGGTTCACACGGAGTGTTACGTGGGACTAGTCGCAGGGACTTGTCCCAAAAATTCAAACCAGTTTGAATTCGTGGGACTAGTCGCAGCGACTAAATTTTGGTCCCTGCGACTAGATTTTGTGGCAAAAATGGCCAGTTCACACGATGCGACTAGTCGCAGGGACTAGTCGCAGGGACTAGTCGCAGGGACTAGTCGCATCGTGTGTGCCGACCTTAAGGTTTCGGAGTCTCGGACACTTTTGTCAAGCATTCGCATTCTTCATCCTTGTTTGTTGTTTGATAGGTGAATCGGATATTTTTGGCACTGAGTCTCGAGCTCGGTTTTTTCCCGCATTGGGTCTCGGGCTCGGATTTTATAACGTAGTTGCGGTCGCGGTCTCGGATTTTGAAACAAGGGTCTCGGCGTCTCGGCGAGTCTCGGATTTACCATTCGCCACCCCTGAAAAAGGTGAAAGTGTTCTAATGCTGTCTAACTATGAAATTCGGCAAAACAGACAGTTGTACGCCTCTTACCGAACCGAGAGCCAAATATTGGTATTGGCCAAAAGTGAGGTCAAGATGGGAAAAAATTGGCCAAGTTCTTTATTTTATAAAGTGTGGTGCAAACTACCCTAGGCCCGGTTGTTGGAAAGCTGGTTAAGTCGGTTAACGCTAACCCAGGATTAAAACTTAACTGAGAATTTATAATTTCCTCTTGAAAGAAGTATTTTCAAAAGCTAATTAAATTACATGCGAAGACAAGTCAGAGATGAAACTAAAGGGATCTAAAGGGCAAAAATACTTTGGAAAAATCTCAATTGATTAATTATTTAACTGGAATCAAAATTGATGCTAACCCTGGGTTAGCTTAATCGCGCTTTGAACAACCCGGCCCTGTATAATTACAAAAACTAATGAGAGCGCAAACATTCTGCGCTCTACTCCATGAATAGATTTAGTGCAAAACACACTATATAATTACAAATACAAATGAGGGCGCAAAAATTCTGTCTGCTCCATAAAAAATCAGTGCCAATTATGAAAACTAGTGGGGCGCAAACATTCTGCGCACTGCTCCATGAATAAATTTAGTCCAAATCACATTTAGTTCAAATCACACTGAATTAATAATTATATTGCTTTGCTTCATTAATATTTTTAAATCTGCACTTTCTTCCATGAATGAACTAAGTGCAGATTACTCTGTATTAAACTTTAGACCAATGAAGGGAAAAATTTATGCAGTTTGCACCAAATAAATTCAGATTAAAATCACGCTGTATAATAAGAAAAAAGGAATGAAGGCACAAAAATTCTGCATCCAGCTACATAAATACATTGAATGGAAACTACACAGTTTTTACATCATGAAAGGTGCAGTGCAAACTCTCACATTAAATAATTAGTTATGGTGGAAGCAAAAGTTCTGCCTCCATTTATAAATATATGAATAGAAATTCTACATGTGACAGGGAATAAATAACTCAATAAATGGGCAGTTTCTTGGTGTTGCGGATGGTGTGATCACCAAATGACGTAAAACAAAAGATTCAAAAGACACAGAACAATACCTACACCACAACACAAAAGCTAACCAACAATGGCTTCCGCAACACCAAGAAACACCCAAAAATGAGTATATACTTTCCGACTTCAAAGACATGGCATATCCCAGCATATATGTATGGACGAATGGTTGGACCTGAAACTTAGAATAAAAACGCGAAGTCAGGCAATGTTTTTTTTTTATTAAAGCTGGGAGAACTAAGCTCACTTGCGTTAACGTTAAGCTAATAAATGCACTGTACATTGAACATTTCTTTAGTGAGTGAACAGGCGAACAAATTAAAATCTGTCGGTTTATAATTCGTAACTCGTCAGTTGCATGTAAACAAGGCTTATTATCTACGGAAGTCGTTATTTTACTGTATGTAATCAATTTTTGGTTCAGCATGTTTCAAATTATCCAGCTTCAGGAAAATAAGCCGCCATGAACGGAAACGTGTTTATGAACTTACCTTTATGGTGGGAAATAAAGTGGCGCACAATTTGTAGAATTAGATACTACACACGATCGATGCCTTTGTATCGAAGCAAACATTTCTCGAGCCTTGCATGTATCGTGTTAAATTTAATACAGCACGTTATGAGCTTACCTGGAGTACGAAGGACATACGCGGCATATTTTCACACCAGTGATAAACAGCAGAATATCCAACCATTTTCGCCGTTTACATCCATATTGTAGTCGCAAATTGAACTACACAGGTTTATCACAGAACTTATCGAACGGAGTGGTCCATCATATTTCCAAGCCTCTATTTCAAACAACAACTTTTAGAGAGAGAATTACTCGAACCGCACTGCGCCCCTGGAGCGGTTTTAACTGGTTTGAATTGATTGCTTGCGTGTACTTGTGGTGTGGTCACGAGTGAGCAAAGCATACCATCGTCACGTGAGCGATAAGAGTAAAAGGTCACGTATCTTCCACAAAAATGAACTGGTTTATTTACTATTCTAGCTGTTTGAATTATTTAAAATCTACTGCTTTTATATCGGAATGAAACTGTAATATCGTGGTTTAGTTTCGTTTTAGGGAGAAAAAAATCTGTCACAGAACATTGTGTCACACGTAAAGTGACACTTTATTCGTTTGTGGTCAAATGGTTGAAATGTTTGTCTCTGATTACATATACAAAGGCTATTCTATTCACCAGTTTTGAAAACAGATCGTTACTGATTTGCCCGCCATTTATCTGTATCGTGAGCTAACAACTTACAACGATCAGTTGTGGAAACAGTCACCTACAAGCTGAACAACTGAAGCGGGTTCCAGAGTAATCGAACAGCTGCTGGTATGTATATACTGTTTTATAATATAACTGACACATGTTTTATAATATAACTGATTGCTTGGGTTTGTTTGTAATCGGGAGGGAAGGAAACGTTGAAATAATCGGTTTGTAGTTGTGCCATGTGAATCCCGCTTTTATTAGCGTTTTATAAAGTCCGGATAAAATAAGAACAAGATTTCAGTGTTAAATAAAGTAGTAGAGGGGGAGGGAGTCAAATACCGTTTTTCAGAGCCCCAAATAAGCCGCCAAACGCCCGAATTACCGGGCCCCCAGGACTCATTGCATTCGCCCTGGGGGCCCGGTAATTCGGGCGTTTGGCGGCTTATTTAGGGCTCTGAAAAACGGTATTTGACGTCCCTCCCCCTCTACTACTCCAATTGGAGAAATCATACCCCCGCATATACCCACCCACATGGCAAACGTGAAAGCTTTCAAGGCCTTCCTTAAATCACGCGATACTGGTCTGGTTCAAAGGAGCGAAGAATGGGTCAAAGCCAGACAAAATACAATCGGAGCCTCGGAGATCTCTGCCTTGACCGGGTCTTCCCCATTTGAGAGTCAGTCAAGTCTAATTCGCAAAAAGGTAAACCCTATCGACATGAGCAAAAATGTGGCCTGCGCTTGGGGCACATTGTTTGAGTTTCTAATCCGTGAATACTTTGAGAAGAAACATTCTGTCAAAGTTTTCGGATATAAGGGCTCTATAAATCTTCCAAAGGGCCACCCTCTTTTTGGAAAGGTTTCTTTCAGCCCAGACGGATATTTCTCACACAAAGACGAGACAATTGTCTTGTTAGAGTTTAAGTGCCCTTACACCAGAAAGATCGCATACCAAAAAATTCCTAAACAGTATCGTGATCAAATACAAACAGGCCTTGCTCTCAGCGGAGAGAGAGTTAACAAAGGCTTGTTTGTAGATGCCTATTTCAGAATGTGTTCTTTGAAGCAGCTTAGTCTTAGCCTTGAACATAATTCCTTTCTAAATAAAGGGGTTGTACACAAAACGAAAAAACCATCAGCACGTGCATGTGGTATTTATCTTATAGCTTCCAAACAAAAATTATTTCCGGGGCAGACAAAATTACTTGACCTCGGTGCAACAAAATCAAAAGCAATGTTTGAAAAGATTATGCAAGGGCTTTCATCTAGAGAGTTCGTGTGTAGCGGTGATTGGTTTTATATGAGTTATGATGAGTTTGAAAAACGAAGCGCTTTAGGTCTTTTGAAGGAAATAAACAGAACGACATTCAGTGAAGCTTGGCCCCCAAACTATTATAAAACAGTTGCATTATTTTCGTGGAAACTTTTAGACATAACAACAATTTGGGAAACAAAGCAGCCAAATTACTTAGAAAATATTCACGAATCGATCAACCGGTTTCATGAAAATTTAACAAAAGAAAAACAACATAACAAACTCATACCTGGTGAAACTTTTGAAGACAATATCGGCGATGACAGTGCCATGTTAGAAGCATTTCTTATTGAGAAAGCGGAGGCGCTTACTCAAGATCTTTGAAAGCGTTGCTCCATAAACGGGTGTTTTTAATTATCATATTCTTTGACATCTGCTGTCTAAGGCAATTTACAATCGCTCGTTGTGGGTCTTCAAGCGGCATTGTAATGTCCAGGATTTTGTAGATCACAAACGTATAAGAAATTCTCGGAAGCCGAGCTTGTATATGTTTGAAAATACGTTTCACCTCATTTATTTGGCCGATAGACAATCCAATCCTTTTGTTAATTCGTGTTAAAGCGTACCCAAACGCATAACACCGTGCCGACTGCCTTTGTCTTGGTTTGTACAAAATGTTTTGATCCGTATATGCCGGAGCATAATCCTCTAGCACTTCCACACGACCGCATTTTTTGCAATAAAGTTCACAAGAATCGCTTGATTGCAAAAATGAGCCACCACAATCATAACAAGCCCTCTTGTACAATCTTCGGGCCCAACGTTCACGCTGCAAGGCGTTATAATGTTCTTGTAGATATTGTTTCCCCATCTCTGCCAACCCCATATCTTCGTAGATATGGCAAAGTTTTTCCGGCAGACCCAAGCGGTGTATTTCTTTCCTATAATCACCACCATATAGCGAGCGAAGGATGGCAAAATTGTGTTGTTTGTCAAGTTCACTGAGCCGTGCGGTGAAGTCAGTCATGCTTATACAATACAATACAATTCTTTTTTCAATTTGGCGATCGTGACTTCCGGTATTTATTATGTAAAGCCTATATTTAGAAAAATACAACTTTTCGGTTATATTTGCGCATGCGTAGTTCTTTATGAGTTACCACATGTGAAAGCACGGCAACTCGGTCGAATATAAAAGACCTGTTCGCACCATATATTATAGTAAGTCTGTAATTCGGTATAGCTCAGGGAGGTGTGGCTGGCCCCCACTGAATCCTGCTTACGGCTAATGCGATGTCAGACCAGGGGTAGTGGGGTTGCTGCGTCAGTTAGTGACCCCCTGGTGAACCAGCCCCGGCCCAACTGATACAGGGGGGTGCTTGAACAGAGATCTCCTAGGAGAACTCAACCTCGCTCCCAGAGGCTAAATGGGAAACGACAACTCCTTTGTCAGGGAGTTAAGTCCTAGCCTAGGCTAGGCAAAACGAAACAGCCACCAGAGCACCCCCCGACGAGGGTTTTGTCCCTTTTTGTTATGTGTCACGCAATGTCACGCGTGACAGTCACGCACAATGTCACGCCATGTGTCACGCTTTGTCACGCAATTGCGTTCTTTTGTTAGATAAAGCGAGAAACCCGAATTTAGTCTTTCAAATCTGACTTGGACACAGCGGTAAGACGATTGAGTTTTTTTTGAATCTTTTCTTGTTCTTCCTTGCGGATTTCTTTTCTGATCTTGTCAAGATCTGGCGTTTGAGTTTGAGTTTGCTTGTTTACTTTGTTTGCGGCCTTTGCTTCACCAGAGCGTATTTCGTTCTTAAGTTCATAATAGCTCTCGACTTCACGGAGGATTATTTTGAACTCTGAATCGCTGATACGCTTGTCAGTTAGAGCTTTTGAAACCAGCTCAAAGACAGAGTTTCGTTTTGCAAGGGCGAGTGTGTATATTTTCTCGTGTTTAGTAATTTTTCTATCAAGCCGCCTGCTAAACAAAGTGATGCCGGCCGCTGAAAAACCTGTCAAAGCTGCCACGCCGGCAATGACAGGGCTGGCTATGAGCCCGGCTCCTGTCAGGGCTGTGACGATTGTGGCTGAAGACAAAGCTGTAGAAATGAAACCGAAAACTTACTGCGGTTCCGTGAACAATGGTGTGTGTTCTCTTGTATTTCTTAGCAACTTGTCTGTAATGATTCGCCTCCGACTCAAGCTCCTTTTGCAAATCAGAAATTTTCTTGAGTCTGAAGTCTTCACCGTTGGATAAGTCTGGGTAAAGCGATGGAGTTTCGCTGTATTCAGGAGCTGATGGCAACACGTTAGCTGAGCTCATCATCAGGGGGTATATATAATATATTTTTTAATTGATCTCAAGTTCAAATTCAAGGGGCATGTTATTGAAGTCAAAAAGGGCATTGTGTTCATCCCTTACAGACAGTGTTATGCTGTTTACATAATCACCAGACGAGACGTCACGCATGTTCTGCTGTGTTGATTCATAGAAAACTCTCTCATAGGCCTTTCCACGAAGAGCAAATTTAGCCAAAACTGTAGAAGGCTTACCATTGAGTAGGTTTTGCTCTTTATCGATCAGATCACAGTGGATAAAGTAAGTGCTTGGTGATGTTAATCCTTTGACGAATGTTATAAAGAGCAATTTAGGACTTATACCAAGCAGTTTAGACAGATCGCGGTCAAGCTTCACCTCCTCAGAATAAAGTTTGGAAATTATCATCTGACCAACTGGAGTATTTGTTTCGGTTGATAATTGTAATTTTATTCTATGTTGGGTGGATAAGTCGTTAAATTGTTTCGCTAGACTATCAATGGTGTAATGCCCTTGAAGTAATGTCACGTTTGGAGTTGATCCATTGGAGCTATCTATTGTTGTTGAAATAGTTGCATTTTCTTTCAAATTATGCCACGAGTTGTAAAATGAACAAGAAACAAGTCTTATGTAACTCGGTTTCTGAAGCGGGTGGTCGAAGTAGATGGTGTGAGGGTTCGAAGGTGCGACGATTGTTAACACAACCATTGTATATATATTTAAATTTAAATATATATATTCAATCATGTTTGGCAGACGCCCTGGTGGTTTTAATCCTGGTTCAAATCTCGGTCTAGACATTGGCGGCCACGATTACGGACCTCCGCCCCCGTTTTTTCCTCGTCCCCAAAATCCCCTCTATCCCCAACAGAGCAGGTATATTAGCAAAAAACAGCCAACACCACCCACAGTAAATCCGCAACTTGCTTGGCTGAGTTCTCCGGAGGCTGAAAAACTCTCTACAGCCGCCAAGGCTAAGGCTATTTCAGACTTCAAAAGGCGTTTCCCGCACGCTGATATGTCAAGATTTACAACAGAAGTTTCTTTCGACGAAAAGCACAAAGCCACAGCAGTAGTTCTTTTCTCAGAGGGGCATGGCTCCTGGGCTATGCCCTCAGACATACCGCACAAGAATTGGACACAAGCCCTGAAAGACGCGCTTGGTTTAGAGTATATTGGCGGTTTCCCCTATCAGTTGACGTTAAACCGAAACACACAAAAACCGATCCCGGCTGTTGATTTCTCCACCTCAATCGACAAAGACATGATGATTGGCTCTGTCTTGAACGATGAAGCGCAAAAGATCTATGTCACGCCAACTGATTATTTCACAACGAAATACAGAAACATTTTCAGAGACACACAAATTTCGTTCACAACCGCGAAATATGGGAGAAAGTGGCTAGGCGGTCCGCATATGAGTTTCTGGCCACAACAACTAAACTTTGCTCTGTGGTGTGCAACAACCGGCTGCGGGATCTCGCGTGACCTTCTGTTTGATAAGAACTCTACTCTCTCCCTAACCCCGCAGCTCCGATCATTTTACAGGTTTCACGTCTATTTCACAACAAGGCGAATTCTTTACAAAATGGGTGGGGAACAGAGTGTGAGTGCTTTGCCAGACGACCCCACATTCAACCAGAAAGACAACAAGTTCAACATCGACGCATACAAGAGGATTTGCCAAGAGTTCGGTGTCGACCCCAATGCTGACTTCCGTTTCACATACGGCAAAAATCACGGGCTTGGCAATGTGTACATTTGGGTTCCTGGTGAGGGCCCCTACTCTACTGATTACGACTATCCTGATTCCGATCTAGCTCTGTTTGATGACGAGCGCGTCACAGACAGAAAAGACCCAAACTATCGAGCAAACGGCATATACTTCGTTCGTAACGACCAGGGCGCTGTTAGTCAGTTCGAGCACTTTGTTCCGAATTATGCACAAGGGCTAACACAGCCAGGGCTCGCGCGTATGAATCAGTCAATCGAGGCCTTTGTGTACTGCATCCTGGGTGCACAAGCAAACACTCGCAGCAGCATCATTGGAAGAGGAGGCCGGGCGTTCGAAACGCAGAGAGTATTCCTCACCCATCTAGAGGAGGCCATAATACTGAACGACATCGCAACAAGCGTACAGCGATATCAACTTGCCATCCAAGCAACGAAAGTGCGCTTAGACTTTGCGACAGCGCCCGGAAGTTGGCTCATGCCATCACGCATGATTATCAACACAGAGAGCGTGGTGGGGTACAACAACAATCTCAAGGAGGCAACGCAAGGGATGAAGCTGGGTGTTAACAATGATGTCAATCTTGCCACAAAAAAAGCCTCCCTTCGCCACATGGATGGGGGACCAACAAAAATAAACCCACCAAACAGTCGCCCATCGAACCCGATACATAAACAGGCCACACAGGCACAAGGTATAGCGCCAAAACCAAAGATCACACCCACACCACAACCAGCCCCCACACCAACACCAACACCAACACCACCCCCAACGCAAGAGACTAAGATCGAGCCACATCACGTAAACAAGGCGCTCATTGGTGTGGGCGCGCTTGCTTTAGCAGGCTTTCTTGCCTGGATGAGATAATTATCTCCTGCGCTTGGTGATCCTTTCAATCATAAAGCCTACAACGGCAAGGATCAGCAGCCAGGCGTGTTCACCCAGAAAGGAGATGACCGACCCAGCAGCTTTGAAGAGAAAACTCACAATTGAGCCAATCAAGCCAGGCAGGGCGTTGGCTGCCTTTTTGCCAAGCTCTTTAAGTCCATTTCCAATAGCCTTGGTGGCTTTTGCCAGGCCATTTAAGGTGGCGAGTACCACAGCGCTGATGGTGATGCCAGCTGCCAGAACAATCGCTTGCAGGGTCCATCCGTATTTCTTGAAGATTTCTCTAACCCGCTCTCTCAAAGACATGCCCCTTTCACGCACCTCAATTTCTGTGTTGACCCTTGCTAGCTCTTCTTCACGTTCAGCAACCCGGGCTTCCGCGGCTTCTCTTTCAGAGGGAGAAGTGTTCTCATCCTCTATGACGCGCTTGTCTTCAGCGTTCTGCCGTTCAAGCTCTTCTTTGTTCTGTTTCAGTTCGTCCAGTGGTTTCACAGCGTCCTGTTTTCCTCTAAGCTCCTCTCGGCGTCTGTCTAATCCCCTACTGTCAAGTTTTAGTTTGTCGATTTGTTTTTTTAGTTTGTCTGCTTGTTGAGCAGCTTTTTGCGCATTGTCCAGTTGTTTTCGTTTAGCTTGATGCTCAGCTTCAACAGCTCGCTTTTCATTTTTTAGTCTTTGTATTGTCTCCGTATCCAGTGGGCCATGTGCATCTTCCTTCTCTTGAATCTGGTCATCAATATCTTTGATTCTATTTCTTAGGGCATCCGTGTCGCGGCGAAGTTTTTGTGCATCCGCATCCCTTTGTTCCATTTGTTGTAGTTCCTTTTGTTTTGCTTCCAGTTCTTTTTGAGTTGCTTCAAATGCAGCATTTGTATCATTGAACTCTTCAGTCAAAGACTTTCCGAGAGCAGCTTTGATCTCTTTGGGAAGAGAAGCGTTGAAAGTCTTTTCGGAATCCCCACGGCTTTTTGTGTAAAGAGGATACCATTTGTCTCTGGTATGATATTTTACCTCGATGATGGCTCCACCTGATTTTGGTTTCGGCTCGTACCGAAAATTAAGTTGACTTCTGTCTATGCTGGGAAACTCGTTCTTAACCTCCTCAAAGGCCATATCATTCCTTTGTTATCATTCGCCGGCCTTGAGTATCCCCTGTAGTGAAAGAGGTTTCTTCAGTGTGGGAGCCTTGTTGTTCTGGGGGCAACCTTGTTCTTGTGGCCATAGGCACTTGTTCACCACCATGAGATGGGGTTGATGACGCCCCTGGTTCAAAAGGTTGCGTGGTGTCTTGGTCATGGGGCCATCGACTGAATTCTTGTTTTTCTTCTTCTGTCATTTGATTCCACATGGTGTTTAATCTCTCATCATCGTTGTCATCGTCATCCCCTGTGTCTTGACTGAGAGGGTCTCTGTCAGTTGCCTCGTCAGGTATATCATATCCGCCTTCTGCCATGATGATATATAAATATAAGTTTAAAAACACAAATATATACCATGGCTGTGCAACCGAATCTACTTCCATCTCACAGCGAAAAGACAGTGGGTGCCATGAAGGCAGAGCGAACCGTTAAGCGCATCACATTCAACCCATCTGAGGCCAATCCCGGCGAGACACTGTACGTCTCGGTGCCCAAGCTGGGCGAGCATGATGTCCTTGTGTCCGGCTCGCTTGCACTTGTGTTTAACATCAACCTAGCCGGGGGCCACGCTAACAACTTTCTCGTGCAAAATGTTTCTAGGGCCCTGGTGGACAGGCTCGTTGTAAAGTTTGGCGCCACCACCGTCGAGGACACAGTTGGGTACGACATCTATAAGATCTTCGAAGACCTATTCAAATCAACCGATGAGCGGGACAACATGCTTATGGAGGGCATCCAGAGTGAGGATTTGTGCAAGATCCGCTCTAATGCCGGCGACAAGAAGTCTTCCGGCGTGGATGCAGAGAAGAAGCTGGAGACAATATACAAGAATAAGTATCGCATCAAACTGGATCACCAAATCTTAACTGATCACGGAATCATGTACCCCCAGGCCCTATTCAATGATCTGGTCTTCGAACTAACCCTAGCCCCCGCAAACCAAGTTGTCCGAGGCTCAGACACAAGCAAGCTTGTGTACAAGTTGGAAAACATCCAGCTGGAGTACGAGACAATCAGAAGTAAGGAGCTGGCTGATGAAGCAACAAACACTTATACTAGCGGCAAGGAGTTCGCCTATGACTTCGTAATGCGAGATCGGGTGCATCCCTTCTCAAAAAGCGGGGACACTCGGATGAATCTTCGGGTAAACCCACAGCGCAGGTCTCTCAAGGGCATCCTCTTGCTGTTCATCAGCCCCTATGCTGCGGGTGCAAGGGACTCTGAGAACTATTTCAATCCAGACATCACCAAAGTTAAGGTAACCGTAAATGGGGTTCCAAACAGGGTCTACAACGAGGGTATCGCCGGCACTGACATGTGGAGTGAAATCTCCCGACACTTTCACACGCGCGGCAGGCCCAACATGAACCTGACCAAATATCTCACAGACAACAAGTTTGGTCTCTGGATTGACCTGCGGTCCATGGCTGACCCAGCTCTGCACGGCAACGGCCAACGACTCGTCAACACACAGGATGGTGTGCAACTCGAGATTGAACGAAACGGCACAGGCTCGGGAAATGCAAACTGCCACATCTTCACCATCTCAGACTCACAGTTGAACATCATTAGCAGGCAGCTGGAATCTGTACAGTACTAAAATACACATATATATATATACCATGGCTACAAGCAACATCAACTTCTATGATAAGCCGGCTCCCCTACCATCTACCAGACCCTTAACATACAATGAAATAGAAAGACTTCTGGCAAAGGCGCCCTCCCCACCCACACATGAACCAATTGTTTGCAAACCAACTAATATAGGCGCTGGCTATGGACCCAAGAAAGTTGCCATTCAATGCACTAATCGTGGGCCCCACCAACTCTGGCAAGACACAGTATCTTTTAAACCAACTGCGCGGCCCCTTTAGGGGTTGTTTTGATTACATTGTTTTATTCTGCCCCACATTTGTCAAGAACAAGACATACAATGGCTTCGTGGACCGCGATCCGCACATCTTTGTGATTATCTGCCAACAGCATAAAATCGAAGACTGGTTGAAGGAGGCGAGCTACTTTTTCACAGGCACTAACACTTTATTCATTCTCGATGACTGCGCAGCCTCAAAAGATGTCAAAGGCCGCACGAGCCAGCTGGTCAATCTGGGGTTCAGCGCAAGGCATGACGGCATATCCGTGTGGGTCTTGACACAGCAGATCACCAGCATAGCTAAGCCATATCGTGATAACATTGCAGCGATCGTGCTCTTTTACACACCCTCCAGCAAGACAACTAAGGCCATCTTCGAAGACTATGCCGGCGAGCTCTCCCATGAGGAGTACAAAGAGTTTATCGCAAGGCTCAAATCCCGCAAGTTCTCCCACCTGGTTTTCTCTCTTAGGTACCCGTATGGAATTGAGTACAAGATTTAAATACACACACACACAAATATATACCATGGATGCACCAACCAGCCTACACAAGCTCACTGTGCTTTCACAGCTTTTGGATGAATTACACAAACACACACTTGATGCGCAAAACAAAATTATCAAAACCGCTAGTGAGGAAAATCTGCGCCTTATGCTTCTCAACAGATATCCCTTGCGGTTGAATTCTATGCCAGACACCATGGCGGGGCTTATACGTGAGATTGAAACTCTTTTACCAACCATCAAGAGAATTATCGAAAATTAAAAAAACACACATATATACTCCTGATGATGGCACAAGCAGCTGAAGACCAGGTCGACTTGAGCGAAGTAATGCAGATGCTGGAGGCTGCCCCTGATACCGCACCTCCCACAGGTCTCGTGTGTGACGATGGCATTCCTGCCAAACGTGAGAAGCTGGCAATCCTTGTTTCAACCGGCAAGGCCAAAGAATCTATCGGCGTGCAGCTTACACACGATCATGTGAAGCGCCTTTCAGACAAGGACGTTGACAAGTACATCAAAAGGTACGAGGCCTATGTCGGCAACAAGACAACAGAATCCCTAGTTGATTCAGCCATAATGCTCTTGTCCAAAGGAGTTGGCATGGTGGTCGACCTTGATGATGTCAAGGAATTACAGAAAGAACTCAAAAATGATTACATCATCTACCAGGAGCTGTCAAATCTTGCTGGAGGTCTTGCCCTGAGATGCGGACGATGGCTGGCACTTGCCAATGCTGCTCTCATCACAACAAAACACGTCAAGTTTGAACGAGAGCCTGATCACAAGCCTGACTTAATAGAATTGGAACCACAACCCACACATCCAAGCAGAGACAGTGAAGGTTATCCACTCGAGGGCTTTGATGAAGTTGGGCTGGGACCTTGAAGGAACCTGGGCGGAACCTGGGCGGAACCTGTGCGGAACCTGTGCGGAACCTGGGCGGAACCTAGGTGAAACCTGTCAGCACACCTGGCCAAATTTTCAAAAATCATATATATACCCACTATGACCACACCACTCGAGGCGATTCCTGAAGAAACTCAAACTCCAACACCAACACCAACTCCAACACCTGCACGCGTTACCTCTGAGGCCCCGAAAACAAAGCCTGCAACAGAAAAGAACCCCGGCCGTGTTGCTTCTGGCAAAAGGCTAGCAGAGCGCAACCGCCTGGCCCGTGAAGCAAAGAAAATGGCCGAAGCACAAAAGGCCGCTTCCACACCATCACCATCTGGTGGTGTCACAACAAGTGAACCCTCAACAACTAACACAACAACTGACACCAACAGCAACTCAATCTTTTATATTCTGGGTGTTGGAGGGTTGATTGTCTCTGTTATGGGTGTGTATTACCAACGCGAAGCCATAATGCAAAAGCTTGGCCACAAAACAAATACACCAGCAACACCAGCAAACACACCGACCCCACCACCTGAACAACCCCCATCTAGAATTCCGGTAAGACAAGGACTTAAAAAAATGGAATAAAAAAAAAACACATATGTATACTGCACACAAACCATGGCTGACAATAAGCTTGTAAAGTCTATCCTCGACGCCGCAACAATAACTGGCCTTGTCGCTGGTATTGGTTGGATTGGGAAAAAGACCATCAAAGAAAACTTCACTGCCGACCCCAGTGCAAGCTTGATGAACTACGTCAAGTTCACAGCCGTCATGGCTGGCAGCATCGCGCTGAAGAAATATCTCGAGGACCAGAAAATCCTCCCAGACAATATGTAAAACCATATGTATACACACAACCACAATGGCCAGTATTGCAATAATGGCCCTTGGCGCTGTTTTGAATGCTGCAGCTTTCACTGGCGGCAATTATCTCGCGAAGTATCTATCTGGTGATAACGGGAAAGGCAGCAATGGCTGAGAAAATCCGGCATGACAAAGCTCTGGAACAATACCAAGCGGCTTACGCCAAATACCAGAAGGACCGCACTAAGCTCCTCGACTGGATTGCAGCCAACGATCGAATTAAACACCAAGCTAGCCAAAACTTTCAAACCACTGACCAAGCCCTGGTCTTGTATAACCAGATGCATAAATCGCAACCTGATAAACAAATCAAAGATTACAAAGAGCCTCAGTTCTCAGACTTCTACTAAGCCCAGCAAGCAACAGCAGACTGGTGAACTTGCGTTCATTGGAGGCACCCTTGCTTGCTGGGTGGGTATGCTGCCTATCGCCTTCTGTAAAAAAATCGGCAACACAATACATAAGTATATACCATCCCTATGGATGCGAAACTCTCAAAGATCTATTACAGTCCCAAAGGCTACTGGAAAGGCCTTGCTGCTGTCAAAAAGCTAGCTGCAGCAGCCAAGGTCTCTGAAGAGGCGGCAAAGAAATGGCTTGTCAAACAAGCCCTTTGGCAAGTTTACCTCCCTGCACCACGCCATATCCCTCGGCCCAAGTTTGATGTCCAGACTCCTAATGCAGGTACATCAAGCTGATCTACTTTTTTTACCTCACGACAAACTGCCACATGGGCGAAAGATTTACAAATATGCTTTGACAGTTGTTGATGTGGCTAGCCGTTACAAAGCAGCAGAGCCCTTGACTTCGAAAGAGTCTGATGAAGTTTCGAAGGCGCTTATACGTATTTACAGGCGTGGGCCTTTGAAATGGCCACAACTGTTGCAAGTCGATCCGGGGACAGAGTTTATGGGAGCTGTGACTAAAGAGACTGGGGCCCATAAAACAACCATTCGCCGTGGGCGTGTTGATATCCACAGAGACCAAGGGATTGTTGAAAGATTCAACAGAACCCTGGCTGAACGATTGTTTGGTTACCAGTACGCAGTTGAAATGAATCTACCCTCTGGCCGGTCGACCGCTTGGGTTAAAAGATTGCCAGATGTTGTCTCTGCCTTGAACAATGAAGTAACAAGATTGACTGGCAAGAAGCCCGCTCAAGCAATCAAAGAGAAAGCCACCTCAGCCAAACCCGCAACCCCATATGCTAGACCTGTTGGGGTGAATGAAAAGAAGCTCCCTCCTAGGGTTAATTTGCGATATCTGTATTACCCCTGGTGAGCTAGAAGGCGGTAGTCGACGGGCGACTGATCCGATCTGGTCTTTGAAGGTCTACAACATCGAGAAGGTTGTCACCAAGCCAAATGAACCGGTCGTGTATTATCTGTACGACGGCCCCAAGCGTGGGTTTGTCCGTGAGGAGTTGATGGTTGTGCCTGAGGGCACTCAGTTGCCACCCGCTGGGCTGTGAAACTCGATCGGTTCTGTGTGGATACCGTCTGGCAGCACCCAACGCTTGTCGTAATAAGCGGAAAGACCCAGCTTGTGCTGTTCGTACGTGTACATGGCCCCGTTGTGCATTCGAAAGCCTCTGTTAGTGGCCATGTCCTTGTGGCCTTCAAGGGCTCTTTCGTACCTTTCCCAGCGAAGCTCGTTCTGATTCTTGTTGACGCCCTTGGAGGACATCTTGGCCCTCGCCGCCTTCCTCGTCTTCTACGTAATAACACTTGCTGCACAGAGCGATGGCCCGTGTACCTTCCTTCTCAAGCTTGAATAAGCCCGGCTCTCTACCACTCCACTTGTCCCACGCCAACCAATTCTTCTTCTCCGCCTCGAACTGCTGGCGGAGTTCCGGGCGAACTGCTTCTTCGAGAGTGTCAGTTGCAATAGCGAAGTACATACTGTCAGTGTCCATCTGGATGAGCTCGAAGTCGCGCCTGTCGATGAAGTAATCAAGGAAGTCGTAATAGAACGCCAGCATGCGAAGCTTGGCAAGTTGATACACAACAATCCCGGCTTGAAAGGGGCGGTCGATTGTGACCTTTTGCTTGCGCAGCTCGATCTTGTAGGCCTCTCCGATCTCTTCGAGGTCTTCGAACAAGGGTGAGCGGAGATTCTTGTCGACCTCGTCCTCGTCAGTTGTGTACACAGTTCTTGTTTGGCGCTCCACGGCTTCGATGAACTTACCGTAAGCGCTGTTGCCAAGGAGCTTGAACACTTCGGCAAGCAGGGCCTTCTCCTTATCAGCGTCGCCTTTCCTTCGGTTATCGGCGACCTCGCGAACGAACCAGTTGAAAACCTTTTGCGGGTTGTAATCGATGGTGCGGTAGACTGCCGTAACCCTGAGGCCTCTCTTGAGATACCACCCCAAGAGGGGTGCGTAGATAAGCATCTTTTTCGCTGACAACACACCCAGAAGCTTTTTCTGATCGGGAAAGCGGGTTCGGCCGCTTTCTTGGAGGTAAGCGTGCATATGCTGGGGCACACATTCGTTGGGCACTGCTTGGTTGATGAAGAGCGGGGGAAACTCTTCGAACTGCTCCCATAAGTCCTGGGGGCCTTCGATGTCCACCTCCGCAAAGCCGAACCACCTCCCTGTTTGCAGCTTATCTTGGATAACTCTCGCCGCCTCCACTGGGTCTTCGTAATGTACAACCTTCTCTTTACCGCAGGGCATCTCCTGCAGCATCGTGCTGGGGTAAAGGGAGTTAGCATCGAACCCCACAATCCGTTTCGTGATGCGAGCTAAGTTGCCGTATTTGTGAGAGCGGATGTGGGTTTCGCCGGCTACATGTTTGCGGGTGAAGACCAGGCTTGGACCTCCAACCACAGCCCCCTTCAGCATGGCATACGCTTCTGGGCCGGGTGCGAATAGTTGTGGAGCATTGCGCCCTCTCAGGCTGCCTCGCAAGACGTATTGCATCGATACCCCAGGCAAGGAGACCGCATCTTTGAAGATGTCAACACCGAGGCTCGTGTAAAACCCCTTCATCGTTTGGAGAGCTTCGAGGAAGGGAGCCACATCGAGGTTGTTATAATGCTCAAGCCAGTCCCCGAAGGTCTTCATGCCTTTCTCGTGAAAGATGCGATTACATTCTTTGTGCTCCTCAGGAGAAAGAATGAAGTCGTTTTTGAGTTGTGAGTACCAGCACTCGTGCGGGGGAAGCCCAGGGTAATCAAGCTTGTCAGCGCTGTCAAACCACTCGTATGGAAGCCAGGACTTGGTCTGTGTCGCTCCATACGTCTTTACCCACTTGTCGTACGTAATGTCTGTGGCCAAATAATTCACGATGTCGAGGAACTTGTAGCTTGGGGTGTTGATGAACATGATGCGCCCCTCTTTCTCAGCAGCGAAGACCTCGTTCTCACCAGCGAGATGAGTGACAAAGTACTTGCGGATAAGCTTAAGATCGTAATGACCTGAGTTGAAGCCGACCACAGGAACTTGGTTGCACCATTTGTCGATGAGCTTGAGTTGCTTCTCAGGGAGAGTCTCAAGGTCTGGGGGCATATATTGGTCAGCCACAGCCTTGCGGATGGCTACGGCTCGCCGCTCAAGAGAGGCATAAAACAGAGCGATAAGCTCGTCAGGGTCTTTTGAGCAAATGTACTCAGGCTCAGGGTTCAACGTGTCGGCAATGGAGACTGAGATGGGCACATGCTCGCTTTCATAAGAGAGATCATGTGTTGGGCGAGCTGCCTTGGTCTTGTCCTGATACGCTTCGAAGTCGTAGACGATCGCGTGTGGATAGGTTTTGTTTATTTTCTGTGGGCAACGAACCTTCAACCAAGGATAAGGCCTTTCATGCTCCCACCATTCAATCACGTCGTACCCTGCAGCTTGAAGCAACTTAGTTCGTTGCAGAGTCTTTTGGTAAGCAACCGCCCTTGTGATTGTTTTGCCTTTACGGTCAGTTGTGATCACTTCGTTTCTTTGTTCAGGTGCAGGAAAGCACTCTAAACAACCATGCCAGAAACAGCCGTGAAACTGAAACACTGTCTTGCTTTCTGGATGATAGCCGTCGACTGGAGCCCCACAAATATACCTCTCACCGCCATGACCGCATCTGTGGTGGTGGATGTGCTTTTCGGCATCTTTCGCCACCCACTCGAGCCAACACACTGCCTTGACGCCGAAACCGCCTTCTGGGTAAAAGGCTTTCTCAAAAGCGGACTCTGGAGGAAGGACACGTTTCCCAGGGCAGACGATTTTGGTTTGGCCTCGAGTACACGTCTTGACGTGGCGCTTCAAGTTATCAGCCTGTGTAAACCTCCCGCCACACTCACCACAAGTGTAATTGTTTGTGACTTTATTGAGATCGGTTATCAAGAAGGCGTGTTCCTCATAGATGCCGATGGTCATGGTTGAAGGGCCAACCTTGTCGTAATTCGCGGGGGAGTGGGCTAAAATGAAGTCACCATTGGGGAGAACAAGGTAGGCTGCAATGCCTTGCTTGAAATGCTTTTCGATTTTGGAGAAGTGCCGCAAAGTTAGCTGGCCTCTAAGCCGAGGATAAAGAGCAAAGAAGCTTTCCGCGAGTTCTCTGGTTTTGCGGGTGTTGCGATCTTTGCGAGCTCCTCGATGGACGGCCAAGCAACGAAAGAGACAAAGATTGTCGTTGAAGTTATCAAGGGCAATGACTTCTCTTTTGTTGCGAAGCCAATCAGGAAGCCACCCGAGGCCCTATTTGCAGGGGTTGTCGATCAAGCACGACTTTGACATCAAGCATGACTGCGCGTTCGTAAACCCATTTGGTGTTAGGCCTTTTGAGTTTTGCGTTTTGGAGACGAAGCTCTTCCTGAGATTGCAACCACTGGCGGGTCTCGGAGAGAGTGGCTAGCCAAGGTCCGGGTCGATTGTTTTGATAAAACTGCCTCACCACGTCGTCTTCAGTGTTTCTTAACTCGACTGTAGAGATTAACCTGATTGCGTGTCGTGTGTGAACATGTTGTTTGATTTTGTTCAAAATTCTAGCGACAAGAGGTTTTTCGAGATCAGTTGTAAAACGAAACCGGACAATTCGTCTGCCGCGTTCAACCCATCGATCAACCCGATCATAGACTTGAACAAATTGTTCAAAATCTAAGTCCTGTGGGTTGTTTCGAGGCTCTTCGGCAGGTTCGAACTGCTCAAGATTTCGTGCCTGTTCGTCCAGCCAAGCAATCAGCTCGCGTTTATCGTCATCACGCCGTCTTCGTTGTCGGGGTTGCGCCATTGCATATATACAAGGATTTTTTTTTTCTCCAATTGGTTATGTCCAGCTTGCCGGGTTTGAGGGAGGGGGGTATAGAGTAGTAGAGGGGGAGGGACGTCAAATACCGTTTTTCAGATCCCTAAATAAGCCGCCAAACGCCCGAATTACCGGGCCCCCAGGGCGAATGCAATGAGTCCTGGGGGCCCGGTAATTCGGGCGTTTGGCGGCTTATTTAGGGATCTGAAAAACGGTATTTGACTCCCTCCCCCTCTACTACTAATAATCAGTAGAGCGCTTTAGATTTTAAGCAGTCACCGGCAGCGAGAGTACAACCTTTCTTACTTTGTCATTTGGAGATAAGCACTTTTAAATTCTGGTTCCGTTTGTTCAAAGAAAGATTAATTAGGGTGATCCAAGGTCAACGCCGGCTATGAATAGAAATTTTTGGCGGATTATAATCGTGAACGTTGATTCCTAACTTAACGAACTCTTAAAATAAGCCAATTATTTTATAGTTAGCATCCAGTCCTTGTAATACCGTAGAATCCCGTCCCAGTTATAAGCCCTGGGCTTGTACAACTTCGTAAGGGTTTTTGGGTGGGCCTATAATCGGGGGGGGGGGGGGGAGTGGAGGGGGAGCGCTGATAACCCGTGGGGCTTATAATAGGAAGGAAAAAAACGTCTGAAATCCATTCTGTTTAAAAAATGAAATTTTTAATTATTGTTTCCTGTATACGGTACCCGGTATAGAGGGGGTGTATAACCGGGAGGAAATTTCTATTAGCAGACAGGTCGGCTTATAATCGGCTTATAACCGGGATTCTACGGTATTTAATTCTGACATGTTGAGATATTTGGGGACGTTTAGAACTTCACTGAATAATGAACTGGTATCACATCTGGTTATTCTTGAAAACAGTTGTTTAGAACATAACAAGTCACTGAGCTCTATTGTTTCAGGTCTATACTGGAAGGTACAGACCTCCACAACAAAGAGAAAATCCCGTCCAAACTGTGGAGAACTGTTTGGACGACATCACTGTGGGCGCGTTTGTCGCGGTTCATCTGCTCCGGCGACTGGGAAAAAAATCCAGTTATTGGAAAAGTGGTGGCAATTACAGAAAGTAATGTCACGATACATTATTGGAAATGGCTCTTACAAAGGAAACATGTCTTTTAGAAA
Organism: Cladopsammia gracilis; assembly: GCA_022457155.1. Classification (NCBI taxonomy): domain Eukaryota; kingdom Metazoa; phylum Cnidaria; class Anthozoa; order Scleractinia; family Dendrophylliidae; genus Cladopsammia; species Cladopsammia gracilis. The sequence goes on from JAJGOT010000425.1 coordinate 458,353, forward strand.
TGGTTCTTGTTACCTGTAGAACTGAACTATTCGGAGCTACTGACGAATTAGGAGCTGTATGTAATTTAAAGTCGAAGTCGGCCCTGTCTAGAATTAGAGAAATATTGTATGCTCAACGTTATCAGAAATATTGTTTGTGTAATTATATTTCTCATGCTAACGTTTTTTTGTAACCTAATATTTCATTTCCGAATCCTTTTTGATTATCGCTTGGTTTCAGAAATTTCCGGAACCATTTTCATTCGCGTTGGTTTCAGAAAATTCCGAAACCACTTTTATTCACGATTGGTTTCAGAAATTTCCGAAACCATTTTCATTCACGATTGGTCTCAGAAATTTCCGAAACCATTTTCTTTCACGATTGGTTTCAGAAATTTCCGAAACCATTTTTTAAGCCTGGTTGGTTTTAGAAATTTCCTAAACCATTTTTATTCACGATTAGTTTAAAAAAATTTCCAAAACCATGTTTAAGCACCGTTGGTTTCAGAAATTTCCGAAGCCTTTTTCCTTTTGAGTGGTTTCAGAAATTTCCAAAACCATTAATTGGCTTCAGCAATTTTCGAAACCAATCGTTATGTTTTAAGACGGATAAAATGCCTTCTGTCAGAAATTTATGTTTGCTAGCGTGATTTGGGCCGATGTCAGTGGCGTAAAATTTGGTTTAAAACTGGAATTCTTGCCGAATTTCGCAATTCGTCTTGAAAACGCTAAGAAAGTGATAAAATTGGCCGATCAAAATTAGGCTGCTTTTGACTTTTGAGAGCTTAATTTCAGCGAGCAATTTAAAATTCAGCAGAAAAGGGATTAAGGACTGTGATTTTCACCGAATTTGTCGCCAAATTCGGATGAAAAGAGGCTATAAGAAGCTATTTCAGCCGAATTGTGAACTTTGGAATATCCCCCAACGGTTTGGAACGTGTTTAAATTGCCTTAACTACTTAGACAGTCGAGAATAACAACTGAATACTTAAAAAAGATACGCGTGGCCTAACCTGGACTAGCCTTATCATCATTCAGATCACAAAATCAGTATATGACAAGCAAATCAACCAAACAGCAAAAAGACAACGGTTACTGCGGCATGCTGCGAACTTACCGATTGGGTTACAAGCTAAAATTAATCAAACGCCGTTTTTGGCTTCTTAACACTGAATTCATTCTAAAATTGTAATTCGCGATCGTGGACTGATCGCACGTCAATTGAATGGTTTTAACACCTCTCAAAAGGACGAACTGTAGATTGATCAACTAGTGGGTAAATTTATTCAGTCGATGTTTCAATTCTGCAAGAAGGCTCAGTAAACTCGATTGTTCTTCGCGAGGGGTTTAGTCGAGTTGGCCCAGGGTGCTTTGAACGCAAATGAAATAAGGCTTACAAATCGGGACAACAACAACTTCTTACCATCTCATATTCAACTCTGCACATAGAACTTCTGAGCCGTTACTAAATAATGTTTGTTTTACCAGCCCGAAAAGCAGAAACTATATAATGTTATTGTAAATCCCTTCTTTGTCATTTCAACATGTCTCTCGACGCTGTGCGTCCTTATTGGTTATCATCAAATAAAATAACGGGATGTCTTTTACTTATGTGAGCATATTAAAGTATTTAGTCGCAGTAAATGTTGTTTGGGTTCCGTGCATAAAATGAAGTGAGCATATTTTACCCAGCAAAAAAATATAGAAACGCCTATGTTTGCTATATGTTGAACAAAACAACATTTCCTTTTTGTCGGCTACAGGGGCCGGATTAAGTGGAACCAGTTTGAAAATCACAACCATTTTCCTGATAATTATTATATTTTTGCACAACTATTCTGTTGAAACGATGATTCCTAGAAATACTTTAAACGCCATATTTTTCTCCAAAGGATTCTTCCGTTGAAAAAAAATGTACGTTTCATCTAAATACGCTACTTATTTGAATACCGCGAGTGTGCATGTCTCCTCTCTAAGCCATTTACTACCGTATTAAAATAACGCGGATCAATACTTCTTTGGTTTTAATCAAGAACGTATTTCCTTTAGTTCAGCAAAAGTTCAGCGAATCCTATTGAACCATTGTGATGAAGGCAAGACATCACCCTCAGATTTTGAGAACGTTTATTCCTGCTGAATTGTTGACCAGACAAAAAATTTATTTTACTGTAGGACTCTGCGTGCGCTCACTCGTGAAATATTTTTCAACACTCGAAGAGAAATTTCGTATCTTCAAGCGGCCATGTAATGTTCTGTTTATTATATGAACACCAATGAAATCAAACCATTTCACTTTAATAAGAGAACAACGTGTCAATGGTGATCTTTTCACGTGTGAAGATAACATGTTATTCTCACGTGTGAAGATAAGATAGATAAATGTATACAATAAATGGATAAAGTTACCTTTTTCCTTTCACAGAAATACCGAATGAAGTTATAGGCAGTAAAATTCCGCATATAAAAACCTACAATTTTCTTGGTCAGGCTGAATAGGTTCTTATATATTTGATGCATAAGACGAAATTAGCCTGCTTAGGTTCTTAAACAGGTTCTTATTTTTTCAAAGAGTGGTGCAGATCATGAAATTTTAATTTTTTTTCAGACATTAGATACCATGAAATACTAATACTTGTAGTCAAGGCGTTTAATACCCGGGACGGGGGGGGGGGGGGGTACTCCCATATATGAGCTATATAGGTATGTGACGCTGTGAAGGGTATGGTTTTCAGGCAGTTTAGTCTGGGATAGGGTAAAAATCGGTACGGCGGGCAGTACGGCATTTTTACTGATCCCTGTTAACTAATAACTGTGATAGTGAGTGAGATTCTGGAAAATAGCGAGTCTGGAATAGGTCTAGGATAGGGTAGGGTGTTTCGGTGTTTAGTCTAGAATAGGGCTGCAAAATGCAGCTAAAATGGTCTAGTATAGGTTAAGGGTCTTAGAGTCCCAGCGACACACCCCCACCCCCCCCCCCCACCAATCCGGGTTTAATGCCCTGAATCACTGCCAAGCCTTCAGTCTTATTTCTCATTCTATAATCATTACTTACCTACCAAATAAAAACCAAATTTCAGGCTGGATTGGTTCTTATAAAAATGGGTGTCTAAATGACAAATTCCAGGCTGTAGGTTCTTATACGTGGGATTTTACTGTTTTTGTGTTTCATTCTTCAATAAAGAATTTCCGTCATGTTTAATTCGACTTCGCTGTGATTCTTTATGCCTTTTCATTTTCTTTGTCCGTCTTTGCTCGTTGTTCTTTTTAGCCAGGAACTTCAGTTTTGTTTGTCGCGGCAAATAAATGTCATCACTCTAAACGTATTGCTTAAATTTTAATGAGTGGAGAGTAAGAAATTTTGTGTCTTCCTTTAATAATGTCAAGTTTCTCTTTGCTGTTCTCGGGGCCTTTAAGGAATAGTCTAATTTCCAATGGCGAATATATTCTTCACAGATTAGTCCTACAGTGTATTCAGCAAAGCTCTGGACTTAGAATTGGACTTAGATTAGTTTAAACATTATGTAAATACATGGCTCTTTGAAACAGAGAACTCACCTTCAATATATCCTGTTACGATTCTCTTCGACAACGCAATAGACAACAATAGTAACCTTTTACATTTACTTTGAATATTTCTACGTGGCGATGTTATTATTGAAGCGTGTTTCGACAGCCGAATGCTAAAAATAAAACTTTGAATGACAAAGTGTCTCAAATAGAGCCTTGAAAAACTACATTAATGAAAATGAATTTAAAATTTAAAAAGCAATATTTCAGCGAAGAAACGCGAAATATGGTTTTGAAAAAAAGATGTCCGGATCTGGATTTTGCGAAAGAGACACACCCGCTGCCACAAAATAAAGTGAGCATGTTGTACCCGGCAAAAAATGTAGAAACGCTTATATATGTTTGCAATATCTTGAGCAAACTGACATTTAACAATTATTGGATGAGGTTGAGCATGATAGCGATAATTATCAAGGCCAAAGTTTGTGTTATCTGCCGAAGCCGAAGGCTGAGGCGGATAACACAAACTGAGGCCTTGATAATTATCGCTATCATGCGAAAACCGAATCCAATAATTGTTTTATTATGCATATTCCTGAGCTGCACTTGCAAAGACAAGAGCGCGCACAAAAAAGTGATCAATGCACAGCAGTCAACTTGTAAGTAAACAACTTACGTCACTTCTGCATGCATAAAACTATTGTCTGTAGGTATGACGTCACTTCTGCATGCATAAAACTATTGATTGTAGGTATGACGTAACAGAAACAGCAAGCAATAATTAGCTGCGTGCTTATAGCCAATCAAAATCGAGCTAGTGGCACCAATGTATAATAATTCCTTTTTCTCTGCAGGGTATTATTAAGTTGAACGTTCGAAAACCTTAACAATTTTCCTGATAATTATTATATTTTTGTAGAACTATTCCTTTGAAACGATGATTCCTAGGGTAAAAATACAACTTTGAAAGTTTTAACGTACTGGTATACGATGAAAACGTCTGTCAAATAGTGCTGTGAAAAAGGACATTGGTGAAAATAAATTTCAAATTATTTAAAAGGCAATATTTCAGCGAGGAAACGCAAAATATGGTTTTGAAAAAAAGATGTCTGGATTTGAATCTTGCAAAAGAAACACATCCACGCCGCTAGCGTCGTTTCAGTTTATAGATGATGATTTTGGTGGTCGTATGCTATTGTTATCTCCTGTGGATTGGACTGATATAAAGATATAGTGTGTGTGTGCGGATGACGTCACAAACTTACCGGCGGCCATGTTGGAGGACTGACGTAATCAAAATGGTGACTTGAGCCTCCGATGCTGGTATATACTTCATGGTGGTTTTAATTTATGCACGTCAAAGAATCCGGCACTTACTTAGGGCTAAAAACTCATTTTAAAATGGTTAGCTTTTATTTACTGTTATGGATATCACTACCCATAACAGTAAATAAAAGCTAACCATTTTAAAATGCGTTTTTAGGATCCCTATATGATAGGATCCCTATATGGTGTGTTACAATGAAGTATATACCCCGATGCTGAGAAATATGCTAAAACCTCGAAGGCCTCATTCAGAAACCTCCTGTGAGTATTCTATCTTTGTTTGGAAATGCCAAGCGCTTCAAAAAATTAATTTGGTTTTGTAGTTGACGAATTCTCCGAGCTTATGCATACTATAAAATCGCTATGTGCTCGACACTAGTTTTTCCAAGTGTCGAGAACACAACGATTTTATAGTATGCACAAGCTCGGATAATTCGTCAACTACAAGACCAAATTAATTTTTCGAAGCGCTTGGCATTTCTAAACAAAGATAGAATACTCTAAGGAGGTTTAAATGAAGCTTTTCGTGAAAATTCTGTGAGAATTTCTGAGGCATTTTTGAAGACCCTTTGAAAACCGTGCTCGGCTGCCGGGCTCACGCTACTAATCACTGAAGGTTTTCCGCTAGTTCCAACCCAAATGCCCTGAAAATCAATCGTACCTTTTGCTTTCCAACCGAAAATACCGGTTTTCTTGGCTAAACAGTAAGCAGGCCGGGGAACAAGTTCCCCACAGAAACCACTTCGAAACAAAATTTCGTGCAGACAAATTGCAGCGGGAACCGACAAACTAGCTAAATAGACGCGCTACAAGACTGATTCTACAAGTTTTCGCGACCATGAAAATGATTCCATTTTATAAGAAATATTGTTGACGTAAAACCGATTTTATAAGTGTGGCTGATTTTCTACTCTGTGATAATGTTTTTAAAGTTTAAAAAAATCGGGCCGGCAAATCGGCAAATCGAACTGATCGAAACAAATACGGACCTAATTATCGAAAGAAAAGGGTTTTTGGGATTTAAATTAGCACAAATGACAAAAAAGCACTGTGCATTAGCTACCTTTTCGATTTTAATTCATAACGTTAAAAGAAACGCGAGTTATGATTTCAAAAGCGCTCGCACTGCCCGCTCTCTAGAAGGTAAACACAGGGAAAACCCATCAAAGTAGTCCTCCAACATGGCGGACGGTAAGTCAAGGGTCACGTGAGCGCACACACTCTATTGGCATCTACTGAGAAGTTCGTGATCTATTGCCTTTTTTACTTGATGCGTATTGTCATTCCGCACATCGTTTTATTGTAAATTCGTGATGTGGAATGATCGCAAATGCTTTTAACTCCTCTCAAAAGGACGAAATGTATATTGTTCAACCAGTGGGGTAAATTTCTTCAGTCGATGTTTCAAGAATTAGTATTTGTACTTTGAGGGTCAAATTCCAGTAGTGTTTGTAGTAGTCCGCTCGTACTAGGTCTCCGAAGATTTCATTTTCTGCTTTCAACGTTGATTCCAACTTGCTTTCCTTTTGTATGCGAGCAACAAGAAAAACAGTTTTTCAACGAGATTTCACAGCAGTGTCGACACCCCAAGTTTGGCGGATGTCGCATCTTCTTTTGACATTAGAAGGTGCGGCCAAAGACGAGGATAAGGAGAAAGTACCGCTTTACACAATTTGTCGTTGTTTTCAGGCTTGTCTTGTGTTTAAGTGCTTTCTTTCTTGACTCTGTTGTGGGGGATGGATTTTCGGACGCAAGTCTCTTCAACGTCGCGCTAGACGGCTTATGTTGTCTTTGTGGGAAAACTGGTAGAAACTGGCTGATTTTTAATCCTGTGTTATCGAAATCCGAAGACTTAACAGCGTTTAACCAGTCCCAAAATACAACCGTTATAAGAGCGAAAATTAATAACCAGGTGATTTTTTTAAGAAGCCTAGTTTTAGCAATCATGATAACCGGCACTGCTTACGGTGTACGTGACCCAACGTATATAGAATTTACCAGTTTGATTTTGGTTTACATACAAACAAGGAAGCTCTCTCGCTTTGCGGGTAACTGCGCGCTACGGAGAAAAAGGCTTGTACCATTTGGGTGAAAAAACTATGTAAATTTGCCGAGAACTTCTCAGGATAACAATAAAGATATGATATTGTTTATTTATGACTCGATCGTTCAGTAAAGCCGAAACCCTGGGAAACCGTTTTGGAATGTTTACCAACAACATGTTTCATATAAAACTGAACAAATACGGGATGTAAAATGCTTGTGAAACGATTAGCGAGAAAACACCTTATTTGACATACGACTTGTACCTTAGCTTTTTTTAAAAATATCGCGAAAAATTGATGAAAGGAAGAAAATGATAAAGAAGGAAAGATATGAAAAAGATGTAATGTTCATCGAGGCACGAGCCTGGGACAACGAAAAAAATCCGAGTCCCCGACGGGATTTCCGGAAACCGGTCGGATATTGGGAGACCTGTGGCGAACTATCGTAGACCATTTACTTGGTTCGAACATGTATGTGACATGAGTAACATGAATGTCTGTCATCGAAATAAGCATACCGGAAAAATTAAAGGTAAATACTCTTGAAAGTAAGTTTTTTTTTTTAAATGGCACAGTAGAGACTTGATCACGGTCCGAACCAAGGAGCATTCAGTCTATGTTTAAACAGTGTCACAGTTTTAAACAAAGCAAACCCTGTTTGTTGTTTTTTTTATTGCTAACTTTTGCCATATTTACCTGTAAGCTGGAATCGCGAAAATGGTGTCGCAAATAAAACGATTTTCAAAATTGCGCAAGTTTGATGTGGTAATTAGTCAATTTCATCGTGGTTAACAAAGGAGCAGGCTTCAGCCAATGCTACTTTCATTTATTTTCTTTGTCAGGATTTCAAATGATCAAACCAAGGTTCTTCACCCTTTTCTGTGAGTTTCCCGCGCGCTTGCGATAATGTCTCAGTCCCCGCTTGGTTTGTGATAGATGGAAGCAAGATAAAACACTGGAAACAAGGTAAAACATTGCGCACATGCGTTATAGGTGCTTGGAGACAAAGTAAACATGGTGGAAATTTAAAGATTGCTTTGATTCAAGGTAGAGATAGACAAGTTTGTTTTCGTGTTATTTTGCAATTGTGTCATGTTAATCATATTATATTACCATAGAATGGAAGGAAGATAAAATATCAACTAACGAACTGTCAACAAAACATATAAAAAAACTGCTCCAAGACAAACATTTTGATGTTACAGCGTCAATAACCTACCATGTAACAAAAACTCAACAAGAACATACAATTCAGGAACATACGTTACTGCATTGTTTATCCACCCACATTACCCCTTATTTATTTTCTTGCACATCCAAATGATCTTTAGTATACATGAAATCACAAGTAATAGTGAAAAAACAGTGGACAAAGAAATATACTTATTCTATGGAAATCTGCATGCAACCGCGGACAGCTGTTTCGCTCTGTTGGATTTCGTCAGCGCGGTGTAGCTTGTAGCAAACCAAAAACGACTACAAGAATGGAGTCGTAAATAGATTGCACAATGACCCGTTCACAATAGCGTTCCGCCCAGATGACGTCATATTTGGCAGCATTGCATTGTGGGATCGAAATGCGGACAAATATTTCAAAATGGCTGCCTCGAAAACACCAGTTTTTGCGATTCCTGTACATGTTGTGGATAATTGTCGAGTTGTACCCAAGAACAGTGCTTCGTAGCACCTGTTTTTTCGTAGCTTCCTGCATAGTTCTTGAATGTTTGTACGCATTTCAATCCCATGATGCTGCGCGACAATTCTATTTTTAGAATCTGGGCGGAACGCTATATCAAGTTTCGTACCTTGAAACCAACTTGTCACCCGCATCACGCGTGCCATGCACACCATGTTTCGGGAACAAGCCGTCCCAAGATGTCACAATGATGTCTCACAAAGAAGAATGTACATGGCAAGCCAATGTAATCATTCAAACGCATGGAAAAAATTAAAACCATGCAGAAAGAAAAACGCAGCATACCGGATCTAGTAAAGACCTACATTGTACGGTCCCAAAATACACGAAAATAGAACTAAAATCTGCAAAAGACCGCAAACGATAATGCTGTAAACGTTTGCGGTCTTTTGCAGATTTTAGTTCTATAATTATGAGATATGCTGTTTAAATGTCTTTTTAATCTCGTATTTGAAAGCTTAACAAAAAAAAAACAACTTGGTCACAAATTAATCCTGACTTGCTCGCAATTTTTGCACGACTGGGTGACAATTTTTGCCCGTCTTGGTCACAGTTATTACCCGATTTGGTCACAATTATTACCCGATTTGGTCACAAATTAATCCTGACTTGGTAATATTTTTAGCCCGACTTGATTACAATTTTGGCACGACTTGGTCGCAATTTTGTCCAGGCTTGGTCTCAATTTTGGCCCACGTTGGTCACTAATTTTGCTCGACTTAGCAACAATTTTCGCATGAATTAGTCACAATTTTTGCCCGACTTAGCAACAATTTTCCGATGACTTGGTCACAATTTTGGCCCAACTTAGACCCGCTGAGAATCCGGGCGTGGATCCCGTTGAAAATCCCGGCGGGGATCCTGGTGGGAATCCCGGAGGGAATAGTGGCGGGAATCCAGGCAGGAATCCCGGCGGTAATCCCGGCAGGAATCTCGGCGGGAATCCCGTCGGGAATCTAGGCGGGAATCTTGGCGGGGATCTCGGTGGGAAACCCGGCGGGAATCCCGTCGGAAATCTTGGCACTAATCTTAGCGGGAATCCCGCGGGAGTCTTGGCGGGATTCCCGTTGTGGATCCCGGCGGGAATCTTGGCGGGAATCCCGACAGGAATACCGGCGGGAATCTTGGCGGGAAACCCGGCGGGAATTTTGACGAGAATCCCGGCGGGAATATTGGCGAGAAAATCTTGGCGGGGATCCCGGCGAAAATCTTGGCGGGGATCCCGGTGGGAATCTTGGCGGGAATCCCGAAGGAAATCTTGTCGGGGATCTCGGCGGGATTCTTGGAGGGGATCCCGGCGGCAATCTTGGCGGGAATCCCCGCGGGAATCTTGGCGGGGATCCCGGCGGGGATCCCGACGGGAATCTTGGCGGGAATCCCGGCGGGAATCTTGGCGGGGATCTCGGCGGGAATCTTGGCGGGAATCCCGGCGGGAATCTTGGCGGGGATCTCGGCGGGAATCTTGGCGGGAATCCCGGCGGGAATCTTGGCAGGGATCCCGGCGGGAATCCCGACGGGAATCTTGGCGGGGATCCCAGCGGGAATCTTGGCGGGAATCTTGGCGGGGATCCCGGCGGGAATCTTGGCGGAAATCCCGGCGGGAATCTTGGCGGGGATCCCGGCGGGGATCCCGACGGGAATCTTGGCGGGGATCCCGGCGGGAATCTTGGCGGGGATCCCGGCGGGAATCTTGGCGGGAATCCTGGCGGGAATCTTGGCGGGGATCCCGGCGGGGATCCCGACGGGAATCTTGGCGGGGATCCCGGCGGGAATCTTGGCTGGAAAGCCGGCGGGAATCCCGGCGGGGATCCTGGCGGGATTCCCGGCAGGGATCCCGACGGGAATCTTGGCGGGGATCCCGGCGGGAATCTTGGCGGGAATCCCGGCGGGAATCTTGGCGGGAATCTTGGCGGGATTCTCAGCGGGGATCCCGGCGGGAATCTTGGCGTGATTCCCGGCAGGGTTCCCGTCGGGAATCTTGGCGGGAATCCCAAAAAGTTATGAATGGAAGCGCACTGTTAGTTCACTATGCACTTAAGTATTGTCGTATTACCCCTCTACTTCCCTCTACTATAATATAATAAGTCGGGCCACAATTTTGACCAAATCAGGCAAAATTTGTGACTAAATCAGACAAAAATTGTGACCAAGTCGATCAAAATTGTCACCAAGTCGGGCCAAAATTTTGACCAAATCAGTTACCAAGTCGAGCCAAAATTGTTATGAAGTCTGGGCCAAAATTTTGACCAAATAAGCCAAAATATGACTAAATCGGACAAAAATTGTCACCGAGTCGAGCCAAAATTGTCACCAAGTTGGTTCAATATTTTGTCTGACCAAATCGGGGGAAAATTGTGTCCAAGTCATGCCAAAATTGTGACCAAGTCGGGCAATAATTGTGACCAAGTGAGGTCAATTTGTGACCAAGTCGGACCAAAATTGTCATCAAATCGGGCCAAAAGTTTGACCAAATGAGGCAAAATTTGTCACTAAGGGCCTAGTCGCACTACAGTCAAAAACAAAAATTAGCCCTTGCAAAATGACATAAAAACAAAAACATTCTACAAAAAGCGTGTCCCACCGGAGCTTTTTCTTTTGTTTTCCTCGATTTTTGCACCGGCATTTTTTTTTGACTGCAATGCGACCATGCCCTAACATCGGGCGAAAATTGTGACCAAGGGCCTGGTCGCACTACAGTCAAAAACCAAAATTAGCCCGTGCAAAATGACATAAAAACAAAAACTTTCCACAAAACGCGTGTCCCACCGGAGCGGTTTCTTTTGTTTTCCTCGATATTTTTGTTTTCGACTGTAGTGCGACCAGGCCCTTAATCGGGCAAAAATTGTCACCAAGTTGGGTCAAACGTTTGACCAAATCAGGCAAAATTTTTGACTAAGGGCCTGGTCAGTCAGACTTGGTCACTATTTTTGCGCAACTAGGTGATGATTTTTGCTAAAACTTGGTCCCAAATTTGGTCCGACTTGGTCTTCACAATGTTTTCCCGACTTGGTCACAATTTTGCAGCGAATTGGTCACAATTTTTTCCCTACTTAGGGCCTGTCGCACTACAGTCAAAAACAAAAATGAGCCCATGCAAAAATCGAGGAAAACAAAACAAATCGCTCCGGTGGGACACTCTTTTTGTGGAATGTTTTTGTTTTTATGTCATTTTGAGCAAGCTAACTTTTGTTTTTGACTGTAGCCGTGCGACCAGGCCCTTAGTCACAATTATTGCCCGACTTGGAGACAATTTTTGCCAGACTTGGTCACAGTTTTTGCATGACTTGATCACAATTTTTACTCGAATTGGTCACAATTTTGGCCCGACTTGGTCAAAATTTTTGCTCGACTTGATCACAATTTTTGCCCGACTTGGTCACAATTTTGGCGCGACTTAATCACAATTTTGGCCCGACTTGTTCACAATTTTGGCCGGACTTGGGGCCTGGTCGCATTACAGTAAAAACACGGGCTAATTTTAGTTTTTGACTGTATTGCGACCAGGCCCTTGGTCACAATTTTGGCCCGATTTGGTCACAATTTTGCCCGACTTGGTCACATTTTTTCCCGACTTGGTCACAATTTTTGACCGACATGGTCACATTTTTGGGTAACTAGGTGACAATTTTGCCCGACTTGGTCACATTTTTTCCCGACTTGGTCACAATTTTTGACCGACATGGTCACATTTTTGGGTAACTAAGTGACAATTTTTGCCAGAACTTGGTCATATTTGGTCCGACTTGGTCACAATTTTTTCCGGACACGTACTTGGTTACAATTGTTTTCCTAAATGGTCACAATTTTCACAACTTGGTCACTATTTTTTGTCCGACTTGGTCACAATTTTTGCTCGACTTGATCACAATTTTTTGTCCGACTTGGTCACAATTTTTGCTCGACTTGATCACAATTTTTGCCCGACGTGGTCACAATTTTGGCCCGACTTGGTCAAAATTTTTGCTCGACTTGGTCACAATTTTGGCCCGACTTAGCAACAATTGTAGAATGACTTGGTCATAATCGAATCCCGGTGGGATTAGATAGATAAATATTCTTTATTTATGCACGGTGGTAAAATTCATATCAGCTATATTACATATTGAATAAAGTAAATACTGAAAGTTTATGCAACAACACTAAAATCTAAATGTAGCTACTCTAAATCTAATATATATGATACAATATGGACCAAAATCTTAACTTAAAGCTGCTTTCCATGAACGCCGTGCCTTAAAATATATCCTTGTACGCAGACGACACGAATGACTGCGGAATGTCGGCGGTGACTGTTCGCAGTCCCTCTCTGGATCGTCGAGAGGGTGAGCAAATACGCGATCGGCGATCCGAGCGGCAAGAGAGCGAAGGTAATTCGAACCGAGGGGGCTCTGGAGAAGAGGCGGGGGAAGGTCACCGCCTCTCCCCCAGTTTTCCCTCGCGGCTCGTTCGCTCGCTCCAGTCTCGCCGAGCTTGAGTTTGTGATTAGCTCGCCCGCTCGATTGACTAAAAAGGGGCAGCTGGCAGTCTAACCCGGCATTCCATGACCGCACTGTCTCTATTCCACATAGATCATATATCACATAGCTCTCTTGATTGCTTGTACAGCGAAAGGAAATCACGTCTTGTGTGGGAGGTTGTGAAAATCTACAGACCCGCAGTAATTAATAACTATTATTATACATTGGTGTCACTAGCTCGATTTTGATTGGCTATAAGCAAGCAGCTAATTATTGCTTGCTGTTTCTGTTACGTCATACCTACAGACAATAGTTTTATGCATGCAGAAGTGACGTAAGTTGTGTACTTACAAGTTGACTGCTGTGCATTGATCACTTTTTTGTGCGCGCTCTTGTCTCTACAAGTGCAGCTCAGGAATATGCATAATAAAACAATTATTGGATTCGGTTTTCGCATGATAGCGATAATTATCAAGGCCAAAGTTTGTGTTATCCGCCTCAGCCTTGATAATTATCGCTATCATGCTCAACCTCATCCAATAATTGTTAAATAATAGATTAAAGATAATTTTCCTCGGAAGTGACCCATGTATGGGGGATCCGTTCTCTTACATTATTTTCTTTTGTGCAGCCTTTGTTATTTTGTTTTTTACCTTTTTATACTTTGTAGAAGCAAAACTTGTATTTGAGCAGGAATAAAAGCATAGTTTTTGGTGTCACTGCTAAAATTTTGAGCTTGATTGATCTCGATTTAATTCGTTTGGATTCATCGCTGCAAAAACGGTAATACACTGCCTCTGCCAGAAGGAACAAAGCACGGGGGGGGGGGGGGGGGTGCACTTTCTCGTCGCGTCCACTATTTTGAAGTTTCATGGCAAATACCGCTGACAGCTCGTTTCCAGACCCCCGTTCCCCGTTCCAGGTTCATCCTTTATAATAATGTGTCTTCGATCTTGAATCCAGATACCACGCAGCTCTTTAGAACCTCTAATTTCATTGGACCTGGTATCACGAAGCTCTATTGTTTTCAGGGCTAGGGTCCATTGTTGAGTTGTTTGTTCTATTGTTTTCTCAGCAAGTCAGAGAAGACCTTGTAAGAGCTGCGTACTGCCCCCTTGAATCTACTTAAACTCTTTTCAGAATTGTTGCGCGCAACGGCAGAGCATTAAATAAACGAACAAGAAGCAGTACACAGTTTGAACTCGTAGCGTCTTCAACCCATTGCAGTATTGATTTCCGAGTGTTTTGATCGCCTTTGCGGAGAAATATAATCTTAAAATGTTATGTCTGAAAAGTAAGACTACACTACATTCAGTATTGACACTTGAAACCACGATCGCTAACTGAAATGGTAAGTTCTATAAAACATAAAACTTGCCGGAACGAAACTCCCGCAGCAATAATAAGCGGCGAACACCATATCAAACGGACCTATTCATCCATGAACACCTTGCGTTGTCTTGAAAACTTGTACGCTGTAATTCTTCCTTCTGCTTCTCAAGTCAATACACGGACATATTTTGCTGCTTTCTTGAAATCAAGAGCGAGATTACGAAGTCGAATGTCAACCAATCAGACCAGTAAAACTAAAATATGCGTGCATAAATTTGCATGCACAAATGTGACACGAAATAAAGAAAACTCAGAGCCGAATTTATATTAAACTCGTTGGCTACCCTACGAGTACACAGTGTCCGCCCACCTACGTTTCCACAGGGAACCTATGACAACCTATATAGTGCTTGTATTCGTAAAACTTTCAACAGCAGCAACAACAACAACAATAACAACCTTGTGGGGTCTTGTAAAAATAACAGATTAAAAGGTGCTCGAACGTTAAAATTAAAATGTTTAAAAGTATAGCACTTAATGAACTCGTTCAAAACATAATAATGTCTGTTTGTGGAGGAGTGGCTGTGTAGTGGTTAGCGCGTGGGACTTCCGGTCCGACGGTCGGTGGTTCAAGACCTGGTCTTTGGCCGCCGTGTTGATTCCTCGGCCGTTGTGGTGCCTTTCTCCACTGCTGTACAAGGTGGTTCTAACTTTTGAGTCTGTGGATGAAATCCTAAAGTGTGACCATTCAAATGAAAACTATTGAGCAGTACTTTCCTGTGGTGCTGGTTATTATGCTGTAGAAAGTGTTTTAAGTTTTGAGTCCTTGGGTGAAAGCTGGTGAAATTCGTAAGTGTGATCATTCCAATGTGAGCCGTTCCTTCCAATGGTACTGTTAGCTTTTTTAATGTTTGACAAACTTATATTGAATCACTTTTCTCCGTTTTGAGCTTAGTTGCACTAATGGCATCATGCGATAACTTTTCATTATTTCATCAGAACAAAGGGATTTTTAACAGGAAGGTTTTATTTCCTAGTAACCGCTTTTAAGGACTGTCGAGTTCCGTAACCAAAGAAAACAATACGATAGCAATGCGTTTTCTCGTATATTTTTATATCCTCGACTTTGGTTGTTTTGGCGGTCGAATGTTGCTTGTTTCGCGATATTTCCGAAATGATCCAATAGTTGTTATGTACACAAATCATTTTGTCATCTGAGTCTATTTGGGCTACCGCAGGTGGACTAACAGGTCACGTGACTGATATTCGAACGTCACGAATATCAATATCAATATATCAATTTTGAGTCTTTTTAAGAAATGAAACAGGAACGAAAATAGCATCTTAACTCGGATTCGAACGATTCCTTAACTAGGATTCCAACCCACGACCCTCCGTGATCTAGTCGGATGCTCTACCACTGAGCTACTACAACTCTGTGGTGAGCAAGGGTGAAATGTGGGCTTTGACTGGAACCGCATCACGGCGCGGTCACACAGCCAAATAACTTAACACATATGACTCATAACTGCATCGCGCAGTCACATTAAGGCATATCGAGGATGCAACCAACTAACCTCCAAGTGAGTCTTTTTAGAAATGAAACATGAACGAAAATAGCATCTTAACTCGGAAAAAATTTCCCTTGCTCACCACAGAGTTCTAGTAGCTCAGTGATAGAGCATCCGACTAGATCACGGAGGGTCGTGGGTTGGAATCCCATCTGGAACTCGGAAATTTTTTCCGAGTTAAGATGCCATTCTCGTTCATGAAACAATATTGCTTGCAAATTATTAGGAACATTGAGCGACGACTTCCTTTCCAAATGAAACTATGCCAAATAAGCAGGTAAACCATGCCTTAACTTGCTTGAGTATGCGTCTTTGTTTGAAAACTATTTTTTGGGGTTTTAATGTTTCTCCCTATAGTTTTGTAGCCGCGCGCGCGCTGATGAC
The DNA here is from genome assembly GCA_022457155.1 of Cladopsammia gracilis. Taxonomy (NCBI): domain Eukaryota; kingdom Metazoa; phylum Cnidaria; class Anthozoa; order Scleractinia; family Dendrophylliidae; genus Cladopsammia; species Cladopsammia gracilis. The sequence continues at coordinate 474,650 of JAJGOT010000425.1, forward strand.
GCGTTTTTATTTCTTCGAAAACGCATTCATTTAAAAACGTAGCATGCGTCAGGCTGATGGGATTATTCGCACAAAAGCTCTGCTTCCGAAACGAGCGGTGAAGCCCCAACAAAGAGATGAATTTATGGGTTGCATCTACGATGAGCAAATAATATTGTTTGAAAACTGTTGCTCTTATGGCGTCATGTGAGGACTTTTCCTTATTCATCAGAACAAAAGGATTTTTAACAGGAAGGTTTCATTTCCTAGTAACCACTTTTAACGACTGTTGAGTTCTATAACAAACTGAAAGGAAACAACGCTATAGTAATGCGTTTTATTTACCGCTTTCTCGTAAATTTTTATATCCTCGCCTCCGATGCTTTTGGCGGTCAAACGTTGCTTGTTTCGCGATATTTGAGTGACGATCCAATAGCTGTACATGTTATGCGCACAAAACATTTTGTCATCAGTTTATTTGTGCTTTATAGGTGGCCTGTAAACACAAGAAGCATAAAAGTCTGAAGTAGTGACAAAACTTAAGGCCCTATTCACAATGGTGCATATTCTTTGAAAACGTAGCATGCGTAGCAGGAGCTCGTAGCTGAAGCGCAAGGGCTCCGCCGCCAATAAAACGAGCGGCGAAGTAATCCGTGATCATGGCACAAATTTATTCTACAGTATTATGGGGTCGCTCGCTTAAGGCGTTGTGGCTGCTTCTGTTTTCAGGGTTAGGAGCCATTGTTTCTGTTGCTGGCTGTATCGTCTCTCGAAGGGTCGAACCAATAGTGTGAGGCCTTACGAAGGCTGCTACATCGCCCAAAATAGGGCCTGACACAAACTCCCACAGGACCTTGTGCCCGCGGCGTTTCCCGCAAAGAATGGTTTTCCAAGCGAAATGAAAATGAAAATGAAAATAGAGCTTGATCGCAATTTAGCGGCGTAGTCACAACAAAAAGATAATTTAATAAACAGACTTCTATGGATAATCTATGGATGAGTAAATTATCAGGTGTTTTAATTTTTTCAAATTTACTGGTTCAAAAGATTGTTAATTCCAGGCCCCCGTTGTTCAAAAGGTGGATAGTGCTATCCGCCGGATAAATCACTATCCAGTGGCTAGGTATTAACAAAACCCATTGTGTTATCCGCTGGAAAGTGATTTATCCGGTGTATAGCGCTATCCACCTTTTGAACAACCGGGGCCAGGTGAGGTTTTTCCTCGCTTTCTTGCAGTTTGTCAGTCTTGTAATTTTCTTTTAAAAATATGTGTTTATTAATTAACCTAACTCTACGGCAAGCTTGTTGGCCTTTTTATTTCAGTGATGTCAGCCTTTCTGCTTGTCACAATAACCGGTAATTAACTGTTGTTTATTTGTGATTGGCTGAAAAGAGTTCAGCAGTAATTTGCATAGCAGATAAAAATTTGAAATGATCAATCAGCTACGGAGTTCGGTCGCAATTGAGGAACTAACTATACGAGGCTACTTTGGAAGTTCGGGAGATAAATTGTCGGCCACAAAAGCAAAATAAAAGGTGAGTTTGGATACAGTTACCGTGTTAACAAATAGCGCGACATGCTAAAAATTCTCAGCGGTTGTTGTTTATATCGGCAATGTTTCAGTTTTCACCAAGCAATTTAACATTTTCCCTCCTGCCAGGCATTAAAGTTCGGCAATCAAAATCTACTAGTTTATTGAATTTTACTTGTACGCGATTTCTTACTTTTTCTCTGCCTTAATTAAAAATTAGATTGAATGTGTGATGATAGGTTCGAACATAACAGCTGATATTTCGAAATTTGCGTTCGACCGCGTTTCTTGTTCATTTTCTTAATTTTTCTGCTCTTTTAGTACCATCATGAAACCGTGAATTCTATACAAATCGAGTAAATTCGACGACTGAAAATTATATTGGTCCCAGGATGTCACTTCAAAGTTTATGGGGTTCAGAGTTGTTATGGCAAAATTAGGCAAGTGAGAAAATGAGAAGATTCAGTAAAATATTATTCAACAAAGAAAGACTCCTAAATGAGTACAAAGAGGCAGGCCAATTTGCACTTGTTGTTCATAAGCGTTCAAGTTGAACGAAGATGATAAAATTAAAATAATCACAACGGAATTGATAACACTAGTTTCTTACAAAATTTGAGCAACACCAACGTACATTGACTCTGGTTAAAACCTTTTCACACCTCATTCGAAAAAATTATTTACTCGTGTCAGTGACAGGTCAAAAAGAATATTTACTTATCGTCAATGGAGAGTTTTTTTTAATGAACCTGACCGGAAAATGACAGAGGTTTATTGAGTTTTTAATTTTGAAAGCTAACAAAAGCAACTGAACTGTTCAAAATTAAATTTTAAAAATCTAAAAGTGGTATGTGAAGATCTCCTTAATTATGGACAGGGGACGATGGTTGATTTTAAATTTAAGAGTATTTCCAGTCAATATTTCTGACAAGAGGTGCCTTAAAAACTATAGTGATATTTATATTTACAACTACTATTGCATTTTCTCAGACTTGAATTCCACAAGAATGATTATTGCAGAGCAGTTAATATTCAATGTTAACTTTAATGATATTTCATTAAGTCGAGAATGCATCAGGATTGCGTTCGCAGTCTCATCGAACTTACCGTCAAAACCCTTTTCCAGGCCACGCTCTGCTCTCTTTCGCCCCTTGAGAACGAGGCTGCAATTTTCCTCGAGAATGCGGGAACTTCAAAATGCTGTTTGTACCTTTTATCATTACTATCTGCATAAATTAACTTGCAAATTGTTCTCGCTACAACTGAAGAACGTTGTACCAGTCGAAACAGGTCTTGTAAATTCAAATGATTCGTCTTCTTTCTTAAAATTACTTTTTATTAAATTGCGCTGTATGTTTTCAATATTTTCTTTTTTATAAATCAAAATATATATCAATTTTTCATGATATTTGATCAGTAGCCACGCAGCTCTTTAGAACCTCTAATTTCATTGGACCTGTATACCACGCAGCTCTATTGTTTTTAGGTCTAGGGTCTATTGTTAGCCATTGTTGTGTTGTTTGTTCTATTGTTTTCTCAGCTAATCAGAGAAGACCTTGTAAGAGCTGCGTACCGCCCCTATTTGATCAGTGGGCAGTAAAGTGTCTGAGAGATATAATCGCATCAAAATCAGAGGCTGTAGGCCTTTGATTCTGATTCTGCTATGAATTTGAGGCCCAAATTCTGAAGTTACCTGAGCTGTTGTAACCTCTTCGTTTTTGTACAGCTGTTATAATCCATGAACTGTCTTTTTAATTTTTTTTTTTAGACGACAATGAAGACTGCAAAAGCGGTAATATGTGACTGGTTCACGTTCATGTTGTCCATTCCAAGAACAGAATCCATGACTGCGACACAAAAATTCACCCAGTGGTCTTCATTGTTCGCTTACTGCGTGGGAGGCTTCAGTTTACTCGTGTGTCCTCAGTTGTGGAAGATCCTTCTTCAGTTGGAATTCCAGGGCCGCACTGAGGGGTACCTTCGTCTTACGGGCCTTGGAGTACTCATCATAGGGTTCACACTCGTCATCTCAGCGCGCTCCAAGCTCCAGAGCCCCAATAATGGCACCATTTTAGGGTCCGTCTTTTCAAGGCTCCTCTACGTCAACGGGATCCTACTGCTGATGGTCCTAAGGAATATGCTCCCGCTCTCATTTGCTCTCGTGTTCATGGGCCTGGATACGTTACTTCCCCTCATCACCCTGGTGATATGGTACCATGAGACAGAAGGAGCTTCAGTGAGTCTGTTATTCCGGGAAGCGTTCTCGCCAATATTCACGCTCCGTGGAGTTAAGTCAGGAGGTTCAATTGCGGCCATCTTTATCGTTGGAGTTTTTCAATTATTTTTTTGGCTTCTATTTGTGATCAGGCCGAACATTGCCCAGAACATACTCCAGCTAGATCAGTTCCAAGCCCACTCAGATGGTTTCTTGGCGGCCGTGTTTTTTACATTGTCCATTCATGGATGGTATCACGTGACAAATGCCAGCTCTGTCAATCATCCCTTTGTTCCGGCCGCTTTGTTTTACCGAATTGCGTTGAATATACCAGTGCTGCTTATTTTGGGTTTAGTTGATCAAATTGAACGCAATCTTTGTATTACCTTGTTAGGTTTTGATGTCTGTGTATCGATCATTATTTTGTTATTTGTGACTTTCTCCAAAAAGGTTGTCTCCCCGGCTGAAGAAAGCGATGAACGAACACAGCTTACCCACAAAGAAAGAGAATGAAGAAGTCTTAAAATCCGTGTGATGATGAATGTCAGTTGTAACAGCGTCACTTATACCCAGAATTGAACGCAACAATACATGTTACGATTTTTCGAGATCGAAAACTTAAATTTAAGTCAGTACCACAAATTTAAGTAACGCATTGAGAAACTCTAGAGCTAGATTCACCAATCAAACGAAAATAATGCCCCTGCTCGTAGTTTGCCTTTTTCTGCTATCGAATTTATTAGTTATTTTGGTATATCATAACGACAGCAGATGGCAATTAATATATTCATTTAGTGCAGTGCATATAGTTTCGTTTCGTTTCTTTAGTTATTTTTCTTGTAAATCAAGGATGAATTTTTGAAAACATGGCCGATTAAAATTACAGCAATTTCACTACAACTAGGCCAAACAAAGGTTTTTATGACCCCAATCAGCCCGAAAATCACAGAGAAGAGAGAGAAGAGGAAAAGGGAGCGAAAGCGAGAGAGAAAACAGACAAGCAACAGTCTTTAGTTTTTATATAAAAACAAGCTAATTGGAGACACTGGAACAGTGCACGAGAGCATGTATACGCGTCAAGGAGAGGGCTGGCTGACGGGAGTAGTAAACACTTCTTTCTCATAGGGAATGACTTACCAGATAAGATAAGATTAGAGATCAACTACTGTTTTTAGAAATTTAAGTTTCACTTAATAATTCGTCTTTTATTTATACACTAAAAAGAATTGGTGGCGTTTTATCACAAAGTTCAATAAATTAATTAAGGTGACATCACTAGAAAAGTGTGCTTTATTTATTCGCTTTTTAAAAATAAAATAATACAAGTCTAAAGGATTTTTTCGAAGTCAATAAGTTAATTCAAGTATTGAAAACTAACTACGCAAAAATTAAACTTAAAACACGCAGCCCATCGAAAAAAAGAAAATTCAATCACTTTTCCAGAAATTGTACTTACACTTTGGCTCTAAATAAACTCTAACCTGTCTGTATAAAGTTTCTTGGTAGCTGACCTGAACAGAACTGATATCCGGCATTTTCCAATGGCCGCGCGAAACTGGGAGCAAGGCAGGCGCCCCTAGTTTCGCGCGGCCATTATCCGTTCGCTAATGTTTTTTCGTTTCTCGCTCGACAGACTAAGCTGGGAAAGAGAGACTGCTCGTAGTCTAAATCCATGCATGCGAGCCGGTTTTAGCATTTTTAACTCCTTGCCGTGTTGAAATCCCTAAAAAGTGATTTTCCCAGAAGAGCATCCTTCTATCCTTCAGCTACCGAAAACATAACAACTTTGAATTCTACAGTATGCAACTATTTCATGTCTGAAAACTTTGTATGTCTTGTATGGGCTGGCCATCGATCGAGCAAAGCGACTTCAAACTTTTAAGAAACGACGCTTACAAGAGATTGGAGTGGATGGTTGATTGGCATCTGTCCGGTAAGTTGAATTGTCCAGCCCACTTTTTACTGCTTCAGTTGCAACAGTTTGTGTTTTAGACAGATGGAGATCTATGTATCCAGCCGCTGTGGTATTATATAACGTTCTTTGCTCAAACAGGACCATTTTACTTTCTTCTTCACATGCGAAATTACCACCGCGATGGTCTTCATTTTTTTAATTTGTTGACTCTGCCTCGATTTGACGCGCTTGATTCAAGAAAGCAAGCCTTCCGGAAGTTAATCAGCTCACCGGAAATTGTTTCCGCATTGGTCCGCATTGTTACTAAAAACAAGAGGCTACCAGTAGCCTTTACTCATGCGCAAGAAAGTTTTATGGTTTATTTTAAACGTGTCACGCACCGCTACCACCTCAACGAATTTTGCGTCACACACATTGCACCATCAGTCAAGACACGGGGAAGACACGTTGATTAAAGCTACCATTTTTTCTGTACTTGCTTCGAATATTTAATTTATTGATTCCCGTTCAAACCCGCATTATAGTCTAATACTTCCCAAACCGTGAATTATTTCTATTACATTGGGCATTGGGTTATTCCAGAAAGAACCCCCCCCCTCCCCCCAACCCCACCGACGGATGGCAAGATTGTTTCGTTTCATGCAAATTTCGTGTGGAATGTAATTCGATCGCGCGCTCCACAATATTTGTTCTAAAGGTCAAAACGTTTTAATGAAACTCATATTTCCTTGAATGAAAATGTCATTCCCTTGAATAAAAGAGTCAAACGCTCATCAGAATTCATTGATTTTCTGTTTCCGGAAGGCTTGGCGATTTATTTAGCCTAATTGCAGCGAGGAGCGCTAGGGTCTGCGAATTATATTAGTCTCAAGAGCAAAACGCGTTAAAATTATCGCATCGAGGAAGCTCTCGGCAACGCAAGCAAATCAAAGAATAATTTTCTCGTGCGGCCGATATTTCGCAAAAATTCTCACTGATAACAGAAATAAACAGTCCATGAAATGTCTCTTACAAAGTAAATGGACATTCAAAAATGTTATTTTCTACACCGTAGTTTTCCAGGAATGCTTGAAAATTCTTAGTAAAGTCTGCCGCTTCGAGCTTCGAGTATGAATTCTGTAGGAACACATGTCTCGCTTTGTGCCGGGCTTTGTGTCTCGCTTTGTGATCCTCACAGGACGATTCCATCGCTTTCAGCTCTCTAACCGCCACTTCAAAGGCATACAAATCGTCTTAAGGACTCTTTCTTTCCATTTCGAAGTCTTCAAAGGCATGTTTACATTTTGGTAATGGAAAATGAACGTCTGAAAAATTGAAGTGTAGAGCACAGAAGAGGCCATATTTGTTTGAATCTGAAAGTCTTCTCTGAGTGACAAACCGATTCTCTCTAGTCCCCCCTAAAACCCAGACATGTGCTCGGTAGACGGATTCTGATTGATTTAACCTTCCTGAAGCCTTTTATAACAATAGGGGGCAAAAATAACTTTCTAGGGGAGGCAGGGGCGAGTTCGCGTACACTAAACGTGATTACGGGCACGCCACTCGGCACGCCGAAATCACGAGGTCGCGTGTCAACCAATCAGACCAGTGAAAGTCGTCCCGCGGGATACGGGAAACTTTAAAAAAACAAGGCAATTTGTGACTACAAAAAGCGGGACGAAAATCTTACCGAAACCTTGACTCATGCTGCTATGCGCATGAGTAATAACTTTTTTGGGTGTTTCTTGGTGTTGCGAAAGCCATTGTTGGTTAGCTTTTGTGTTGTGGTGTGGGTATTGTTCAGTGTCTTTTGAATCTTTTGCTTTACGTCATTTGGTGATCACACCATCCGCAACACCAAGAAACTACCACTTTTTTGCAATTAAGTTATCCCAGCCAACGCCCCTAGACTCCCCCTCTGTCCAATTATAATCTCTTGTTATCAGGTATTACAGTTGACCTCGTCAATCTAGAGAGTATTGACTTTAACCCTATGCAGGCCGGGCTTTTTTGGTCTTCTGGGACCATGGGGGGAAGGGAAATCCCCCTCCTTCCCTCCCTCCCTCGGTAACGTCTAGAATAATAAAGCTACCATGAGACTGAGGGTTTACAGTACGTCGCAAAATGTCTAAGTTGAAGTAGCTCACGTGAAAGGGTTAAGGTTACATGGCACGGAAATTGCATCATCATTCCGTCAAGCCCAAATCATACCGTCCAGAAGGACGTCGGACACCTTATTGAGACTTATATAACGGAGAAACTGGTAAGCTTTCAGTCGAGGTTAGGGGTAGCAATTTGTATAGTTAAATTTAAGACTAAGCAACCCGAGAAGCTAGGTGGTACAGTGGTACAGTGGTACGGTGGGCTATGTAAGCCTAAGCCTATCTGAGGTCACAGGTTCAATTCGGATGGGGAGTTTATATTTTCTTTTTCACACTTAAACATTTATTTAAAATAAAATTCTAAGTGTTGACATTACGTTGTATAAGTCTCAATAATGTGTCCGACGTCCTTCTGGACGGTATGATTTAGGCACAACCGATTTCCATCGTGTTAGAAAGCGCCAAACTTGAGTCAAAAATTGATCAAGTCAACAGAAAAATGCAAAAATCATCACTTTCTCGAGAGAATCCAGTTTTCATCTTATCTTAGTACCATTAAGAGGTAAAACGAAATTGGAGCCACTCCCACAATACGAGATTTTGATATATTTCAAGGTTTCTTTTTAAATGTGCAACGAGTCCTCGACCCTTGGGCGGCTACGTAACTGGCAGCACAGTGATATAGGCGCGATTGCGATTGTGAGAACGAGCGCGTGAGTGGCTCGCGCTTGAGTGACGCGCGCGTCCTGCTATTTACTGTGGCACTTGTTAACCAAGTTACAGGCTGCAAGCCTCCTGGAACATTTCTCAAACTCATTAATAATTTATGACGATAACACAAAGGACAGCACTACCGTGAAAAAGGTTTGGATACCCGGTCTTAATTAACATATATTTTGGCGATTTTATTCCTTTGTTTTCTCCGCATTTAATGATCAGTTTGACAAGCTACATCAAACACTCGAAACAGTGTTGCATCACGTGTCCAAACACCTCTAGGTGGGTTAAAAAAAACTCGGCTGCGCCTCGTTTTTCAACCCACTTCTCGGTGTTTGGATATCCTGATGAAACACTCTTCCTCGTGTTTGATATATTACTCCCCTCCCCTCCCCCCTTGTTTTTCAACCCACTTCTCGGTGTTTGGATATCCTGTTGAAACACTCTTCCTCGTGTTTGATATATTACTCCCCTCCCCCCACCCCCCTTGTTTTTCAACCCACTTCTCGGTGTTTGGATATCCTGATGAAACACTTTTCCTCGTGTTTGATATATTACTCCCCTCCCCTACCCCCTTGTTTTTCAACCCACTTTTCGGTGTTTGGATATTCTGATGAAACACTCTTCCTCGTGTTTGATATATTACTCCCCTCCCCTCCCCCCTTGTTTTTCAACCCACTTCTCGGTGTTTGGATATCCAGATGAAACACTCTTCCTCGTGTTTGATACATTACTTCAAGTCTTTAAAATGATATTTTACCTGTGGTCTCTATAATACTAAAAATGTTTTATTTAATTCGACCATTTCGCTGTGTCTTCTCGGTGTCTGCAGTTACAGAAGTTCAAACTGTAGTCGACAACCTAAGGTGCTATGACATCATTTTTACTGTTACTTTAAAGTGCCTATCACCCCTAGAAAGTTATTTTCAGAATCAACCTCTAAGTAAATTGAATAGTTGAATGGTAAAATATTTCTTGTTTGGAACGTCGAGTTGGTGATCGAGTTATAGAGATTTGAATTTACAAAATGCTAATTAGATGACGTCAACCCGTGAATTTGCCATTATTTCTACGCCAATTTACAATGCGTAGTTAGCAGCTTGAGGATAATTAATTTGATAATACTAAAAATAAACTGTGGATAGTCAATTGATTCGTAAAAAATATTTCTTGGAGGTGAAAACAAGTAGTTGTACAATAAATGATTCCAGGGTTGACGTCATCTAATTAGCATATTGTAAATTCAAATCTCTATAACTCACTAACACGACGTTCAAAACAAGAAATATTTCTCCATTCAACTATTCAATGTACATTGAGTTGATTCTGAAAATAACTTTCTAGGGGTGATAGGCACTTTAAAAGTGAGTCAAAATACATATTTAAATCAATGGAAACCCAAAAATAATGGTCCAGTTTTGTTCAAAATACTCTATTTTATTTTATTTTTTTTTTTATCGTTGCCAATATTTCTTCAGGGACTTCATTTAGCTAAGCTAGTTTAAGGCGGGATTCCACCGGAATCATATCGAACTTTGAGTTTGATTTTAGGCAGACAATGGGACGCCGTTAAATTAACATTTAAATGGAAATGTTTAACTTTCTCGTAGTTAATTTTATATTTTATAAGATTATCTTAGCATTTTTCTTTTGATTTCGATTAATTTTGACTCAATTTTTGCGCTTTTCTAACATGCTGAAAATCCAATATGGCGGATACATTCGGATGACGTTACCATCACCGGTTTCTAGAAGATAAAAGCGCGGTCTGTTAGAATGATATGAATCCTAAATCTTGTCCGATAATGAATAATTGCTGTCATCCGTGCCAGCATATTACTGCTGCCATGACACAATGCGGTTTCTTCAGAGGAGCCAATGCGCTGGACATCTCTGAAATTACTTGACCGAGACCTTCAAACCTGGTTTGCATGTACAAGGAAATTTTGTTTTCCTGTTGTACAAGCAAATTGATGCAGCCATTACACAACGCGGTTTCTTATTAGTTGTATATTGCCTTTAGCGGAACCAACACGTTCGACAAAAACAATTAACGTTTAAAATACTTAAAAATTCGTCGACGTTGGAATTTTGTTTTCCTGTAGTTGAATGAACTTAATTGAGTAGCCATTAGCCAGCCACTGTAGTTTCAGTTGGTCTGTTTAATAATGTCTTCAGAATTACTTCGTCATTTGAAATTGTGTAGCCGTGTAATGTGGTTTTAACTTTAGAGTCTGTGGATAAAATCCTTAAGTGTGACCATTCAAATGGAAGCCCTTTGGCAGTTCTTTCCCGTGGTTCTAAATTTTGAGTCTGTGGATAAAATTCTAAAGTGTGACCATTGAAATGGAAGCCCTTTGGCAGTTCTTTCCTGTGGTACTGCTGTATACGGTGGCTCTAAATTTTGAGTCTGTGGATAAAATCCTAAAGTGTGACCATTCAACTGATCAATGAAAGCTACTGAGCAGTACTTTCCTGTGGTACTGTTTATTATGCTGTACAAGGTAATTCTAACTTTTGAGTCTGTGGATGAAATCCTAAAGTGTGACCATTCAAATGAAAGCTACTGAGCAGTACTTTCCTGTGGTGCTGTTTATTATGCTGTACAAGGTGGTTCTAACTTTTGAGTCTGTGGATGAAATCCTAAAGTGTGACCATTCAAATGGAAAGCTACTGAGCAGTACTTTTGTGTGGTACTGTTTATTATGCCGTACAAGTTGGTTCTAACTTTTGAGTGTCTGGATGAAATCTGTGACCTCTTCGGCAGTACTTTTATAATGATGCTTTTTTTTAGATTTTTGCAAAATGGAATTTAATGTGTTCTCTTTGATTTCGACTGCTCTTGACAGTGAAGGCGTTAAGGAATCACTGGAATATTGCGCACTTAATGTGTGTTGTCATGAAACAAAATCTTTTGCATCTAACGAATATCATGTTTGCGCTCTTGAATTTACAAACAAATCAAGGTTTTCTTTATTCAATAATTTTCCCCTTCCACGAATAATACTTAAACAAAACAGCACATGTTTACATATTAACAGATGATTAATTATTAACCACGGTAAGATTTACAAACAAATCATTTGACAAACAAAGGAATCTACTGTGATATTTTCATCCACACATGTTAACCGCAGTGGCATTATCAAACGACTTTACTTGGGAAATCAAGGAGCAGTTAAAGCTCTGAAAATTGTTTATATATTTTTTAAATTGCGTTGTAGAGTACAACTTGAAATATTGGCAATTCAAGAAGCCTAAAATGACGGTGATAGGTTGATATCAAAACAAACATGTCGGCGTTTTGTTTATTCAATTTCATTTTTTTTATATTTTCAGTGCTTCAAAATTCACAGAATACTTGTGTTTCATGCTAACAGCCTACCGCCCCGGCGCCAAGGTTAACCTCGGTGTTCAGAAACAACATCTACTACATCAATGGAAATCTTTCGTGATATTTTTTTATCCAGAAACATAGTCAGTATCGCGACGATATTATCACAATTCACAAGGGCTACTCAGGCGGGCGAAAAGAAACGGCAATTTTGCACAACAGGGTAAAGTGTTTATATTTGCTTTTTTTTCTAATTTTATTCTTTTTACTTATTATCACTTAAGTCTTGAGCACAACTTGAAATCTGTTGCCAGTTCACGCCCAAGCTAAACTTAGTACAGTGCGTTTCAGCCAATTAACAAAATGTCAAGGCACTGTATTAATGTCCACAATGTTTGCTGTGTTTGGTCTCAGCTGAGATTGATCGGAAATCGTGAAATTTTGATTATCTATTTACTGCCACGTACCTTAAAATAAACTTAATATTTATTCAGGCGGTAAACAACAGCACCCAGACAAAACAATAACACAGTGTACGTGATCACAACAGACCACTTGAGCTTACTCGTAGGTCCGCACGAGTTCCACGCTGTTTGAACTAACCGACTGCTCAATGCTGATACTGTGGTTCGACAATTTTGAAATTAATTGAAATATATATCAAAACAACAACCGAACATTACAATATGGCACATTGTAAAGGAATCCTTTGAACGAACCCGCAAAGCTCTCTCTAGCCTCGTTTTTCGGTTGGCCATTTTGTTCCCTGATAGCTGTACAACCTTAATGAAGATAAACAAGAGCTTGTTTTATTCTGTTTTGTTTTGTTTATTGTATTGTTCAGTAAAAATACTTCATATTAAACTAAATCAATATGTATTCGACATACAGAAAAGAGTACCAACAAATTGTTTGACCTAGACTTTTAAGCTATGTCCGTGTAGGAGTTTTGTTTTCCTGTCGTACAAGCAAACGAATTCGGTCTCTTGACACATGCATCAATTGTATATTGTCTTTAGCGGAGCCAACCCAAGTCTAAAGAGCAGGTTTTATTCCACGGAAGATTTTTTCATTTTTTTTTCAAAATAATTTAACCTTGAACTTCGTGTTCTTATAGAAATTTTGTTTTCCTGTGGTACAAGGAAACGAAATCGGCCTTTGGACACATCATTTGTTATATTGTCTTTAGACACAAGCATGCATTTATTTAAATAACTTGACCTAGAACTCCGTACGAATAGTAAATGAGTTTTTCTGTCTGAAGAATTAGTTACGAACGCTATAGGCATGCAAACTTAGATATTTAAGTTAGCGGGATGATTTTGATCAAGTGTTTTACGTTTTTACCCTTTTCATCCCTAGAGTCAATTTAATGGAGAAATGTAATGTAGTTCTAACTTTTGACTGAGTCTGTGGACAAAATCCTACAGTGTGACCTTTCAAATGAAACCTCTTCGTCAGTACTTTTGCATGCTACTATTTGTTTGTTTGTTCTTGAATTGTGACTTTGGCACTCTTGAACTACAAGACCATCCCCGGAAACTTTTTGCAGTGTCATTGTTGTGTTAACTAAAACAATTTAGGGGGTACTTAACTTCCCAATCCATTGTTGACATTGACCTTAGTATAGGGTTAAAAAAGTGAACCTCTTTAGCTTGTATGTTTTGTTTTCCCAATGTAGGTAATGTGATGTTCTCAAGGGAATTTGTCCTTTGTCTTTTCATAAATTATGCATACATATGCACGTTAAGAAAACAAAATTTAAAAGAAACGGTTCTCTTGGGTAACATCACATGATCTATATTTAATAGGAAAACAAAACATACAAGCTAAAGAGGTCTATTGAGTTTTATTAATAAGTTATTTAACAAAATCCTTAACCAACTTTTATTTTGTTTTAAAGCACCTAAGGTAAATTGCGAAACCACCAAAGAGAAGAGGTGTAAATATATAAACTAAACACTATTTTAACCTATTTCTTGAGTATTCTCGTCATTTCCGCCTCAAAACATCTCACCGACGTTCAATTTCATTGCCCCATATACGCACATTATTATTGTGAACCCTTCAACTCACAAGAGTGTCAAAAATCAAAATTAAAATAAAAATCCCAAATTTCATTTTGCAAACTATTGAAAAACAAATGGTACCATGCAAAAGTACTGCTGAAGAGGTTTCATTTGAATGGTCACATCATAGGATTTCGTCGACAGATTCAAAAGTTAGAACAAATGGTACCATGCAAAAGTACTGCTGAAGAGGTTTCATTTGAATGGTCACATCACAGGATTTCGTTGACAGATTCAAAAGTTAGAACAAATGGTACCATGCAAAAGTACTGCTGAAAAGGTTTCATTTGAATGGTTACATCATCGAATTTCGTCGACAGATTCAAAAGTTAGAACTAGTTACTAGTTACTACATGCTTCCATAATTCACTCTGGGAGTGAAAGGGTTAAATTATTATACTTTTATTATAACAAATATCGGAAATTTAATTTCACGTATTCGACTTGTAAAGGACGGCTACGAAATTTACTTAAAGGGGCAGTATCACGAGGTCGAAACTTGAAAACGTCGGCCCACGTTTTCAAGTTTGATTCCGCAAATTCAAAAAGGCCGTCGAGAAGTGGAGGTATTTGTTGAATCAAAAAATCCGTTTTGATAGCCAGAAGAAAGAAAAAATCACTTTTGACAGTGATATGTCCAAAATTCCGGTGCAAGAATAGTGAACAGTGCCGCGCGTGGAACCTCGTGATACTGCCCCTTTAAAATGTATACGCATGCACGTACAGAACCATAATGTTTACGCTATTGGTCAAAACCAATACATGCATTTGCTAGCAAATAGGGAACGTTCTCGTTGACGTTGCCATAGCAGTTTGTACCAAAGAAATTTGAATTGCATGCCATTTTATTGTGCCTTAAAACAATTTTGTCGATAAGAATTTTACATAGTCTAAATTAAATATAAAAGACAAAACAAATAAACACTTTTCGCGTTGTATTAAGTGAGCAGACAATCTCATTTTTTGTCTGTCCAATTAAGTAAATGTTTATGATAATATAATCGCGTTTAAGACATCATTAGTGTCTGGATAAACAAATCAGAATTTTTTTGGTGTTGTTTGTGTATTATAACTGACGTTAATCTTGGCTGTAATCAAGAAACGCAAACAGCACTATTGTGTTAAAACATTAAAAAAGAAAACATTTAATATTTGTTTTTAAACTGAACAGTAATTGAGTAATTTGTCACTGTTACGAACCAAAGTTGAATTGCGAATCGATTTTAAGTCATATTCTGAAACGTAATTTGGGAAGAAAATAAACCTTTCTCAGAGTTTGAGTTCCCAAGAGAAAGTTCGTGATCTTATATTGAAATCATTGCGGTAAATTTAAGTCTGGATGAAAATATCCCTTTAAAATGTTGTTTGTAAATAATATAATTATACGCAAGGTGGTAACCGGTGGTCTCCCACACAGCCGTTTATTTGTCATGTCACGCAGGAGGAGCATTGCGTGACGAGACAAATAATGGCTGCGTGCCGGCCGATTGGCGTAAACACGCGATGTTTTGTTAAAGTGTTAAAAGACAAAAATTAATTCATGGATTAAGAAATAACATTGTTTTATTTGTAAATTCAAGAGCGCAAACATGATATTTGCCAAAGGCAAGAGATTTTGTTTTATAGCAAAATATGGCGAAGTTGCTTATCTGATAAAGACAGTCGGCTGCTTTTGGCACCGCAGTCACCAGTATTGGTAATATTAAACGTTATGTTTGGCACGAAAACGATCAAATAATAATAATAATAGTAATAATAATAATAATAATAATAATAATAATAATTTTTCACGTTTAAAATATCCCTTAAAATGGTTTTTAGTAGTATTTGTTCTACAATTAGTTTATGACGGAACACCGAGTAGCTGGTTGGTTTTGCATCTGCGCTAATATGAGTTTAAATATTTTAAAACTATGAAATGTGAGGTTTTTCATACAAATTTAACAAGCTCTCTATTTCTGGATACATATGGCATCAACTTAAGGGAGCTGTTGTCATGGTGATTTTGAGGTTTTTGGGACAAAACGGCCCCAAATTAAAACTAAGTACCTTTGTCATACACAATGGTTATAGAACACTAAGAGGAAGATATCAAGTGAATTTAGAAGAGAAAGTAAACCATAATCAGAGTTTTAGCGAGTTTTCCAAGATAGAAGCGATAAACCTGAAAAAATTAGCTCAATTTTTTCAAGTTGCAATCCATTTCCATCCTGGCCATCTGCAGCCCAAGACACTTATTTTTACTCTTAGAGCACTAGTAGAATAATTTGAAACAAAACTGGATCATTATTGGTGGGTTTCCACTGATATTAAGATGTCTTTTAGCTTTTTAAGTAAAGCCCCGGCTACACGTTCTAACATTGTTATATAACATTGCTTGGTTCAACAATGTTAGAACGCGTAGCCGGCATGTTAGATGATGTTTGTCTAACACTTTTTTGTTAGAAGAATGTTTTGATTTCGATCAAACACTTCTTCCAACAAGAAATGTTAGACAAACGTCATCTAACATGCCGGCTACGCGTTCTAACATTGTTGAACCAAGCAATGTTATATAATAATCTTAGAACGTGTAGCCGGGGCTTAACACTAAAAATGGTGACATAGCTCCTTTAAAGGGACACTGTCACCTATTTTTAGTATCACTTTGAAAAGCCAAAAAAACATATTTGTTTCTATGGAAACCTTAACATAATGGTCCAGTTTTGTTAACAAATACTCTACCAGTACACAGAAACTAGTATTCGTTATCTTTGGCTGCGGATGGCCAGGATGGAAATGGATTGCAACTTGAAAAAATTGGCCAATTTTTTCAAGTTCCTCCCAAGAGTCGTGGAAAAATCGCAGAAAAACTTATTATGGTTTATTCTTCCTTGAAGAAATCACTTGATATTATCTTCTTGGTGTTCTAAAAGCAATTTTATGTTTGAGCAAAGGTACTTTGTCATATATGTAGTGTATTTTGACTAAAACACAGCAAAATCTGCGTGACAATGCTCCTTAATTAAAGGAACCACGTCATGGGGAGTTTGACGTTTGGAGCTCAAACCTGCCCCAAATCAAAAGTTAATACTTTTGTCGGACACGAAGTGGTTATAAAACATCAAGAGGAAGATATGAAGTGAATTTTCGAGAAAAGCCAAATAAACCATAATCACAGTTTAGCGAGTTTTCCAACTTGAAAACGTTGGGCCAATTTTTTCAAGTGAATCCATTTCTATCCTGGCCATCCAAAACCCAAGACACTAATATTTACTCTTAGAGCACCAGTTAGAATAATTTTAAACAAAACTGGGCCATATATCTGTTAAGGTGGATTTCCACTGTTGCGTAAGTTTTACGTGCGTTTTACGTGCGTTTTTCGTGCGTAAATGATGTATGAACAGCTTGCGTAAAGTAAAAAGTTGAAGTAAAACGCACGTAAAATTAAGACACCCACTTAATACGGAAAACCCTTTGCTAACACCTAACGAAACCTAGTAACTCAGTTGCGGAAAAACATCGAGAAGTTAAGACTAACATTTTACAACTAACATTTTACAACTTATGTATGTAGAGGAAAACATTTGAGAAGATAAGACTAACAGCTAACGAACTTATTAATGTAAGAAACAACATTGAGAAGATAATAAACACCTTACGAAAATAACAATGTCCGAACGTACGAACTTACGGAATAACATTGAGAAGATAAGGCTGACACCTTACGAACCGACGAATGTACATGTACGATCATACGAACGCACGGGAAAAAAATGGGTGTTTCTTGGTGTTGCGGAAGCCATTGTTGGTTAGCTTCTGTGTTGTGGCGTGGGTATTGTTCATTGTCTTTTGAATCTTTTGTTTTACGTCATTTGGTGATCACACCATCCGCAACACCAAGAAACTACCAAACAAATTGAGAAGATAAGACTAACTAACACCTTATAGGAGCATACGAATGTACAGGAAAACATTGAAAATGTAAGACTAATGCCTTAATGAAAGTACAGAGGAACAGAATTTTCAGTTTGGTTTCATTGCGTCTGGTGCTCCACGATTTTTACTTGCCCAAATGGCTAGTGAAAGCAAAATTCCACTAGCGAAAACTGATTTTTTCCTAGACTTTGGCTAGTTGGTTACCGTTAGTCTCGAGCCCTGTGAAATACAGCTTCGAAAAATAATAGAAATTAAAGAAACAAGTAAAAGTTAATTGGTTTAGCTTTTCCTCATTGAAATGTTGTTCGAAATTTTTCGTTGTGCGTGTGCCCCAAATTAAAGTTTTCTGAAACGACGTTTAGGACAGTTGAGCTGCAATTTGTCAGCCGTCCAGAAAACCGCAGCATTTGGAGCTTTGAATGCCGGCCTCCAGGCGTGAGGGGGGAAGATAACACGAGTTGAAGTTTGTGGAAACGAAATAAGAGGGAAAACGTTATGTTCCAGAAACTGAGGGAGGATAAAAAGGACGCAAAGAAACTAAAAATTTGGTGATGTCCATTGTCTCAAGTTTTAGGATCTGCATTCTTCTCTCGATAGCTATTGTGTGATGTCCAGGGGTACTTCCATACAAAATTAACGGGGGTGATCGTCGGAAATTTTGGAAGTAACCCCAAAAGAGTACCAGAAACCCGTTCGGTGGGTGTGGGTGCCAAAATTGTTCCTGTAAGCATATTTGTTTGGCGTAATACCCTAAAAGTTATCACAATAAGTCTGACAGTGGTCATTTTCGATTCCAACACCCTCAGTGATACCAAACCATGAATGTCACCCCTACGAGGTACAATGATCACCCCCGTCACCCCCGTCCCCCCCCCCCCCTTGTACGTCCGAGGGTTAATACCCTAAAAAGTATCTGAATAACTCTGACAGTGGTCATTTTCGATTCCAACACCTTTAGTGGTACCAAACCATGAATTAGTGGTACCAAAACATGAATTAGTGGTACCAAACCATGAGTTTTAGCCACTAAAAGATACCATGATCACCCCCATCCCCCGTCCTCCTTGTAAGTCCGAGGGTTAATACCCTAAAACGTATCTGAATAACTCTGACAGTGGTCATTTTCGATTCAATCACCCTCAGTGGTACCAAACCATGAATGTTAACCCCTACGAGGTACGATGATCACCCCCGTCCCCCCCCCCCCCGCCCCCTGTACGTCCGAGGGTTAATACCCTAAAAGGTATCTGAATAACTCTGACAGTGGTCATTTTCGATTCCAACACCCTCAGTGGTACCAAACCACGAATATTAACCCCTACGAGGTACAATGATCACCTCCGTCACCCCCCCCCCCCCCACCCTGGTACGTCCGAGGGTTAATACCCTAAAAGGTATCTGAATAACTCTGACAGTGGTAATTTTCGATTCAATCACCCTCAGTGGTACCAAACCATGAATGTTAACCCCTACGAGGTACAATGATCACCCCCGTCACCCCCCCCCCCCCCCCCGCCCTCCTTGTAAGTCCGAGGGTGGTTAATACCCTAAAAGGTATCTGAATAACTCTGACAGTGGTCATTTTCGATTCCAACACTCTCAGTGGTACCAAACCATGAATGTTAACCCCTAAAAGGTACGATGATCAACCCCCGGCGCAACTTCCATTTAGGAGTCCCCCCGGGAGTCCCCCCGGGGGGTGTAATGTTTATCCTATCATATGTACAGAATTCCCATTGGTTTTGGCCATGGAGACTGTCTTCGGTCTACGCTATAAAATTAGCTGATCAAAGATCAAATTTAAGCCTGCGAAGTATCCAATCAACATCAGTTATATATTGTATTAAGCGGAGCTAATGCAAGTTTAAAACGTGGTTCATATTGGACAGAAGCATTAAAAAAAACCCTAGAACATGCACGTGGTCCGTATCAGCTAATATATTTATTCTACAGTCTTACAGTACTACAGTACTGTTGTCCATTTTCCCCAACAAAAAACTAAGGTAGTTTATCATCTTTCGGATTCTAATTCTCTTTTTCACTTTAAGAATAACTTGCACCGCCATGTATTGCAAACAAACGATTGAATATATATATATATATATTGTCTTTAGCGGAGCCGGTGCATGCTTAAAAAGGGGTATGTGTTCGGCGGAAATCATTTTTCGGAATAACTTAACCTAGCTAGCACTTGGTCAGTATTTCAGTGTGTCCTTTAGTGTAGAGTTATTATTAGTTTATAAATGCTATATAGTCATGTAAACTTAGAACGTGAGCGGTGCCGATTCCTTTCATTTTCTATATTCTTTTTGTGCCGTGAGAAGAAGCCGAAAGGGTGGCTCTGATGGCGAAGCCGCGAGAAGCTCGGACGCGGGAAAGGGGAGAAAGAAAGGGTTGCGGTGGATCTTTTGATCTTTATTATTTGCCGCTTAAATACACGCATATGATACACGGTTCAACATTTGTTTATCAACAGATATATTGCGACTGCTGTTCAACGTTTGTTGAACAGTGCATCATGCCATGGTGAATGTTGGATTCACGGGACATGTTGAACCACGTTGAACCATGTTGAACCATGTTGAACCATGTTGCACCATGTTGCACCATGTTGAACCACGTTGAACGAAAACAGAGACAGGCTCTATTCCGTTCAGCAAGTTGCAACTTGTTGGACGTCAGTCAATCGTTTTAAAATGTTAAATGTGCAACATCACTCAACATTTGTTGAGGCTATGCCTGTTGCTATAGCAACTGTTTACAATATGCTTGGTTTCGCAATGAATGTTATACTATGCTTCTGGCAGTATGTGGTTCATTTCTTTAGACGTAGTTCTTTTCGTTTAATACATCACGGAGAGCTCCCACCGTCACTCGTTGCGCAGTTTCGATTAACGTAACTTTATTTCTTTCCAGCTTATAAACTGACTACTCCGGCCTGCAGTTGTAAATTTGTAAATTTTCAAATTAGTATTGCTAGCATAATTAGCCATTTCCGAATAACTGTTTGCTTTTGTTTATTGAATAAGGAATGGCGAGTTTTTATTCCAATTAATTTTTATATGAATGTCCACCGTTAATCGGATAGTGTCCTTAAATACTTTGGACAGACACTTCGATGAAGTTTATGAATGTATGTATGCATGTAAATGCCATAATATTCCAGATTTCTGCTTTCTTTTGTGGTGCAAAAGAGGTCTGGGAACGACCGGACGAAAACTTGGCTTTGCGATCCACGCTTCTGCTCAAAACAAGATGGCGTCGATGCGCTTATTGAGAATAGCAAGTAAGTGTTGACAGTTACAGTAAAGTGCTGAGGTTCCAAATTTTAATTTCGTGTCCATTTGAAGCGTTTTAGATGATTACCGTAATTTCTAACTGCACCTGATGAGTTTGTTACACTTTTGGTTTATTTAATGATTGGCCGATTAACGTCAAAACGTTGTTCCCGTAGTCGATTTTTTGTATACTAGCATACTTGTTTTAGACTTGAGCTATTATATACACTTAATACCAAAATTCTGGCAAACATCTGACTTGATTTCGTACAATCAGAAGTATTGCTAGCAGCGAAATGTGCCTTTTTACGAGCACAATAAACAAAGGCCATATCAGTTGACAAATCGCTGAATCATTGTATGTTTCGTGTACTATACCTCATAATGACTATTTAACGACGTTTTAAAGCTAAAGGAAATGAAAATCTCTATTTCACTGTCTAAATGCTTATATCGATTCAACTTTAAAGAGTTGAGCTGTAATTTATGAGATAGTAGATAGCAGAGCAATTCTTAACTTACCAAATCTTTAGATCAATTAAAGGGAAAAAGAATTCCTATTTAGTTATGCGTAGTTACCAAGCTGTGAAATGAGATCACAATAAAAATATAACAGGCCTCTAAACTTAGAAATGTTGTATTTTAAGATATTTATATTGTGACTGACATTTCAGTAATTCCTAGTACTTGTAGGTTTCTCTTACTTTTCTTTTGCCAAGTTTAACCTTTTGAAACGTTTTATCAAATTTGTTACTTGTTTTCACTGCACGTTGATGATAGGCGACGCGTGCCTAAATACACTTCTGTATTGTACTGTAGTCTTTCAAAACTGGAATCTCTCGCAAGAACTTGTGAATATAGGGCGGGGGAGAAGAGAGACGAATAAGTAATCTTTCAAGTACTGGAATCCTGATTTACTCAAATCTTTTGCTGAACACAGTCTTCCGAGCTAAAAGTAATTTGCCAACGTCATTGAACCGAAGTTGAATTGCGAAACTCTCTAACGTAATTTGGGAAGAAATTAAACCTTGTTCCCAAGAGGAAGATTGTGATAATATATATCTTAGCGGTATATTCACGTCTGGAGGAAAATATCTCTTAATGCTGTTTGAATACTCTTTTAACGTAATTTGGGAAGAGATTAAACCTTGCTCAGAGTTGAGTTCCCAAGAGGAAATTTGTGATAATATATTAATATCTTTGCGGTATATTCACGTCTGGAGGAAAATATCCCTTAATATGTTGTTTGTAAATTGATAAATATATTCATATAGTAATAAAGTACGGAGTTTTGTCAGCTATGTGTTCCGAGTTATCGGTATACAACGAATAGCATGCTCCTTGCTAGCCAAGGAATTTTTTGGCTGGATTTGTATGTGGAAATATTTAAAACTTCGTACCGGAATGAAACGCAGTAGGAGTATACTGGTAGTCACAGGTGACACGTGTTTGTGTTTTGAATAACCAATATGGCGGATAATTAGTGGTTATGAAAAGATAAAAAATGAGAATACAGGGATACATGGAACATGGCCAAAACAGAACGTGACACGAAAGTGGGTGCAGCTATATTTAAGCATTATACTGCATGTGAAAAGATAAGATTAAATTAAATTTTTCCTGCAGGGTTTCCGCTAGTGAAACTAATTATCTAAAATTAAACTTAGCATTCCTAGAATTCAAAAAATAGAACACGTTTTAAAGATATGTGTAAGCTCTTAATAAGCTAGGAACATTACCTTTGAAAAGTGCGAATGATAACAAATCGAGTATAGTAAAGTGGTATAAGTTTCATAACCATTCGAAACGCATACACCATCATAGTAAAGTTTGTACTTACAACTTTGATAGTGCTAAATAAAAGTCTATTTTCTGAATATTAAATGAAGTATCGCAGATTCCAAAACAAAGTGCTCACGTATCACATTGTTTTGCGTTTGTGCCACATCTCCATGGAAACCACAGTGTTTCTTGTTTGCATTAAATTGTTACATAAATAAAATTGTAATTAATCCTATTTATGTTACTCTTTTTAAGCTGGTCTCTTCCCTGGGCAAATATAACAACCAATCGGTATTTCCGACGGATCCCGATATTTTAACTTGAAGTGCAAGCAATACAACCTACACATCTTACTATGAAGGCAACTTCCGAAGCTCGCTTTATCGATGAATAATACTGACTTTAACAGAAACAAAAACGGAACATCCACAGGCCATCAGACCATACCAACATTTTTATCTAAACACGCCTTCCCAAGACGGCTCTCGGTATGTGAACACATTGTGTTTTAGAAAACGAAGCTGCTTTAGGCCACATGCCTCGCTTGATCAAGTTTTGCACGCTTAATATTTGACAACTAAATTTAACAAATATTCCTAAACCTAGCAACTTAATACATTAAAAAAAAACCCTTGATGTACGTCATTCAACACTTCGTGAAAGTATGTACTGAACTTTGCTTACGTTGTTTCGCAAAAATCGTGTTGAATACAAATAAACAGAAGCGTGTTTGTAGTTATTTTTACAACCAACAAATATCGCATGCAAGAAAGCACAAAGAAAAGCTCAAAAAGCCGGTCATAGAATTCTAGACCATGAAAATGTTTATTCGCAAGAACAAGTACTTGAAATAAAGGAAATGTTTAAACAATTTGGTGTTGTCAGGAATTACTTAAACAGGTATGTTTTGTAACGTGACTGAGTTGATAAAAGTTATATTGCATTAGTTCACGCCCAGTACCTCAAGGCAGATCCAGACACTGATAAAATAACTGATTTGTAAACTATTACGGGAAATTTGTTTCCAAGTTTACAATACTTACACGCACAACAAATTTCAGTCACTGAAATTAAAATTTCGTTGTTTCTGAATCGATCAATTTCGTCAGGGTAATTTTGTAAGGAGAGTCAAAGGTTACCACAAATTATTTGTCAAAAAAAGAGAACCATTTTGTCCACTTGTTCGTTTCGGCTTCGTTTGTGGTTAAGTTTGAAGTTGTTATTTCGGATAGATCAAAAGGGTTGACATTGTTTACGAAATTGTGGCGGTAAAAGCCTTCACTTAATTTATTAGGGTTTATGAGGTTAAATCGACTCTCGCCGAAACGCTATCTGTTCTTCTAAACGCGTAAAAAATTGCCGGCTATTCAAATAAACGTTTAATTGTTAAGTTTAAATTGACAGTCTAAAGGCCCGGTTCAAACGTCGAACTTCACATGTGCCGAATCTAATGCAAATGAGCAAGAACAATAGATTTTGCTTATTTGCATTGGATTCGGCACATGTGGAGTTCGACGTCTGAACCGGGCCTTACTGTCTTACTTTGATGACATTTATGTAGTTCGTTAACCTTTCCCTACTTCTCAATAGCATTCATCTGAATAGTCTCGCTGTATAATTTCATCCACAGACTCAAAAAGGACACCACCGTGTGTAGCAGTACTGAGTACCAAACAGGAATTTAAAGGCACAGGTTCTAAACCACTACGTTCTTATACGCGGGTTTTAACTTTATCATAACTTAGGTTTTTTCTCGTAGACTGAGTTGGTGGCCGCAGTCAGTAAGGAAAAATATAGATCACTGAATTATCTGGAGTTGGTATCAGGTTATATTCAAGACTATAACCTGTGTTTCAAAACTTTAAAAAGAGCTAGCTGGGTCTACATCTACATTTTACACCACCAACTGCACAAAACAATATCTTATGCAATGTTTTGGGTTTCTCTTGACAAAGTAGTTTAACATGTTGTTAAGTGGAGAATGGTTCTATTTTATATTTAGTTCGCTTGCTAAACCCCATTCGTCTACTCCCATCAATATAAACCATTTTTTCCTGTCAAACTTACGTCTGATCGGAAAAAGAAGAGTTAATCAAGATTTACTCCATGACTAGACCACATATTCAGTTTATTACTCTTGTAACTGAAACCTGATAAGACTGTTGGAGCAAGATTATGGAAATTATTTGAACTCATATCGATCAGAAGCCGGAATCATCAATTTTTTTGAAAAGTCTGTTGAAATTATTAGGTTTATTTTCCTGTTTTACACCATTTCAAATGTGGAATAACATTGTTTTCATCTTTAAATTGTCAATGAGATGTTTTTCTTTTACGTCTAAATGTGAAGCCCTCTGAACAGTTTTAATATAACTGCTTAGCGCCATAAAAACAAACTGTAAATTGTTATTTATAGAAAGGAAGGTTGTAAACACCTTTCCTTCTCAAATGTTGACCACAATCGTTTAAAAAAACATATCATTGTCATACTATAGGCTTAAGGATAGGACTCGTTATAGTTTTACAAGTTCTTTTTATTAAAATTAAAGGGGAATTATTTTTAAAAATCCACATCACGGTTCGAATCAGATAACCATGTTTTTGTAAACGGATAAAGATTTCAAAGCTTGAGCCGTAAGAATCTGTCTGTAAAGATAGTTGTCTTAGATGCAGTCAAAATAAAATAATTGAGGTGTGGATAAAAGTGTATAAAATTATTCTTAATGATAATTCGAAAATTTAGTAGAAAACTATATTTAGTCAATAATTGCTAGTTAGTAGCTGAAAGATCCTTCATACTCTGATCATGAACTAACACCTTAAACGATTTTTTTTTCAAACAACGAAGCAAACACATTTAAAAATGCTCAATAAACGGCTTCTCATTATTAAAGCATTTTTTATATTCGCTACCTTTTCAACTTAGCAAGATGCTCAAGCTTCATTGCATTTATTAATACTTGTAAAAATGAGTGAGCAAAAATTCTGTGCCAGATTTCGGCTCCATAGAGTTTCCCAAGCACAATATATATGCCTCCTTGTCCATTAGTAAATATTGGTTTTTGTGCAGGAAAAGCGCCACAAAATTGCTTGCACGCCAAGTGCTTGGTTCGGTAATGAGCAAAATTTCCAAACAAAAGAAAAGAAAAGCTTGAAGACGATAGTGGGTGATAAAAATTATCGACGGTAGCTCAGGTACGAAATGC
This sequence comes from Cladopsammia gracilis, assembly GCA_022457155.1. Lineage (NCBI taxonomy): Eukaryota > Metazoa > Cnidaria > Anthozoa > Scleractinia > Dendrophylliidae > Cladopsammia > Cladopsammia gracilis. The sequence goes on from JAJGOT010000425.1 coordinate 500,676, forward strand.
AGGCGATCTTAATCGTTACTTTGACAGGAGATTTGTGAGAGAGTTTCTGAGCGGCAGACGATAAGCTAATCAAAGTCAGCAACATCTTCATTTAATGCTTTACGTTTGTTTCATTTCTCGTGTTTTTCATTCTTTGTTAGCGGTATGCATTCGTCCTCCTTGCGAGGATTTTTAAAATTGTCCAAAGTACACGTCAACCCTTTGTCTACCAGATTCAAACTTTGACTCGCTTGTAGTGTGCGGGTTCTAACTTTTGACAGTCTGTAGATGAAATCCTACAGTGTGACTATTCAAATTAAAGTTACTGAGCAGTACTTTTCTGTGGTGCTGTTTATTATGCTGTACAAGGTGGTTCTAACTGTTGAGTCTGTGGATAAAATCCTACCGTGTGACCATTCAAATGAAAGCTCTTCATCATTACTTTGATTTTAAGTATTTTCCAAAATGATTTTTTTTATGAATTTTAATTTTCGCCGGTTTTGGCAGTGAATGGTTAATTATAAACCGGCACTTGTAAACTTTCAAATCGACCACAGTGGTATCAAATATAATGGATTTCGGGATATTACAAAGCATATCCAGAAATAGTCTTTTAAACCTTATTTCCACCTGTCCTAGGCCTCTATTTGATAAAGAATAAGGAATAAAATATAATATATCAAAATACTGAACACGCTGTCTTTTTGCATGCCGTGTGATGTTGCCCCGTTTGGTAAGAAGCAAATATTCCAAACAAATTGTTATTTTTTTACGCTTCAATAGTATCTCCCACTGCGATCTTGTCTTCTGATATCTAGGCTTCGCTATCTTATGATGCATTTTATAAATCTTTTATAACAAAGAAGGAAGTTACTGAATGTAAAGAGATCTGAAACTCGTCATTGTTGATTGTAAATAACAGTTTATTGCAAGATAAAACAAGTATTTACACGTATTATAATTCCCGAAGCTTTTCAGATACGGTAGAAGCTGAGTTCTGATTTTTAACACTACACTAGAACTCTAAATCGATCGGTTCTGACTGAGCTTAGTTCAACAATTGTATCAAAATCGTGGTAAAGCCATAGACAATTTAACAATAATACAAATCCGAGAAAGTTGCAGAAATCACAACAGTTGTCATTCTGTGCACATTATTCTATTTACTTATTTCACGCCGCTTTAGATGGATTCAACTACAAGATACAAAAATTAACGACTCAACGAAAACAGAAACCACATTCACCTCAATTATACGAAATATTAAAGAGGTGATATGCATGCGTTGCGTCCCATTTAAGTCCGCGTCACGTTCTAGAGATTTATCAGCTCAGTTAAATTAAATTGTGTTTGCAAATACGCATCAACTCAGTTTAATATTGTGTATGTTATTGTTACAATTTGTTAAAATGTGTTAAAATTTGGGGTTTTAGACATCTGTCGTGCAGTTAAGACTTTTTCCTTTCAAAATTGCTTTTTCATACACATTTAAAGATTCATTTTTTTTTAAATTAATGAAATAACTTTTATTGTTGTAACACATATCCTGTCATCATTTTATGAATAAAGAAGCTTAAAGCTGACAAATTTTCCTCATTCACTCATTTAAACCCTGAACCTATTCTTTCTTTTCGTTTTAATCAAAAGTGCAACGAAGCCATTCATCTCTCAACTACTAGTAAATTGACACTTTGGAACAATTCGCTCTTTGTTATTGCGTGTTAAAAATCAAGTAAACGTTCAATGAATACTAAGTGCGTGCGAAATAACAGCTTGACTTTATGGAAACATTTACGTTAACTACTTTGCTATCCCCAGAAAAGTCGCAATTATCTGGAAAGATGATTTTATTTTAGCAAAATAAAATTGATAAAAAAATTATTGCATTGTCGTATCTAAGAAAAGCCTAATTTGTTAGAAGGGATGTATCAGAAACTTTAAGCCAGGAACGGAGAGGTTTGCTCATTAGACATTGCCAATTCTTTAAACTGCTAGCAACGAGACCTAATAATGAATTGAACTTTAGTTTCTTTTGTTTGTTCTTACAAAGGAAGCTTCTGTATTCTGTGATAATAAGGCAGAAAGGAAAGGGAGTATTCACCTAAAACGTGATATAAAAGACAACTTAGAGACAATGCTCTATTCACACCGGTTTAACACTGTATCGATTGAGCAATAAAAACTTCCAACCCTTTTCCCCCCTATTGCTTCCAAGCATAAAACAGAGGGAAGAAAAGAGTTATTTTAATTTACTTACACCACTGCAAGAAAGTGCTGCTCAATAGCTTTCATTTGAATGGTCATACTTAAGGATTTCAGCCACAGAGTGACTCAAAAGTTAGAACCATCTTGTACAGCATAATAAACAGCACCACAGGAAAGTACTGGAAAATGGCTTTCATTTAAATGGTAACGCTTTAGGATTCATACACAGCCTCAAAAGCTAATTAGAACCATCTTCAGTTCTACAGCAAAGTAAACAGTACCACAGGAAAGTACTGCTCAGTAGCTTTCTTATGAACTATATCACAGAACACACAGATCAACAAGTCAACAGTTGATTTGTTTGCGTTATATAGTTTGACTCTAGAAACGACTAGATTTGGGGTGATTTCTTTGAAAAATTAGCGAGAGCAATCGAAGAATTTTTTTGTTACAAAAATGCTAAAGACGGCTTTATCTAGATGTTTCGTCTAACTCCATTCCTTATATCAGCTTTGATCTTTTATCATCTATAGCAGTTTGAGGATGAACATTTATCATATCATTCTCTTGAATTAAATCACATATTGTTTTCTATAAAAGTGGCGGTTATTTGAACTTTTTTTTCCCAAAATGATTATTTTCTGATATTTTAACATTTGTGAAAGGAGCAACGAGTTCTAACTGGCACATCAGTATTTTCACTCAACTGAAAGAAAAAAACCGGAATATTCCTTTTTCCACTCGATTGAAATTAATCACTTCGTCTCTTCATCCTTTGTGCGCAATAAGTGCGTTAGTATTTTAAGAATAACTAGTGACTGAAAAAAGGATGCAAAAACAAAAAGAATCTGTACCAGAAAGGCCAATAATTAATACAGGCCATCTTTGATATTTCCACAATTTGAAACACGGCAGTCATTGCGTGGGGGCCAAACTTTCCAATTACGATTGTTTAAGCTGTTTTTTCTTGTTAAACTCCGCCAATAAACAATATATTACTCAAGAAATAACCCCGAAATCGAAATATTCTTCAATATTTCAACTACCTGGTCTGTAGATTTCTATGTATAATTTACAATGAAAATATTTCAATAAAGATATTGCGTTTTCAGTTTCGAGTATGACGCAATGACATATTCCCTTAAAGATTCTTTTCTGAAGAGTTTTATCTTAACTTCTAACAAATTTGGTTATTGAACAATAAAATAACACACTCTCAATCGCTTTTTGTGTTGTCTTTCTAATAAAAATCTCTTTTCTATCTTTTCAGCGTTGAATGCTCCAATTTGTTTGGTTTTAACACAAAAAGTCGAACGTGACTCGATCGTTTTTCTGGCATGAAGTAGAAATACCTAAAATCTTGTGCTGAGAGGTGCTTTAAGATCAAATATCGATCAATTCTTAAATAAGCTAAAGACAATTCCGGTTCTATTAAGTTTGTTTTCCATCTGTACCTTCCTGTTTTCTCTAAACTAAAGCGTCAAAAGAAGAACAGTTTACAGCTCGTAGATAGTTTACTCTTTGAAAAGAGATGACAGTTTTAAACAACGATTAATGTGTGGCGAAAGAATCACATTAAACAGGAAACCGCAATTAAAGATCCACTGAGGTTTATTCAAAAACCAGAGATGCTTACAGCATTTGCCAAGTCTTAAAACATTTACAACTGCATAAAAACTAGAGATTCGGCTAATGGAACGATTTAAGCCTTAGGTATTGTATTCATGCTTTGTTTACGGGCTATTACAAGACAACACAGCGTGAATATACACAATGCTTTGCATTTTCGCTTCCCAACGAAACTATAAACAACTATATCTGCCAAAACTTAACTGCAATAAGCTTTTACACAGTGGCAATTTTGCGCTACATGGCCGATTTATCGGCCGAAAAATCTAAATTTTCTCTCCTCCACGAAATAATTTATAGCTTCTGCTTGCTTCTTCTGAGTAGGTAAATTAACAAATCTGTAATTATTTATATATCGTTTCTTTGTGTATTCCACCTTAAATCGTTGTAAGACTTCAACAAGTAATTTTCCTTTGAAGCACTGCAATGTGCTCAATACATTTCATTCCCTACAACAGGAATAATTTCTTAATTCCACATAGTCGAATCCTTTAGAATTATATTTTACAGTATTTTTCTTTGTTCTTAATTCGTTTCGATCAGCGCCGAAATATAATAGATAAATCCAAGCCTAAGTTATAATTTATCTGTTTCAAGGCATTCATCCCATGAAACGCCTACAAACACTGTCTTTTCATTGTTAAACATCTCTACAGTTAATCAGACTAGAGACTGTTCTGTTCAAAAGTTCCATCTGGCCAGAAACGTTTGTCGCTTGTCACAACGACACGCACCAAAGTGTCTCAACTTTAAACTACCCAGTTTATTCGGGAGTAATGAAGTCTGACTAAATTAGCAGGCAAGCCTGTAATTGTAGGGAAAGATAAGCCTGGTAGGTTCCGTCGCATGAAGCCGGTCGAAGGCGGGTGATGGAGTAAAGTATTCACCAGAATGGCTCGGGTACGAGTTGTAAACGAGACTTGCATCAAAAGGGCGAGGATACACCGGCACAAGGAATCCTCCTTCTCTTTGCCCTCTGTCTGGAGCTAACAAGCTGGCCATGTCAAATGACTTGCGCTTTTCCTGAGATACCTCTACTTTCTCTGTGACTGCCTCCTCTTTCTGTTCACCATTCTCAGATGTTGAACATTCGAGAGCCTCGTTTGGGTCTTCGGAGATTTTTCCCACCTCTTCGCTACTTTCTGCTTTGCAAATGACAACATCATCTTTGGATTCGCTGGATGTCCGTCTGCTCTTGTGCGATCGCTTCTGTATTCTTCTCCTTCTGAAGTCACCGCGTCGGAAATCATCATAATACAGAGAACTAATCGCCCAGAAATGGCCTTTCCCATTAGGACTGCGGCCGGCTTTCACGAAGCAGTCATTCAGAGAAAGATTGTGGCGGATGCTATTTCTCCAGCCCGTTCCCTTGTTTCTGAAATAAGGGTAATGAGTAAGGATGTAGTTGTAGATATCACTCAAAATAAGCTTTTCTTCGGGTGAGCTTAGAATCGCCTCAGCGATTAGTCCAATGTAAGACTGACTCGGTTTTTCTTCGTCAGAACACGATGCGAACCTAAACTGGAATCGTTCTTTCCAAAGAGACGGGTACGCTGGACCTCCAAACGAACACATTGGCCAGAGTGGTGGACTTGAAGGCTTTAGAACGTGATCCATGGCTGAAGGGCTGAAGGTGGGAGAGTACGGCCCCCAAACGGACCAAAAATGACGAGAAAAAGGCATTGGGCTTGCATTGCCATTTCTCCAGTGAAACTCAGCATCTCTTTCCCCATCCATTTCACTGGAAGGTGACTTGGGAATAGCTACTGGCGTGAAGGCCGATCCGCCGGCGTCGGTTGAAGAAATCATGATGTTTGAGTCTTGAATGATGATGTTTCTAGTGTTGAGTCTGTTGAAGTTCTGCTGCCACTTCAGTGTTGCTTGCTTTTGTATTGAGTGCGATTGTTGTGCTGCGATGTGATTGGCTCGTAGTGTATCAATACTAACAACTGAATAATGCTAATGGTACCGGTATTGTATTCTCTGTGGCGGCTTCAACTTACTTCGAAATGCTTATTCCCACCAAGACATCGATATCATCACGTAGACACGGGGAAGGTAGAATACCGCCCCAAACACGAGTAGCCGTTTCCGCATTTGAGTAAATATTACAATCAAAGACGTTGCTAAGCGAGATGCCGCGACAAACAGTTGGATGTTTGAGAAATAAGGTTCTCTAATCGCGTTTAGACTAGTGTTAATTAACATCCACGCCCCTTTTGTTTGCGGTTGTCACTAACAAGGGTTATTCATCACCCCCACTATAATTTCCTGTCAAAACACGATTCTGTTTGTTATTCTCTTTGTGGGTGGCACCAGGAACTTCCATTGTTTGCAGGGATGCAGGCGATCTAGCGAGTATCCTTTCAACGATTACACTATCGCGTAATCCAGGGAGACATTTTCAATCGAACAATCCAGTAAATTTTTAACAGATTTCTAGTGAGAGTTTTTCATTTTTGCTAGCATTATTTTTTCGCTTGTGACACAAACAAAGCAATCAATGCCCAGCAAAATATTGACCGACAATTTCTTTATGCCTAATGCACATTTCGGAGGTGGGTCGGAACGCAATGAGTGACTCAATAATTTTGTGTGTTTAATGGCCGAAGAATCAAAACCACAACCTAGTTGGTCTTAAATCAGGAAAACCCTTACTTCAAGGAAATTCAGTACATCAGGACAAGAAGTTAAGACCTTATTTTTGGAGTGCTTTTTCCGGCCTTTAAAATCATGTACCATTAGAAATCCGGAATATTCTGCAATAAATATCCTCTATGACACGATTCGACTTTGCAATCAAAGAAACCGCTTGTAGTCTGCAGTGAATGATCACTCTCTTGGCCTCTTTTGACCGAGAAACTAATAGTCATGTTATTTTGCGTGTTTTTGAATAAACCATTAGCGTATTTAAATAAACCATGAAAGCATATTGTTCTTTTGGTTTTCCGTGGGATTGAAAACGTGAAGCGCAATTGGTTTCTATTGTTAGGTATGTGCTAAGATTAACAACCTTTTAACGAGAATGGATTTGCTGATATCGGCTCATTTGCGGCATTAAAACAAATATTTGCTGTGGTTAAAGTAAGTGCGCTTTGACCAAATCGCTTCAGAAAAATTGGCAAACAGCTTTCTCACGGTAGCGCCAAACAATGGGATAATACAATGAACAACTGATTGGCCAAACGGGGTACGAATTTAGGGCATTTTGGAGAGCCGGGGTGACCGACAACGTTCTAGGCTTGTTGGTAACAAAAACTACAATGTACATTTAACCTGCTAACTGACCAACTTCAACACTGGAAATATTGAAGAAATGAAAATCTTCTCAGTCGTTTCAGGCCTCCAGGTTGTGTTCAAAAATAGCCCCAAGGAATATTTTTAAAAACCGCAATGTAATTAGCACTAGTATTAAAACCTAAATTTAGCAAGGGAAGTTTTATGATATTAGGTTTGTATTAACATTTTAAGGTGAAAGGGTTTCGAGCCACTCACACGGGGTCAAGCCGTTTGGATATGATACCTGCTAGTTATATTAAATTCATACAAAACACAAATTGGAATTAAGTTAGGAGTTCAACTTATATTGCGCTCATTTCAAACTATTTGAAATAAAAATCTCAGGATATACAAAACTAGATGGAAGAATAAGCCCTGCACATCCACTAGATACGATTACAGGAAATAAAATTGCCTCAATTTGGGTTTAAATTAAGACAATCCACTGAAGCAAGCAAATCAGTAAATATTTGTTTCTTTTAATGACCTTTGTACGAGTACCGATCTGATATATGAACATAACAAAGAAATAATAAAAACTATGAGTGATTGCGGTTGAAAGAACTTGTGCATAAAAAAGAGAGTACACACCCAAGTTTGAGAGTTTAGAAGGTCGGGGAGTTGAACTGCATGAGGAGGTGGTAGATCGCATCATTGAACTGTTTGGTCTCGCAAACTTTAAAGTTAAGTTGTAACTATTTAGCTATACTTTCGGATATTTACCTGGTTTGCTTTATTATTTTTTTGAAGGGCTGTTCTTGTGACGTTTCGTTGAAATCAAGCTGAGACGTGCTGTTAGCACGTATCAACTCTTCCATGAAACGTAATTGGCAGCAAAATGCTATATTGCCCCGACAACAAATATGACTTAATTTAAACATCTTACAACTGAATAGCGAGCTATATAAAATCCAAATCAGGAATTTAATTACTTAAGGTAATGAACTTAAGGTTTCTGCACTGTAATGGTGACCATTGCTTTTGTGATTTTAATTACAGTTAAAAGTGGAATGAATTACGTTGCTTACAAACTATGGCTGCCATTTTATCTGCATATCTGATATATTGGTCGGTGGAAATACCCATGAAACAGTCCTTGGACAAATGTTTTAAAAATCAGTGGAATTTGTTGAGCTCTCGCGTGTCTCAGGCTCAATAAACCAATAGGTTCGAGGTAAATCCAATATCACTATTCATGCAAAACACACGCAAAGAATGGTTTACTCTTAAAAGATTATCAGGATCGTGTGTTTCAAAATTGACCACACAGTTGGACATATAAAAATATATTTTCACAAAAACGAAAATCTGAAAAACTACAATGATGAAGAACTGATTACTGTAGCCACGTGTTAGGTATCATTTGTTTTATTTCGCCTTTGTTTAATTTGATTTGAGCTTCCTGTTCATTAAGGATCTTTTAAAAAAACTCCGGTGTCACATTCCAGAAGTTTCCTCATGCACTTTTCATCCAAGAATATAAACCCCGGCGGCCTTCCCGCAGTGATCACGATTATTTGTGTTTTGGGTTCGATTGCACAATTCAGAAGATCTTGCATCCAGTCAGGTTCTTTTGCTTTGATACTTATATATAAACTCGTTAGTATATAACTTCAGCATTAAGGGTATAGAAGGGTTTGAAGAATCAATGCTCATCGCCACTGACGTACGGAGTACCCGGCAAAATTTCAAACTATAAAACTGTAAAATATTGAAAACAAATGGTACCATGCAAAAGTATTGCCGAAGAGGTTTAATTTGAATGGTCACACCATAGGATTTCGTCAACAGACTCAAAAGTTAGAACTACACTACATGTCTCCATAATTGACTCTGGAGGAGGCAGCCTTGGTTTAAATCGCTAGTATATATAACTTTTAGCATCAATGGTTTGTGGAATCAATGCTCATCACCACCAGCGTACTGCTGAACCCAAATGAAGTAGCCATAAATGTATGTTCTTTTGGATAGGAAAACACCTAGCTTGCTTTCTTTGCTTGTATTTGTGTAGTTAGATTAGTGATTCAGAGGTTAGGGATCCAGTCATCTACATATTCTTCCCTTTTAGACTTTGCTGAGACGTAAATTTAAAAACCAAAATTACCAAACTCGGTTTACGTTACTTTCTGTTTTTAAACTTAATTCAATTTCAAATTATTTCAAGCTAGAACGTTTGTTTCATCACGTTATTATTCTGCTTGTCAAGGAAGGAACTGAAAACTACGCTAAGAAGGAACTATAAAATTGTATTTAGTTTAACTTAACAAGTGTTTTGTAAAGAGTCTTTTTTTAAACCCAGGAACTTGCGAAACATGCAATGTGATTGGTTGCAGTTTCCGCGGACCAACGTGATCATAAAAAGGTTCCGTCTACATAATTGATGAGTGTAAATCGGAAAATGCTGCCCTCAGGGCAAACCTGATTATGTTCTTTTCTTTAAAACTTGTGGTTTTGCTTTATAGTTATTTTAAGTGTAATGAGAAATCCGTTCTGTTTTCACTACATGAAAGAACGTGTCGTACTTAGAATCTACTTAGACTTGAAACAATTCATTCCCTCAAGAGGCGTAGCGTTTACCCGGAAAAGCTCGTACAAAAGTTATAGCTCGGAGTGACTATATATTTAAATGGTCACACTTCCAAGATTTTATCCAAGGACTCATAATCAAACGTTAGAACCACCTTGCACAGCATAATAAACAGCACCACAGGAAACTATTGCTCAATAGATTTCATTTGAATGATCACACTTTAGGATTTCAAGTTAGATCCACCTTGTACAGCATTATAAACAACACCGCAGGAAAGTACTGCCCACTAGCTTTCGTTAATTGAATGGTCACACTTTAGGATTTCATCGGCACAGACTCAAAAGATAGAACCACCTTGTACAGCATAATCAACGGTACAACAGGAAAGTACGGCTCAATGGTTCTCATTTGAATGGTCACACTTTATAGGATTTCACTCGACATACTCTCCCCGGACTGGTCAAGTTATAACCACCTTACATACAACATAACAAACAGTATCACAAGACAGTACTGCTAGCTTAATTCTACTTGAATGGTCACACTTGAGAGTTTTTTTCTCAAGATATCGAAAGTTGGAACCACCTTGTACAGTATAACAAACCGTACCATAAGAAAGTTCAGATCAATAATTGCAAGAAACTCAGCCTACAGGAAGAGAACATCCAAGCTTAGTGTTAGTCCATTGCCATTTTATCTCCCTACAATCAAAACACAAACACGCCATGGATTGTTTCCAAGCGCTATGTTAGACTTGCATTCCTGCGATTCCTACAGTGAGGGCTTTATTTTCACAAACCTCTGTACATGTTCCTTTGTTCACAAGTGCCTGCATCCATTCTTTCATTATCAGTTGATATTTGGTTCATACCACTAACTTTCGGCTTAACCTCAAGTATTCCCATTTTAAATTTCTTTATTATAAGTAACCGATGAGCACGTACAGTTTTAACCAGGTCTTAGCTGTTAAGATCAAAGGGAAACATTCCTTTCACTGAAAATGAGATGATCTGCTCGTTCTATCTCAGGTGATATCAGTACTCGTTTTTTTTTTTTCTGGACGGTTTTAAGAAAAATCCCGAATTGATAAGTTCTATCGTTTACGACACATATTTAACAATGATTTCACAAAATCGATTGAGCCAAGGCTTTGAACTCATATCATTCCCAATATTAAAGAAATAACGTTGGCTCCGGTCCGGGACACAGTCTCGGCTGATATATCGTGTTTTCATGATTGTGACCAGAAAAATTGGCAAAAGTGATGACAGCAAAGAAATATTACTAACCGCTAAAATTGTCAAAATTCCACAAGAATCGCAATTTTGATTTCTTGACCGCCTGTCAAGAAATCAAATTTGATAAACTGTAATACAATTCTATCCTTGCAATCCTGCACTTTTATCTCCAAACTACTGCTTCTGTTTTGCTTTATAGAATCTATTCATCCAATTTAGTTGTATATTTGGTGGCATTTGGCGATATAACATGGTAATTAAGTAAACACGATTTCGCTATTTCGGCGAGACAATGTCCCTAGAGTTTCGTGGACGACTGACAACAGCTATACCCGGTGCTAAAAATAAATCCTTCTCTGTGATTGTACCAAGGCTCAGTGTACCTCCGTTGAATCGTTTAATACTTTATAACTCCCAAAAGTCAGCCAAACAGTCAATTTCAAGAAAAATGCCAAATTCTGTTTTGTAAAATATTGAAAAACAAATAGTACCATGCAAAAGTACTGCCAAAGAGGTTTCATTTGAATGGTCACACCATAGGATTTAATCAACAGACTCAGAAGTTAGAACAAATGGTACCATGCAAAAGTACTGCTGAAGAGGTTTCATTTGAATGGTCACACCATAGGATTTCATAACAGACTCAAAAGTTAGAACAAATGGTACCATGCAAAAGTACTGCTGAAGAGGTTTCATTTGAAAGGTCACACCATAGGATTTCATCCACAGACTCAAAAGTTAGAACAAATGGTACCATGCAAAAGAACTGCTGAAGAGGTTTCATTTGAATGGTCACACCATAGGATTTCATCAACAGACTCAGAAGTTAGAACAAATGGTACCATGCAAAAGTACTTCTGAAGAGGTTTCATTTGAATGGTCACACCATAGGATTTCATTAACAGACTCAAAAGTTAGAACAAATGGTACCATGCAAAGGTACTACAGGAGAGGTTTCATTTGAATGGTCACACCATAGGATTTCATTAACAGACTCAAAAGTTGGAACAAATGGTACCATGTAAAAGTACTGCTGAAGAGGTTTCATTTGAATGGTCACGCCATAGGATTTCATCAACAGACTCAAAAGTTACAACTACACTACATGTCTCCATAATTGACTCTGGGAGTGAAAGCGTTAAAAACAACACTTTATCATCGTTATTTTCTATATGGGAAAGCTTTACAAAGTACATTTGCTTTTCGACCTTTTCTTTTCTTTTTCCGCGAGAAAAACGACTTTACTTTTCCTTGAGACCCAAAAAACGTCATGCACTGATACAAAGGCAATACAACAAAAACTTCAATATACACAATAACCATTACTTTAGGATTAAAAAATGTGATGGATCGTTGATGTGGCGATTTTGTCAAAAATGCTTTTCTTCTTAAGATTCGTTGCAACCAAATTTTTGTGGACATGTCAGTTTGGATATTATTAAATCTTGATTTTAAACACTATTAAATAAACAAAAATCACTGGTACTGAAATTCAAGATTGTCGTTAACGTGGCGACAGCTTTCTTTACCTCTTTGTGTCTCAAGTAAAGAGATATTTGTTTGTTCTAAAGATAACTTAAACGCATCTTAATTTATTTGTATGTATATGCGCCATCAGCAAAGCATGTTAAGGCATGTTATTGTGAAGTGTTTAATGACGTCATATGGCTTTGTATTACTATAAAATATCAGGCAAATTAAGACCAAATTAGTTAAAAATTCAAAATCACTTGAATAACTAAAATGTTCAGACATACTTTGTGCGTCAGAATTGCCTGACAATGTCATGAACTTTTGACGGAAAAAGCGGCTTAGAAGAGTGAATGTCACGCTAGGTATTTCGAACAGCTCTTTTATATTGCAACCCGCATTTACAATTTGCAAGTTCAAGTTTATTTCATGCTGATACAAAGTATTTGCGATGAGGCGGTGGACGGTACACTTTGAAAAAGGTCAACTGATAGAGTGTTGCCGTTGTCTTTTTGAGCGGTTTAACTTGGTTTGGAACCGATCTCTAGTAAAGCGCCCCTCGAAAGCAAGTTGTCTTGCGCGCATAGATGAAACTAAGAAATTTGAAACCTTGAAGTTGCGCAAATGATTGTACTGCAGTGTAAAATCAACCGATAGACCAGAAGGTACCCGGGTTTAGCCCCAGTTTGCAGTGTAGCATGTACTGATTACTTCTCTCCCCTTGTTGGATGTTTAGCCATAAGAGGGTTATCCCATGCAGTTTCCTTGGCGGATCTCTGGTTCCCATTAGTAAATTAATATACAATTAAAGCCGGAGAAGGTGATCATCGCAGTTACACAGCAATATACACTTGGGTGGAAAGAAACAATGTGGAGTAAAGCTTCCTGTCCAACGAAACAAGACGTCGCATAAACCATGCTTAATAAAGTTGGTAGCCAGCATAATGGCGGTTTGTTTGCGCGAAAACATAGTTTTGGTGACGGAACCTCATATTCAAAACGTTGCTCTCTCGCGCGCGAAATATCATGTAAGCACGCTATAATTTGCGAGAAACTTTATTTTGCCAAATTAACCTCCCTATCCCGCCAACAAAACAAAACTGTAATGGTCTCTGTGTCTTGCTTTTATGACCATAAAATGCATATCGAATATTGAACAGTACTTTGATGTGAAACGAAAGGTCAGTCTACAGACTTATGACGCATGCATGAACTGATAGGAAATATACGGGACGACTTTCAAGATTTAGGTCTTTTCCAACTGTCATTATCTAATCTAATACTCATTTTCAAGTATTTGCGTTGTTTAAAATCCTTGAGATGATTCCTTTCAGAAATGTCTATGAGAAAGAGCATTAGCCTTTTGCATGAGCCGCCAAATCGTAAAATATTGAAAACTATACAAGTGTGGCTTGCTACAACTTGTGGTGGTTTTGAATTTAAAGTAAGAGGCTTCATTCTGAAATCACGGAATCGATCCCTTAGTTTAGTGATTCTAAACTCACTTGTTATCATAACTGACTCAGTGACAAATGTGAGGTGTTTTGGCCTTCAAGCATAAAATATTGTATTTTCATGATCCAAATGTGTCAGAATTCGGTATTATTCCTGGTCTAGAGTCCGCGAAAGCCGAGTGATTTCTTTACTGAATTGAACTCGAGATAACCCAGGATGTTTCTTTTCAGTTCGGGGGGGGGGGGGGGGGGGGGGGGGTTGACTCTCCCAAATAAAAGTTTCTTGACTTTGTTTTATAGCGAAAACTTTGCGATGTTTACAAATAGAGTTTGCACTGACTGCCGGCCAACCAAACAAGTGTCAAAAAGTGAACTTTAGGAGCTTACAACTACATTTATAAAGAGGAAGGAACTATAAGACTTAAATATATATTGCTGACAACATATCCATTGGTGTGTGAAACAAGCATTAAAATGGTAAGCACTACATTAGTCTCGTGTTATTTTGTTTATAAAATGCTATAGCAACAACTTGCGTGATTGAGTTCACATCCGATAGGATGAAACTCCCAAACCAATCTCGTATATTACTACAAACATGAAAGCGGGTATATTTTCAAAGAACCAAATTTTCCGTTAATTAATTTTAAATTTGCGTGAATTGTTACTGTTCTAAGTAATTTTGCCCTCGTTGCGTGTTCTGTACAAGCATGAAATAAGGCTATTGTGGTACTATAAGTGGTATTGTCTCAAACAACGGAGAAAACTGCACGGACGCTTGAGCTTAACCGATATTGAACGTTTGAAAGATTTGGTCATGAAACAAAAATCGCTTACATCTTCGGAATATCATGTTTGCTCTCTTGAAATTACAAACAAATTAGCGTTTTTTTTCTCTATCTTAACAAGTCCTGTAGCGTGTTTGGTTTAGGAAACAACAAGAATTGTGGATGTTACAAAGTTCTCAAATATTCAAAGGGTTCCAGAAGATTAAAATTATCCAAAAGCTTTCGTATGTGCAGGAATGTTCCGGAGCGATATTTTTCAGGTACACGGATGGGAACGGAAAAAGTAAAACGGAAATGAAGCAATGTAAAACAGTCTTCTAATTCCAATGGAGTGAAATAGTTGGTTCTTAGGGCTCTACACGCGCGGTTCAAACGTCTTAGGCGTCCTCTGCAAAACAACACCGCAAGCCACCCCGAAAGTCTGGATTTCATTGAGAATATTAACCCATCTGATCAATCAAACCACGTAAAACAATATTTTAATTCCAATGGAGTGAAATAGTCGCTAGAAATTTAACTTTAGTCTCCAGTTCTAGGGTTCTGCACGTGCGGTTAACGCATGTTAGACGTCCTCTGCAAAACAACAACGCCAGACACTCAAAAAGTCTGGATTTTAATGAGAAAATTAACCCCTCTGATGCATTTCCCAAGTCAGTTCAAGGTTAACTTGAACACATTTGGGAAATTTTCCTGAGTTAGTTGTAAAACCGTGAGATACTGGATGATATTCGGTAATTGTACCGGTTAGGACAAGGTTGGACAGAATCTCGCGATTTCAGAATGACAAGAAATTAGTTATTTACCGATGATGAGGGCAGTGGCAAATATTTGATGTGCGAATCACAAATCCAAACACTAACAAATCACGATATCTAGTGGTAGCCAACGGAAATAATTTTATTATCACTCGATAAGTTAGCTTATCTTCTCAACATTTTTTATGCCGGAAACGCAACTCCATTTTTATAGTAAGAGTAACGCGCATTTCAGGAAGACAGTTTTTACGACCAAAAAGAAAGAAAGAAGAAAATTAATGGACTATGAATTCACTTTTAAAAAGACGTCATCTGAGGAGTTTAAGATGTCTAGTTTAAATTTGGTAAAACCACTAATGCTTTCTCGATCACATTAGTATAATTGTGTTTGTTTACAATGAATAGATAATTTTGTCGCTAAACGGTTCGCTGACAATTTATGTGCGCCATTGGCAGTCTTTTAATTTTTTCTCTCATAGTCTCTCAATATTGCGCTTTCATGTCTTATAGCTTCTTATGGAAACGCTTTGGTGCTCGGGTGGTTCGCGTCCCGAGGTGTCTCTCATTTGTGGGGTATAATCGGTTTAAATGACCGATGAATGAAGCTATAGGCTTTTCCAAAATCAGCATACCAACCAAAAGAGACGTTACGTTCCATTTACAATTCGCACGGTTTTCCGGCTTTTGTTTTCTTCAGTATCGAGTGGAAACTGAAAGCGCGACAAACGAACAAGTGGTCCGAAATCACGGTAAAGGCTATTTCGGTTGGTTCGTATCAACCGGTTTGAAAGGTTCTCCACAATTTCGAACGGGAATTCCTGAAAATTTATGTTTAATGTTTAATAACTCTTTGCCAATTCTATAAACAACATAATAACATAAATAGAACAGGTCCAATAATAAACAAAACACAATTAAATGATAACAAACATAGGCGGACGGCGAGATTGCAACAGGGGAAAACTAAATTCCCGTGTTTAAGCTTAACACTCCTAAACAGGCAAAAACAACAACAAAAATATACTAGATAAAAAGCCAGAAACCTCCCAAACGCTATCAAGAAAGTAGTAAATGAAACAAATAAATTATTCGTACAAATAGTTTAACAGGACGCGTTTAAATGAGGCCAGACGAGCAGTAGGCATTACAATATTGGGTATAAAGTTCCAGTCATTTTTTTAATTATCCCGGTTGCTTTCCAACCGAAATAACCGGCAATTTTGTCAAATGTTAAAAACCCCTGGTCTTCGCCGTCGTGTTTTTTTCATAGACAAGAAACTTAACTCGAGTTTCAGTCGTGTGAACTGGAATAAGCACAACATTAGGTCAGTTAGGAAACCTCGCAAAATTGGCCGGGCAATCCTACGATGAACGAGCATCCGATCCAGGGGAGGGGGAGGGGAGGTGAGTAGTAATCAACTTAAATGTAACGACCTTATTTATGAAATCTCATTCTTAAGGCGAATTTACACTGCAGAAAAATTGGTACGGACTGCATATTTTTGACCGTGTAAACGGTGCGTGCAATGGTTAACCTGATGGGTTCAATTTTGGGGTTGTAGACACCAATGCCCCTGCCCCTTCCCTCCCCACCAAAAAACAACAACAACAACAACAACAAACAAACAAAAAACAAAGGACTGGACCCAACTTTGTATGTACTGGTACATATCGCTGTTTCCATATATGACAAAACAGACGTCTCGCATTAAAATTGGTCTAGACACCGTAAAATAGTGTTGAACAAGATGTTTCAAACCGGTTATTCAAGGAACGCTTGTTCTGAGCCGTGCCCAATTCAAATATTGCTTATGTAAACAATTGTTTGTTTCAGTTTGTTTCAAGTAAAGAGTAGTACTACATCCAAGTCTAACTGAATAAAATACATACAATATAAATACAGTTGAATTTATAATTTCACGACGTCATCTTAATAGAAATCTGGTGGCTTTAACGCTTTCACTCCCAGAGTCAAGTATGGAGACATGTGGTGAAGCTCTATATCTCTTAAGTCTGTAGACGAAATCCTATGCTGTGACCATTCAAATGAAACCTCTTCGGCAGTACTTTTGCATGGTACCATTTGTTCTAACTTTTGAGTCTGTTGATGAAATCCTATGGTGTGACCATTCAAATAAAACCTCTTCGGCAGTACTTTTGCATGGTACCATTTGTTTGTCAATATTTTACAAAATAATTTGTTTTTCTTAAATTTTGATTTTTGGCACTCTTGGCAACTAAAGCGTTAATATAACCACTTGAGCTGTCAGTTGGTCAGTAACAGGCCTGTGCCCAGAATAGTTCTTTGGAAGCGTATATGCGCTTTTATTTAGTCGGTGTATGTTGAATCGTAAGTGACCACGTATCACCTCCCAAATTAACACTTTCTCTGATCCCGGAGCGCGCGGTCGGCTATGCAATTGCTTACGAGCCGATTTAACTGATTTGTGTGCGTAGAAACACGATCATAACCACATCGAATCGAACTATTTTGCTCAGAAAGATTTAGTGCCCACTCAAAACAAATGGACACACTGGTTAATTATATCACAAAGACAATAATTAAAAGTTATAGAATCACCCATCAAAACGAGAGAAAAACAAACCACTTCATAGCAGAGGCGTTTCAACTTGTTTTCAAAATCACGTTTAACACAATCTCGGTTCTTTCCGCGAAAATAACCTTTAGAAAACAAAACTTCGCTCCCTTGTATCTCGAAACTTGTTACACCCCAGACTTGAAATTTGGCAAGTAGCTTTCTTTTTAGACGAATAATGGGGTTCAAGTTTTCGTGTTCTTTTTACATCTCTGGAATCTGAAAGCGTTATTTTAGCCTCGATTACCATCTCAAGTCAGGCTGATACTGGGGACGTCTAGTATACCGTGGGAACCAGCCAGCCACTTAGAACTAGACAAGGATTTCATCTTAGGCGTGGGTTTTATTTTCGTTATCTGTATTTTCGCGCATCGTTGAAAGTTCGTGAAAATTGGTATTTTGCGCAACGACTTCCCCTATTTCCTTCCTTACCAAGGAAGTTCTGCGCACAGGATAGGAAATTGTTTAACCAGCAAAATTTAATGCTTCTACTGTTTGGACTGGAAGCTTTATACTTTTCTTAATTTTGTAAGTGGCTCATCGAACATCGGTAAGATCTCGCATAAACACGTTTAGTTCCGACCTATTTTGTACGATTTTCTAAACCCCAAGTGAATATAAGGTAAAGGATAGTTTGCCGAGTTTATCTTGTTTTGAAGACGGCTTGCAGCAAACAATTTTTTTAAACGACGCCCAGATATGGGGTCTAAAATCCGTGGGAACCATTCAACCACTTGATATTTGACCTTATTCTTAAAAGATGTTTTTTTGTAAACAGATGATAGTGTGCAATTTGCGAATGATGCTTTATTATTTTAATCTCGAACGAACCCTCGGATACTTGTTACTCACTGTAGTATAATTTCATATCGCAAGCTTGCTCTGTTTAAATATTGCACTATACGCACGACATGTAAACAAGCAGTAAGTACTGTCAGTACTGTTCAGAGGAACAAGTGCTACTTTTTATCCAGTGATATTAGAGCAGTTTTCATTTGAGTGTCGTAAAACCAAAACCAAAGTAATTACTCTGACCAATCACAGCAGTCGAAAACAATCCAATGAACCAATCAGAGCTCGAAGCAATTACATGTCGGTGGCACCAAGCGCGGGAAAACGCGTGCGAGCAAGTCACGATTGGTTTTGGTTTTACTTCTGATTGGTCGAGAAAGTGGCGCGAGATTTTTTAGACAATAACAAAGCGTAGCAATGCAAAACCAAAGTATAGTCAAATAGAACCTATAGATCCTATAGAACCCATAGATAGTGCAGAATCTTAGACAGAGCCGATACCCGGGGGGTGCTCGTCGGAAAGTTTTGAAAAAAACACGTCATGTTCTGTCGTATTTTTTCGGGTCATACCCTAAAAGGTACCGCGATAATTCTAACGGTAGTCATTTCAGATTTTAGTACCCTTAGCGGTACCAATCTACAAATTTTGACCCCTAAAAGGTACGACGAGCAATCCCGTCATTTTTATATGGGAGTCCCCCCAACCCCCCTACCCCCTCCGGGAGCCGATAACTGGACAATTTTATACAATCAGAAAAATATACGAGTAAATAGGATAGGTCGCTAATTAAAAGTTGGGAAAACCTTAGCTGGTGTTCCTTTTTGTCTTTTTCTGTTTTTGGAGCGATTTTACAATACCCGGCCACTTATTTACATATCCCTAAATGTTTGTTAGAACTAGCCATATGAAAACAAAAGAATCCATTCTTATTCAATGAGATGCAAATAAGTGGCCGGGTATTGTAAAGTCTAGCCCTGTTTTTTCTTCGAAATTTGAGTATTTAAAGTCCTTTACCCTATAAACGTATAAGGGAGAGACAAGGAAAGCGCCCGACTTGGAGTTCGGCGATAGAACCCGCTGGAAAAATGGCTTGAATTTTCAAGGAAATAAAGCATGCACTTACATTTTTCCTCGCTGAATTCACAAAGTGAAGACTTAGCTCCCCTTTCTGTGATCCAAATGAGCATACCTCGGATCTTGCAGTAGAAGCCGAGTGAAAACATTGAAAAACAATTTGAAAACCGGCGCCATTTCTGCCTAACCTGGTCAAGACCTCTGCCGGCACTGGGTACGAGGGTCAAAATACAATCTCACTGGGAGGGGGAAATGACCCGAAAACATGACAGAAATGGCTTGTGCGCTTTCCATTCGACCAAAAATTCTGGTTTGAAATTCCGGGTATTCCGTGTGGCGAATGGAACAGCATTTTCCGGTTGGTTGCACCTGGCCTAGGCCATCACGTTCCAAGTTTCGCGCGAAAATACAAAATAAACCAAAGCAAAACAAATGGCGGACACGTTGCCTCTTTTACTTGGTCTGAAGTTGTTCGATGACTAAAGTTAAAACGAACGATATTTTAAGCGAAAACGATGATTAAGACGCCATCTTGTTGACTATGCGGACGCGTTCGATTCTGGCTCGGAGAAACTGGGCCGAGCAGGAATGGTCGAATGGAACGCGATTTTCCGGTTGTTCCGATGGACAACCTCGCGAGGTTGTCCCAAAGTTCCGGAATTTTATTCCGGGAAATTTCCGTTCCATTCGCTTCCCAACCCGGAATTTCCGGAATTTTTGTTTGAATGGAAAGCGCCCCTTGTGTTGTTTCAGAAATGGTAAGGGCTAAAAATACATTTGAACTACGCCTATCAAGCTAAAATTGAAAAAAAGCCCGGTCGTCAATCTTAATTCTAATTTTTCTTGTGCTTCCGACCTTTCACCTTAGTTAAGCTTATCATCACTGTTCAGAGAGCTCCGCTGTTAGGCTAAGCCTATCTATATATATTAGACTTGTCCATTCGAAAAAGAATAACTTTGGAAAAGCTGGTTTTTTGGGTTTTTAGGCAGCCCCCCCCCCCCCCCCCCCCAAGAGGGGTAGGGGTCATAATACTCTCAGCCACGCTATGGAAACCAGGTTTAGCTCCGGACCACTTGGCTCGTTCAGCCTTAACCCAACCATTTCATAACAGTTTAGTTAATAAACCACAACACAGCACTGTTTGGTTCATTTAATGACCAGTTCATCCATGCACCTATGGGTGGTTACAGTTCACTACAAGGACTGGTCTACCCCTGCAGACAATTAAATAATATAAAATGATTGAATGTAATTACACGTATAATGCAATTAAATAAAACTGAAAATTTTAATAAGTGTTCATCTTGTCGCGTGACACACCACCTTAGTAGATGCTCGTTTGGTTTGTCACGCAAATTTCGGTATGTACTTGGTGTATCCCTTATTATTATGTATTTAGACTTATTTTTTATTTTAGTAGAAATAAAAGATTAAACAACGGTAGAACAGGGAATCAAATCCGGGCCGTATGACCTGCTCCATGCACACTATCCACTACACCACCGAGGACTAGCTGCCGGAAACTGTAATTTCTAAGGGATATAAGATAATATGCTGCTAGCCCAGACCATATATAAGAACTAACCCTTTCGATACACTGGAAATACTGGAATCAGTGCTTAACCCTAAATACTAAAATCAGTGCTTCAACCCTAGATACTGTAATCCGACCCTAAATTACACTGCAATATATCTAAATACATTACAATAAGGGATACATGAAGTACTATACACTATGATCAGGGATACACCAATTTTCATATATACCGCTGTACAGTGACTTACATTTCAACAGGGGCTCATATGCAAGCAACTGAACAACCTCGTCTCCCGGATCCTCTCTTTCTCGCGGGAAGAAAGGCGGGAGCCCTGATAAAAATGTTGACCACTTAGCAGTGTAATTGTTTAACTCAGCCCAGCTGTTTCCATGGAAACTTGCTACCTAACGGCTCAGCTGTTTCCGTGGAAACTGGCTACCTAGACGCATTAACGTTTCCATGGACACCAACTATAGTAGAATTTTGACAACTCGAACTCCCTTAAACTTGAATTTCTCGCTAACTCGAACCACAAACAGTTTTTGCGAAATTCAAACCTTGTTAACTGAAGCTTTCAATAACTCAAACAGTCAACTGCTTCCCCTGATGGTTCGAGTTGGCGGAATTCTTTTTTTTTTTAATTTACTTGCCACACAGAAAACGCTAC
This sequence comes from Cladopsammia gracilis, assembly GCA_022457155.1. Classification (NCBI taxonomy): domain Eukaryota; kingdom Metazoa; phylum Cnidaria; class Anthozoa; order Scleractinia; family Dendrophylliidae; genus Cladopsammia; species Cladopsammia gracilis. Next base: position 522,673 of record JAJGOT010000425.1, read on the forward strand.
TTCCAATACCTTACAATACATTTTCATACATTACTTGGGTTACAGTTACTCCTACTACAAACAATACGCTGGCTTACAATACGATTACTTGCGATACATTACGTATGCGTACAGTTACATGGAAATGGACTTATAATAAATTACTTACTTACAATAACAGCTAACTTATTTTATATTCTTATTTTTATATTCTTACATTTTTATTTCAAATCACTTCAAATTAATATAAGTATACTGTAAAGGTTTACACAACCTAATGTACACGCACTCACACACGCACACACACACGCACACACACGTGTATAGCCCTTCGTATGGTGTCATCTCGCTATCTGATATATAATTTACTTGAAGAATCGTTTGTGTATCACCCCCATGATTTTCTAAAGAGTTACACCGAAAACTGCTCCAATTTTGAGGCTATTATAGTTCTATTTCAGGAGTCAAGTTGCGTGTTCTACAAATCCATATATAAGATCTGGCCACCAAAAAGTTGAAGTTAATTTTTTGTTTATTCTTTGAGGTAGATGGCTTACGGCCAAAAATCGCCTCTCGCATCGCGTCTCCTTGCGGAGACGATTTTCATGCGTTCTTGCCTTTTTTCCGTGAGAGAAACGAGGGACCTTTCGTAGTCTATTGACAGCCCTTTCATAGAACTAAGTCGACGCTTAACGACGTCTGTACATTGTGCTATTACTAAATGTTTGTCTTTTTAGTTCTCAAAACTTACGTTCTTAACAAATCTTTACATTTCCCTTCTGTGGATTAATGTTTTCAAAAATTGTCACAAGGCACTGTTCAATAGCTTTTTTTTTTTGAAGGGTGAAAGTATTCTGTCTAGGTGACTGCAATATCGTGGTTTTCCATTCGGACAAGTTCTAATAGAATGATAGTTTCTTTTCCTGTCAGTTTACAACAAGGTAAACCAGGAAAGACAGATTTCTCCTCCCGCGGAAAAATTATTTCTTGACGCATGTGAAGATACCATGCGATGTTATCTTCACTGTGAAGATACCAATTTATTATGGATAGCTAGCATGTTTGCCCTCATTAAATGTCAAACAAGCTAAAGGTGTCGATCTACAATCGAAACACCTTCGGATCTTCTTTGGTAATCTTAGGACACCTTCGGATCTTCTTCGGTAATCTTAGGACATCTTCGGACTTTCTTCGGAAATCATACACGAACAAGATGATTGTCAGTTATGACTCAAACATCTAATTGAATTCTGAAATAACAGCTGTGTTCTACACATTTTAGAGGTCATAACCTCATTATGTCGATGTACACGTGTCTAGAGATTTAAGTAATGCTCCACATAAGAACGATAGCAAACTTCATTGTTCTGCGGCCTTGGCTCTTTCCCACATAGAATATCTTTGATTTCAAGAATAGAGGAGGAGCTGATGGTTAATAATTACATTTCATTATAAAAATAAAGAAAATCCATTGCGTCAAATAAATTTTAGGAAATGTTCGTGCTTAACCAATCAGAATAGCAGAAGACAATAGCTAATAATTTTGCTTCTTTGATGAAGTTCCCCAGATACAATATCTTTTAAAACTTGCATGTTGCGCGATTGGGTCTCAATTTACTTGAAACCTTAAAAAAATTAGACCAAATGCACCTTGAACCTTAACTTTTTAGCGGTTTTTGACTCTAGGCCAATGAGATCACTAGTTGTAACAATGAAAAAAAGTTGACATTCCATCGTGCATTGCCGTTCAGCGCTATCCTTCTTATGCGGATCATTACTTAATATTATATATTTGAGGTTATTCCTCAAAACTAAATGACTACAATGCTATACCATCAGACTGATATCTGCCGTTATAATAATAAATATTTTCTTGTATCGCATGCACTAAAGATTATTTACACCGTAACTATATACAGCTAAAAAGTACGATGTACTGGACTGAGATGACAAACTGGTTTTCACAGGGCTGTGTGGTTACGCTCGATGCGACAATTTGTTGATAATTATTTGACATGGTTAATCGAGATTCAAAAACTGCGACAGGCGACGTTGCCAATTGTCAAATAAGTCAAGTTGTCAAGTTAGTTTGGGAGGCGGGAAAACCAAATCACCTTAGCCGCGTGCATGAGCGGTCGGCTGTTTACTTGGCAAGCACCTCTAAGCATTCTCAAACGCTCTTTGAACCCGCTCTTAATTAGCATAGGTTTTGGCGATTTTATTCCGATTAATTATTTTATTTTATTCTGTATTAATTATCACTTCGAGAAACTATATCAAACTCTCTAAAAAAGGTTTCATCAGGGATCCAAACACCTTCAAGTCGGGAGAAATATTCGGCTGCGTTTTTTCAACCCACTTCTCGTTGTTTTGAATGACTCTTTCGCGTGTTTGATGTATTACTTCACGCACATCAACTTACATTTGTCAACAAGGAATTGTAAATTATTGTTTTGCCGCGTGAAGGACCCTTGCAAAGAATGGCAAAATGCCGTCCTAAATCAATACACGACTCTACCGAGTGTTTCCATTCAGCCTCGAATCTACACCGACTTTCTTGCGTTGAGTGCGAACTGTTTGACGCGGTTTAAGCTTTGTTTCTATATAATCTCTACGATCGCTGAAAAAAAAAAAAAGTTCAGTGATCGTGGCGATCCGTAAGCGGTCAACGCAACGATCGCACAAATATTTTTGCAGCAATAGATGGTTTTCACTCACGTGACCTTCAGTCCTGTGGGACTCAAATGACAAAGGCCATGGCGGCCATGTTGGTGCACATAACAAAAGAAGTTCATTAAAATTCTTTTGTAGGCAGTGGCGTTGCCAGCCTATAGGCCTGTAGGCCCGGGCCTATAAATTTTTCAGCCCACTTGTGTTACATTTTTAAGAATTGGAGATGAAAAATTCAAATCCGTTCTCTTTTATCAAATGTTGGGATTTCGGTGCTGTCAAGATACACATAAAATCACCAGAAAGTGAAGAATAAAGCATTTTCAAGGGCCAATATCGAAAAATTTTCCCGGGGGATGTGCCCCCGGACCCCCCGAGAAGCGGCCCTTGCAGGCCGGATGGCCAGGCCTACAACTCTTATAAAAGCTGGATACACCCCTGGTAGGAGTGCACCAACATGGCCGCCGTGACGTAACGTGAAATCCACCAAAAGTAGCGATATCATCGTAACGTAATAATATGGAAAATGGAAAATAGGCTTTAGGGCAAAAAATATAATTGGCTGAAATGTGCAAAGGACTTTGGACCATGATAAAAAAAAAACAGTGCCGCAATTTTCCCGCCAACCACTTCTTGAAGAATTACAAAGTTACTATCGCAAAATTGTGACAAAAATGTTGAGCTGAAATGTTTTCTTGCATTCTCCTGAGCCAACACGAATGAAGCATGCATACATTTAATAAGTCAGCACTGACATCCACGCATACATTAAGACGGCACTGACATTCATGTATACTTTAAAACAACATTGACATCCATGCATACATTAGGACAGCACTGACACCTTTGCATACATTACGACAGCAATGACATCCACGCATACATTAAGACAGCACTGTTATCCTTGTATACCTTCGGACGGCACTGACATCACTGTGTTTGCCATGCTTCTCTTATAAATTAAGTAATAAATTATTATTATTATAAAGTTATTTATCTCCGATAAAGAAGACAGGTAGAATAAATTACTTCTTTTCCATGTGTTTCCAGTCCTCTCAGGATATTTCGGCCAAAATGCCCAATCTGAATGTAACATCGAAATTGTGTTTGAAGAACAAACAAGATTCTTTTTTACTTCCACAGTTGTCTTACGATCTAAAAGAGATTAAGAGAAAATATATTAGAAAATTAGCTATCTGAGGTTTAAACATTTCACAAAATCGTCTAAACTTGTTTTCGCTAAAATTTTCCGGTAGTTATGCTTCAGTAACTATCATAGACAGCCTTTCGGTCTAACACCACCTATGAGCTCCTTCCAACACTTCCCATTCTCTATTTTCGAATTGCCCATAATACACTTTGTTTGCCCCCCCCCCCCCCCCAAATTTTGCATAAACTATTGTTTGTAAATGCTCTTGGGAGAACTGCATATCAAAACAATAGTTTATGGGCAATTCGAAAATAGAGAATTTAACATCAGCGATCGGATGCTTCGGTAAAATGAGTAAAAATATATTAGAAAATTAGCTATCTGAGGTTTAAACATTTCACAAAATCGTCTAAACTTGTTTTCGCTAAAATTTTCCGGTAGTTATGCTTCAGTAACTATCATAGACAGCCTTTCGGTCTAACACCACCTATGAGCTCCTTCCAACACTTCCCATTCTCTATTTTCGAATTGCCCATAATACACTTTGTTTGCCCCCCCCCCCCCCCCAAATTTTGCATAAACTATTGTTTGTAAATGCTCTTGGGAGAACTGCATATCAAAACAATAGTTTATGGGCAATTCGAAAATAGAGAATTTAACATCAGCGATCGGATGCTTCGGTAAAATGAGTAACAAGTTACAAAGACGTCAGGATTTGCGTACCTAACCGTTGCATAACTTAGGTTCAGACGGACAGAGATAGAAACTGAAAAACAACAGACAGATATAATGGGTACAGGGGTTAGTTTCAAAAGCAACTGTGTTGCTGCGTCGATTGGGGGGGGGGGGGGGGGGGGGCGGTGAAACGCAAAAATTTGTTTCTCTCAACTGAGTTGATGAGGTAAAGTGGCTACCGCAGAGCAGTGCTGGAAATAACAGTCGGTCATCGGACATTGTCCGACCAAACTCCGAAATTGTTTGACCAATTTTAAATTGTGCTCGGACATGGTGACCGAGCACAAAAATTACTTTCTTGCTCTGACCTTGAAAGTCTTGTTAACTCATCGCATTTGATTCCAAAAACATTACAATAAGAATTTACGTTGTTTGTACGATTTATTTTGCTGTAAACGACTCTCTTGATTCGAGAAAATTCAGAAAAGGCCGTGTTATTTGAAATCGCCCTACAATGCATTGCAAAACTTCTTATAGCCAAAATGGCGGATGCCCGACCAATTTTGTAAAATGTCCGATCAAAAGGGAGGTTTGAAAGGACACATGTCCTTCTAAGCAACAAAACTTATTTCCAGCACTAGCAGAGATTAAAAACTGACATTTCGAGCGTTGGTCCGTCGCTAGCCGAGCGAATTCAAAAGGAAGACAGGGAGATGGACAAGCTGTCAGACAGGAACGGAAAGACCGGTAAATCAACAGGCGGTCACAGCGATCAGAACGACAGCCAGATAGAAGGCAGATAGATAGACAGACAGTCGCAGGGTTGTCATTAGATTTCAAAGTAGGCGTCTGATTCAGCATGAGTAGGCGGCTGAATGATATGATGCGTGGGCTTAGAAAATGTTTGAATTTTACTACCTCTCAGATGCAATTTCCTGCATTTTGGGCACATTTCCAGTCTTAATTGCACACGAGTTAAAGGGAACCTCCATTGTTATAACAAATTGACGTTACATTGTTGGAAATAAAGTCTAAATTAAAAATTTTTAAAAAGGAGGGGGAAATATAATTTTAGTGTACAAAAAAATGGATATGAATATCGCCTATTTTCGCTTTCAAATTTCCCGCGCGCTGCCATTTTGAATATTTATGACGTGTTACGGTTGTCTTATTGTTGCATACAAAAGAACTTCGATCCTTAACAATAGCGACAACCGTAACACGTCACAAATATTCAAAATGGCGGCGCGCGGGAAATTTAAAAGCGAAACTAGGCGATATTTATATCCATTTTATTTGTACACTAAAATTATATTTGCACCTGCTTTTTAAAAATTTTAAATTTCGATTTTATTTCCAACAATTTAACGTCAATTTGTTCTGACAATGGACGTTCCCTTTAACTGACTCATGAGTCAGTCACAGCAGGGTAAATTAATACCTGTTGGATGCCTTCTGCAAATATCGCGCCTCCTGTCGCTTACTGAGCCTCTGTTCTCGCCGTCTTTGTGAGGAACGCCGCCGTTCCCGGTAACTTCTAAATGTGCTCTGGATAATGGCGGCAGCTCTCCTGCTTTTCTTGAATCTCTCGTGTTCACGGTAAGTACGGTACTGGCTTTGGATGATCAGAGCTGCACGTGTCATCTTTTTGAACGCGATGTACTGTTTTGAGAAAAAAAAAATTTCAATTTTAACTCGTGAATAAAACATTGAGCCCGCGATATGTAATGGTCACCTGAATTACTCATGGGGACGGCACTGGAAGGCAGGGAGGGTGGGGAGGGTGGGGAGTGACACAGGGCCGGGGTGGGCCAGCAGGGGGTGGAGGGGGGTCAGTGGAGCAAAACGCCTTGGAGAGTGGAGGGTACGAAGGTTGTTTCGTATTCACGAGTGGCTCACAGGACCCTTTGATTGATGAACTAGGTGCGGTTACACTGGGCACTTTTACCGTGGTAAATTACCCTTTCACCACGGGAAACTGCATTTAATGAGTGTGACCGACATTTCCCGTTGTAAATATCCATGGATACATCTTAAAGATCACAGGAAGCGCCCATGACATTTAACGTGGTAAGTTGCAATGATGTTTTGATGCCCAAGGTACAAGAGCCAATCACGATGCTCTGTTGGACATCAACACGTAATCGCAAAGGAAAAGTGATTCACTGAATTGCGTGACATTTTCTGACCTTAAGTAAGTAAAGTCGCGCACCCGAGCCAGAAGGCTCATAACGGCCGGAGCTTAATCCCGGGTTTCTATAGCATGAAGCGACTAGGAATATTGCTACTCCCCCCTGGATGGGATGCTAGTCCATCGCAGGGTTACCCCCAGCATTTTGTCGCCGGTACCCATTTCTACACCTGGGTGGAGAGAGACAGTGTGGAGTAAAGTTTCTTGTCTAAGGAAACAACACGACGGCAGAGACCAGGCTTCGAACCACCGACCTTCAGGTTGAAAGTCCGACGCGCTAACCACTACACCACCGTACCGCCCACCTTGGCAAATCACAAATCGCGTGTGACCGCTGGTTAACACGGTATACTAAACCCAAGTGTGATGCACCGCGGGATGATCTACCATGGGAAATGCCATTTACCGCGGTGTTTGTAACCGCACCTATAATATCAAACAGGAGGATGAGTGTTTCTCAGGATATCCAAACACCGAAAAGCGGGTTGAAAAACTCGAGGGGTAGCCGGGTTTTTTGAACCGACTTCATAAAACATAACGAAATGTCAGACTGGGCCGCTACAATTTAAATCCGTACAAGTTTTTTGCCAGTCCAGTTTAAACGGAGCCTTAATTAAAAAATATAAGCACCTCTTTATATCTGCGATAGTGGTTTTGGATTAAGATAGCCGCATCTATTTCTTGTTCCTGTTGATGACGTCTCGTCTAAACAAAAAAGAAAAAAGGGTTAGAATTCCATGAAAAAAAAAGAAAAAAGCAATAATGTAAGATACAAAGAGTCGCGAAGCATTGTAGCCAATCAAAATAGACTTGGGAGTAATTTGATAAAAAGGGCAAGCGAGTCGACGAGAGTTGGTGATCAAACGAGAGCTTGATTTTGAACCTTGTTTAGTCTCGTTCACGTTTGTTTGTTTGTTTCTTTAATCTAGGCTTACATGTACAGGAGCTATGCCATGGGGATTTTGACATATTGGGTGAAAACTAGCTAGGCTCGATTTTCAGACGTTTGAGCGCAAAGCAACGCGAGCGCACAAAGCGCACAAAACGGTTTGAAATCCAGCGAAGGTCAAAACTGCCCGTAACTACATACCATTGTCAGACGCGAAATACTTATAGAATACCAAGGGGAAGATATCAAGTGAATTTTCGAAGATAGAATAAACAAAAATAAGAGTTTTAGCGGGTTTTCAATGACACAAGGCGAAAAACCAATTATTTTTCAAGTTGCAATCCATTTCCATCGTGATCATCTGCAGCCTAAAACACCAAGGGCCGGTTATTACTCATGCACGAAGCGGCATGAGGTAAGGTTTCGGCTCCGTTTTTCTTGTTATTTTTATTTTTTGTGTCACGATTTTGCATGCAAATTTATGCACGCATATTTTAAATTGTGCTCTTCCGGTTCATGGCTTTGCCATTTACACTTCCTGTTTAGTGACTTCCGGCTACTCTCACTTCCGGTAAACAACGTTACTGAAGTGTCACGACAGCGTCTCCTACAGCCCTACAACTAATGTTCGCGTTAGGTATATATAACACTCAGAAGAATCACTGGCTTCATTGTGGTACCGCCTTCATTTACAAAACATTCAATTGCTGGGTTTCATGTGACGTCACGGCGGCCATGTTGGAGTCCCCGTACAAAAGAATTTTAATCAACTTCTTTTGTTAGGGACTCCAACATGGCTGCCATGGCCTTTGTCATTTGAGTCCCACGGGACTGAAGGTCACGTGAGTGAACACCAGCAACAGTAACAGGAGGTAATAAGCTCCTGATAGTAAACAACGTGGTTTGCAGGAACGATGACTGAATGAAAGGAGTAACTATATATATATCATAAAACTTTCTTACGCATGCGCATGAGTATAGGCTGCTAGGAGCCTCTTGTGTAAACGGAGTTTTAACAAAACCGCGGTCTAAACAAATTTCAATTTCGTCAACCCTAATACTTAAATATTGTTTGCTATAAACAGTGTGAAGAGGGCATATAGCAGAGTCCAGGAAGACATTATAAACAGATGTGAGCTCCATTTATTGCCTTGCCCGCGGTGTTAGGAAGACTTCCTTTAAATAACCGGCCCTTACTTTTAATCTCAGAGCACTAGTAGAATAATTTTAAACCAAACTGGACTATTGTTTTGGGAGTTTCACTGATATAAATATGAAGAAGAGTGTTTCATCAGCATTTCCAAACACCGACAAGTGGGCTGAAAAACGAGGCGCAGCCGAGTATTTTTTAACCCACTTCGAGTTGTTGGGATACCTGATGAAACACTCTTTCGAGTGTTTGATATACATGGTTCGTACAACTTCAGACAAATAAAATTCAAGGACTTTTCAAGGAAAAAAAATAGCTTTCAAGGACTACGTTTTATTCACGAAATCGAAACTCTTTGTCCCCTGGTGCATGAAATTGAGGCAAAGATTAGAATTTTGTTTCATGAACGCATTCGCGTATTATGCCGACATTTTCGCTAGTTATTTTCGGATTTTAAAAGTCGCTGGTGTAAAATCATTTAATTTGTCAGAAAAGTGATAGGGCGTACACAAAGTCCTAAATTTCAAGGACTTTGCAATACCTAATAAAGAAATCAAGTACTTTTCAAGGACCTTAACCAAATTAAGGACTTTTCAAGACAACTGCTAAAATTCAAGACCTTTTCAAGATTGTACGAACCATGGTTATAGTTTCTCAAACTGATCATTAAATGCAGAGAAAACGAAGGAATAAAATCGCCAAAATCTATGCAAATTAAGACCGGGTATCCAAACCTCCTTCACGGTAGTGATTTCCTTTGTGTTCTCGTCATGCATTATTAAAGTGCACCAAACCCCAAATTTTTTTTTTGGCTTAATCAACTCTATGTACGTTGAAAAGTTGAATAGTTAAATATTTCTTGTTTTTAACGTCGCGTTAGTGAGTTATAGAGATTTTAATTTACAAAATGCTAATTAGATGACGTTGATTCGGGAATCATTTATTATACAACTACTTGTTGTTACCTCCAAGTAATACTTTTTACGAATCAATTGACTATCCACAGTTTATATTTAGTATTTCTCAAATTGATTTTCCTTAAGTTGTATACTGCGTATTGTTAATTGACGTAGAAATAATGGCAAATTCCCGAATCTACGTCATCTAATTAGCATTTTGTAAATTCAAATCTCTATAACTCACTAACGCGACGTTAAAAACAAGAAATATTTAACTATTCAACTTTTCAACGTACATAGAGTTGATTAAACCAAAAAAAATTGTGGGGTTAGCGGGTGCACTTTAAAGAGTTTTAGAAGCAACACTTGAAATGATGACATAGCCTATTTAAGAATTTACCTTGTAGTGTCTGTAAGCATTCTGAATTATCTTGGCTGCTTCATAAAGTTCCCACTGTTCACGATCTGTTAAGGTGAGATCGGACAAATCCCTTTCCAGCAGCTTACGAGAGCTGGAAATAAATTCCTGGAACTCGGTGGTGTCCGGTCCAACGGGTGAGGAATGGGGCGAGTTTAGAAAGCCGGGGGAACCTGGAGAGAGTGAGGACTTTGACGAGCAAGGCGTCAGAGGGGAAGACTGGGACGAGGCCGAGCTGAAAGTGCGTAGCCTCATTGCCGAGCCCCAAGTCCCGGATGTAACTAGTTCGGTGTTTTCGTGAAGAGGCGATAAATGCCCGGATATACGGTGACCGAGCTCAGCTTCTTGTTCGGCTTCGTTTATCATGGAGTGAATCTGCACTAAAGTTTTTGCCAGTGTATTCGCTGGCTTTCTGTTAAACTGCGGCTCTGCTTCTTCTTCGTCGACAAACATAGGTGAGCTCGGGCGCTCAGCCATGGAAGCGTCCACAGGAGGCGCTAGCATGGCACAAGAAGGAGAGGCCGAGGGAGGAGGCTGGGGAGAGCTCTCACAGGATGAGGTGACGTCTGAATCAAGGTCCACACCGAGAAATAAACGCCTGCAGAGAAATAAATAGGGTAGGTAAATACTAAAAGAACTAGAGCGGTTTTCAATTGAGTGTCGAACTTTCAAATTGGAGCCAGCCAGAGTCCGTGATCTGTCATCGCCGAGAATGCCGCGACATATCCGGGACCTTCTTACGGTCCAGAGCGCTAAATTTGAAAAGCTTCCGTCTGACAAAAGAGCCAAATTACAAAGAAAATGGGCGGAAATGGAGAAACAAGGTGTATGTTTTACTCCATAACAAAGAAACTAAGCACTTTAGCGGTTAGGTTCACCCTGGCTTTTTCAGTGAGAGGTGTTAAGGAATCATTTAATACCCTGTTTATTTCCCTGAGATTTGGACAACTACTATCGAATCGCGTTCTAAAATTCGTTTTTTTCCGCTGATTTCAGTATGGAAAAAACACCGCATTGATATTCACGATGGCCTTTCTCTTCAAGAAAGGACTTGCTAACTAAGGTTCACCCTGGAAATGTCAGCCTTATGTCCAAACAAAATATTGGATTTAATACGATGCGTGGAAATAGTATCAAAGCGCTATTTTCTAGAAGGTGTTCCGTAAACTACAAATGGCGCTCCAAAATGTCTTCCTACGAGCTCCCACGAGACCGGCAAACGGATTCAAATTTGAATAATTATCTCAACACAAACAATGGCCGTGTTTTCACGAGCGATTTTTCAAGTCGCTGAGCGAGTGACAGTCGGAAATCTCGTGAAAACAGTTGCTTGCCCAACTCGCTTAAAGTTAAGCGAGTCGGCGAACTACAATAGAATTCTCATTAAATTTAAGCCACCAAACCAGGTCGCTTAAGCTTGTCGGCAATTAAACAACAAAGAAGGGCATTGTATTGTCGTTCTTTTGTGTTCTAATTTTCTATTGTTTTAACAAAAGAAAATATATCGCGCACGGTATAAGAAAAACGAATAAAGTTCTGTCCGTGAAAACGCATAAATTTTTTAAGCTGCTTAACGCGGTCAGTAAACAAGTTACCTACAGGAATGTTAAGCGAGAAAAACCGCCTCGTGAAAACACAGCCATTGTTCCCTCAGTCGTGAGAGGCGGGCGCTTGCTTTTTGCTTGTTCAAGTTAGGATTTCAAAGAGAAGCCATCATTTATTTCACATTTCTCATTGTCCGGCAAATAGAAAGGCCTATATTATTTTTTAAAACCTCAGTTAATATACTCTAGGTCTGAACTACGTTAATCGATCGAGTAAAAGAGCGCGTCTAGATCTGGACTGCAAAACGCTTTGTAAAGAGCACGAGAAACAAAGTGCAATGTACAAGTTGGTGACCCGTGATTCACGCTCGCTATTTGGCAACGCTTTTAACTGAAAACCATGTTCTGCGAAAATGTTTTTGCCATCGTACTCTGACCATTGCGAATCCAACGAGTCAAAATGAAAATCTTGCCACACACGAATTTGTTGACAAAACGCTCTGTAAAGAGCGAGAAGAATAGGACATCACGTCTTTTATAGACATTCGACGCACTAAAATAACTTTAAAACGATCTAAACACTGTTAAAACGCGATAGTTTGATAAAAAAATGTCGGTCTTCGCGCCTCTTCAGTCGTCCGTCATATTAAAGTTCTGAAAAGAGCGCGAGTAAAAAAGCGTAACGAACAAGCAAGTGACCCGTGCATCGCGCTCGCTATTTGGCAACGCTTTTAACTGAAAACCATGTTCTGCGGAAAATGTTTTTTCCATCGCGCTCTAACCATTGCGAATCTAAAGATTAAAAAAAATAAATCTTGCCGCACACGAATTTGTTGACGAAATGTTTTGTAAAGAGCGCGGCCCGCTTTTAATTTCAGCATGATTGTTAACTTTATCACACCTTGGGATTTACATCACGCGTCAAAATGTGTAATTGACAGCAGTTGAATTTGCCAAGAGACTAGAGACTAGAGTATTCCCAAAGCTTAATCTGTTGACCAATTACAACCGACTGGTTCTGTATATGCAAATAATTATGCTGCGCATCAAGAAACTGGGCACTGTAAGTACATGTCGCTAAAGACAATGGCACACCGGGTGATGCCTGGGGGTGCACGCTACTCCATGACTGGCATCACAAAGTGTCCTGGTGGGTGGTACGCTACTCCATGACTGGCATCACAAAGTGTCCTGGGAGGTGCTCGCTACTCCATGACTGGCATCACAAAGTGTCCTGGGCGGGTGCACGCTACTCCATGACTGGCATCACAAAGTGTCCTGGGGGGGCACAGTACTCCATGACTGTCATCACAAAGTGTCCTAGGAGGGTGCACGCTACTCCATGACTGGCATCACAAAGTGTCCTGTGGGTGGCACGCTACTCCATGACTGGCATCACAAAGTGTCCTGGGCGGGTGCACGCTACTCCATGACTGGCATCACAAAGTGTCCTGGGGGTGGCACGCTACTCCATGACTGGCATTACAAAGTGTCCTGGGCGGGTGCATCGCCGAGAATGCCGCGACATATCCGGGACCTTCTTACGGTCCAGAGCGCTAAATTTGAAAAGCTTCCGTCTGACAAAAGAGCCAAATTACAAAGAAAATGGGGCAAAATGGCGAAACAAGGTGTATGTTTTACTCCATAACAAAAAAAAAAAAAAAGTACTTTGACGTTACTCGATCGAATAAAAGAGCGCGTCTAGATCTGGACTGCAAAACGCTTTGTAAAGAGCACGAAAAACAAAGCGCAGCGTACAAGCGTGTGACCCGTGATTCACGCTCGCTATTTGGCAACGCTTTTAACTGAAAACCACGTTCTGCGGAAAATGTTTTTGCCATCGTATGCTGACCATTGCGAATCTAACGAGTCAAAATGAAAATCTTGCCACACACGAATTTGTTGACAAAACGCTGTGTAAAGAGCGAGAAGAATAGGACATCACGTCTTTTATAGACATTCGACGCACTTAAAATAACTTTAAAGGCCTGGCGCACGCTACTGGTGTACATGGCTAAAATTCACACTTAATTTAGCTCTTCTGAAATTATTAAAATTCAGTTTAGGTTGAGATTTGGTAACAAAACTAAAGTTCATTAATGTCTTCTCTGTGAACAATTTTAGTTTTGCATATAGGGTTGAATAAAACAGAAAATTTTACAATAGTCACCAAAAATGAGGCCATTTTGGACACTACGCGTAACATTTACAGTCTAACCTGGCACAATTCATAATTTCTCCGCTTTGATGATATGTAGGCATTTTTTCTTTTGCAATTAAAGTTAATAGCTAATGAGCATTATGTATTTTAAGAATGACTTTAAATGATCGAAAAATAAATTTATAGCAATTTGCAGCAAGGTAACCTAATATTACGTACCTACAAAAACAGCCTGGTCGAAAATTTTCAAAATCGATTTGGTTTTAGCTCCGTTTCTTATGTTAAAAAACAAAAAGACTTTTGAAGTGCTCATAAGTTCAGGTATTTCCTGGGGTAACAATTTTCAATTTGGAAAATCCATACTCAAACTACAATCCAATTTTCACGGTTAGACAGCGTTTATTTTACATAAAAATACGTTTCGTTGTACGTAGGATCGAATAACGGATTCTACAGTGTGCCTTGGCACGAACAAGTTGTGCATAAAGTGTGCCCAAGTTGTGCATGAAGTGTGCATGTCTAGCATTTTTTCATGCCTAAGCTGTGCCTAAGTTGTGCCTAAATTGTGCCTTTGAACGGCGTTATGTAAATATTCCCGGGAAACATTATTTTCATCTTGCTCGTGTCACAGCGCTTTTCGGTCACACATTGTTATGACGATAAATTGCAAGATTGTTCTCATGCAACGAATTATTTTTTCTCCAAGTGAAAGCGACGGCGGGAAATCAGTAATCGTGTTTACTCGTATTCTTCCCGCACTGCCGCTCTCCCAGCCCTCCAGCCGTTTGGAGATATAGAATAGTACTTGTATTTAATACAGATGTAGTTTCTGACCATTCGGTCATCGGCTTTGGATAAATACTGCCAAACATTCAAAAAGTTGTTCGAACAAATTGACGTTTTGGAGTTTTATCATTCGATTTGGATGTATAAAACGGAATGAGTCATTTTATTCATCGGATGAGCTGTCTGGTGTTTTCACAAGTTGGTCAAATTTCAGCAATAAATTAGCATAATCTGATGTCAAAACTGTGCAGATCACATTTCAGCGCGGAGAGATTTGCGTGTTAATTGACAAAAAGATCTGTCTCCAAAAAGAATCAGTGCACCAGTTGAGTAACAATGATTACAAAGCGGAAAACAACGCTAATTTCGAATTGTTAAAACAGAAAGATAGATTTATATCACGTTTTCTTCAAATATTTAAGTTCACGACGCGTTTTATACCAAACAATCTTTGTTTAAGCGAACTGGCGCTGCAACACTTTGTATTTTCGGCAGGAAAGTTCACCGGTGTTTCGTTTCGTTTCAGCGAAATTTCTAAAAATTCGCTTCTTTTTTTTTAATTTGCTTTGCGAATTTTCGTGTGCGAGTTATCATGAGAACGATGCGAAAGTACTCTCGAAATGTCGGCGATATTTTGTCGAATATTCACGAGAACAAAGAACGAAGAAGTCAAATCAAACTACAGAGAAGGTAAGCCTTAAAACTGCTGTTTAAATGTTTTGTTCAAACGACTTTTGTAAAGTATTAAACTCTGTGGACCGAACGAATAATTTGAACGACTTTCCTAACGCTTTCAACGCGTCAACGGCCTGGAAAAATGTTTTGTACGCTTTTTTATAAACACTTCAAACGGCATGGATGAAAATTCGAACGGTTTTTCCAACGCTTCTAATGGTTTCCTAAACCATTTTAACGCAGTTTCCGAACTGCGATCAAACGCTTTTAGGCCGTTTAACAGATAACTGTTTAGTGTACGTTTTCCCGTGGAAGGTCACATTTATCATGTTTTATTATTATTATTATTATTATTATTATTATTATTATTATTATTATTATTATTATTATTATTATTATTATTATTATTATTATTATTATTATGTCTTGCCGTTCTCGTTCAAATCTCGTTTGTTTGTCTTGCTCGTGTCAGCCGAATTATTACTATGACTTGTCACTTTCGATTCTCGCTGATAACCATATTTTTTACGGACTGAATCTGGCTGGTCACTCGCCGAAAATTTTCGTACGGCTTGCCTTCGGACGAGTTAAATATAACGTTTCCGAAAAACGTGCCTAAATGGGCGTAAACTATGCCTAAGCTGTGCCTAAACTATGCCTAAGCATTCTGTAAAACGTGCCGAACCTGTGCCTAGTCTGTGCCTTTTATGTTTTTTTTTTCTCGTGTGCTTCTGCGTGAAATCCGTGCCTTTCACAGAACGTGAATTGGTGCATAAGCACGGTGTTACGCTCGTGTTCACAAGTGGCGTGCGCCAGGCCCAATGCTGTAGGATTCTGGCTGCATTAATATTGGGCCAACGATGTAAGGCTCTGGTTACATTAATATTTGGCCAATGATGTAGGGCTCTGGCTACCTGAATATTGGGCCAATGAAGCTGGACTCTGGCTACATTAATATTGGACCAATAAAGTTGCGCTCTGGCTATATTAATATTGGGCCAATGATGTAGGGCTCTGGCTGCATTAATATTGGGCCAATGATGTAGGGCTCTGGCTACATTAATATTGGGCCAATGATGTAGGCCTCTCGCTGCATTAATATTGGGCCAATGAAGTTGCGCTCTGGCTATATTAATATTGGGCCAATGATGTAGGACTCTGGCTACATTAATATTGGGTCAATGAAGTTGGGCTCTGGCTATATTAGTATTGGGCAAATGATGTATGGCTCTGGCTCGTTAATATTGGGCCAATGAAATTGCGCTCTGGCTATATTAATATTGGGCCAATGATGTAGGGCTCTGGCTACATTAATATTGGGTCAATGAAGTTGGGCTCTGGCTATATTAATATTGGGCCAATGATGTATGGCTCTGGCTACATTAATATTGGGCCAATGAAGTTGCGCTCTGGCTATATTAATATTGGGCCAATGATGTAGGGCTCTGGCTGCATTAATATTGGGCCAATGATGTAGGGCTCTGGCTGCATTAATATTGGGCCAATGAAGTTGGGCTCTGGCTATATTAATATTGGGCCAATGATGTAGGGCTCTGGCTACATTAATATTGGGGCAATGAAGCTGGGCTCTGCTACATTTATATTGGGCCAATGAAGTTCGGCTCTGGTTACATTAATATTGGGCCAATGATGTAGGGCTTTGCCTACCTGAATATTGGTTCAATGAAGTTGGGCTTCTGCCACATTAATATTTGGCCAATGATGTAGGCCTCTCGCTGCATTAATATTGGGCCAATGAAGTTGGGCTCTGGCTACATTAATATTGGGCCAAGGGCTTGGCGCACGCTGCTGGTGTACATGGCTAAAATTCACACTTAATTTAGCTCTTCTGAAATTATTAAAATTCAGTTTAGGTTGAGATTTGGTAAAAAAAACTAAAGTTCATTAATGTCTTCTCTGTGAACAATTTTAGTTTTGCATATAGGGTTGAATAAAACAGAAAATTTTACAATAGTCACCAAAAATGAGGCCATTTTGGACACTACGCGTAACATGTACAGTCTAACCTGGCACAATTCATAATTTCTCTGCTTTGATGATATGTAGGCATTTTTTCTTTTGCAATTAAAGTTAATAGCTAATGAGCATTATGTATTTTAAGAATGACTTTAAATGATCGAAAAATAAATTTATAGCAATTTGCAGCAAGGTAACCTAATATTACGTACCTACAAAAACAGCCTGGTCGAAAATTTTCAAAATCGATTTGGTTTTAGCTCCGTTTCTTATGTTAAAAAACAAAAAGACTTTTGAAGTGCTCATAAGTTCAGCTTATTTTCTTGGGTAACAATTTTCAATTTGGAAAATCCATTTTCAAACTACAATCCAATTTTCACGGTTAGACAGCGTTTATTTTGCATAAAAATACGTTTCGTTGTACTTGGGATCGAATTACGGATTCTACAGTGTGCCTTGGCACGAACAAGTTGTGCATAAAGTGTGCCCAAGTTGTGCATGAAGTGTGCATGTCTAGCTTTTTTTCATGCCTAAGCTGTGCCTAAGCAGTGCCTAAGCTGTGCCTAAATTGTGCCTTAATTTGGGCCTATTGTGCTTTTGAACGGCGTTATGTAAATATTCCCGGGAAACATTATTTTCATCTTGCTCGTGTCACAGCGCTTTTTGGTCACACATTGTTATGACGGTAAATTGCAAGATTATTCTCATGCAACGAATTATTTTTTCTCCAAGTGAAAATGACGGCGGGAAATCAGTAATCGTGTTTACTTGTATTCTTCCTGCACTGCCGCTTTCCCAGCCCTCCAGCCGTTTGGAGATGTAGAATAGTACTTGTATTTAATACAGATGTAGTTTCTGACCATTCGGTCATCGGCTTTGGATAAATACTGCCAAACATTCAAAAAGTTGTTCGAACAAATTGACGTATTGGAGTTTTATCATTCGATTTGGATTTATAAAACGGAATGGGTCATTTTATTCATCGGAAAACGTGCCTAAATGGGCGTAAACTGTGCCTAAGCTGTGCCTAAACTGTGCCTAAGCATTCTGCAAAACGTGCCAAAGCTGTGCCTAGTCTGTGCCTTTTATGTCTTTTTTTTCTCGTGTGCTTTTGCATGAAATCCGTGCCTTTCACAGAACGTGAATTGGTGCATAAGCACGGTGTTACGCTCGTGTACACCAGTAGCGTGCGCCAGGCCTAAAACGATCTAAACACTGTTAAAACGCGGTAGCTTGATAAAAAATTTCGGTCTTCGAGCCTGTTCAGTCGTCCGCCATATTAAAGTTCTGTAAAGAGCGCGAGTAAAAAAGCGTAACGAACAAAGCAAGTGACCCGTGCATCGCGCTCGCTATTTGGCAACGCTTTTAACTGAAAACCATGTTCTGCGGATAATGTTTTTGCCATCGCGCTGTAACCATTGCAAATCTAAAGATTAAAAAAAAATAAAATCTTGCCGCACACGAATTTGTTGATAAAATGCTTTGAAAAGAGCGCGGCCCGCCTTTAATTTCAGCACGATTATTAACTTTATTACACCTTGGGATTTACATCACGCGTCAAAATGTATAATTGACAGAGACTAGAGTATTCCCAACGGTTAATCTGTTGACCAATTACAACCGACTGGTTTTGTATATGGAAATAATTATGCCGCGCATCAAGAAACTGGACACTGTAAGTACATATCGCGTAAGACAATGGCATTCCGCACGATGTGGCGTTCGCCAAATGGACCGCGGCTCTGGGGACGAGAATGTAAACCTACCTATTTGGAAAAGACATGATGAAATCTTCAATAACATCCACTACATCCAGAAAGCCCCTATCTCTAGCCAGCTGCAGTGGCATGCGCCCACGAGCATCCGGTTCCAGTAACGCCTTTGGTTCCGTCTTTAACAACATAAGCGCAGTGTCTGTCTGTCCCAGGGCGCATGCCCAAGTGAGAGGCGTGCAGGCAAACTCGTCCTTCCTGAGTGGGTTTACTTCATCTCTGACATGCGCATTTTGGCTTTCGTGCCATAACTTTAGCAGCGTACAAAGGAGTCTACTGTACCCAAGCGCTGCGGATAGATGAAGCAGTGTCATTCCTCTGAATGGTTTTTCGCTTTTTGTTGGGTATCTGACTGAGCTGTTCGCTCGCTGAAGGACCTCGCAAGCAGTAACGAGGCGATCTTCAAATGTCATGCACTGCTGGCCATGTGTCTGATGCTCAGAAGTATTTGTTTGGTTCGCATTAAGCCTGGACTCCAGTCTCTCCAAGCGATCCAGTAAAGCCAGTTTAAACCGGTCATTATCAGTCGCCAACCATTCGTGACAGCTGGAGCTGCCCGCGGGAGAATCGCGTGCACGGTACTCAAACACGCATGCGTTGCTGACGATAAACCCATTGCAAGCCACCTGCAGAGTGACCAGGCCTGGATCGTGCGGAGGACAAAAACATCGCAAAACGCCTGCTTGGTACAGAATCGCAGGCACACTGCAACCGTCGAATAAACAGGTGTATGAGCCTTGCTCCGTTCTCCATTCCCCTGTAACGAGCACTTTAGCTCCGCCTTCTGGATAACACCACTCGGGTGAAAAATCAGTGATGCGCGCGGAGACTGGCACTACATGATTTCCCGGATGTGGAGAAAATGTGCCAGCGGTTTTTCCTACATCAAGTGTGCGTGAAGAGTTGTTGTTTATATCGCCTGGTAATGATTGCTGGTTTGAGCTGTTAGTGGCAGATGCAGTATGACAAACTTGGTTTGATGTCACGCATACATCCGCCATAATTACTTCACTGCATTCTCGCCGACTGCCGCCAAGAGACTGGGTGCCAGTCCCACTTGACGATACCCCGGATGATGACGTTAACGCGTTTTTAGTGACGTTGACAAAACATGACGTCACCATCGTGCTTCTCACCGGGCTGACGGGCTTCACGAACATGTATGACGTAGTAGATGACAAACCGGAAGTGGGGATATCATGGAACGCCCATGGTTGCTGATCGCCGCCGACTTGGCTTCCGGAATTGAAAGGACCGAGCGTAAGAGAAGGTGATTGCGGCATTGTATTAGAAGTTGTGGAACAGCTTGATTGGAGATCAACACAGTTGGATGTTGTCACGGCACTTTCGCTTTGCTTAGGTGCTGGATTCAGGCAATCAGAGAAACATTCCGGTATCACATGACTAAGATCGCAATCAAACATGTCATCAATCTCGATCGAATCAAAAGGCGCAAAATCTGTCATATCAACTGACACATCGTTGCCACCAGTTTGGGATGTCCCAGGGCTGCAATTAGTCACAGACCACGCCCCTTGGTTCTGGTGGGACAGCCCCTGGTCACTTTTTGCCGAGTCACCGAAATTTGGTGGACAGTCGCGGTTCACTGGAAGAGGAATCCGAAACGGGCCATCAAACAGAGCTTGATCAGAGTCTGGGAAACTTTGAGCGGGTACACCACCACTCGTGGAATCGGATCCCGAGAAACTAAGCCGATTGCCAGTATCGGACATGTAACTGCCATAGTCGCTAGAGGGACTGCTACCTAACTCTGCCACGCGAGGGTGAACGAAGACTGGATTCCAGTGGATTCCGGTGTTCTGAGACGGTTCTCTTTGAGAGAGCTGATCAATCGATATTGCGGTTGACATCTGATTTTGTGGAAGAAACTGAGAATTTGACGACGGAGTGACATTTGTAACACTGACCGAACTCTGCACCGGACACGATAAAGCTGACACTGGTGGATTCGTTACCATGGGAACGACAGAAAGTAAAGACACGTCTCTTGGAGACTGGTGCTGAGAAAAGTTCGACACACCGTTGACAAACCTGTGATTATCGCGTGAGCTTAAGGAGGTAACCGCTGACTGGCACACGCTCTGACTGTGATCGTCTACTGTCCCAGAATCCTTTCCTTCATGAGATGAATTGTCTTGGTCTAATGAAGGCGAGCCCTCTCTATGTCCCGTTACTGTCAAACGACCTTGCTCGTTTTTTGTGACCTTAATCACTTTTATGCGCAGTTTTCCGGCCCGTTCTTTGGCTTGAAGGCTCTTGTTTGGAGAAATGGAGATTTTATAGACAGCTTTGTTTCGCTTTCGGTGTTGTTTGCCTTTGGATGACAAAGTGTCGCCCTCCTCTGAGGAAGATGGTGACTCCGGAGGGCTCTCCTCTGAAACCTGCAACAGGTTGACAAGATACGCATTAACAATTTTACTGTCAAAAGCGCGCAAAATTAAAAGTAAAAAAGTGTAAAATTTAATTTTCTAAAATGTTTAAAATAAACAGTACCACAGGAAAGAAATGCTGATTTTTTTTTTCATTTGAATGGTCAACCTTGGGATTTTATTCACGGGTTCAAAAGAACAATACACTCCTGATTGGTTGATAAAGTGGCGCGAGATTTTTTTAGCCAATCACAAGGCGTAGCAATGCAAAACCAAAGCAATAGGCCATTTGCACGACTACGTCATTTGACTACTACTACCAGAATCCTTCAGTTTTTTGTTTTGTAGTACAAATTAGGGCTATTGTTATTTAAACCGCACTGGGATTACAAAATTTAAATAAGGAAAACCGAAATGAATTCTGGTAGTAGTAGTCAAATGACGTCATCGTGCAAATGGCCTATTGCGAAATTACTTTTGAAACTCAATTGAAAACTGCTCTATCAACTGGTTCTAAGATTGGAAATTACTAACCGTGACTTCAGGCTTGACATCTTGGGAAACACCAGAATCTAGGGAAAAAAATATTAAACTCATTGTACTTTTCCTACATTGTTTTCAACTTCATGACCATTCAAATAACTTGATTTTCCTTGAATTATTCCTTATTATATGTGTTACAATCCTGCTGAATGTACTTTTCAGCCTGTGAGTAAGCTCTCCTAAGAAGTACGGCACCCCAGCGCAACTGAACCTCTTTAAATTTTGACTGCTATATTTTCATTAACATTGTAATTGGCTTTGAAGTGCCCATAACCCTTAACAATTTTTTTTTTCAAAATCAACTCTATGTACGTTGACTAGTGAAATCTTTTGTTTATAGCGTCGCGTTACTGAGTTACACGACTGTACAGAGATTTGAATTCACAAAATGCTAATAAGATGACGTCAATTCAGGGCTCATTTATAATACAACTACTTGTTTTCACCTCCAAGTAACATTTTTTTACGAATCAATTGACTTTTCACAGTTTACATTTAAGGTGGCTCCTAATAGTTTAAACATTCCCATCATGATACATCTATGATATTCAATCACAGCTACACCAGTAAAGTTGAGAGAAAACGTTTAGTACAGGTTTGTAAACACTTAACCAATGAACAAATTAAGGTGGCTACGACATCAAAATTTGTTACCATGGCAACGTCAAAAGAGGCCAAAAAGACCCCATTTTCAACCTTTTGAGGCTAATAACTTCAAAACTGCTCGGTGAAATTTTTTGATTTTTATACATTTTCGTCTTATAAACATAACAAACATTTGCGCCAATTTTGAAAAAAATCTGTACATAGGATTCAGAGATATGTCATTTTTACATAAATTTAAGGTACCTCTGAACCCTATTGAATATCCCTAAGCTGTAAACTGCATATTGTTCATGTAAATTGAAGTAGAAATAATGGCAAAGTCATGAATTGATGTCATCTTATAAGCATTTTGTAAATTCAGATCTCTTCAAATCACTAACGTGACGTTAAAAACAAAAAATATTTCACTACAACAACTATTCAACGTACATGGAGTTGATTCTGAAAAGATGTATTGAAGGGTTATAGGGCACTTTAACATCAGAATGGATGAGTAAAGAGTTACCTAGTTTCTAAATAAATGTGACCTCACACGGGAAAACGTACACTAACGCTTATCCGTTAAACGGATAAAAACTAACGGCTAACGCACGGATAGCTAACGGCCTTCAAAGCGTTCTAACGGTCGACGAAAGCATTCTAACGGATGGCTTGAAGCGTTAAACGCTTTTGTTGATTCGTCTAACGGATAGCTTGAAGCGTTTAACGGTACGGCAAATTCATCTAACGGATAGTTTGAACCGTTAAACGCTTCTGTTGATTCGTCTAACGGATAGCTTAAAGCGTTTAACGGTATGACAAATTCATCTAACGGATAGCTTGAAGCATTTAACGGTATGGCAAATTCGTCTAACGGATAGCTTGAAGCGTTTAACAACGCTTCGGCAAATTTGTCTAATGGATAGCTTGATAGTAAAAATCTGTTTCGAAAAGGAACGGCTTCCGAGAATAATTATTTATCAGACTGTACCGATAGTAAATATTCAGAGCGCTAAAGCTTTGGAAACATTCTGCCGACTCAGGAAATAATTGCGCTGGATAATCTTCCATAATAAAACAGCTAGTTTTTATCTCCCAGAAATGTTATCGAGCATCTGTTTGGCCAGACACAAGCGAGATTCAAGCCAGACAACAATCCCGCTCTTAAAACGAGCAAGAATCGAGCGACGAATGTTTTTCTCACTTAGATGGAGATCACGCGGATGGGATCGATGGAACCCTTGCGAAATCAAACGCGGCTTATGTTTATTTCCGGCCCGAAGACACTCCAAACTTCCTGTGATGTTTTAGCGCGGTGGAATACTTAGAAATGAAGGCTGAGAGTTTGGAAAAGCTTAATCTTAATTTGGCGAGCGAAACCACGAAGAAAACAGAGAATTTTTAGAAGCGCATAGTCTGTTTGTGCCAGCCTGTTTTAAGGTTTCAAATTACCGTTTTGACATATGCAAATTTGGTGCGCTTTTACCACTTTTCCCAAGGGACCAACAAGCACTTATTTTTACCGAAAACTACAACAAACTTCAAAGGGTTTGATTTTTTTTTTCTGCTGCCAAACTTTCCCTACCGTCTTTAATTTCGATTATAATTTTTAGTTCCATTCAAGATTTATTTTAACAATAAGTAAACATGAAGTGCAGAAAGAATTTTACACATGAAGTTTGCGTGACTACTGCACTTGGGACTCCGGGCCGCTTGTTGTTTACATTCCGCGAGCGAGCAGCGAAAAAAGAATTAATGTTCTGCAGTCTCAAAAACCTTTCTTGATTCAAATAATTGGTAAAACGAGCGTGACTAGTACTATTACTTTGTCTTCTCGCGGACTGCTGGCGAAGTCTACGAATTACCGCCAGTCTGTCTGTCGTTCAGCCGCTCGACATTCACGCCGTTCGAAAGAATTATTATTTTGCCGTTCGATAATGAACGTATCAGTGAAAGCGACTCTTCGTAGACTGTTTATAATTATGGATTATTGGACGAAACTTCGCTCCGTTTTCAACAAGTATTGCTGGGATGTTAGATTTATACCATGCAAATAGTAAATGAAGTAAGACTTAATTAAAAAGCAAAGCACTATCACCTCTAGAACAGTCATTTCCAGCACCTCTTGAACGGGTGCTGGGATAATTCTAACGTTCAGGCTAGTCCTAACGGATGCCAAACTTTAGCTAACGGATGTTAATTCTTTGCTAACGGTTGCAGTATTCGTTCTAACGGTTCAATACTAACGCCTAACGGACACGCTATCCGCTCTAACGGTTAGAAACTAACGCCTAACGGATGCGAAATCTGTTCTAACGGTTGAATACTAACGCCTAACGGATACGCTATTCGTGCTAACGGTTAAATACTAACGCCTAACGGTTTGGTGAAAGCGTTTAACGGTTTTCAGGAAATTTTATAACGGATATCTAACGGACACCTAACGCTTTTAGCCGTTTAACGGATAAGCGTTAGTGTACGTTTTCCCGTGTGAGGTCACAAATTGTGGTGCTACGTCAATGGAGAAGTGCAACATTAAAATTTTTTTATGAACTGAGTCGATAAAGGTGTCTTCCTGCACTTCAAATTCTCTTTCCTTAATTTCTTTCTAATCCAGTCAAACCTGTATTAAGGGGGCAGTTAGCCATTCCAAAAGATGACTGCTCAAACCCTTTTACTCCCAAGAGTGCCAAATAGCAAAATTCAAGAAAAATCCTAAATTTCATTTTGTAAAATATTGAAAACAAATGGCACCATGCAAAAGTACTGCTGAAGAGGTTTCATTTGAATGGTCACACCATAGGATTTCATCAACAGACTCAAAAGTTAGAACAAATGGTACCATGCAAAAGTACTGCTGAAGAGGTTTCGTTTGAATGGTCACATCATAGCATTTCATCCACAGACTCAAAAGTTAGAACAAATGGTACCATGTAAAAATACTGCTGAAGAGGTTTCATTTGAATGGTCACACCATAGGATTTCGTCAACAGACTCAAAAGTTAGAACAAATGGTACCATGCAAAAGTACTGCCGCACTTGGCGCCGGCTACATGTATCTGATTTGAGTTCTGATTGGCTCATTGGATCATAGTTTATAAAGTGCACTGGCTATGAAACCTGAGAAGTGTCTCTGTTCAATGTTTTTGTTATCGTTTTTCGGCCTTAACCATGCACAACACAATAGATGTTGAACTTTTGTTTGTGCAACTGACCAATAGAAATGGTGCTATTATTAAGTTATTCAGTCATAGCGTGTGTTCAAAAAACAAAAGATATGCATGGTCAAGTGCAGTTCAACATAAATAATTGTAGCTCCTTTGTTATCGGCATTCAAGTTTCATAACCAGTCCCTCAATAGGGCGATCTTTGCTGACGTCATTGTTTACATTTTGTCTCATTAGCATACGAATTTACGTAGAGAAGACATTGTACTAAATACGAATTGACTTCAACAGTTAAAAGAGCTTGTTAAATTTAGTAATCTACCCAATTTTTAGCTCTTTGCATGTAATATTTAAGAAAATATAAGCTATCCAAATTTGCAAAATTGCTGAGTGGCAAAAGTGCTAATGAGCCCATACATTCTTTGTAAAATTTAGAGTTTTGAAAACAGCATTGCACAAAGAGTATCTAGTATATCGGGTTCAAATTTCCAGAGAAAGCTAATTGTGCTATGCCCTTTCAATATTCAGAGTTGATTTTGTTGTAGCTCGATTAGAAAATGATGCACATATGCTAATGAGGCAAAAAGTGTAAACAAAGATCGCCCTATAACTATGATTGGATTGATTGCATCTCATGTGATTGGCCTGACTTTGGTTTTGGTTAATGACACTCTTATAAAAACTGCTCTTTTCACCAACACTGATGCAACATTGGCCACCTTGGTGGTAACTGATGTTAGAACCACAAAAACTAATGAAACAATCAAAAGCAACGTGTTAATCCTCTACAGCGGTTACTTTCTGAACGTTAAACAAAACACATGCTTACAAATGGCTTCCAGCTGTTGTGAAATGTCATCTTGACTCTCAGGTGATGTATACACTGACACTGTGATCGGTTTGTTACATTCTTCCACCAAATTCAAATAATGAACCAACACAATCTGGGGATTCTTAAGCAGATATACAACACAACAACGTAAATAACATTTACAAGACTGCTTACTACATTCAGTAAAAATTAAAAACATTTCAGTGGCAGGTAAATCAGTCCAAGCAGGTTTTTCGATCACTTTTTGATGTTTACAGATGTAAATACCTTTCAACAACTTCCTTTCAACACTTAAACTGGCTATCCCACTGCCCCGCACTAATTTCCTTAAAAATAGTTTTAGAAACAATGGTGCGGTCATTTGGAATAACCTTCCCCTGGAACTGCGGCAAGCAGAAACTATCAATAGTTTTCTAAGGTGCTGTCACAATTTTTTTGCCTGATCTTCTATACACGGCATTCTTGTTAAGCAAGTTTATTATTTCTCGAGGGTAGGGTTAATTTTTTATATATTTTAATTTTTTAGCATTATTTTCTAGGAATTTTGATACTATAAACCATATATATATATATATAATTATAATAAACTGGTTCAAGACTTCTGAGGTAGTTCATCGTTTTATTACTACAGCTCTGTTTCATATGGTCAAATGATGACCACACTCATCAGGTAATATCAACAATTGACCGTTAAAGAGTCTAAGAGTTGAGCGCTCTCTGAAATACATTTAAATCAAGTTCAAGAATATATATATATAGTTGCAAATGAAAGGGAATTGTTACAGAAAGAGGGACAATGGGCGTATAGGCTGAAGAGCCTCAAGCCGCATGGTTTAAACGATAGTGACTTTTTCTATTCTCAGAACCGCGCGGTTCGAGAGAGAAGTTATTGAAATCTTTAATGCACGCGCAGGAATGTAACGCGTATTTTAACGGTTTAAAACGCACGCGCTAGTATCAGCTGCTTGCATCAGTGGTGTTTTGCGTTTGTAACGGTCACTCACCCTGAAGAAGGCCGGTGTACCCAGTCGAAATATATATATATCATATATATAGATGAGTTTTCATTCACATGCAAATAAACCTATTTGCATGTGAATGAAAACTCATTTTCATATGAAAGGTTTCACGGAAATGGCCTATTGAAAGCCTTGAGAGGGGAGAGGGGAGAGGGGAGAGGGGAGAGGGGAGAGGGGAGAGGGGAGAGGGGAGAGGGGAGAGGGGAGAGGGGAGAGGGGAGAGGGGAGAGGGGAGAGGGGAGAGGGGAGAGGGGAGAGGGGAAAGGGGAGAGGACGGGGGTGGTTATTTCCTATTTTTGGTTGAGGGGAGGTGGTGCTTATTCAAAAGAGGATGCAGGGCTTATTCAAAGAAAAGCATCACAACAAATTGCAGCTCCATTTCAAAAAGGAAGGTCACACAAGTTTTTCTGCAAACATTATTCTATGCCTTAGCCAAGAAATGCAACTGTTTCTGATCTCTGAAGGAAAGCTTTTGTCAATAATTATTTTGACAAAATCAATCATAACACTTCTTTTTTTAGAAAAAGAACCTTTTGAATAAACATCACAAAAACATTGAACAATAATTTGTCTTGACCCTCTAAACCCAATTCTTCTCACTTGTCCCTATATTCTACTTCTTATGAAATTATAGCAACATTACAGGGAGAATTTAGTTGCTGATCAACAAGGGTTAAACAAACTACAAACCTGAAGCATCCAATAGCAGCGGCGATGAAATGTCGGCACAAGAGCAGAATGTGTGTACAGTACACTTAAACACTGCAAGAGAGGTGGATAACATTGTTAGCACCAGAATTTAGTGAACTTGTTTTTGTTCACTGAAGAAGCAAAAAGTATTGTTATTCCAGTTGCTACAAAAGAGTATTACCACTTTACAGTTGAAACTCTCAACAGCGGCCACCCTTGGACAACATTGGCCACCCTTGGACATCATTGGCCACCCTTGGACAACAATGACCATGCTTGAACAATATTGGCCACCCATGGACAACATTTCCCTGTCATTGTGGGAGCATGAAGAAATAATTGAAGGGCTGAGGGTAATTAACCAGCCTATGTCAAATTTTGAATTTTTTTGAGCTGAGAACGCACTATTTTGCTAAAATAATGACAGGTTACTGTTTTTGGCACAGAACTCATAAAGCTGACACTAACAATGAAGCTAAAGTTAATCCATACAAATTAATAATGGTAGAAATTAATAACGATAATACTAATTACACTGTACAAACAGGTGTAAAGTACCCTATAAAATTAAAAACACTAAAATTAAAAGTTAAATACTAATTACAAATACACACTGTATGTTAAAATACATAAGTATTACATGTACTGAAATCTAAATGTGTCTGACCAATAGTTGGTATAAAGTGACCTAACTGAACTACAGTAAAGCATTTTGTAATAACATTTAGTCTATTATACAGCTTAGCAGCTGAATACTTAGGTAAAAGACCTGTAGCCAGACTTTGAAGTTATTTTTACCATTTAAGTTAAGGTAAAAGAGAGCCAATCAGGACAAAAGATCCTGTAATTTCACACACAAGAAAAGACTAAATACATTTGGGCTACTGAAAGCATGCTATAATGACTCTTCAGATCAGAACATTTTTTTTAAGAATTAAGAGTAATTATAGAGAGTTTAGTTACAGACAAATGTGTGAAATTCAACCAAAGCCAGCAAGCCAATGACATTTGTCTTAAAGAGGTGTCTGCGTTATAGAGGTGTCTGCCTTATAGAGGTGTCCGCCTTATAGAGGTGTCCGCCTTATAGAGGTGTCTGCCTTATAGAGGTGTCGCCTTATGTGGTGTCCGCCTTACAGGGGTGTCTGCTTTGAGAGAGTCAATGGCCCATCAATGGATTCAAAGTATCAAATCAATGGACAGGTGTCAAACAATACATTATTGTCCTTATACCAAGTGCTAAGACCTATGATATGCATGTTACAACTGTACCTCAATTCCATCCACCTTAAGTCTTGTGTGATCTTCCCTTATAGTGTTTCCCGATCTTCTTTTCTTCCAAGTGTAGCCATCCTTACGATAATTTTTGACCTGAAAAAAAAAGTGAAAGAGATGGAATAAGTCCAGCTTTAATATTAGGCTACATGAACTTACAGCATTTTGTTTGTCTTACACAACAATACCCTTTTTAATACCAATTTATAGAAGTATCCTCTTCCAGGTGTTCAGATAGTGCGGAGCAAAGGATTCACTGCACACAAAGAAAAAATAATGCTCACAACTCTTCCTTTACATCACTCCCTACTATCGGAATGCCTTTGAACACAGGTAGGTAGGCCTCACAAGCCTTAAATGGCTCACAACTGCCAGAGCTTAACCATGAATTGACTGAGAGTATTACTCCCTCCTCACCCCCACTGACTGCCCCCACCCCATGGATGGGATGCTAGTCCATTGCAAGGTTACCCTCCAGCATTGTTGGCAATACATTTTTACATGTATACACCTGGGTGGAAGAGAGACATCGTGGAGCAAAGTTTCTTGTCTAAGGAAACAACACGACGGCAGAGACCAATGCGCTAACCATTAGATCACCACACCTTCATGCCTCGAACAAGCAGAAGATGAATTACAAAAGAAATTGAGTCAATGCAAAATTGGACATATCAGCATGTGTGTAGGTGCCAATGGATTATAGCAGCTGCTATTACCAAAGGGGCATAGCTAGGATTTTTCAAAGGGGTGCTCACACCGAGTCACAGCCAGGGTACTTACCAAATTGTCATGTCGACATCCACACTGTGAGGGGGGGTCATGGGCACCCCAGGACCCCCTAGCTACGCCCCTGTACCACATACATGTACACGTCATGTAAGTTGATCTCACCTCTAGCCAGTTGTACAACCTCAAAACTAGTTAGAATTAGAAGGTGTATATACATGTAGGAGGGAAGAATAACAGCTTACATGTAATTCACTACCCAATGACATGATCACCTTATTAAATGGGCAAGTGCCCAGCCAGCAAGATTTTATGATTTATTTTACCTAGATTCAAAGATGCAGCAGTCTGGAACTCTGCCAGGCTGAATGCAAAAAAGGTGCATGAAAGCTTGGAGTGGAAGTTTGAACAAAACATATGCTCCATTCATTAAAAAAAAAAAATTATCCACCTTGCTCCCCAAGCTTTCATGCACCTTCTGCATTCTTGGACAAGAAACAGTTGCCACACAGGCCACAGGCTTGTCTAAGGGTTCATCTGTTCAACAGTTGGGCAGCGACATGTAGAGCTTTGACAGCAACGGTTATAATTTTTTTATGTAGAATATTTTTATTTTGCCTCCACTACACAGCCGAATAAACACACAGGCTGAGAGGTATGGGGTGTTGGTCAGCCAAGCCGATGATACATTTTGTTGATTGACAAAGAACTACAACATTACAATAAATCTAAACACACCAGAGCCAGATATGTAAACCCCCAAAAAAATTGGGGGGGAGGGGATGGGGACCATGTACCCCCGACCTATACAGTGGTGCTACCCTTAGGGTTTTAAGTTGTCTTTAAACTAAGAAAGTTAGATGACTAAAATGTGACTAAACCTGTTGATAATGAGTCTTAATACTTAACAATAAACAACTACAGCTGTAAGGTGCGATTAATAACTTGACAAAAAAAATTAACTTGTTGGGTTAGGAATTGACGCTGCAAGGCTGACCACAGAATGACACGATTAAGTCTATTATTTTGGACTCTATTTCAAACACGCAAACTGTGAGCCTCCACCCACTGTACTGGTCACTGGTTCTCTGTACTGTGCTGACAATCATTATCAAGATTATCCCAAGTTACATTTTTATATTGCTACATTGCATAATATTATACATTGCAGTAATAACGGATCATTGTTTCTATAGATTTGTATATATTCCATTAGTTTTAGAGCTAATTTTTGATTTAATAGTGATGATTTAATAGTTGCTTTAGTTTTAATTTTTTTTTTCCTTTTTTTTATTCATTGTAAATATAATAGGATATGGTTGTAAATTTGTAAATATATATTTTTTTCAATAATGTTGTTTACACGACTGTAAAGCGCCTTGAACATTGGATAAGAGCGCTATAGAAATAAAGTTATTATTATTACTATTATTATTATTATTATTATTATAATCATCTGAGGAGAAATAATGGTCAAGTATACAGTACCTTGCTTCTATCGAAAAGAAACATAGATCCATTTTCCGGTCTAGAAGAAATAAAGAAAGAGAATACATGTATAAGCCAACTCGAGACTACAAAAATGCTCTAAATAGAAAATGCACACCTAGAGACCCTTCCCTCTCTGAGTTCGCACCATAGGATTTTGTCCAGAGACTCAAAAGTTAGAACCACACTACATGTCTCCATAATTGACTCTGAGAGTGAAAGGGTTAATGTTTTGCTCAGATTTTGCTAGGTTTTTTGCATGTAAACTGCAAATTAATTACAAAATAATTATTGCTCTGAGTTTTTTTTATTGATTTTCGCTTTATTTTCAAGAAATAACATATGCAAAAGCCCCAGTATTTCTGAGCGGCTTCTAATTCATTAGTATAGTTAACAATTTTATGATTGTTTATTATAATAAATATTGGTAAGACTGTATTATTTTTTCAGTATCCTCCCCCCCCCCCCCCCCCCGGAAAATCTGGAACAATTTTTCACACTTACATGTACTGTACTATAAATAAGTTCTCTGAAACTCTTACTAGCTATTTTTAAAAGTTGTCTGAAAACAGTCCTTTTCAAAACATATCATTTTTTGACATTTGTATTAAAATTCTTTTTCACTGATATTTATTATTATTCCAGGGTTAGAAATTAGTGCTCACCCACTGCCCAGGCAAGTCAAAAAATCATTAGACAAGTGTAAACACTGACTACTCACCCAATTTGGCGCATTTCACCTTAAGGGTTTAAAACACACACAAATTTAGATGTTCACCAAATAAAAGGTTGCCCCTTTTATACAAATGTTATAAGAATATTTATATGTTTAAGAATATTTCGTAAAACCCTGAAGAACTCCATGCTTAATTGTTATTCTATTTAATTATCTACCTTAGCGCATGAAGAAATACTTCTTATAAAAAAAAATCTATTCTTAATTGTCTGTAACTGTATTCTATTGTAGGGGTCATCCACTAGATTAGCCTTTGCTATTTGGATGATCCCAACTCACTCTCTATTTTTTGTTACATTTTTCTTTTATTCCTTAGCTGTACTTGAGTTCAGTTGCCTATGTAAATTTTACCTATATGTCATGTAAAACTGAGCTGAGTTGAATAAATCATCTTGTCTTGTATCTTGTCTTGAATGTGTGTCTGTAGTTAACATGTTTGTTTGTTTATCATCAAACAGGACTTTTTTTATTAATGGGTGGGTGAACAATAGCCCGGGTGAGTGCATTTTCAGTGAGGATCACTGACCCAGATGGTGAGTACCCAGATAATTTAGTTTCCAACCCTGTTATTCTGAAAGCATGTTGAGATTTTTAAACGAGCATCACCTATCTGGGACATCTCTCGTCACCCAGGCTTCGTGTTTGCTCAAACTTGTCAGCAAGGAAAGAACCTCCTAGAAAAACAATGCATACCATGTATTTGAAATAATTATAATACATGAATGTACAATAATAATAATAATAATAATAATAATAATAATAATAATAATAGCTGTGCCAGCGGACCAGAATATCACCAGGACTGAGGAGGAGAAGGTTGAGAAGTACCAGGAACTAGCATTTGAAATAAGAAGGATTCATGGAGCCTCGAAAGTCACAATAATACCTATCGTGATTGGTGCTCTTGGAAGCATATCGAAAGGTGCAAAGACCTGGTTTGGAAAGTTAGATGTATCTGACTTCCTTGGAAGTGTACAAATATCGGCCATTCTCGGAACTGTGCACTTGTTGAGGAAAGTGTTATGTCTCTAAGTTACGGGGAGTGGCTGAGACACAATAAACATTACCCAGTAGAACATCCGGCAACTGGAGAGAATCGAATAATAATAAATAAATAAATAAAAATAAATAAAAATAATCATAATCATATCAATAAAAAAATTATTCATTGCGATTGGTCATCTGTGCACCTACATGTATTTCTTACATAATTGGCACCGGTCACATGGGTATCCAATTACAGCTATCCAATTACAACTTTTTGTAATTGGTTAGCTGGTTGTTGAAATGTCAGTCAATGTCAACAACAACAGTTCTTTTCAGAATTTACATTGTAACGTAACACTAACCCAGACAATCACACTCGACAGAATACTGAATTGAATGGTGTAATTGAAAGATATGGGGTCAGTTTCTAGAGAAACTGTGGTGCTGCCTGCGTCAGTAAGGGGGGGGGGGGGGGGGGGACACGAGAATTTAGTTTCATTGACTGAGTCAATAAGGTAAATTGACCACAGTGAAAAGATTCAAATAGCTGACGTTTCGAGCGCCAGCCAGCCAGTCGGAGCGAATCAAGGAATTGTGGGTATTGTGTCACTGGTTTTATATAGTGAGTGGTGGAGCTATGTTACTAGCAGAAATTTGGTGATGTGAAAAACAAATGTGAATTAGTTGTTCAATGAAAAGTGTTCGTTGATTCCGTGGGGTTTGAGAGTGCCGATTTGAAAGATGAATTTTTGTTCTAAGTTTTTACACGAGAATTTAGTTTCATTGACTGAGTCAATAAGGTAAATTGACCACAGTGAAAAGATTCAAATAGCTGACGTTTCGAGCGCCAGCCAGCCAGTCGGAGCGAATCAAGGAATTGTGGGTATTGTGTCACTGGTTTTATATAGTGAGTGGTGGAGCTATGTTACTAGCGGAAATTTGGTGATGTGAAAAACAAATGTGAATTAGTTGTTCAATGAAAAGTGTTCGTTGATTCCGTGGGGTTTGAGAGTGCCGATTTGAAAGATGAATTTTTGTTCTAAGTTTTTACGGCTTTCTGTGTTACCCTGGTGTAGGGAAAGGCTGCAGATTGTCATGTGTTGTTGAGAATGGTTAGTAAGATTGAAATGACGTGCGACTGGTTTGGATGCATCTTTTTTTCCTTACGTACATGTATATACATGTAATTTACAGCGAATACCAAAAAAATCGCCTACTGTTTTTATGAACACGCCATAAAATAGCTAGAGCATGAAAACCTTTTTACTCTAATTTTATAAATACTAGAGCAAATTCATTTCAAATAATCTGTTTCAACATTTCTGTGAATTAACTTACAATGCCAGGAATGTCAAAACAGTTGTCTCATTTTTTACTGTGAAATCCCGAATAGCATTGGGTTTCATCAACTGTATAGCCCTTTAAGCATTTTTAAAGCATCCGAAAGTACAGTAATGGCTACCCCAAAGTAGCGACCCCTTTGGTAGTGCTCAATCCAAAAGTAATAGCCTAATTTCTATTCCTTGGAAACTCTTTATTCAAGTGTCAATGCCAAAAACATTGTCCCATTTTTACTATGAAATCCCAAACAGCATTGAGTTTTATCAACTGTATAGTCTTTTAAGCATTTTTAAAGCATCCGAAAGTACAGTAATGGCTGCCCCAAAGTAGTGACCCCTTTGGTAGTGCTCAATCTAAACGTAATAGCCTAATTTCTATTCCTTGGAAACTCTTTTTTCAGGTTAACAAAATATGATACAATACCGTAAAAGCAAAACATCTTATTTTTAATATTGTTTTTAATAGATGTAATTCTTTAACGCTGGTTCTCATATAATCGTCCCTGTCATCCAAGTTGTTTCAAAAGTTTTTTGCAAACGACTCAGACGATCCGGACGACTCAAGCGATTTGGGTTCTCATATGATCGTCCCGGTCATCCTGAACGTCAATAGTGTGGCCGTAAACTGGGTCCAACAACATGTTTTGGCTTGCTTCAATCACCTCAGTCATCCCAGTCGCCTGAGAGTAGTTCTCAAATGAGTCCCCGATTTTTCACAATCCTCCCAGTCGTCCGGACACAGTTCTATCGAAGCGACCGTGATTGTCCCAGTCGTCCGGGTCGTTTGCGATCATCCCAGGTCGTCTCAGAAGTGTTCTCATATAATCCTCAGGGATGATTATATGAGAACCAGCCTTTAACTGTAACTTTGCTTTAAAAGAAATCAGGCACTTAGAAACCTTGAAATGTAATCACTAAATTGTACATGTACATGTATATTGTTATGCAAATTTTGAATTTTATCTCATTAGCAATCATATCTTCAAAAGATGATATAATATCCAAAATGAAAAGCATTTTTAGGACACTTTTGAAAAAGGTGTGAGTAAACAAAACCTGAATTCAAACTTTTTATTGATAGAGGGTTTTTTTTACACCTAGAGTGTTTGCACAATGACAAAGGGCCAATTAGAAAAAAAATATGTACAAAAGATGTATCAAGATTGTGATATTGATTTTTCTACAACATCATTTTCTATAATAATAATTTTTATAAGCAAATCATTTTCTTTTTTGTAAGTTCCCTTGGCAAAATTAAGAAGTACAGTACGCAGTAATACAAAGTGAAAAATTATCAAAACACGACTTTCATAAATAATAAATACTTGCTTTTGAAGCAAAACCAAATCAATTAGCATTGTCAGAGGGATGTTATCAGAACTTGAGGACTGAACAAGAGTCTTTCAGTTCCGCATTCTGGTCAAATTGTGTTTTTTTGAAACAACTACAATTACGATAGATTCAGAAGAGGATTTGGCCACAAAAAATCTTGAGGGAGCACATAAATTTTATTTATTATAATTATTTTTGTTTGGGCAATTTCAGCTTACATTATAAGCATACATGTAATTGGCAAAGAGCTGAAGAAGTGAAAGATTTCCAATGAAATATTCATTTCTGGGAAGAAAACATTTGCATGACACTGCACTAGAAAAAAAGGATGACATATGTTGTCAAATTCAATTCTGACAACAACAGCCCAATTTTCAATAGACATTGACCAGTAAAGATTCTTTAAACCCCAAATAAACCATTACTGAAAATATAAACAGACGGCCGTCATTTGCGTCAAGCAACATGTTTTCTTAAGATAATACATGCAGATTATAAGATGTTTTTCTAGCAAATACCACCACATATACACTGTATTCAATTCACAAAACTGGTGCTATTACGATTGACAAAGCTAAACGGAGGCTTGAGCCTTTGTAGATAGGCGTGAAATACTTTTAAAAAACCTCAACGCCTTCGCTATCGCTTCCTTTCATGCAAAATTGGAAGGTTACATGTATTTTCTACATCAACGACTTATCCAAACGAAATACCCAAAGAGATTAAGTCTTACATTTAGAGAAAACCTCCAAAAACACAAATTAACTTGAACTTAAAACTTTTTAATAAAATCAGCTTAACGTTTTGGTGTCACGTACGGTACCGTATGATCATGCCTCAAAATTAAGCTTATTTAATTTTTAAAAATTATGTTTGATGGATAATTTTATCGATGAAACTTCGAAATGCGAACAGCAAAGCCTTACGTTGATAATATTCCTAGGTAAAAACTTAAAAGTTTAACAAGTTCGTGTTGACATTGGATAAGATGAAAAAAGAAAGTTTGGCGTGATTACAAGTCGCGATAAACATCTCATCCCTAAAAAAACTCAGCAACGGCAGAAATTCTACCATACCTCATTAGTGTTCCATTTGTATTTTATGGCTGGGAAGTCATCGGCTTTCTTGATTTTCGCTAATTTGTCGGGCAGAGCGATTTCAGGGGGGCTAGACTGTTGTCTAAATTCTTGTTCGGCTGTCATTCCTAGATTTCCAGGGAGTTTTCACCGCCAAATTTAATGCCCTGCACGACAATGGGACGATGACATCCCTTCGCTGACTGCAATCCCACGACCAACTTGTGCTCATGCTAGGTTATGATTCATGGAAATTAATGGGGCC
This sequence comes from Cladopsammia gracilis, assembly GCA_022457155.1. Lineage (NCBI taxonomy): Eukaryota > Metazoa > Cnidaria > Anthozoa > Scleractinia > Dendrophylliidae > Cladopsammia > Cladopsammia gracilis. The sequence goes on from JAJGOT010000425.1 coordinate 560,057, forward strand.
ATGATTATTGAAAGATAAACAGATGTCATGGAGAAAATTACTTGTTCTCTCCGCTCGTCAAAAACACACCTGCCGCCATATCGTTCCTGTTCCCATGCCAGGCTGAGCCTGCGATCAGAACTTGCCAGGTTGGGAACAAGCCGAGCGTTTATTACTTCAAGTAAAATTACCAGAGTGTACTGTCGCAGCAAACGGCCGTGGTAAAGGGTTTTTTCGTGATCCGTGAAAGGCCTTTTTTTCCCGTGAATTGTGAATTGTGAAATGGTTATTTTTTTTCTCGTGAAACGTGATTTGGTTACATACCCGAAAACCGTGAATCGACTTTTTTTCATGAGCACTGCAAAATGACAACCTCGTTCCCAGGGTCTCTCATCTTCCCGCCCCCCTGGAGCGAGATGAGAGACCCTAGGAACGAGGTTGGCAAAATGACTGTTGTTTTTTTCTCGTGAAATGCTACTGTCAGGGCTACTGTAAACCGTGATTCTTTCTTTTAAATAGGGTTTCCCAATCCCGCTTCCCGTCACGATTTTTTCTTTCATCCCGCCATCCCGCTTGCTTCGAACTTGTTATCCCGATCCCACTTCCAAAATATTTTTTTTACATAACAAGTCGCAATTTTTCCGGACGAGACGCGATTTCCGCAGGTTAATTAATTACGACCTCGGTGTTTGTTTGCGGTAAACAGCAGCAGTCAGTTTAGTTTGGTAAATTTATCCGCTTTTGAGTAAGTGTTGAGGAGCCAAATAAAAGTTTTCTTTATCAGAGAAAAAAAAAATTTCGAGACACCTACCAAATAGGGGTTACTCACGAAATCTGATAGAGAAGATTGTATGAAATATGCGGGGTGCGGAGTGAGGAGTGTAAAAAAACGCGGAGTGTGGAAAATGAGAAGTGGGGAAAATGTGGAATACGTATTTTGTTTTCTACAAGGCAAATTTTGCAAGTTTTGAAATTCACAATCTCTCAGTTTATAAATGCCGGAATTTAAATAAATAAATAAATAAATAAATAGGAATTTCAGTGGAATCCACGAGGCGGAATTTCAGTGTTGTTAACTCAAAAGAGTTGGTATTTTCATATATGCCTACATTTCATACCATTACAACTTTCGAACTCAATTCTGTAGCATTTTGAGTAGAAATTAAAGAGTACGTTTTGAAGCCACGCCGGCATTCTTTCGTTACCTGCCGGACTTCATAGACAAATTCGGCTAACGCATTGTTGTACCCAATTCAAACCAACAACAACGACAAAAAACTTTATTAATAAACAAATAAAATTACAAAAGTATTGCCCGCAGCTACAACCAGTTGCAAAAAGACTTGAGACATTGTACCTAATTTGGACGTCAAGGGTACTTATAAGGTCGTATGTTTCAGACCCCTCGCTCTCCCTTCTCAAAGTTGGTCACAATCATCGCGGCAGATCATGCTGAAATTTTCGAGGAACAACATTGAAAATAGGGGAGGGAGGGGGAGCTGTTTAACCCTTGAGTTGTGTGATTTTATGGGATGTTTATTAAGAAAGGGTGTTTTCCTGGTCAAGTGTCTCAACATTTTCGCAACTGGTTGTAGCAAGGCTATTCGAGGCGGGACAATGCATACAAAATATAAGAAATTAAGACTAAGGCTATTAACTAAGGAAAGTGAAAGTTAAATGAAATAAAAATCGTAATCTTTATTGTTCGTCATATTTCCATATCAATGAAGCCATTGACATGACAATTATATGGAAATACTGTGAACAAAGGATATTATTCCCAGGCGGTTTGAATTGAGTATAACAATGCGTTAGCCGAATTTGTCTATTGTTTGCATAGCGTCTGGGCAATGTGCATTGCTCCCCACCACTGCTTCAATTAGGGCTGTCTGGAAAATGTTACTAGGGAGAATATGCAATTTCATGGCAATTTTATATAATACTTGAAAGTGGAATATGGAAAATGTGTGTGTTTGGAAGAATTACTGAAGGTGACTCTCGCTATTAGGGAACTGTTTCCGATCACAAATGAAATAGTGATCTCCAAGGTGACTTTTATAACGGGAGATCAAAGTACCGGGGCATTGGTTTACAGCGATGATTTCACGAACACCTATTATCATTCCTAACTTCTTGCATATTCAGCGCAAAAACCAACGTTAAACGGACTTGTTTTTATTGAGCAGTCCATTTACCAACCTTGTTCCCAGGGTCTCTCATCTTCCCGCCCCCTGGAGTGAGAGAAGAGAGACCCTGGTCAACTCTGGTCACGTGTCTCTTGGACAATTATATTCCTAAGGAGGGGTCAACAGTGTAACTTTGTCTCGTTTTCTTCACAGTGGCTTGTGCTGTACGCGCTTGATGTCCGGAAACGATTCAAACAAAAGTGAATGAATAATGCAAAACTAGGATAAAATTGTTGTCATTCAATAATTCACAATCGTATAATGAAACAATGAAATGTAAAAATCTTGACAATATATAGACATTCAATTGACTGGAAGTGGTACATGTTGAACAAAACAATATGCCTCACCCACGAAGAATAAAAGCTATCATTATCTTCTCTACCTCGTTTCCTGTTATAAATGTGCAGAGTCGATCTACATGTCAAAATTTTTTTTTCGTGGCGGCCGCACACTTCTTTCTTGCTTCGCCATCGTCCGAGAACAGCTGCAGACGGCGACAATTTAATGTACCTGTCGAACGAAGCTTAGAGATTGCCTGCTAAATAGTATGTAGCGATAATTCATCCCAGTTCGGAACAATACCATGAAATAAAAGCATTTCCTGCCAAGACCGAGCTTAGCGGCGTCCAGTATTAAAATAATAAAATTGGACTGCATTGTGTAGCGAGTCCAAAATTAGCTTTACTAAGGCAGATCCTCAAGCGCCGCGTTAATTCCACGACTGTTAATTTACAGATCCTAAAGCAACGTGCTCTCAATACCAGTCGACATGGATATGTTCTGAAGTCTTCGGATGACCGCCGCTTCACAATTTTATTGCAAGCTGGCAAACGGTTTTGGATTTGTTTTGATTCGCAATGCTCTGCTAGAGTGAACAAATTTCACACTTTGCTGCCCCTCCCTCAAGTCTTTTACTTGTTACATCCCAGATTTTGGGACGCACGTGACCAGAGTTGACCAGGGTCTCTCTTCTCTCGCTCCAGGGGGGCAGGAAGATGAGAGACCCTGGGAACGAGGTTGTCCATTTACAGAGTGCTGGATTTTCACCAATGTGAAATGCTATAACAATATGATTTAAATACTAGGAGTAATCGGAGATTAGGGCAGTGCGTTCAGCGGTTGAAAGGGGGAGATTTTGTTTTTTAGTTATTGGTATAGATGAATATGTCTATGGCATATTTGTCAAATTAAGGGTTATTTTGTACAGTGAAACCTGTATTTACTCTGTGTATGAAGACGGTAGGGAAAGTTTGGAAGCAGAAAAACAAATTAAATCCTTTGAAGTTTGTTGTAGTTGTCGGTAAAGAAAAGTGCTTCGCGGTCCCTTGGGAAAAGTGGAAAAAGTGCACGAAATTTGCATATGTCAAAACGGTAATTTGAAACCTGAAAACACGCTGGCGAAGGTGAAATTCGCAAGTATTTAATATACTAGTAGTAATCATAGATTATAGTGCGTCTCCTTATCCCGTGACACCTCGTCTTGACCTTGTACCTCAGTTTCATGAATTAATTCAGCCACTGTTTAAAAGGGCTAAGTCGCGAGATATGTCACGCAGGCAAAAACGTCGGGCCGACATCAAACAAATTCACACTATCTCCGTGGGATCGGGCAAAATCCTGCCATGCTGTGTACTCTGAAAGGTCTCAGATTTTTCCGACATATAAGTAGTCTATTTGTCTTGATTTCTGAAATCATACTCCTCAGTACATGTACTAATACCGCAACCGGAAATGAGAAATTTCTGAGAAAGCCTGAAAAAGTGCTCCCGTGATAAACTTCTTGGACACCGCATTAATGGAGCATGAAATCGACGATTAAGTCACGCAACATTCAACGTATATTTCGCAGGATTTTTCGCATAAAATTACAACTACCAGTTGCAAGTAAGACACAAGACTGTTGAATATAATTCCTTTATTAGCTAGACAAATTTAGTCACAAAACTGCGAAATCTTTAGTCGCAAATGCGCCCGATGCAGGCGCAATTTCGAGCACTGTAAAGTTAATCTGCGTTCGGCTGGCGCGGCCGGTCAGTGAATTATTGCTACAAGACATACAGCGAATTGCACTGTACCGTAGAACATCGCGAAGAACGACGTCGGTATTTAGGTGAAAGCTTCCCAAATCAGGCAGAGAACCACAGCAAAATCAAGATAGAACATTCAAAACATACCAGTAGTAGTAGGCATTGAAATATTGAGCCGTACGATTCCAAAATCGGGAAAATATCCGAAACTAAATCAAGACAAATAGATTATTCGCAACCCCAGCTCCCTAGGATGATGCCTGATTTCCACGAGCTGGGAATGCTGGATACTATTGTGACGTTTCAAGATGGCGCAGATTTGGTACCGACACTTTTCTCGATTCGTTCCGCTATAGACGACGCGCTAAGCATGCTGGGTATTGTGACGTTTCAAGATGGCGCAGATTTGGTACCGACACTTTTCTCGATTCGTTCCGCTTAGCCGACAAGATTAGGAAGCGTCTCCTTCGTCGACGCAATAAACAGACTATGCGCTTCTACAAATTCTCCGTTTTCTTTGTAGTTTCGCTCGCCAAATTAAGATTAAGCTTTTCCAAACTCTCAGCCTTCATTTCCAAGTTTTCCATCGCGCTAAAAAATCACAGTTTGGAGTGTCTCCGGGAATAAATAAGCCGCGTTTGGTTTCGCGGGCGTTCCATCGATCCATCCGCATATTAAATCTCCATCGAAGTGAGAAAAACATTCGTCGCTTGATTCTTGCTCGTTTTCTGGCTTGAATCTCGCTCGTGTCCGGCCATAAATTTTCGAACGGGATGGCTTGAATATGGTCCGATTCAAGCTCAGTCAAGCCATCCGAATGTCACCGGCGGCGGTTCATGTCTCCCTCTATTCTTGCTCAATTCTCGTTTGTCTTGTCTCGTTCGTGTCAGCCGAATCATCGCCATGATTTGATTCTCGCTTATTAGCATGTTTTAGGACACACTAAGCGTGTTGTGCCAGCGTGTTGTGAGCGTGTAGTTCGGTGAAAACTGCAAAAAAGCTTCGAAAGCAGAAGGACGCACGAAAAGCACATGGAAATACACAATGTGAGCAAGGATGAAATGAGTGACCTTCAGCAATCTCGCCACGTGAGTTAATGGGGGTTAATTCGTCAAAGTGAGGCAAAACGTAAGCAAGCGCTTCAAAGCGAGACAAATGTGTGTCGACGACGACGAACCAAAGCAATCTCGAAAAAACCTCCCTTATCAGTTGCACAGGACACCCAATAATGCACAGAACTCCCAACACAAATTAGGAGTTGCGTTCTCGTACCTCGAACGCAATAATTATTATAAAAATATCGATGAAATACTAGAATAAATTATATGCAGCGTCCCGTTAATTCTCTGTGCATGTATGAAAATACCAACTCTTTTGAGATAACACTAATTCCGGCATTTATCTAGAGATTGTGAATTTCACTGAAAACTGGTAAAATTTGCCATGTGGCAAAAAGTTTCTTTAGTTCAGTGTTCACACTCCGCATATTCCATATACAACCGATAGAGAAAACTCTATCAAAAATAAAATTCGAAGAAAGGAAAAATGCGCTTAAACAGGTCGGAGTTGGAGTTGGGGTTGGGGTTGGGGCCGGGCCGGGGTCGGGGCCGTGGCCGGGGTCGGGATCGGGATCGGGGTCGGGGGTCGGGGTCGGGGTCGGGGTCGGGGTCGGGGTCGGGGTCGGGGTCGGGGTCGGGGTCGGGGTCGGGGCCGGGGCCGGGGCCGGGGCCGGGGCCAGGGCCGGGGTCGGGGTCGGGGTCGGGGTCGGGGTCGGGGTCGGGGTCGGGGTCGCGGCCGGGGCCGGGGCCGGGACCGGAGTCGGGGCCGGGGCCGGGGCCGGGGTCGGGGTCGGGGTCGGGGCCGGTGCGGGGCCGGGGCCGGGGCCGGGGCCGGGGCCGGGGCCGGGGCCGGGGCCGGGGCAGGGGCCGGGGCAGGGGGCCGGGGCAGGGGCCGGGGCCGGGATCGTGGTCGGGATCGGGGTTTGGGTCGGGGTCGTGGTCGGGGTTAGGGTCGGGGCCTGGGCCTGGGCCGGGGTCGGGGTCTGGGTGAATTAATTTCGAATATTTATCAATCTGTACGTTTCTTGCGTTCGTACAAATGAATACAGCTATTTCAATAAACGTTGACGGATGAAAGCTTAAAGCCAAGACCACAAGGTAGTATGGGTTAGGGTTAAAAGCCACTGAATAAAAATCCCATACTACCTTGCAGTCTTGGCTTTTCGCCTTTTTCATCCGACAACGTTAATAGGCCATTTCCGAGTTGCCTTTAGCCACTCTATCAAAGCGAGGCTAGGTGCGAAACCTTTCATATGAAAATCAGTTTTCATTCAATGCAAATAAGTTTTATTTGCATGTGAATGAAAACTCATTTTCATATGAAAGGTTTCGCACCTAGCCTCGCTTTGATAGAGTGGCTAATGGCAACTCGGAAATGGCCCATTGAAATAGCTGTATACACCAAATTGAAGAAACGTTGACTCGTGAAAAGCATAAACCAGGAACGATGAGACCGAATGGGATTCTGGGTAGACAGCATTGGCAAGCTAGTAATATTCTATTTCTTGATAATCAAGATGTTTTCTTTGTTTGAGACATTTAAGAGCATGATTTATGCATCCTGTGTTTATATAATGTATATTCTGTCACAGACGACGATTAAATTTTCCAACTTCCCAGTAAGCCTTTGGTAGGTTTATGCTTTTCACCCGACAACGTTTCTTCAATTTGGTGTATTCAATCGTTAGGAAAAAGCCAAATCTTAGCTTCATTTAGAAATTTGCTAAATAAAAGTAACGATGCTTTGCATAGCCTGTTCCAGACGTTCAGATAGTGAGGAAAGCGCGAATAGTTGGGGAAGGGCACATCGCGGGCTGTCGATTGGGCTCTTACAGGATCAAAAATACTTGGAATCGAAGTATTTTTTTATCCTATACTAGCCCTGAAGAACCCCGAAGGGCGAAACGTTTGCCATTAAACTTCAGGACATGTGAAAAGTTCGCTTCTCGCTTTTGTTTATTACACAATTTATCCTTATTAAAGCGCAAGCGTCCAGTATCCTTGGATCCTTTTCACAAGTGGCATCTTCGTTGGATATCGAACCAACAAGCTTCATCAGTTCTAATATATGCCAGTACCTCTTCTTTGCAAAACTGCTCAGCAGTATCACTAAGTTCAAGACTAATCTGCTTATTGATTCCTTATTCATTGCATGTTGTGGTTCATTATGAAGACTCGTGCCAGTCTTGTCTGTTGACAGGTCTCAGTTCTGACCGGCATCCAAGGGTTTTCTGGCTCATCCTCGGTGTAAGAACCTGTGAAACTCACGAGTGACGTAAAACAAAGAAAACAAAAGTCATAAAACAATAGAGTCAACTGGGAATTCAATACTACAAAGGTAAAAGACTAAGGAAAAAGTCACAGGTTCTTACACCGAGGTAAACCCGGTTTTCTTCAGCAGCTGATTCAGACTTGTCACTGAAATTATGCTGTGAAATTATGTTATTGTGGGGTCAAGACAGTTCTGCAGATAAGTTGATATCAGACAACGGAATAGTAGAGCCCCACTGTGTTGTGCTCTCCTCTGGTTCCAGGATTGAAGTGGAACCCAAACTTATCTCGAGATAATTTTTTATCTCGAGATAAAAAAAATTGAGCATGGCACCTTTGGGCTGAAAATATAGCTAATTACAGCGTGATAAAAAAAAATGTGGAACATTTAACTAATTACAACTTGACAAGAAATATAGACAATATAACTAATTACACCGGGACGATAATTACTCCGTAATTAGTTTGAGTACATCAACAGTCAACACCCCAACATCAGGTTTTGTCGGTCAAGTTCGATATTTGATGTTAGCTGAGCTGCGCAGTGACAAACAGAAGTTACAGTCGGTCTTTTTCAATTTTCAAGTCTGTAAAGCTGCGTGCTTTTAGAACGTAACTTTTTACAATCTTTAGCAATGTCACCAAGTTACAGGTAAGTACTCCTTCAGTAGTATATAGAGTCAAAATCAACAACAACAACAACAATGAGCTTTATTTGTATGACTATAAATCGATTACAGTATTGCGAAAGCGCAAGGTTATATAGAAAGTTAACAAATAAAACTAACTAACAAGCAAAACTAATCATAATAAATAGATTACAATGCATTAAATATTACTAGACTGGACAGATAACAATTTTGTTTCGCTGATCAAAACAGGAAGAAGTGAACTTTAACAGCTGCATGTTTATATAAAATATTCCTCGGAGTTCATCAATTTTATAATCAGTTCATTCACGACGGTGGTAATTGTTTGAAATTCGGCAATCGATTACATAATTATTTTATTATAGAAACCATCTCTAACTGATGACTAACAAGAGGCTAACTGGTAGCCTGTACTCATGCGCTTGCATAAGAACGTTTTATGGTTTATTTTAACTGGGTCACGCACCCCTTCCCTCTCAACGAATTTTGCGTGACATGTAAGTCTTGTTTTGTTTACATATTATCAGATATCATTTATTACGACTGAATTTACAACTGAATTTAAACACGTTTTATAAGCATTTCTGTAAATCTAGCGACAACACAAAGAAGAATTCAATCACAAATTGATATCAACATAAATTCCCATCGAAAAATGTAATTTCTTTTCCGGTGAAGACCAAATGCCAGTGGCTTGACTCGGCAATTTTGAAAACAAGAACGTGATTATCATGAGGTCGCATGTCAACCAATCAGACCAGTGAAAGTCCTCCCGCGGGATACGGGAAACTTTAAAAAAACATGGCAATTTGTGACTACAAAAAGCGGGACGAAAGCTAACAAGAGGCTACCAGTAGCCTTTACTCATGCGCAAGAAAGTTTTATGGTTTATTTTAAACGTGTCACGCACCGCTACCACCTCAACGAATTTTGCGTGACACACATTGCACCATCAGTCAAGACACGGGGAAGACACGTTGATTTTTTCTGTATTTGCTTTGAATATTTAATTTATTGATCCCCGTTCAAACCCGCATTATAGTCTTATACTTCCCAAACCGTGAATTATTTCTATTACATTGGGCATTGGGTTATTCCAGAAAGAACCCCCCCCCCCCCCCCACCCCACCCCACCGACGGATGGCAAAATTGTTTCGTTTCATGCAAATTTCGTGTGGAATGTAATTCGATCGCGCACTCCACAATATTTGTTCTAAAGGTCAAAACATATTTCCTTGAATGAAAATGTCATTCCCTTGAATAAAAGAGTCAAACGCTCATCAGAATTCATTGATTTTCTGTTTCCGGAAGGCTTGGCGATTTATTTAGCCTAATTGCAGCGAGGAGCGCTAGGGTCTGCGAATTATATTAGTCTCAAGAGCAAAACGCGTTAAATTATCGCATCGAGGAAGCTCTCGGCAACGCAAGCAAATCAAAGAATTTCTCGTGCGGCCGATATTTCGCAAAAATTCTCACTGATAACAGAAATAAACAGTCCATGAAATGTTTCTTACAAAGTAAATGGACATTCAAACATGTTATTTTCTTCACCGTAGTTTTCCAGGAATGCTTGAAAATTCTTAGTAAAGTCTGCCGCTTCGAGCTTCGAGTATCAATTCTGTAGGAACACATATCTCGCTTTGTGCCGGGCTTTGTGTCTCGCTTTGTGATCCTCACAGGATGATTCCATCGCTTTCAGCTCTCTAACCGCCACTTCAAAGGCATACAAATCGTCTTAAGGACTCTTTCTTTCCATTTCGAAGTCTTCAAAGGCATGTTTACATTTTGGTAATGGAAAATGAACGTCTGAAAAATTGAAGTGTAGAGCACAGAAGAGGCCATATTTGTTTGAATCTGAAATTCTTCTCTGAGTGACAAACCGATTCTCTCTAGTCCCCCCTAAAACCCAGACATGTGCTCGGTAGACGGATTTTGATTGGTTTAACCTTCCTGAAGCCTTTTATAACAATAGGGGGCAAAAATAACTTTCTAGGGGAGGCAGGGACGAGTTCGCGTACACTAAACGTGATTACGGGCACGCCACTCGGCACGCCGAAATCACGAGGTCGCGTGTCAACCAATCAGACCAGTGAAAGTCGTCCCGCGGGATACGGGAAACTTTAAAAAAACAAGGCAATTTGTGACTACAAAAAGCGGGACAAAAATCTTACCGAAACCTTGACTCATGCTGCTATGCGCATGAGTAAAAATGGAAACAAGGAAACCTTACCGAAACCTTGACTCATGCCGCTATGCGCATGAGTAATTATGACAATAAAACGGAAAATGAATTTCATCTTATATCTTATCTTACCTTACCTTACCTATCTTATGTTATCTTATGTTATCTTATTTTATTAGTCTTGTATCTTGTATCTTTATTATTCCGTGGCGTACCTGGAAACTAGAAGTGTACTGACCACGTAAAATAAAGGATTGATTTTTTGTTTTGATCTTCGATAGTATTGAGACCACAGACAGAACAAAGTCTTTCATCTCTCGAGATTTCGTCATATCTACCGGCAGTTTCAAGCTTAAGTTTGTGGTTACTGATCCTTAATTACACTAAAGCCTTTCTTTTTGGATTATTTCTAGTGAGATCTAAATATATCGAGGGCTTGGAATTGTTTTTAAAAACGCTTTAAATTTTAATTTTTTGGAATGTTGTCAGCTATGTGCGATATATTTTTCGTTCATGAGATCTATATCATAATATGGTGCTTGATCTTAGGCCCCGTCCACACGTATCCGTTTTCGTTTGAAAAGCAAAAGTTTCTTTCCGTTTTTCAAAATCTCCGTCCACACGTAGCGTTTTCGAATCGTTTTTCCTGTCCACACGTATACGCAAAAACGACTGAAAACGCTTCAAATGCCTCTATTAAAACAGCATGCGCACCACTGAGTTTAGCCGAGCCTGCGAGTTGTTTGTGACTTTTCATCGCTTTTTATCGCTTTCCTTTAGTCTTTGGAAAAAAAGCATTCCGAAATGTCGAAAACGCAACGAAAGAGCGACTGTTTTGTTTGGACATATGAAGCAAACGCATGCGCAGTGGACTGAATTCGACCTCTTGACGTCCTCGTTTTCGAAAAGTTCCGTTTTCAGGTGTCCCCACGAGAACGCGAAAACACCGTTTTCAAAAAGTTTCCACTTTGGAAAGCGTTTTCAAAAGTATCCGTTTTCGGTGACCGTTTTCATCGGATACGTGTGGACGGGAAGTGAAAACGGAAAAAAACTTTTGCGTTTTCAAACGAAAACGGATACGTGTGGACGGGGCCTTAGTGCCATCAAGTGTATCAAGATTTTATTCAGAAAGAGTATCTTCCTGAGATTAGACTAGCTAGTTTTATCATTCCAGTGGAGATCAATTGACATCAGTAACGACTGTTTAACAAGAGAGTTTGATCTTAATTACTTTAAGAATTTTTTATTGCATGATATCAATGATCAGAGGTAAACGGCCAAGTTCAGCCCTGTATGCAATATTAGAAGCCTTGTTGTTTACTTCTAGGACTTCTAGGTACCGTTTGCAGAACTGTAAGTGGGTTTTTTTCAATTGGAGACCCAAGACTTGAAATCAGACTTAGTATATACACCCCAGATTTCACTATTATAAGTCAAAATTGGGAAAATCGTAGTGTCAAAAATTTTGCAGGCTAGAGATGGTCTTAGGCTGAAAAAAGCATGAAGAGCCTTCTCCCTTAAGTGATCGATCAAACATTGGAAGAAGAAATGCAAGTCCCTAACTAGGTGTAATTTTGAACAACAAAAGCTGTTTTCGTTATCTTTAACATCCACAAACTACAGTATGAAGACAGCGTACTGAGACAATTTTGATCGTGATAATATGATGAAATCATATGCATGTAAGAGAGAGTTTAATTTAGTTCCATTTGGTAGAACAAAAGGATCAGATAAAGTATTTTCAAATTGGAGTGGCTCTTGACATGTGCGGCTCTTTGATCGTGAAAAAGACTGTAGCAGAGAGTGAATTGTCGCAAAAGTAAAAGTACTTCACAGGCCTTCGACCGCTTTACGACCTTTACCCGCGCATTTTGACATCGTTTACACTTCATGTAATAGTCACAAAGTTACATGCGGTTACCAAGCTAAACAACGTTCCGCCATATTGATACATTTTTAAAAGGACCTGAAGAAGGCCAGTGAAACTGGCCGAAACGTCGATTTGTAAAGATTTGAACCTCGGAAAATCCCGAAAACAATTCAGAAATTCTTTAATTTGTACAAAGATGAGAGGTGAAAGTTTCAGGAATACGATTATAAAAGTTTCCTCCGACATTAATTTGGAGCAACTTATATAGGAGACTATCGTGCCAGATCGAGTCAAGAAAGCTTTCCTAAAATCCACAAAGCAGGCGTACATCTTTTCATGATGGTTATAAACGATACTTATCTATTAATGTTTGTAGAGTGAGAACGTGCTCAGCTGTTCGGTTTTTAAGGTAAAATATCCAATTTGAGATTTATGCAGTATATTGAGGGAGTTGACATGCTCAAGAAGTCTTTGATTTAATATCTCACGGTAATTTGACGGATGACTTCTTCCGCCAGATTTATAAATTGGTGCAATAAGACCGCCGCACCAAGTCTGAGGTATCGTACCTAAATTAAGAATAGTATTAAAGTTTCAAAGTTTCTGATAGGTAAGTATTAGTTCATTAAGACCAGCTTTAATCATTTTGTTTTTCACTTTGTCTGAAAAAGGAGATTTATTATTTTTCAGTTTTTTCACTGCTGTACGTATTTCAGTTTCACTGAGTAATGGAGCAGTCCAAGGGCCGGGCGTTATTGTATTTCGCTGTCTTCTCGATTGTGCAACTAATTAATAACTTTTCGCTGATGGAAGTTAAGGGTTTCATTGGAATGAAGCGCTTGGAAATAATGTAGCCAATTTTCTTCTGAGATTGGTGGGTTATCTTTAAATTTCATAGAGTCATCCATTGATTTTAAACAATTCCAAACGAGTTTCTTATCCGCGGAATAGTCCAGTTTCGAATTCCCTATGACCGCTGAATTCAAACACCAATGACACATTGATACAGGGTTAGACTCGACCTGATGTAAAATATTCACAAATTCAGGCGAGAGGATGACCTGTTTAGAGCTCTGTCTTTTGTTTATTTTTCAAATTTCACGCACCTTCTGCCAGTTTTGTGAATATTTTACATCAGGTCGAGTCTAACCCTGTATCAATGTGTCATTGGTGTTTGAATTCTGCGGTCATAGCGAATTCGAAACTGGACTATTGACTACAGTATCTTCTAACTCCAAAATCTTTGTATTATAGTATTAGTTTCTCTTATGGTATGGTATACTTCGCGTATTCAAGGGATCTCTGTGTTTTAAAAAAAAACTGAACTAAACAGATGTTTGCCTCTCTATATACTACTCGGAGAACAACGCTTTTCGTCCGCTTTTTGTTTTTCTATAAACTATTCGGAAGAACAATGTTTTTATCCAACCGTTTAATTTTTAAAAAGGTGATTGTTAATTGAACAAATAATTTTCTAAGATATGTTATATCTAATGATGGCGGAGCCAATGTTTGCAGAGCGTGACCTGATTTTTTCATTAGATGACAACAAAAACCTTCCACCCCCGCTTCAACCACAGCCGTATTTACCACCAAGGCCAAAACCTCCACCATGGAGAAAAAAGACAAATAAACTACTACGTAATGCTTTTTCTTCAGCAACAATTTCAGCCAGAATCGAGCGTCATACACAATTATTTTGGGTGTTTCTTGGTGTTGCGAAAGCCATTGTTGGTTAGCTTTTGTGTTGTGGTGTGGGTCGTGATTGTTCAGTGTCTTTTGAATCTTTTGTTTTACGTCATTTGGTGATCACACCATCCGCAACACCAAGAAACTACCATTATTTTTCCCATCGGTCTTAGGTTTCTGCAACATGATATATTTGAGAATCTGGCCATGCGCTGGGAGTCTTTTTTTAATGTGAGATCTAATATTTAGTATATGAAGAATGGATAATAGCAGTGTTTTGGGATACGGTCGGATATATGTTTGTGAAAATTGCTTCTGCCTACATCCGTTGCTCTTCCGACAGGAATGGTGAGTTAATGCCAGTGAGCTCTCGCAATATCAGAGTTGTGTGTTTAAACAGGTCAGTTCGTTCGATTTCGCGGAGCAAAGCTCTCAATTCAACAATTGAGACAAGGTGGACAAAGGCTTGTTTCGCTTCATGCGTTTTTGTCGTTGCTGCGTTATCTTTTCAGAGTCTTTGCTCGAAAAAACAGCCTGAATTCACTACAATTCTAATACAATTTTATTACAGGACCAACCAGCTCTTTAATTTGATAGTAAAAGTTAAATGTATTAACAGTCATTTAACTGACAAAATGGCCTAAATGTTAACTGACAAGTGACATTTGAGGCCCCATCCAGACCCTCTTTTATCCACCACATTTCCAAATGCTCCGGCCCACCCCCTCCTCCTATACTTTTTTACCAGTTCCTAAGTTGAGAGAAAACTTTACCCTGTAGTCATTCCTCTATTTTGCATTGTCCGCTTTGCCTTAAAAACAAAGTACACAACAAGCAAGAACCTTATCGTTACTAACGCACGCAGTACACAAAAAATATCACCTCTTTCCTTTTCTTTCTCCAGGTACGCGAACGATCGGGCTCCACAGCAGACATCATTTCAGGGCTCCAGTGCTCCGCTGAGACACTCCCCTCTTTAGGACCCTGATCTTATGATAACACAGTGCTTCATAATGCGACTTGTTCAGCTCATCGGAGTACTGTCTTCTTTTTTGATATGCCTGATAGTAAATTATGTCTGCTATAAACTTATCTACTGGCAGGAAAATGATAAGGCCAGATTACATTCAAATAACTCAACTTATTCAAATTATTCAAATAACCTCGTCTTCGTGCAGAAGAGTGGAAAGGCCTTTATTGCATCCAGTTTCCATGACAACTCAGATAAACCATGTCCAGAAATTACAGAAGCATCGCATTTCATCGAAGTTGAAAAAGGCACACTGCTGTACTCAGCCTGGTTTGATGATCGTATAGCTCAGAGAAACATCCGCGTTTTGTTGATGACTTCTCGCCGAAAAAATCCTCCTTTTCTTTCATGTCAGTTTCAAAAGGGATCAAATTCAAACACTTCAACGACAGTCGCTTCTTCGTATTATGAAATCAACGGCCGCAACAGTAATAAAAGGTATGGACTCTTTTTGGTTTCTTGTGTTCTCCCAAAAGATCTGGTCAGCATACCATGTTTTGTGAACATTTCGATAAAGTTCAACTCTGAACCACCGAACGGAAGTTTTGTTTTACCTGTGGGTAATAGAAGAAAAAATGTTCACAAAGAAGAATATGGAATTTGTATTGCTCCATTGCATGGTAACATAGATGTGAGTGAGTTAATGGAGTTTTTGGAACTTTCACGACTCTTAGGAGCATCGCATTTTACGTTTTATGACTATGAAATCCCTGACAATATAACAAAACTGTTGAATTATTACAAAGGCAGGGGACTAGCAGAAGTTCTTTCTTGGAAGATACCCTCTTATATAACTCAAGAAGATGTCCATTATTATGGACAAGTTATAGCCATGCAGGACTGCTTGTTTCGAACAATGAATCGGCTCAAGTTTGTGGCTTTTAACGATATAGACGAGTTTATTGTTCCTTTTCACTACAACAGTATGAGTTCTTTCCTTCGCAACATTCATGAAGAAAAGCATTGCGGCCATTGCTTTCACAGTGCAAGATTTCGCCGCGAAGAAAAAGAGAATCAAACCACGCCGTGGTTTTTGACTCAAAACGTTTTAAATCGCGCACGAAATGCTGATACATTGCGCTCTAAGTGCGTTGATGATCCACAAAGAGTTTTTGAACATGGAGTTCATCTTATCATGAAACCACTTGAAGGGAAATACAAAACTCATTATGTGAAATGGGATGTAGGGAGAGTGTTTCATTACAAAAAATGCCCCCAGCCTTGCAACATGCCTGATATGGTAATGGACACAACTATGCAGAAATATGGCGAAAGACTGAGACAAAACATTGACGTTATCAGAAAACGTCTTCATTTTTAACCCTGTTACGTTCGGTCTGGGCTTTTTTTGAGTTCCTGAGCCTGGGTGGGAGGGGGGGGACATTGTGCCCCCCCCCCCCCTCCCCGTAACTTCAAGAAAATTAAGGCTATGACAATGAAACCCAGAGGGTATGTCTAAAACTGTCTCCTTTGCGGTCCGCACAATGGAACGATGACGTCGTATGACATAGTTATTAGCGGAGCACTCGCCGGGCCGAAGGCCCGGCTGCGCAGCCCCATACTAATATAGAACCTATACCCGTCATTTTTCATGGTCATGGCTAGCGGGATGTTTCGCGGGCGCGCCTTCGTGACATATGTGAGTCAGTCGCGCAAGGCTAACTCGCGGGCGCGTATGACGTCGCAAAACATGCGCGTATCACGTCATACGCGCGGCTACACAGCCGTCAGCTCGGTAAACACTTCTTAAACAGTTCTTAAAATACCTTCTTTTTCGTGTCACCTGCCCCGGGAATCGCTTTTGCTGCGGCCAACACCGTACCTAGTTTACTTCCGGTTTTCTGAAATGACGTAATCAGTGATGTCATCAAAACGACGTCATGGATGCGTCACGCGGTCACGGTAACGCCGCAAACCCCAACTCACACTACACTAGCCTTTACCTTCAAGTCAACCTTATATTAGGCAAAGACGAAACAGTGGCTTCCTTGTGGTAGTGTTTTCTTATAAAAGCAATTTGAAATAGAAACGTGCTGTTCATAGATGCGTATTACGTGCAAGAGATAATTCTTGGGAACATGCGAGTTCTCATCGCCTTGTTGCTTTAGAAAAATTGCTGCTTTTGTTATGGTACATTAAAATATATGACGACCAGAGAAAAACATATATAGACCTGAAATTGTAGCCTACTAAGGGATGGACGATTTTATTTTTGTGGGGGAGAGGAGGTGGGGGGGGGGGGGGGGGGCGGTGTTGGGCAATTTTTCTGATCATGATATTTTTTTCTGTCTTCATGTTGTGCAAGAATTTTTATCGGGATTGTTCCATACCTTTTTTTTTCCTTTGGCGCGCTGTGCATTACTTTTTTCTTTACTTTTTCTGTGCAGGAATTTTTTTAATAATTGCCTAATCCCCCACCCCACCTCCCCCCCCCCCCCCCCTAACAATGAAATGGAAAATGGTCCGTCCCTAAGAAGTGCTTGAAGCGGGCTGTGGCATGTAAATGTAAATGTGGACTGGACTGTGCATATTGATAGATTCCAGATTGTATATTGTGAATTGCTAATATGCATGTAAAACTCTAAAATGAAAACAGGGTGAAAACTGAGACCAAACGAACCAGTTTCGAAGCCCATCGAGCTACTTGTTAAAGTTTTAAAAACGTTGGATCTTTCGCAGTGTTTAGCGGAATCAAGACAGGGATACTAATTAAGGGATACTCAAAAGCCGCTTTAGTGGAAAAAGAAGAACTTTCGGAGATAAAATCTTGCTTCGAGGAACCCTCATACGTTTATATCAATGCAGGAGCAATGCGGGGAGATGCCTTGTTTTTATTACGGATTTCAGAACAGAAGAAGCGGAGTTTTAATGAATTTCCAAGCAGTCCAGTGACTTAAAGGTAAAATAAATCACATTTTTCGATGGGAATTTATGTTGATATCAATTTTTGATTGACTTTTCCTTTGTGTTCTCTTAAGTTTTGGAGACATGTTCATGAAACGTGCTCAAATTAAGTCGTTTTGTTATCTTGAATTTCATCGAGGACAGCTCTGCCTTGATGCGCTATAAAAGGTACGTGTTTTGCTTTTAAACATAAACTAATGGAGATTTGAATAAAATTGTTCGAAAGAAGATCGTGTTCATTCATTACATAGATTGAAAAGCGATTACAAGACTTCGATTTTCTGTCTTCACTCGCGTCGCCTTATGCAAATATGTTTGTGTATTTGTGCAATTTTGATTTTCAAATCAGTTTCTCGGGCAATTTTTGACAAACAAAAACTGTATTTTATTCGGAAAGTAGTCGTACCTGTTATTCTAGACAGAGAAAAGTTGTTTTTGTGAACTTTTGTACGGTCTAAATGTACTGTGCAGACGGTCGTGTAATACTGTTTTTTTTTTTTGAGAATTGCTCCGCGGTCGTCAATGTTAATTCTTGTGCTTCCGACCTTTCACCTTAATTACGTTTCACCTTAGTTAAGCTTGTTCAAATTGCTACGCTGTTAGGCTCTGCCTATCTATATATATTAGGTTAATTGGTGGTGACTAGAATGAATACTCCAAAATCAGGTTGGACCACCTCGGACGCCTTATTGAGACTTACATAACGGAGTAACTGGTTAGCTTGCAGTTGAGGTTGGGGTTAGCAGTTTATGTAGTTAAATTTAGGCCTACACAGCCCGAGAAGCTAAGTGGTACTGTGGTACGGTAGGCTAAGTAAACGTAATCCCAGCGGAGGTCACAGGTTCAATCCTGGATGGAGATTTTAGATTTTCTTTTTTACACTTAAATATTTATTGATAATAAATCCTTAGTGTCGACATTACGTTATGTAATTCTCAATACAAAAGTGTCCGAGGTGGTGCAACCTGATTTTGGAGTATCCAGTTCTAGTCACAACCTTAGGTAATTAGTTATACGGCCGCTATCTTGGATCCGCCATCTTGGATTTCTGAAATTTTTTAAAACCTCTTAAAAACTGTCCAAATTGACTCAAAATTAATCAAAACCAATAAATAAACGCCACATGACGTAAAAATATAAAAGTTATGCCAATAAACATTGTTTTTCTTCATTCAAAAGTATTTATATGCAAAATTAAAAAAACGTGGCTGTCAAAATCTTGTTGCCATGAAAACATGAAGTCACGTGATCAATAAATTGTCATATAAAATTGTTGCCAGATAAATTTTAGGAAAATTCACAAAGTTTGATGGCGTTTGAATACATATTAAAGAAGTTATGAATGTTGAATTTTGAGCTCTTAGGGGTAAACATTCATTTGAGCCACGCCCAACAAACGAGATTCTGGTACCTTTTAGGGCGCTGTTACACCAGGCAATGTTTCGTGCAACTTGTCTCGCAATTTTGTTGCGACACAAGTTGCATGAAAAATTGCCCAGTGTAACATACCCCGCAACAAACATTTCTCGCGATTTTTTTGTTGCCGCAATCGTTGCGAGAAGTAGAAGTCGGTTCTACTTTTCGCAACGATTCTCGCCACGCCGCAACGAATTTTTCAAGCGTTGCGTAGTGTAACACGTTTCCTGCAACTTGTGTCGCAACGTTTTGTGACTTTAGCCAATGAAATTGCTCCTTTCACCTTCGGGCGAGACAAATTGCAAGAAACATTGCCTAGTGTAACACCCTCCAGGCAACTTGTCTCGCAGCATCGCAACGCACGGTTTTTAGTTGTTGCGAGACAAGTTGCACGAAATATTGCCTAGTGTAACAGCGCCTTAAGGGTGTTTTCCGAAAATTTCCGACGAGCACCCCCGTCAATCAATCGTTCATTTGCCTTTTCATCAAAACTAATTACTGGAGTTACATGACAGATTAAGCTAAGGCAGGAGCCCTCAGCAAACCCTTTAGGGCTTTTGGAGGCGATCCCTTGTTTAATTTATTTCACAAGTTATATTTTCTCCTGGTATGATTTCGGTACAGAACACTGATGTTTTGCAAATACTATTACTTGGTCTTTTCAAACGAAAATTTATCCATTCGATAAACAACTGTTTTTTATCCCGTGAATACGCAAAGCGTTGAACGAGATATAGCAGAGGAGGACAGAAATACAAATTTTCACTCGTTCCGTCATTTGTAAACTTTTTTTGAATTCCCCAGTGTATTACATCATTCAGTTGTCTAGACAGTCTCATTTCGCACAATGCATGTTATGTCACGCTAAGGGACGGACCATTTAATTTTTGTGGGGTGGGGGGGGGGGGGGGGGGGGGGGGGGAGTTGGGCAATTTCTTCTGAGCATGAATTTTTTTTTTCCAGCATCACTATTTGCAAGAATTTTTTTTACCTTAATGCTTGAATTTTTTTTACGTGCTTTCTTGTGCACGAATTTTTTTTCTCTTAAATTTCTTCTGCAGGAATTTTTTTTTCGTAATTGCCCAAACCCCCCCTCCCCCCCCCCCCCCCACCACAAAAATTAAATGGTCCGTCCCTAAGATGTTTTGGTCGTTTTAAATGTTTTGAATTTCAATTCTTGACTTCAAACTCAATATGAAAAATTAAAACCGATCTGTAAACTTAACCTTACGTTGTTTCGTATTCACGAGATGGCTCTTACAGCCCTTTTTTTTTTGTAAAAAGCGATGTTTGCCCTAAGGTCAATTGGATTATTTTGGAAGAGTTCGGATGGTTTCAATTCAAACTGCGATAAAAGCATAATTTCTGCTGGTGAACTTTGATTGAAGGATGTTGTTGCATGGTGATGAAAACCTTCACATCAGTAATTAATCATTATGCATGGTCTGTTCGAGTCTTCTACTGTGTTACTGCGCTACTAAAAGCGAGAAGGAAAATGTTTATCAAAACATATCTTTGTGTCGATTCAATCCACTCCAATCCTGACTTAAGAAAGAGTGGTTGACAAAATTTGAAAAATTTGGTTGTCATGTTTTAAATAATTTATCTCAAAATGTATAAAATTATTTACATTTTACCGCGGTAAATAAAATTTAAAGGATACAAAGTTGTATTCGCAGATAAATTAAAACAAGAAAAATATCATGATCTCTTGATAATATGTACTTATTGACTAAGTGGGAGGGCCGGATGGGAAAATATTTGGCTCGAGGTCATGGCGTACCGACCGAGAGCAGCGAGGTCCGTACGCCATAACCGAGAGCCAAATATTTTCCCATCCGGCCCGACCTAACTTAGTCAATAAGCATTTTATCATATGACCAATTTGGAGACAAAATTACTTGAAATTTGAACGCACGAGGCCGTCCGCTTTTGTAATAGGGCCGTACGCCTTTTTCCGGCCCCGCTCACGCAAATGCGTACGGCCCTCATACGGGACTTTCATCAATGGTTTTGCAAAGAAAAGGTTCACAGGGCCGTACGGGTCATATGATAAGAATTTTTAAACAAAATCTAATTACTGACAGTAGAACCATCTGGAACGGACATACCTAGTATGTTACAAATCATTTTCTGCCCGCTATCCATTCAATTTATCTTAAAATGTGCATCATATGCATAAACAATACAGTTTACTTAGCGAAATTAAAACACTCGACACTAAGACAATTGCTAATTTTTTTCATGATCATTCGTCAAAAACTCTAGCAAAGCAAAACTGCCAGGGGCGGAACCGCCCACTTTCCACTTACAGGCCCGCTCATTGCGAGGTGATCAAACACGAGAGGTTTCACTTGCTTTGAAACAACGGTATCAGTCAAGCCTAACGGTATATCTGTTATCACTTATCGAAGTGTTTGGAAATAGGAGGTGAGCTTTCAGTGGGTAAAATAATGAATGATTGTATGTTTTATGGTCATGAAAAGTTAAAGTTGGCAATAGAGTATTTTCATCGTTGGGAAACTGGACTGTTAAGTCGAAGAGTGTTTTACGGACCAGACAGAAAATTGTCAGAATTTATATGTATAACCATTTCGCTGTCCTGTAAAGGCACTGAGATTAACAAACTGTGAGAAATAGGGAACGGTAAATAGAAAAAATTATAAGATAAACTATGTATTATTGTAATACAGTTTGTCGCCGAAGAGTTCTGATGATTTCAATTCAAACTCCGATAAAAGCATAACTTTTGCTGGTGAACTTTGACTGAAGGATGTAAACGTTTTTTAAATCAGTCAATTTCGTCTAGTAAGTTGTTAAAATTCCGACTATAATTTTTTATTTAGCTAGTAAATATCTGATACAAAATGAAAACAATTTATCTATGCAAACCCAATTTGCATTGGTAATTAATACCCTGGGGATTATGTTAATGAGGCTATAAAATAAGTTACATGTGCCCCACCCCATCACTCTACTCGAGGCCGCAAAAGTGAATAGTTTGGCGTTTCTGTTATCAACCCCGACTTACTCGATGGCCGACGTGGAACAAGTTCCTCGCGTTGTGGCAGGTGAAGCAATAGCAGCGCTAATAAGCTCTCCAGCCGACGCAGCAGTTCACAGCGGGTGAAGTTTGACCGGCTGTACAGGCGAATGAGATGTCTGTTTATCAGGTTTGGAACTTACACGTGTTTTGCTCTTCGCGTCCCTGGTTTGTTGTTTAATTCTTGCACTGATAATTGCCTGTGAGGTCTGCGGCGTCGCGAAGTTTTTGCTCCGTTAATGCTTGGGAATCTTCTCTGCGTGATAAAATTTTTGTATTGATGCATACCTGTGAGGCTCGCCGGCGTGGCGAATTTGCCTGTGTGGCTTGCCTGTGTGGCGGCATTGAAGTAATATTGCCTGTGTGGCTTGCCTGTGCGGCGAATTTGTACTGATAATTGCCTGTGAGGTCTGCCTGCGTGGCGAACGTTTTGCTCTGCTATTGCCTGGGAGGTTATTAAATCTTTTGTATTGATGTATGCCTGTGAGGCTCGTCGGCGTGGCGAATTTATGCCTGTGAGGCTTGCCTGTGTGGCGGGATTGAATTGATATTGCCTGTGTGGCTCGCTTGCGTGGTGAATTTGTATTGATAATTGCCTGCGTGGCGAATTTTTGGGTCTGTTATCGCATGGGAGGCTTTTCTGCGTGATTTCGTCCATTGTTGTGTGCCCGTGAGGCTCGCCGGCTTGGCAAATTTTTTTGGAGCAACCGAAGTTGTGAGGCGAGATAAGAACACTGAATGTAACAGGATGGCTGGTTGAATAATGTACTCTTCAGAATGCTTTATTTAATAACCATCCCTGGCATAATTGTTGTCGTAACCTCGTAGACTTTATTTTATTTTCCCCGCCGTTTTTCTTCGGCTATATTTTTAATAGCTCCTGTTCTGGGTGAGTGACTCCTGTTGGTATACCGTATGTCTCGGTAGCCACCAGACGTTCTGATTTCAGACGTGTTGAAGTCGCTCCCTCCTGGTCAGGAACCCCGATACCACTAGACGTGTTTGTTTTTCATACATCTTATCGATCGGTTGGACAATAGGTGACGTCCCTTTTTAAGCCTTTCTTTCATTTAGATGGTGGGTCGTAAGAGAAAGACCATGATATCCGGTGAAGGGTTTCCGAAACAAGCAAGTTACTAGGTAGAGTTTCGGAATTAGGTTAAGGGAATCAAGCCGAGATTCTGTATGACCTAGGTTGATATAAACGGGGTTCCTGACCAGGAGGGAACGACAAAGGTAGTTAACTTTTTGAAGTGCCATGCTCTCGTCGCGCGAGTCTCCTGAGTTAGAGGCATTACAATTGAGCTTGGACATTGCTAGCTAAATCAACAGTTGTCAGGTGTTATTTGTGATACAGTATTATCATATTACTCTTCTCATAGGTTTGTTACGGTTAAGTAAGAGTAGGGATGGGGATTGGGAAGAGTAAGGACTGGGAAGAGTAAGGATTGGGAAGAGTAAGGTCATGTTTGTGTTATGAACTTCCTGTGGTGTCGAAAAGATGAGAATGGAAGTGAGCTTGGGGAAGGCCAGAGCGATTCTCCATATCTTATTACTATGTCATTAATGACAATACCCAGGGTATAATATTACACTATGCAAACCCAATTTGCATTGGTAATTAATACCCTGGGGATTATGTTAATGAGACTATAAAAGAAGTTACATGTGCCCCACCCCATCACGCTACTCGAGGCCGCAAAAGGGAAGAGTTTGGCAACCCACCCTCCCACCCGATCGAGTAAGTCGGGCTTTATTCTCTCAGCTCCCATCTTCGCCTGGTCTTGGGCTTGTCCCAGGCCAGAGCGATTCTCCATATCTTATTACCATGTCATTAATAACAATACCCAGGGTATAATATTACACTGTTTTTATTACTTTTTTTTTTTTTTTGAAGTCTGACAAATTTTTGCGTCTTCTCAAGCTGTAAGTTATTTCAATCAGAAAAAGCTTCACGTTTTGGCTATACCATTCGCTAATATCACTTGTCACAAAACAATTAAAGATATCGATATAAATATTGCTTTAAAGTATGATCAATTTTAATGGGTAATAGGCCTATTTCGATTTCATGACTACAAGTTTATACTTGGTCCGAGATTTAGGGAAATGAAGCAAAAAAGACCACATTGAAGTTTAGGGATATGGATAACTAATTTATTTTGTTTTATCATGTTTCCTAAGCCTTGGAGTCGAGTTAGGATTTCAATATATCGAAATTAGCCTATTCATAGTGTTTTGCATGTGATTTGATGCGGGACCGCTGACCAATTTTATTACATTCTGATTAATGATGTGTCACATTAGAACTTCTGCTAATATGCGGCGCTTCTTTTAAGGTCACAGTGTACCTTCCGGGGTGTCTCCAGTATAACAGCTCTAACGTCTTAAGATTACACTTAATATACATAAACCCAGATATCAAATTAAAGCTTATAGAGCTGGCTATCTAAATATGGAAACTATTTGGTAATAAAATGAATTGTCGAATTTTTTACGACGTCTAAATTCAAACGTCCGAATCAGCTTTAAAACGCTATAACTCAAAGCGATTATTATATTTTGCTAATTTGATTTGTTCTTGGGTTTCCGGACACGAAGCGCTTTAAAATCTTGTCGGCGATTTTCCATATTCAATTGCAGTGAAAAGTTACAGAATATTTTCGAAAAGGGGAGAAAAAAAATTGGAATGATCGCACGGAAATGCTTGTTGACGAAAAAGTTTTCGGAATTAAGAAATTCGCCGAAACGTTTTTGTTGATTATATGTTAGCCTAGCTTCTGTCCAAATTTAAGGAAAATCGAACAAATTCCCTTTGAGTTGTAGCTCTTTAAAGTGTCCCCAACAAGCGAAAAATTAACTTTGAGAAAACGGCGCTTAAAAAAACATATCGCTTAATAAACAAACTCCGCCCACAAAAGTTATACCGTCATTTCTCCGTCAATTTTCACTATTTTTCGATACTTTTTTTTTTGGATGAAAGTTCATTCTGTAAACTTTATTTTAACGCCAAAAAAAAATTTTCAATAAATTTTCGATCTGAAGGTACACTGTAACCTTAAAACGATCTGGTTGTTTGACCGATTTTCGTATGACCTTGAAAAACCGTTCTTTATGCGCTGTTATACATTTACACCAGCAAACTCCATTCTAAAGCAATAACTCTTCATGAATTCGTAGATGATATCCTTTAAGTATCGAACCGAGAATTTACCTTAGGTCTGAAATCGTTTATCTGTCCAAATACATTACCTCCCCCGCCTAAAATATTTTTTATTCCTTATTCATAACATGATATTTAAAAAATATATATATATTTTATTGATAACAAAGCTAGCTAAAAAATCTTATTTTACAATTAATTTCACTTAAAAAACTATTCAGTCAAAGCACCGATTTACATTATTCCTTTCTATTAAAAATCAAAGGGCTCTTAAAGCCATCTCGTTAATGCGAGAGAATGTAAGGTTAATAAACAACAACAACAACAACAACAACAACAACAAGAATTGAAAAAGTTGGGTGCCTTTGATAGGTAAATGTAGTAAAGACGTGATAGGTAATATGTGTAAAGCTGCTAAATGGTTTATTGAAGTTGAAAGATTGAAAATACCTGTAGGTCTAATCGTAGAGTTAGACATTGCAGTCATAGAGGACTTAAGGGCTCTTTTAGGAGCCACCAAATCAATAAAAGTCATGAGCAACAAAATAATCACGAGTATGAATGTAAATAATATTCGTGTTAATTTACCGTATTTATTCAAAATAGTCTTCATTTTACAGTTGAGGGGAAACTTCAACTTGATTATATTTAGCGAATGAGCCGAGGCCAATTTGGTTGCTACGGGAGAAAATTATGAGGAGCGATGGGGGTGGCAAAACTACTTAGATTCAATCTATCTTACTTAGTTAATTTTTCTATGTTTTGTATCAGTCACAGTATTTTAGTAGCAATGACTTGTATGGCATTACAATGGCGATTTTCTTATCGATCGAAATTTGGGAAAGATGTACGAAGGTTAAAAAATATTTACTATCTTTATTTATTGATATTTAAACAAAACTAAAACATATTGCAACGATTTTCATTTGGGATTAAAATTGATTTACTAGCAATGTTTTTAAACAGCCAATTTATATGTGCAGTGTATATGTGGATGTATGAGACAAAACAAGAACTTTGTGCATATGAATAAGTTCAGTAAAAAGACTTCAGTAAAAAAGGAATGTTTTATCTAAATACTTCACTAAGGTAGACTATTGTAAAAAAGGCAAATGAAAATATTTTACTTGTCGCTTTTTCCGTCAACTAAAAAATTGTGTACCTTCGGGCAGAATGGTGTCTCTTGTAGGAATAGAGCTGGTAATTAGATTTCGTTTCCTTTTATGGCCGAAGCTGTTTTCAAAACATCTCGGCTTAAAGAAGCCTTGGTAAAAACGACAAGCGACGTGGCGCCGAAAATTGCCGACATGAGACGTTCTGAACAGCGAGAAGCGGCTCGATTCCGCTTCAAAAATACGACAAATTACGACAGCGACTTTAGAAGGTTGTGCAATTTACCAATAAAAATTAAACATTATTGACCATATCGTTCATATCAACACCCGACGGCCAACGGTCTGTTTTAATGATCAATTTGTTATTGAAACGTCTACCAACCTCGTTCCCAAGGCCCCTATCTTCCTCTCTCTTGGATCGGACGTGCAGTTAGAGTACACCCTAGACTCCCGGTATACACATACATATCCGTGACCTTTGATTTTTGATTTTTTGGCGCAAATTGGTTTTAACAAGCTTAATAATGTTCCTTCGAGCATTTTTATTTTAAAAAGAGACTTTTCTTTTGATCTTGATGAAAACTTGCACTTTATCAAATAAAGACAAATAAGTGACAGGTCACGCGTGTGGTTTCCGTTCGAATTACACGCACCGCCGGCTCCCCCGACGGTGTCAATTTGCGCGAGGGCAAAAGTAACGACCCTCCCCTCGGGTGAATGTCGGTCGCTAAGCTTTAGTATTCGAATTTCGTGGTACAGCCGTTTGGATCGCGGACAATGGCGAAGCGAAGATGGCCAGAATCGCTCCAAAACGGAGCCCTTTTAGAACCCGTGAAAGGGAATTTGGAAGCTAGCACGAATCGCACGGGTAGACATTTAACCTGGCTTTCGCGTGGCGAGGGTTCGCTCAGAGGTCTCCAGCCTTCCCTTCTTTTATAGTGGATAGTGGGGCGAGTGACAAAAGTTGTAAAAATGCATTTAAACCGGTCAGGATACATCAAGAGACAATGAAGTAAAGGTGAGAAGACTTAAGTGTGTAATATTTTCGATTTTTCTATCGCTTATCAATTCCGTGACAAATCGTATTATTACCTAGTATATTTCTTTACTGTGCACTGGATATCACGATTGGTCTGCCTGTGGGATCATCTAATTTAAATCTTTGATGTGTGCCACAACGCATCGGATAAATGTTTACGCTTATCCGCGTTTGTAGATCTTTATATATAAGATATAAACATCTAAGAATTTTACGGAGATTTTAAAGAAGAAAAGAACTGATCCATGACCTATGGTCGCTACAATGTCTGTCATTGATCGATCAGAGTCCGTTCACGCATATTCATTGCTATTTTAAGACTTAAATTCAGTCAGGAAGTCAAGACAAAAAAGTGCATATCCTTAGAATTCCTCTATTCCTCAAAGAAAGAATTAAGCAAATATATATTTTTCCAACGTTAATTTCGTTTTTAAGACAGTTTTCAGATTCGCTCTTTCCTGTTCTTTATAATCTTCCGGAAACCGGACATTCCACAAAGATAACAAGGTTCGCAGAACATTCATAATCCATCGGATCAACAAAAGCAAAGAAACTTTTGATAACTTAGACGTCAGATGTGGGTGGGCTGAAATATCTGTTTTCCGCTTAGTTGTCAATGCTTGTTAAAAGGAAATATTTCACGCAGTTGTATGTTGTTATCGATATCGATGTGAAATGTTTTGGAAAGTGAAGCGGACATTGATTTTTCTTTTGTGGAGAGTTGAAAAAGAAATGGCTGCATAAGTTAATGTTATACATGAATGGGTTATTTGCGAATATATAGTAGTTCTGTCTTTTTTTATTCGAAAGTCGAGAGTTTTCTATTTCCGGTATCACTTGTTTAGTAACTATTAGAGATTAAATGGGTCTGCTTTAAACCTCAAAATATAGTGTTGACAGTGTCTTCTTAACGACCCCCGGGGTCACGACCGCAGCAAAATTTCGTAAAATATTTTATTAAGATCCAAGTCTTATGCGATAGTCATATATTGGAATAGTGGGATCTTTCAATTGTTTTTTAATAGCTCCTCAGAGTTTATTCCGCGTGTAAGTGTAATGTGTTTCTTGGAGCTAGGCAGTATCTCCATTGTCAGAAGCCCGGGGGGGGGGGGGGGGGTAACTCAACAAAGTTTTGTACGGGGATGCTCCGCCCCGAGGTCCAAACCCTTACCCTTTTACCGATTTTGACAGAAAAGGTACCCCTTTCATATACCTTTCATTGAAAATGGTACCCCTTTCATATACTTTTCAATGAAAATGGTACCCTTTTCAGAGCCTTTACGTGCGTCTGTTTGATATATTTTGAAAGGCCATTTTTTTAATACTTAAATGGCAGTTTACCCTACCTTTTTTATTCTTCAACGGCGTGGCTTCGCTTCCCTTTCCTATTCTTCGTGAAATCCCTACCCTTTCATATACTTCAACCCGTGAAATCCCGACCCTTTCATATACCTCTTACCTCAAAAAGGTACCCCTTTCAGGCGGAGCATCCCCGTATAGCCCATTATAGGGAGTACCCCCCCCCCCCCCTCGGGGTCAGAAGTATAGCATCATTTCATCCGGTTTGAAATATTTGAATCTCCAGCATGATAGCTGTACACTCTTTATCAAGTTTCCCGGAAAGTGACATCATGAAACTTAGCGCCCCAATTTCTCAAATTATAACATTTGTACTAAAGTAATCAAACATGCGGGATTCCTGACTGCAGTATTTTTCAAAACCTTTTTCTGATCCGAGATACAGGCAAGGTTGTCCGTTGTTGCATTATTATGCAGTATTACTTTATTTTGTATTAAATTTTCCACCGCAGAAATATACTCGCGCAGAAAAAAATTACTTGTTTTAATGATGTATATCGGCTTAAGAAGAACTTTTCAACAGTGAATATATTGCTATCATAACTCCGAGGCGACCGGCACAACAGTCATCTGTATTCCCGATTCAACTCCACACACGTCCTCAAAAGAACCAGAGACTGTTATCATAATACTGATACATTTTTACAACAACGTACAATAATTCACTCACTAGTTTTCTCGTTGTTTATGTTCATATTGGTTCCAGAACAGCAACCATATAACTAGGAGAACTATACAAACCTCCGGTCAGGAAGTAAAATTGTTTAATACCGATGCCTTGGATTTTATTTATACTTGACCAGAAATCCGCAAACATTTCCTCCCAGCAGAAATTTTAGCTGTCCCGACGCGCAAAAATTTCCTCCCGCAAAACAAATTCAGTCGGACAATCCGAAAAATTTCCTTGTGCACGGTAGCTAAACCAATAAAACTATGACGTCTTTCCCATACTATTGCATACAAACGCAAAGTTCAAATAACCGCATCCCCAAGGGTAAGATGAAACCTGAGATAAACCGAACCCAAGCCATTAACCCTTGGAAGGCCCCAAACCCAAGGTGTGTGTAACCACAACTCAATAGAAAAAAACGCAAAGTTCATGCTATTTTGCTCTGCCATACCGCTCATATTAACACACAAACTTTCCTGTCCCATTTAACTTTCTTATAACCTCTCCATTAGTAAAATACACCGTGAAATTCTCAAACTACGTTTCCCAAGAAAACGCATTTAACTATTTTTACCCTTTTAAAGTGGCTATAATGGCTTTACGACAAATGATTGAAACTGATAGGTAACGTGAGATATCGAAATTTAAGAAGGACTAATACCTTTGCGGTAACGTAATGTGAGATATGACAAGTTCATGACAAGTTCTGACATCCCAATACCCTAGGGAAATTAACAATAGGTCCGGGGGTGCTCCCCAAACATTTTAGTGGCAGTATGTGACGCCCTTCTTGAAATCCTAACCGGTTTAACCAACCATATCCTCAATGCCCTAATATAGCTTCTATAAAGAAGGAACAAGAAAACCCCCCGGACAAAAGTCCACAAAAATTTGTTAACAACTTTTGTCCCTTTTTAGTACTCGACTTCGAAATCTCGCTTAATGCGCAAGCGCATTAACGAGATAAAAAGACACTTAATTTCGATTAAAAAGTTCATTCCATTCAAAATATATCATATATTCGAAAAACATGATATTTTGGAATAATAATAATAATAATAATAATAATAATAATAATAATAATAATGTAATGATTCCAAACTATTTCAAAATAGCCTTCGGCTCGTATTGGTCTGGCTATTTGTCGTTCTCCAAACTTCGTCCTGTAACCATAACATCAAACACGAAAACTGCTTCCATTTCATACATTCTGTATTTTGTTCGAAGAAATATACGTATCAACGGCAGCATGACATGATTTCAAAACGTGACTACAAAAAAAAATAAAATAAAATAAAGAAGTGTCTGTTACAAACTGAATAGGTCCATTTATTATATTCTTAAAGAAAAAGACTAGAAAAGACGAATTCCCTATCCAGTAACTAAAATGTAGGTGTAAGGACCGTTCTGAAAAACGAAGCCCATTTTATGACCTCATGACGCTTCGCGCATGAGGTAATAGGGTAATTTAACGTTTATTTAGCGTTAATCAGAGTTGTGTGTTTAAACAAGTCAGATCAGTCGCGGAGCAAAGCTCTCAATTCAACAATAGGCCATTTCCACGATGACGTCATTTGACTACAACTACCAGAATTCATTTCGTTTTTTCTTTCTTATTAAAATGTTGTAATTCCCGTGCGGTTTAAATAACAATAGCCCTAATTTGCACTATAAAACAAAAAACTGAAGGATTCTGGTAGTTGTAGTCATGACGTCATCGTGCAAATGGCCTATTGGACAAGGTGGACAAAGGCTCGTTTCGCTTCATTAATTTTTGTCGTTGCTGCGTTATCTTTTCAGAGTCTTTGCTCGAAGAAACAGCCAGAATTCACTACTTCAGTTATTGTGCCAATTTTATTACAGGGCCAGCCAGCTCTTTAATTTGATAGTAAAAGTTAAATGTATTAACAGTCATTTAAGGTGGCTCCATATTGTTCAGCCCTCTCCTCTTTCGCATTCCATTACAGCTAGCCCGATAGTGTGGCTAAAAATCTTTTACTTGAAACCAGTAAATCTTTTATCAGTCAACAAAGTGGTATCCAAACGACGTCATCATTCGTTCCCATGGCAACGTGACGCTACGCTATTTTGGACCATTTGAGGCTAATAACTTATAAACTACACGGTGAAAGTTTTTGTTTTCGATATATTTTTGTTTAATTGGAAAGAGAAACATTTTAACATGTTTTAACAATTTTTTAAAAAAAATCTGTACATAGAGTTCAGAGCTACCTTAAATTTATGTAAAAATGACATATCTCTGAATCCTATGAACAGATTATTTGCAAAATTGGCACAAATATTTTTTTATGTTTATAGGACGAAAATATATAAAAATCAAAAAATTTCACCGAGCAGTTTTGAAGTTATTAGCCTCAAACGGTTGAAAATGGGGTCTTTTTGGCCTCTTTTTTACGTTGCCATGGTAACAAATTTTGATGTCGTAACCACCTAAATTTGTTCATTGGTTAAATGTTTACAAACTTGTACTAAACGTTTTCTCTAAACTTTACTGGTGTAGCCGTGATTGAATATGATAGATGTATCATGATGGGAATGTTTAAGTTATAATTATGAGCCACCTTAACTGACAAATGGCCTAAATTTTAACTGACAACAAACATTTGAGGCCCCATCCAGGCCCTCTTTTATCCACCACACTTCCAAATGCTCCGGCCCACCCCTCTCCTCCTATACTTTTTAACCAGTCCCTAAGTTAAGAGAAAACTTTACCCTGTAGTCATTCCTCTATTTTGCATTGTCCGCTTGCCTTAAAAACAGCCGCAATCCTTCCAAGTACACAACAAGCAAGAACATTATCGTTACTAACGCGCGCAGTACACAAAAAATATCACCTCTTTCCTTTTCTTTCTCCAGGTACGCAAACGATCGGGCTCCACAGCAGACATCATTTCAGGGCTCCAGTGCTCCGCTGAGACACTCCCCTCTTTTGGACCCTGATCTTATGATAACACAGTGTTTCAAAATGAGACTTGTTCAGCTCATCGGCGTACTATCTTCTTTTTTGATATTCCTGATAGTAAATTATGTCTGCTATAAACTTATCTACTGGCAGGAAAATGATAAGGCCAGATTACATTCAAATAACTCAAATAACTCAAATTATTCAAATAAGTTCGTCTTCGTGCAGAAGAGTGGAAAGGCCTTTATTGCATCCAGTTCCCATGACAACTCAGATAAACCGTGTCCAGAAATTACAGAAGCATCGCATTTCATTGAAGTTGAAAAAGGCACACTGCTGTACTCAGCCTGGTTTGATGATCGTAAAGCTCAGAGAAACATCCGCGTTTTGTTGATGACTTCTCGCCGAAAAAATCCTCCTTTTCTTTCATGTCAGTTTCAAAAGGGATCAAATTCAAACACTTCAACGACAGTCGCTTCTTCGTATTATGAAATCAACGCCCGCTACAGTAATAAAAGGTATGGACTCTTTGTTGCTTCTTGTGTTCTCCCAAAAGATCTGGTCAGCATACCATGTTTTGTGAACATTTCGATAAAGTTCAACTCTGAACCACCGAACGGAAGTTTTGTTTTACCTGTGGGTAATAGAAGAAAAAATGTTCACAAAGAAGAATATGGAATTTGTATTGCTCCATTGCATGGTAACATAGATGTGAGTGAGTTAATGGAGTTTTTGGAACTTTCACGACTCTTAGGAGCATCGCATTTTACGTTTTATGACTATGAAATCCCTGACAATATAACAAAACTGTTGAATTATTACAAAGGCAAGGGACTAGCAGAAGTTCTTTCTTGGAAGATACCCTCTTATATCACCGAAAAAGATGTCCATTATTATGGGCAAGTTATAGCCATGCAGGACTGCTTGTTTCGAACAATGAATCGGCTCAAGTTTGTGGCTTTTAACGATATAGACGAGTTTATTGTTCCTTTTCACTACAACAGTATGAGTTCTTTCCTTCGCAACATTCATGAAGAAAAGCATTGCGGCCATTGCTTTCACAGTGCAAGATTTCGCCGCGAAGAAAAAGAGAATCAAACCACGCCGTGGTTTTTGACTCAAAACGTTTTAAATCGCGCACGAAATGCTGATAGATCGCGGTCTAAGTGCGTTGATGATCCACAAAGAGTTTTTGAACATGGAGTTCATCTTATCATGAAACCACTTGAAGGAAAATACAAAACTCATTATGTGAAATGGGATGTAGGGAGAGTGTTTCATTACAAAAAATGCCCTCAGCCTTGCAACATGCCTGATATGGTAATGGACACAACTATGCAGAAATATGGCGGAAAACTGAGACAAAACATTAACGCGATCAGAAAACGTCTTCATTTTTAACCCTGTTCGATCTGGGCTTTTTTTGAGTTCCTGAGCCTGGGTGGGAGGGGGGGGGGGGGGGGAGGGACATTGTGCTCAAGAAAATTAAGGCTATGACAATGATGCTAATAGTAGGATTTACATCTGACTTGGTTAATCATATGAGAGTGTAAGTTAGCATCACGTGACAATGCGCTGTACGTGACGTCACTAAATGTGTTTTCTAAAATGGGGAAAGGTTCTGCAATATAATTTTAAAAATATGTGTTACTAAATTGTCCAGTAGAGTATCAGCATTGTTATTCTGCCTTGTAAGGTGGTGGTGGTATCTGTAATTTGTATCAGAAGTTATTAAGCTATTTCTAAAGTCACGTGACCTATTTACCCTAATTACGTGATTGCTATTAAACTTGGACATGCGCACAAGGCTATTTCATGACTAGCACCTAAGATGCAAACGATTGGTGCTCAAAAAGTTTTAATTTGATTTGATTTAATGTTCCCCATTTTACCCTGAAGATTTTAACCGTTAACGTTCAATAACAGGTCACGTGACTGATATTCGAACGTCACTAATGTTTCATATTATTAAGGCCACTGAAACAATATTGCTTGCAAATTATTAGGAACATTGAACGACGACTTCCTTTTCAAATGAAACTATGTCAAATAAGCAGGTGAACCATGCCTTAACTTGCTTGAGTATAGCAGGATTTAAGATAAAAGTAAAAATTAAATACGAAATAGAAAAATATATATGCTTT
This sequence comes from Cladopsammia gracilis, assembly GCA_022457155.1. Lineage (NCBI taxonomy): Eukaryota > Metazoa > Cnidaria > Anthozoa > Scleractinia > Dendrophylliidae > Cladopsammia > Cladopsammia gracilis. Next base: position 594,778 of record JAJGOT010000425.1, read on the forward strand.
AACAATAAAACTGTAAGCCAATTTAACGAGAAAGGGTCATTGACGTCGGGCTGTGTAATTTAATAACTATGTCAGACTGCTGCTACGTTGACTACTAATATTTATACATAGCCCAAGCCTAACAGCGTCGCACTTTGAACAAGCTTAACCAAGGTGAAACTTAACTAAGGTGAAACTTAACTAAGGTGAAAGGTTGGAAGCACAAGAATTAACATTGACGAACGGGCTATTTTCAATTTTAGCAATTCTCAAAAACAGTATAACGCGACCGTGTGCACAGTACATTTTTATAGACCGTACAAAAGTTCACAAAAACAACTTTTCTCTGTCTAGAATAACTAGTACCACTAGTTTCCGAATAAAATACAGTTTATGTTTGTCAAAAATTGCCCGAGAAACTGATTTGAAAATAAAAAATTGCAAAAATACACAAACATATTTGCATAAGGCGATGCGAGTGAAGATAGAACTGTACCATAAAATCAGTCTTGTTTTATTGTTTAAATAAAATCGCTTTTCAATCTATCTAATGAATGAACAAACACATAAAAATGGACAACACAATTTTCTTTCGAAAAAATTTATTCAAATCTCCATTAGTTTACGTTTAAAAGCAAAACGCGTACCATTTAATTATAGCTCATCGAGTTCAAGCTTTCTTCGATGAAATTCAAGAGATCGATACAACTGAATTTAAGCACGTTTTAAAATCAATTCTCCAAAAATAACAATAACACTAATAAAAAGTCACTCACAGATTGATATCAACATAAATTCTCATCGAAAACTGTAATCTGTTTTACCTTTAAGCCCCTGCTCGCTTGCTTGGAAATTCAAATCTCCGCTTCTGGTTCTGAAATCCGTAGAAAACAAACATCTCCCGCATTGATAAAAACGTAATACATGAAGTTCCTCGAAGCAAGATTTTATCCCTGAAAGCTCGTCTTTTTCCACTAAAGCGGCTTCTGAGTATACCTTAATTAGTATCCCTGTCTTGAGTAGCAAACCGCGAAAAAATGCAGGAAAATAACGAGTTTAATTCTCCGCTAGACACAACAAAACAACTAAAGTGTTTACCGAGCTCACGGCTGTGTGGCCGCGCGAAAAACAAAGCCTTGCTTTCAAGATCCCGGATGTTGTTCCAACACGGCGGGCGGGCACACACGCGCCCGCGAAACATTCCGCTAGCCATGACCATGAAAAATCACGACATAGGTTCTATGAGTATGGAGCTGCGCAGCCAGGCCTTCGGCCTGGCAAGTGCTCCGCTATTATTATGTTTAATGAGTATGTAGGGTTACGTAATTTTTAAGGTTAATTGTGTTAGTACGTCTCCGTAATTTAACCTAGATATTGTTTGTAGGTGTTATGTGTAGTATTATTTTATCTTGTATTGTATGTAGTAAGCTGTAAGTATTAAGTGTACTGTTCAATAAAAGCATTATTATTATTAAAAAAAAAGTTATGGATAACTAATGAATTTTACAAGATAAATTAAAACCAATCGACATTGAGACAATTTCTAATTTTTTCTTATAAACATTATTCAAAAACTCTAACCAGGGGCAGAACCGCCCACTTTCCATTTGAAGGTGCCCACTCATTGCAAAGGTGATCATACACGAGAGGTTTCATTTGCTGTAATTTGGCTTGTGTCCTGAAGGTTGCTATCGGAAACAAAGGTATCAGTGAAGCCTAACGGTATATCTGTTATCACTTATCGAAGCGTTGGAAATAGGAGGTGAGCTTTTCAGCGCGTAAAATAACGATTGATTGTATGTTTTATGTTCACGAATAGTTAAGTTGGCAAAAGAGTATTTTAATCAGTGGGCAACTGGACTGCTAAGTCTAAGAGTGTTTACGGACCAGACAAAAAATTGTCAGGATTTATTACCATTTGGGCACTGTCCTGTTAATGTAAAAATAGGGGGCTGTAAATAGCAAAATGCATAAGAGAAGCCATGTGTTTATTATTATATAGCTGGAGTTTTTGTCAATACAACGCGCGCGTTGATTGGTTGATTCATCGTCACATGACATCTAACAAACAAACTGTTTCCCGCCAATTGTGCTTAGCGGACAACATTTGCGAAAGCGGGCAACAATTTTGACGTCAGAGGGTAACATTGCACTGTTGCCCGCTAGCGTACGTGATCAGACCGTGACAAAAGGTGGCATAATTATGAGGGATCGAGTGCTCGGCGCGTTTTTCAAATTGTCTTGTGTTGTGGTTTTTTTTTTTTGTTGCTATATAACAAATCACTTAATGACTGATCCCTCGGGAAACAGTGAATTTTGTTTCCCGAGAATCTCGATGTTTCCCTCGTCTTCACTGTTTCCCTCGGGACCAGTCATTAAGTGTTTATTGTAGCACTGACAGTTTGTCGCCGAAGAGTTCTGATGATTTCAATTCAAACTGCGATAAAAGCATAATTTCTGCTGGTGAACTTTGATTGAAGGATGTTGTCGCATGGCGATGAAAACCTTCTCATCAGTAATCAATCATTATGCATGGTCTGTTCGAGTCTTCTACTGTGTTACTGCGCTACTAAAAGCGAGGGGGAAAATTGCATGTTTATCAAAACATGTCTTTGTGTCGATTAAAGGAAGACAGGAAGTAAGAAAATAATAAATGAATTTAGACTTAAGAAAGGGTGGTTGATAAAATTTGAAAAATTTGTTTGTCATGCTTTAAATAATTTATCTCAAAATGTATAAAATTATTTACATTTTACCGAGGTAAATAAAATTTGAAGGATACAAAGTTGTACTCGTAGATAATCTAAAACAAGAAAAATATCATGATCTGTTGATAAGAATTTTTAAGCAAAATCTAATTAATGACACACCATCTGGAACGGAACTACCTAGTATGTTACAAATCATTTTCTGGCCACTATCCATTCAATTTATCTTAAAATAAGCATAAAAAATACAGTTTACTTAGCGAAATTAAAACACTCGACACTAAAACAATCACTATTTTTTTCCATCATCATTCTTCAAAAACTCTAGCATAGCAAAACTGCCAGGGGCGGAACCGCCCACTTCCCATTTGAAGGTGCTCGCTCATTGCGAAGGTCATCATACACGAGAGGTTTCACTTGCTGTAATTTGGCGTGTGGTTTTAACTTTGCTCTGAAACAAAGATATCAGTCAAGCCTAACGGTATATCTGTTATCACTTATCGAAGTGTTGGAAATAGGAGGTGAGCTTTCAGTGGGTAAAATAATGAATGATTGCATGTTTTATGGTCATGAAAAGTTAATGTTGGCAAAAGAGTATTTTCATCGTTGGGAAACTGGACTGCTAAGTCGAAGAGTGTTTTACGGACGAGACAAAAAATTGTCAGAATTTACATGTGTAACCATTTCGCTGTCCTGTTAAGGCACTGAAATTAACAAACTGTGAAAAATAGGGGACGGTAAATAGAAAAATGCATTAGATAAACCATGTATTATTGTAATACAGTTTGTCGCCGAAGAGTTCTGATGATTTCAATTCAAACTCCGATAAAAGCATAACTTTTGCTGGTGAACTTTGATTGAAGGATGTAAACGTTTTTTAAATCAGTCAATTTCGTCTAGTAAGTTGTTAAAATTCCGACTATACTTTTTTATTTAGCTAGTAAATATCTGATACAAAATGAAAACAATTTATCTGTTTTTATTGCTTATTTTTTGCGTCTTTTCAAGCGGTAAGTTATTTCAATCGGGAAAAGTTTCACGTTTTGGCTATACCATTCGCTAATATCACTTGTCACAAACTTTCAACATTCATAACTTTTTTAATATGTATTCAAACGCCATCAAACTTTGTGACTTTCCCTAAAATTTATCTGGCAACAATTTCATATGACAATTTTTTGATCACGTGACTTGATGTTTCCATGGCAACAAGATTTTGACAGCCATGTTTTTTGAAATTTGCATATTTATACCTTTGAATGAAAAGAAACAATGTTTATTGGAATAACTTTTATATTTTTACGTCATTTAGCGTTTATTTATTGGTTTTCATTAATTTTGGGCGAATTTGGACGGTTTTTAAGAGGTTTTAAAAAATTCAGAAATCCAAGATGGCGGATCTAAGATGGCGGCCACATAACTAATTACCTAATACTGACTACGTCATATGACATCATCGTTCCATTGTGCGGGCTGCAAAGGAGACAGTTTTGGACGTACTATGTACCCTCCAGCTTTCATTGTCATAGCCTTAATGTTCTTGAAGTTACGAAGGCTCAGAAACTCAAAAATAGCCCAGGCTGAATAGGGCTAAAACAGTGAGATAATATAGCGCGAAATTGATGATTTTTAACTCATTTATTCCTTTCAACGATTACAATTTTCGCGCGCAAATTGCTTGGAGATGAATAGCACTTGTTATTCCGAGTTCCAATAGCCAATCAGGACGCGCCAACAACGCTATCCACTGTTTTAATATATACAGTACACACTGTATGTTGCCCAGTATCCGACCGGTACCAGTATCCGACCAGTTAAGAAAGGAAGCCGAACATTTCAGCTTTGAAATGCAAGATTTGAGAAACACTTGCAGAAGACGCCGTTCTGTGCAGGTGAGTGAAAGTTTCAAATGTAGGCTTAAGGAGCACGACCTTGCAGATTTGTAGTACCTTCTCTTCGTATTTAATTTAGTTTTCTCTATATATGAGTTTTATAGCTTTATAATTGTAATTTGTATATACTACATCATTTTAAACATTTTTATTTTGTACTTTTTAGAATATTTTTATATAGTTTTTATTCTTTTTCTTTCCGTGACTGTCCTGTAAACTAGCTTTATAGCTAAGTGTCAGCCACGTTAATAAAGTTATTGTTGTTATTATTGTTGTTGGCTCATAGACTATTTACGCTTTTCACTGCGCAGTGAACTATTTCTGTTCAACTAAGGGTCTGAAAATGTGATATTTTCAAAGGAACTGTTGGATATTTGAAGTGACGATACTCAGAGAAGTTAAGTGGTCAGAACATCGATTAATTCCTCTAGAGATTTATTTTTTCTTGAATAACGGAGGCCAGAAACATTCTCTAAGTCCTGATTTAGTATGCCCAGTATCCGACCAGTTTTTTCTTTACTGTGCAAAATCGTGCCGCAGTTGAAGCAATAGCCGAGAAAAGTGTTATTGAAATAAATATGTAAAAAATCAACATTTAAAAGCATTTTCTAAGAAAACAAACAAATCGTTTTCGTTGGCATATTTCTCGTCTTTTCTCTCCACTTTGGTTACCCGCGTTGCTCTCCCCACCCTACCCCTAGTCATTTGTAATATTTTGTTTCACGATGCTGGGTTCCTCAGTCGATTTATATTTTCGGAAACGAATGCCAAACTACTTTGCAAGAGCGAGAGGGGCCTATACGTCGCTTGCCTTCCGAAAGTTACGTTTAATTACATAGTAATTGTTGTGGTCGGATACTGGGCAACAAAGAAGCTCTGCAGAAATGTAAATTTCACGAACCCAAAAACGTAAACCTTTTTTCATCTTATTACAAACTAGATGGATTGTCTCAAGGCCAAATTTCAGAACCCTTGCGACTGAGGAAGGAAACTTATAGCAGTTTTAAACTGAAGTGGTCGGATACTGGGCAACATACTGTACCAATAGTTCTTCTTCCTCGTTCTGGTAACCAGTGGTAACCAGATTTTATCCGTCAATGATTATTTCAGAGACTTCCACACAGTGTTACATTTAATTCTTTTTCACCCTTAACCCTTCCACTCCAAGAGTCAATAGCGTGTTTTCACTCACGTGACCGGCGGCCATATTGGAGTGCTAAAACAATAGGAAATGTTTGAATAAGTCCCATAGGATTCGTTTAGGAGACCAACATGGCCGCCATTTCATCATTTTGGGACACTAATATGGCCGCCGTGACGTCACCGTCACGTGCAATGAGAAGTTCAAGCAAGTGACCGTTGCATGGACGATAATCCTGCATGCATTTCTAACGAAATCCTCTGGTGTGAATAACGCTAATTAACAAAACGACACTGAAGGGGGGTGTCCGATTATATTGTCCGATTTCAAAATACTGTCCGAGTACATAAGGTCTATGAACCAAACAATTAATAATGTTTTACGAGGCAGGCATAAGCTCACATAAAATCTTTATAATTACACACGAACCGAAAACTTAAAATGGAGCTCGAACTTGCTGTTGCATGATTTCGTCGGGGGGGGGGGGGGGTAATCTCACTTCTCAAGTTCTTGATCGTGAACGAAGGGCAATGCAATGTTTCACAAGGAGACGGCATTTGTGCTAACGTGTTTAGTCTGGCGTATCAAAATTACCTCGTGAGGTTCTTTCAATCATGCTCAGAATAAACATATTTCGATCATAGCTTGCACAATGCGCCGCCTATATAAAAGTGCCATCCAGATGAAAATAAGTCTTCAGTCGCTTTTTCTGAATGCTACTTAATATCAATGACACGAAACATTGTTTTAGTTGCCGGCCTGAAAAACACATTGAAAACAAACTCTTTGCGCATCTATGAATTTTGACGTTAATGTCATGGTATTTGAAATTTATTTAGCTCTGCGGGAGGATTCCAAAGCAGGCACAAGAGTACGCGGGGTTGTCCGCGAACAGGCGAGTCTACGCCTAAAATATGCGTTCTACATGCCATCAAACCCTCCTGTAACGCAACTTTCCTCAAAGAAACGGAAAGGATTCACTAAAATTCTACTTCAGTCATTTTGACAATTTTATTGCACGACCAACCAGCTCTTTAATTTGACAGTGAAAATTAAATGTATTAACAGCCATTTAACTGACAAAATGGCCTAAATTTTAACTGACAAGTGACATTTGTGGCCCCATCCAGACCCTCTTTTATCCACCATGCACATTTCCAAATGCTCGGCCCACCTCCCTCCCCCTATACTATTTTTTACCAGTCCTTAAGTTAGGAGAAAACTTTTCCCTGTAGCAGTCATTCCTCTATTTTGCATTGTCTGCTTGCCTTAAAAACTGTCGCAATTCTTTCAAGTACTAAACAAGCAAGAACATTATCGTTACTAACGCACGCAGTACAAAAAAAAATATCACCTCTTTCCGTTTCTTTCTTCAGGTACGCAAACGATTGGGCTCCACAGCAGACATCATTTCATGGCTCCAGTGCTCCGCTGAGACACTCCCCTCTTTAGGACCCTGATCTTATGATAACACAGTGTTTCATAATGCGACTTGTTCAGCTCATCGGCGTACTGTCTTCTTTTTTGATATTCCTGATAGTAAATTATGTCTGCTATAAACTTATCTACTGGCAGGAAAATGATAAGGCCAGATTGCATTCAAATAACTCAAATTATGCAAATGATTCAAATAACCTCGTCTTCGTGCAGAAGAGTGGAAAGGCCTTTATTACATTCAGTTTCCATGACAACTCAGATAAACCATGTCCAGAAATTACAGAAGCATCGCATTTTATCGAAGTTGAAAAAGGCACACTGCTGTACTCAGCCTGGTTTGATGATCGTAAAGCTCAGAGAAACATCCGCGTTTTGTTGATGACTTCTCGCCTTAAAACTCCTCCTCTTCTTTCATGTCAGTTTCAAAAGGGATCAAATTCAAACACTTCAACGACACTCGCTTCTTCGTATTATGAAATCAGCCGCCGCAACAGTAATAAAAGCTATGGACTCTTTGTGGCTTCTTGTGTTCTCCCAAACGATCTGTTCAGCATACCATGTTTTGTGAACATTTCGATAAAGTTCAACTCTGAACCGTCAAACGGAAGTTTTGTGTTACCTGTGGGTAATACAAGAAAAAATATTTTCGAAAAAGAATATCGAATTTGTATTGCTCCATTGCATGGTAACATAGATGTGAGTGAGTTAATGGAGTTTTTGGAACTTTCACGACTCTTAGGAGCATCGCATTTCACGTTTTATGACTATGAAATCCCTGAAAATATAACAAAACTGTTGAATTATTACAAAGGCAAGGGACTAGCAGAAGTTCTTTCTTGGAAGATACCCTCTTATATCACCGAAGAAGAGGTCCATTATTTTGGGCAAGTTATAGCCATGCAGGACTGCTTGTTCCGAACAATGAATCGTCTTAACTTTGTGGCTTTCAACGATATAGACGAGTTTATTGTTCCTTTTCACTTCAACAATATGAGTTCTTTCCTTCGCAACATTCATGAAGAAAATCATTGCGGCCACTGCTTTCAAAGTGCAAGATTTCGCCGCGAAGAAAGGGAGGATCAAGCCACGCCGTGGTTTTTGACTCAAAACGTTTTAAATCGCGCACGAAATGCTGATAGATCACGCCCTAAGTGCGTTATTGATCCACAAAGAGTTTTTGAACATGGAATTCATCGTATCATGGAACCACTTGAAGGAAAATACAAACCTCATTATGTGAAATGGGATGTAGCGAGGGTTTTTCATTACAAAAAGTGCCCCCAACCTTGCAACATGCCTGATATGGTAATGGACACGACTATGCAGAAATATGGCGAAAGACTGAGACAAAATATTGACGCGATCAGAAAACGTCTTCATTTTTAAATAACTGTAGGAAGGAACTCTGATACAGGATAAACTCCTGCTCCGACATAACAAAATGACTGGGGTGCTCGTCGTACCTTTTAGGGGTCAAAATTCGTAGATTGGTACAGCTCAGGGTGCTAAAATCTAAAATGAGCACCATTAGAATTATCGCGGTACCTTTTCGGGTATTAAGCCGAAAGAATTTGACGGGATATGACATGTGTTGTTTTAGGATTGTTACCTCTTAGGGGTAAAAATTCATTTGAGCCACACCCATCAAACGAGATTCTGGTACCTTTTTGGGTGTTTTTCGAAAATGTCTAACGAGTACCTCGTCATTTCTATATGGGAGTTTTCCCCCGGTTCAATCAATCAATCAATCAATCGTTCATTTCTTTTCCTCAAAACTGATTACTAGAGTTGCATGGTAGATTAAGCTAAGGTAGGAGCTCTCAGGAAAGACCCTGTTTAATTTATTTCACAAGTTATATTTTCTCCTGGTATGTTTTCGGTACAGAACACTGATGTTTTGCAAATACTATTACTTGGTCTTTTCAAAGTAAAATTTATCCATTCGATAAACAATTTGGTTTTTATCTCGTGAATACGCGAAGCGTTGAACGAGATATAGTATGGATGGTTTTCACGTTACGTCACGGCGGCCATATTGAATTTTAATGAACTTCTTTTGTTATGTAATGAACTTCTTTTGTTATGTACACCAACATGGCCACCATGGCCTTTGTCATTTGAGTCCCACAGGACTGAAGGTCACGTGAGTGAAAACAATCTATAGCAGAACAGAAATGCAAATTTTCACTCGTTCCGTCCTCTGTAAACTTTTTTTAATTCCCCAGTGTAATTACGTCATTCAGTTGTCCAGACAGTCTCGTTTCACACAATGCATATTTATGTCACGCTAAGATGTTTTGGTCGTTTTAAATCTGTTTTACATTTCAATTCTTGACTTTAAAGTGCCTATCGCCCCTAGAAAGTTATTTTCAGAGTCAGCGTTATGTACATTGAATAGTTGAATGGTAAAGTATTTCTTGTTTTGAACGTCGCGTTTGTGAGATACAGAGATTTGAATTTACAAAATGCTAATTAGATGACGTCAACCTCGGAATTTGCAATTATTTCTACGACAGTTTACAATGCGCAGTTTACAGCTTAAGGATAATTAATTTGATAAATACTAAAAATAAACTGTGGATAGTCAATTGATTCGTAAAAACATATAACTTGGAGGTGAAAACAAGTAGTTGTATAAAAATGATTCCCGGGTTGACGTCATCTAATTAACATTTTGTTAATTCAAATCTCTATAACTCACTAACACGACGTTCAAAACAAGAAATACTTTACCATTCAACTATTCAATGTACATAGACTTAAGGTTACAGTGTACCTTCGGGGGTGTCTCCAGTATAACAGCTCTAGCGTCTTACGATTACACTAAATATACCTAAACCCAGATATCAAATTAAAGCTTATAGAGCTGGCTATCTAAATATGGAAAACATTTGGGAAGAAAATGAATTGTCGAATTTTTTACGACGTCTAAATTCGAAAGTCCGAATCAGCTTTAAAACGCTATAACTCAAAGCGATTATTATATTTTGCTAATTTGATTTGTTCTCGGGTTTCCGGACACGAAGCGCTAAAAAAACGTGTCGGCGATTTCCCATATTCAATTGCAGTGAAAAGTTACAGAATATTTTCGAAAAAGGGAGAAAAAAAATTGGAATGATCGCACGGAAATGCCTCTCGACGAAAAAGTTTTCGGAATTAAGAAATTCGCCGACACGTTTTTGTTGATTATATGTTAGCCTAGCTTCTGTCCAAATTTAAGGAAAATCGAACAAATTCCCTTTGAGTTGTAGCTCTTTAAAGTGTCCCCAACAAGCGAAAAATTAACTTTGAGAAAACGGCGCTTAAAAAAACATATCGCTTAATAAACAAACTCCGCCCACAAAAGTTATACCGTCATTTCTCCGTCAATTTTCACTATTTTTCGATACTTTTTTTTTTGGATGAAAGTTCATTCTGTAAACTTTATTTTAACGTCAAAAAAAAAAAAAATCAATAAATTTTCGATCTGAAGGTACACTGTAACCTTAATTCTGAAGATAACTTTCTAGGGGTGTCAGGCACTTCAAACTCAGTATGAAAAATTAAAATCGATCTGTGAACTTAACCTTACGTTGTTTCGTATCTACAAGATGGCTCTTACAGCACTTTGATTCCTTTTTCGTTTGCATTTTACTTCAAACTGACATTTCATGACAACCTTTCCTGGAAAATGGCTATTTTGTAATTAATCCATTTTTAGAGTAAAACCTTCATGTTTTTTACCAAAATCCTACCACTCTATATTTACTCATGCGCAGAGCGGCATGAGTTAATGTTTGCCTTTCGTTTTTCTCGTTTTTTTTTTGTCTACTTCAGGCCAAAAAGAGTACCTTTTTGAGGCCAGAAGTATAAAAATGGTAGGGATTTCACGAGTTGAAGTATAAAAAAGGATAGGAAAAACTGACACAACCTGAACTGAATAAAGAATACTGTTCGGTTAAGGCAGGGGTACCATTTCTGTCAAAAACAGTATATAAAAGGGAAAGGGATTGGACCCCGGGGCAGAGCTTCCCATGCCAAACTTTGTTGAGCCCAGGGGAGGGGGGGGGGGGGGGGGGGGGCATAAAGTGAGACCATACATCAGTAAATAAAGCATTATTTTGTTGATTGCTTAGTGCCTGGAGGGTGAACACATTGAAAGACATTCACTAGCAGTAGAATACATTTGGTGATTTTAATTACAAGTCATGTAAACAACTACAATCAAATGAACAGGTCTTTTTTTTAGAATTTTGCCTCAGTTAGACTAGAGTCTAAACCTCCGAAAAATGTAATCTAGCACTTTTTGCATTCATTTAATGTGATCCCTGTCACTGTAGTAAGATACACTTAATATGACCCAAAAATGAAATACCTTAAAATTCTGATAATAACACCCCCCCCCCCCAACAAAAAAAAATCTCAAAAGCTAAAATACTTCCGAAAATAAGTCCCCCCCCCCCCGGGCTTTGAGACCCTTAACCTATACTAGACCATTGTAGCTGCATTTTGCAACCCTATTCTGGAGAGAACACTGAAAAACCCTACCCTATCCTAGATCAAATTGTTGAATGCTTTCTTTGTTATTAGTTACCAGGGGTCAGTAAAAATGCCATACTGCCCACCATAGCAATTTTTAAATGCCATTTGCCAGTAAACCTTGTCTAGACTAAATTCTTCACGCAACTGATCAGTTTCACAGAAAATGATAGCCTATTCTAGACCATAATTCTCTGATTACTATACCCTTTCCCAGACTAAACTGCCTGAAAACCATACCCTTCACAGCAGCACATACCTATAATAATATAGCTCATATATGTGATGTGATGTGATGTTATAATGCCTGAAAACTTTACTGGCATACAATATTATTAAAGTTAATGATTTATTAAGATATACATTTTATGACAACATGGTTTGTTTGTTTCATCTCGTTATGGTCTAATAGCCTTGAGTTTCATTTGATGGCTTAGCACAGCATACCTATTTGAGCCTTAGCATTTTCAAATGCAAAATCCCTTCCAAATATAAGCCAAAAAATAAGCATTTTTGAAGTGCAAAACTCCCTTTGAAAAAGCCTTTTGGACAAAATTAATATAAGCTCAGGACTATTATCAGAATTTTACGGTATGTCTAATAATGTGGAAACGAAATCAGATCAAACGACAAGTGTTTGCAATGAACAAAGTTCTTCAACTTCTCTGGACCTGGCAAGTACAAAAATAAAAACATTATAGAGAACAACCAACATACAGTTGTAGTCAAGTTGTATTTCATTCTAGACATCACAAACAATTTGCTTTTTACTAATTAGACTGGCCCTTTTAGACCAAACTCAAAGGGCCGGTTATTTAAACGAAGTCTAACTTAGACCACGGTTTAAGACAATTATGGACCTTCGCGTCTCTTTATAAGTGGGTCATTTAAGCAGATAAATGTTTTCCTAGTCTGTGCTATATGCCTTCTGGACACATATGCACATTTACAGTAAATGACATTTAAATATTAAGGTTGGCCAGATTGAAATTGGTTTAGATCGCAGTTTTGTTGAACACCGTCTAAACTTTGTTTAAATAACCGGCCCAAAATGTTTAACTCTCTGTAATAACAGTAGTTTCGATAACTAGTTTACAAAATTTAAGCTACATAGCAAGGTTCTCCCCAGAATTTTGGGAAGGCAAGTCAGACAAGTTGGTATTCTGATTTGGATCATGTGTCCATGTTGGCATGTCCTTTTGCCGCTGTCTGGCGGCAAAGTAAGTTTGCCAAGAATTCAAATACTGGATATTTTATTGACTAATTCAGCGATACCAATGATTTTAGATAAGTAAATAAACAGAAATGTTTATGTAAACCAGGGTGAAGCCTGTATCAGTTTTAGATATTCATTTAAACATTTGTGTCTCATGTGTTTTCTTTCTATCATTAATGAGAATAAAATTAATAACAAAATACTGCAAATTCAATCACGAAGGTGATAACAAAAATTGACAAAAAAGTATGAACTATAAAACAAAACTGTATCTTCAAGCATGGCGGTATTTTTAAGCCAGGTGCCTTTTAATTTTTTCAAAATCAAGCCAGGCTTGAAAGAGCTGGGGAGAACACTGACATACAGGTATTAGCATTTAAATCACTCCTTTAGGTGCTGTGACATGAGGCAATTTTTTCCTGCAACTTGCAACGCAACGCTGACAAGAGCTGTTGCAAGACAAGTTGCAGATGAAATTACGTGTGTAACACCTCTGCGCAACTTGTTTCGCAACGCAATTTTTCATTGCGAGTTGCAGAAAAAGTTGACCACTTATCTACTTTTTGCAACGTTGCGACACAAGTTGCAAACGTGTAACATGTAATCAGCAACTTGTCTCGCAACAAAAAAATGTTGCAACGGTTCTCGTCAGTGTTGCATTGCAAGTTGCAGGAAAAAAATTGCCTCGTGTAACAGCACCTTTAATTATCTACAGTCAGCTCCCAAAGGATCAATTAACTGCACTCTTCTATTTGGACAGTGTAGTGTGAGCATGCACACATTCAGTTAGGAAAGTATATTATAATTTTATTGACATACACAAACTAGACAGCTAATTATTATATACAGCAGCTACAAAATAATAGCTTTATAGTAAAAAGACCTCATTCCTGTTTGTTAATAGAACAGTCCATTGCCCTCAATATTGTTATACTTTTTTGGTTGTTGTTTTTAAAGCAGGAGCATCAGTTCCTCCTCCGGAACCCCCACCAGATTTACCAGTTTGGTTGTTTACCACCACCCAAACTGAAAAGGAAGAAAATTAATTATAAGAAAAGATTATCAGCAAGAAGCATTATTTTTACTTTACTTTACATGATTTTTAGAGTGCAACTTTGTAGGATTAATCTAGCAAATTTGAAAAATTAATATTGGGGAATAAAATCTTTCTTGGCACATCACATGACTGTGGTGCAGAAATCAATAATTTCACCAATTTCTGCACACAAAGGGTAGTCACAGCCAGGGTTTGTTATGTTTGTTATTCTTTTACATTCCCATTGGAGACGGGACTGTGATTTCTAAGCACATGGTGATCTGAGCAGATGCCACAGTGAAGGTAGTACCTTTATCCACAGTTATTAAAAGACTTTGAGTGTTGCTTCGGCTGGGTTTACTTAATAAGCACTCACTATTAATACTGCACATGGGTTTCTCTGACTATCCTGCATTATAAATAACAAAATCATGGAGCCCTCTTCTGAAAATTCTCCGCCCCACTCCCCCTAAAACATTTCAAAAGGGGGACTTACATGAACACAATAAAGCCTAGCATTATGTTCCTCAGATGTTTCGTGGTAACACAAAAATGTCTGTTTTCTAAAGCCTTAAATAGATCTTGACAATAAACACATTTGAATACACTTCCTCACAATGGCAGCAACGATACATCTCATTCACAATGGCAGCCAATTATTATCCTTTCACATTGATTTCATGCTAATCAACCCTAATATTAGACTCATTAGCAAAATTCAAAAGAATATTTACCCTGAAATGACGCCAGCCACTATTTATGAATCAAAGGCTCCTATGAATATGAAACGTTCACATGCTCCCCTCTTCTAGACATTTAGCTTCACCACCCCCCAACACCTGTGTCCAATTAAAACTCCCCACCCTCTCCTCCCTCCAATAACATCCTATGGGTAAGGCAGGTGACCATTACATATTGTGGGCTCAATGTTCACTGACCCTCCCCTCCCCTAGGCATTTTGCTCCACCTATCCCCACCCCTGCCTCTAACTCCCCACCCTCCCCTCCCTCCCACACCATCCCTATGGGTAAGGCAGGTGACCATTACATATTGTGGACTCACTGTTCACTGACCCTCCCCTCCCCTAGGCATTTTGCTCCACCTATCCCCACCCCTGCCTCTAACTCCCCACCCTCCCCTCCCTCCCACACCATCCCTATGGGTAAGGCAGGTGACCATTACATATTGTGGACTCGCTGTTCACTGACCCTCCCCTCCCCTAGGCATTTTGCTCCACCTACAGTGTATCCCCCACCCTTGCCTCTAACTCCCTACCCTCCCCTCTCTTAGGCATTTTGCTCCACCTACAGTGTATCCCCCACCCTCCCCTCTATTAGGCATTTTGCTCCACCTACAGTGTATCCCTTACCCTTACCCCTAACTCCCTACCCTCCCCTCTCTTAGGCATTTTGCTCCACCTACAGTGTATCCCCCACCCT
Source organism: Cladopsammia gracilis (assembly GCA_022457155.1). Lineage (NCBI taxonomy): Eukaryota > Metazoa > Cnidaria > Anthozoa > Scleractinia > Dendrophylliidae > Cladopsammia > Cladopsammia gracilis. The sequence goes on from JAJGOT010000425.1 coordinate 610,144, forward strand.
CCCCTCTATTAGGCATTTTGCTCCACCTACAGTGTATCCCTTACCCTTACCCCTAACTCCCTACCCTCCCCTCTCTTAGGCATTTTGCTCCACCTACAGTGTATCCCCCACCCTCCCCTCTATTAGGCATTTTGCTCCACCTACAGTGTATCCCTTACCCTTACCCCTAACTCCCTACCCTCCCCTCTCTTAGGCATTTTGCTCCACCTACAGTGTATCCCCCACCCTCCCCTCTATTAGGCATTTTGCTCCACCTACAGTGTATCCCTTACCCTTACCCCTAACTCCCTACCCTCCCCTCTCTTAGGCATTTTGCTCCACCTACAGTGTATCCCACCCTTGCCTTTAACTCCCCACCCTCTCCTCCCTTCAACACCATCCCTATGGGTAAGACAGGTGACCATTACATATTGTGCGCACAGTGTTATCAGCCGATCAAGTGATCAAGTGAAATTTTGTCACATTTCTTTTATTCGTTCAACGCTTTGCATAAGGTATATTATGATATTGCAATAAACATGTTTGTATACACCTACCGACTATAGCAGCAATAATAACAATAATGACCACAATGAGAATGATCCACATCTGCAAGAAAGAAACCAATGAAAGTAACATTAACCCTAACATTTCAATCCTACAGCAAAGCACCAAAAAGTGTGACCACTTGTAATACAAAGATTTCACATTTGTTTGTGCCGATTACCAAATCAAATGAGACTACAGTTTATTTTTCTACTGCTCTTTAACCAGCATTTCTCTCTTAAATGCCTGCTGTATTTTATGACTGCTGTATTTAAGACAATATAATACATGGCTTGGCCTTCTTTATTTGTTAAATACTACCGTATGTACTTATTGACTAGATAGGATGGCCGGATGGGAAAATATTTTGCTTGAGGTCATGGCGTACGGACGGTCCGTGCACCATGACCAAGAGTCAAATCTTTTCCCATCTGGCCCAACCTAACTTAGACAGTAAGTATTTTATCATATGACCAATTTTGCTTGAAATTTTAACGCACGAGGCCGTCCCCAGGTAAAAAGTCAGGCGGGATCAAGGCGGGATCCCACCATTCCCACCCGGGATCCCAGGTGGGATTGGCGGGATCCCGCCTTTGCTGGCGGGATCCCGCCATTCCCACCCGGGATCAAAGATAATCCCACCCGGGATCCCACCCAAAATGCGGGATTTACACATCCCACCCGGGATCTTAGGCGGGATTCATACATCCCACCCGGGATCTTAGGCGGGATTCATACATCCCACCTGGGATCTTAGGCGGGATTCATACATCCCACCCAGGATCATGTAGTAGAGTGCAAGGCACCATGTACATGTCTCATATGTAATTGTATAAGAACTTTAAAAGACTTTGCTTGAAAATATCATTGGTATATTAAGTCTGTGCATCTCATAGAATTTATTGGGTTGCTCATAAGAGACTTCCCAATTTTTTGGAATCAGCTTATTTGGGTACACTTTTTAAGTTAACATTCACTGTCTCCAATGAAAGCTTAAATGAAATATATCTTTCGGCTACCTGCTTATCTCAAGCCATAAAATGTTTAGACAAATAATTATGACAACTCAAGTTTCTTACTTTTCTGATTCAGGTTTTACCAGTGTTTGTATAATGTTCCATTCACTGAGTTTCATAATTATTAGGATAAACATTTCTTTATCATTTATTATCAATAGCCTATAATTTCAGAAATCCAGTAAACCTTTAATGTTAAGTTCAAACATAAACAGAAGAATATATATTAGCCAGATTAGCTTAAGTTCTTACATACATGCATGTGTACATGCAGTCAACAAATCTTGTATGCATGGTCCTGATCCTGTTACAATCATTTAGTTACTTCAATTTCACAGTAAAAATCCATTTAATCCAAACCTTTAGAAGAAGAATTAATCTCTTCAATATACCCTTGGACTTGTTTAAGCAATTCCTAGTTCTTATTTTTAACGGGATGTCAAAGATTTGAAAAAGAATGGCTTCCACAGCCGCCATCTTGCTTTTGAAACATGAGAAATGGCCGAGTAAACCTGGGGAGAGTGAGCCAGCGGTCAGCAGTTTTAGCCTATAGAGCAGGCACTGTAGCACTCAAAAAATCGTTTTTTGATGAAAATTCAAATTCTGGAAAGAAAGTGGTGTCAAAAAGAAGCTAAAGAACACAAAAATAAGGATAGCCTTCGTTCCAAAGCTAGGTAAGTGAAAGAATGAATCTTTGCTGAAGTTCTGTTGCCTCAAACAAACACAGGCAGGTTAGATAACACAAGTTTGGCTTGACTGCTCAGTTCGATCTTTTGACTGCATGTTTGAAAGGGTTTGAAATCAACATGCATGCATATTGTGTTTTGCGAACTTTTTTTACACACACTCCTTCTCAATTTTATATTAACACAAATAACAGTTTGACCAAGATAGATTAAACTGTCCATAATTATAACAATTTGATATATCTCTCCAAGCTTCCTATATCCTTACCTCAGTGTATACAAGCTTAATGCTTAATATTTTTTAGCTACATTGGAATTTGTCTCCTGTTTTCAAACATGTATGACCTTGATTTAGAAGCTTTATATGTGCTGGATTATATAAGGGGGAAAATGAATACAGACAAAGAACTACAACTTAAACCAAATGTTTTGTTATAGCTGTATTCGACATGGATGACTATGAGAGCTTTCAAACAGCTTGCATGGGCACTCTGAAGTTAGCAAACCTCTGCTCAGATGTCCAGTTCAGCTATAAAAGTGTGGATTGAACAAACAGTTAAATAAAAGCATACAGCTGTTTATGATTATATTTTTTTGCAAGTATCAATTGTATAATTGGACTACTTCTGACAGTTGGTTTTCTTTATGGCAATTATAGAGTGTATAACTATTAAGACAGCAAAAAATATTTCAAAGCAAATTTCCTGTCAATGTTACCAAAATGTATATAGAAAATACTAATAAATGCATGGTGAAAGAAGCTTCATGTGTAGCATTTTTTTTATATTGATGTTGGGAAATATTATAGAATCCCACATGGGATGTCAAGATCCCTGGTTCCTGACCAGAATTCAGGTGGGATCCCGGGTGGGATGTGGGATACCGACCGGGATTATGGAGTGCGATCCCACCCAGAATCCCAACCGGGATCCCACCAATCCCAGCTGGGATCCCGGGTGGGATCCCACCAATCCCGGGTGGGATCCCACTAATCCCGGGTGGGATCCCAGGTGGGATCCCGCCCGAGACGTTCCATAATCCCGGTCGGGATCCCACCCGGGATCCCACCTGGGATTAAGGTGGGATCCCGGGTGGGATTGGCGGGATCCCGCCTCACATTCGTCCGCTTTTGTAGTAGGGCCATATGCCTTTTTCCAGCCCCGCTCACACAAATGCATACGGCCCTCATACGGGACTTTGCAGGGCCGTACAGGTCATATTATGATACTTTAATCAGTGGGTGCATAACTGTACTGTGTAATTATTACACACTAGCATTCTGATGCAAGTGACAAATGTTTCATTTTACTTTTATGACATGCATATGATCTAATTTGCACTTGAAGAGACATCTGAATAAGGGCAAGTGGCCGCTTATAGGAATTTCAAAACAATAGAAAAATTCAAATATCTACAAGCATTGTATGGGCCATGGCCAGTCAGGGTCACTTACAAGAGATGTTTGCTTATAAGAGGTTTCTCTATAATGATATGACTGGGATAATTAATTTTTGCTTAGGAAAAAGCAGATGCTTAGAAGAGGTGGTCCTTAAAACAGGTGGTCGTACATAGAGGTTCAACTGTATTTTGCAATAGGAAATGTGCAGAAGGAAAAAAGCTGTCAAGGAATTGTAATATCTCTATTATTAGAGCAGTTTTCAATTGATTGTGGAAAGTAATTTTGTGATTGCTTTGGTTTTATATTGCTATGCTTTGTGATTGTCGAAAAAAATCTTGCACCACTTTCTCAACCAATCAGGAGTAAAACCAACACCAATTGTGACGGTCTTGCACGCGTTTTCCTGTGGGTGGTGGCTGCTACATGTATTTGCTTCAAGTTCTGATTTGTTCATTTGATTGTCTGTGTCTGCTGTGGTTGGCCAGAGTAATTACTTTGGTTTTGGTTTTATGACACTCAGCTGAAAAATACTCTTATGACAAGAACAGAGGGTGCAGAAATATCTCAGTATAGCACTGGTACAAAACAATGTAGCCAACCACATAACAATTTCCAAAGGAGGGACACATTAGCAAGGATGTTGCAATAAATGCAAGTATGACAAACCTTGAAGTTCTGCCACCACATCTTACGCCTCAGGTTTGCAGCATTTTTCTCAAACTGGGATGCTCCATCTTTCAACTGATCTAGTGATGACAACAAAAATGAACAGTTTTTCATTTTTCACATTACTATCTATAAAACTGAGTAGCAAGTAAGGAAAGGAAAGGAAAATATTTCCCCTCTGATTATGACATGCCAATCAAATCAAATAATATAAATACAGAATTAATGGGGAGCGGAAATCACAAGTGGCTCTAATACTTCCATTGTTTCCAGATATGATTGGAATTTTTTTGTGAAGGGTGGAAAACCCTTGAAGATGGGAAGACAGCCAACATCAACAGCCAGTAAGCTGAGCTTCGTGCCGAGTGTGTGAAGAATCATTTTTTTGGTTAAGGTTCAGGTTAGAATAATAACAATATTTATAACACGACCAAGACAGTCAGAGGGCCAATAACTTAAAAATCAACCAATCAGAATGCTCAATTGCCGGTTCAATATTCAGTATTGGACCGGGCATTGTCCTGATTGATCCTGCGCGATCCTCCCGCTGGCAGGAGTCGTGTAATAAATCTCTTATTAACCAAGCTTGCTCGGGACCGTACTGGGCGAATATCGGCCCTCGGTCTTTTCTGTACGTACCTTGCTGCGCTCGGTCCGTACTGTCAAGACACTCGGGCCGATATTCTCCCATACGGCCCTCGCGCTTGGTCAATAAGATATATTTAGCAAATGGTCTGTTTTAAGGTTACCGTATACATTCAGGGGTGTCTCCAGTAAAACAGCTCTAGCATCTTAAGATTATGCTTAATATACCAACACCCAGATATCAAATTAAGGCTTGTAGAGCTGGCTATCTAAATATGGAAACCATTTGGTAATAAAATGAATTGTCAAATTTTTTTACAACATCTAAATTCAAATGTCTGAATCAGCTTTAAAATGCTATAACTCAAAGCAATTATTGTATTTTGCTAAATTGATTTGTTCTCAGGTTTCCAGACACGAAGTGCTAAAAAAATGTGTCGGCGATTCCCCATATTCAATTGCAGTGAAAAGTTACAGAATATTTTCGAACAAGAGGCTACTATTGTAGCCTACACTCATGCGCTTGCGTAAGCAAGTTTTATGGTTTGTTTTGAACGGGTCACGCACCCCTTCCCCCCTCAACGAATTTTGCGTGACACACTAAAGAACACGCTAAAACACGTTTTTAAGTCGTGAATACGACTTATTGCGATTACTGGAGAAAAGCTCATCGTAAACTTTAAGAACACTGTTTGACATGCGCCGGTTCTCGTCTGATCACCGAAGTTAAGCCCTGTCGGGCGAGGTTAGTACTTGGATGGGTGACCGCTTGGGAATACCTCGTGTCGTAGGCTTATCATTTTTCTTTCCTTCACTCCCTTTCATTTTTCATTTTTTTGGTTCCGTCAAGGAGCCACTTGTCCTGAGGAGGGCAAACTGAAGCCAAACGGTCATGAAAACATAGCATACCTTCGACGATATTCCAACGACAACGAATGGGCGACGAAGTTTGTCTGTAATTTTCATTTTCGCTAGCAAACACATTCCTTCGTGTTAGCATGTTTTATAATTATTTCCTCAAAACTAACCAGAACACAGAGAAAAGTGAATCACAAATTGATATCAACATAAATTCTCACCAAAAAATTGTAATTTCTTTTACGGTAAAGTCCCTCATCTGTAAGAAATCTGCTTCTTCGGTTTTGATCGCCCCGCACTGATAGCAGCGTATGAATTTCCTTGAAGCAAGATTCAGTTGCTGAAAGCTCTCCTTTTTCTCCACTATAGCGGCTTTGGGTATTCTTTAAAGCTTTCTCTTTCCATTTTGAATATTTTAAATGTGAGTTATTAATGCGATGACACGAAACTACGGTTTTAAAAACCAAGCACATGCCGAGCGCGGCAGCCATTTTTGTAGAATATGTTGGTGACCCGATATTTCTGTTACATTTGAAAAGACTACTTAAAAAAATAGGCAGTCGAGGACTGCATGTGGCCCACATGCTGTAAAAAGAAAATTGATAATCAATATAAGGACCCCCCCCCCCCCCCCCCCCCGACGGATGCAATATTTTTTTACCCGTCCCCCACCCGGATTTCCCGGCCAGGCCGACCCACCCTCGCACCTTGATTTTTAACCCAGATACCACCTCCTGCCCGGATTGCCATTAACCTTTTTGTAGGCCCTAAATAAACAAGAAATCGCAGGCAGGAGATCCGGGATTTTTTTAAAGTTGCTATGAATTGGTCAAACATTTTGTAAATAAACGTTGCGTGACGCATTCACTAAAATCTCTCTGTGATTTTAAGACCAAATCGAAATGAAATGTTTCCATAACTTAAAGCTGGTTCTTTAAAAAATGCTTTGATTTTGCCATTTTTAATAAGTTTTTTCCAGGCTTCACAGTTTCTTTAAAGTGTTGTCGCAAATACACAGTTTTGATTTATGCAAATTTCATGAGAAACGGTAATTTGATATACCAAGCTGTTTGTATATGACCACTGAATCCAAAATATATTTTCTATAAAAGGTCGAAACTTTTGAATGAAACTCGCATTTCCTTAAATGTAAATGTCTTTCCTTTGATTGAAAGAGTCAAACACCTTTCAGAATTCAGTGATTTTCTGCTTCTGGAAGTCTTGGCGATTTATTGTATCCTAATTACTGCGTGGAACCGGCTAGCGTCTGCGAAAATATAATAAACATCACAAAATAATTCAATTCAGCAACATATTTTTATTACGCTTTCTAAAATTGCCGACTTTTCCTGTGTAATAGAATGCCAATCTTATCCGGAAAAATGATTCGCATAATGCTTTCACTGATCAAAAAAGCAGTTCTGAATAGTCAAAGGTACAGAAATGAAATGCTGGCGGCGTTTGAATCGTGTGTTCGGATAGCTCATGGTCTGCAAACAAACACTTCGATTCACAGCTCGATTTTTCACTAAAACCTTTTTCCAAACCACGAAAACACCTAAAGTAATCTTTGAAAACAATACTTGGCCACATTTGGTGATACCTGTGCTTGGTAAAGCAGTAGAAAGAACGAGAAAGCTCCATTTACCTTTCCCACGGATCCAAAGCGCGCACGTACAAACAGAACTGCCTTGACAATCGAGTCGTCCAATCGGAAGCTATCAGAACTGTCTCATCGTACAGCAATCGATTGAACTCGGCACAACTTCGCGCTTCGGAAAGTCGGACTTACTTACACAGGTGACAACATAGTGATTACTAGTAACCTTGTAATCACAAAAAGCAATGAAGTCAGTAAAAATCGACATTAATATGACACGCATTCCATAGTCCATAATCCACAGAAGTCCGGTCCCGAAGTCCAAATTTTTTAGTAAATGTGATGGGCTGAAGTAACGACGCTGTTTTGCCGTGTGTTTCTATTGTTCTTTCTTTAAAAAAGTCTTGAAATTACTCACCACAGGCAGCGAGGACTTCTCCGATACAGACATTGTAAAGAATCGGCATTAAAAAGGGGAATAAATTGACAATATGCTTATCAGTTCGAGAGATCGATGTTTGGCCTTTTTACCTCGGAAAAACTCTGATTAAAAATAGCTCTTAGTTTTTCAGAATCGCGACAAATTCGGCCTCACATTGTATGCTGTGCATAAAAGCAACGTTCACCTCGATGGGAGAAATACAGGACTGACTTATACACCAATAAGACCAAATGACGGAAAATGTTTGTCATGCGCATGCGTATCAAACATTTGTCTTATATTTCAATGTACCATAAGAAAAGAAGCAATTTATATTTTAACATTTTAAACAAGATAAGAAGACTCCGACATGGAGAAGAGCTACTCCTTTTCTTCAGTCATCGTACCTGCAAACCACGTTACTATTGAATGTTTTATAAATGTAGGCTGTACCACAATGAAGCCAGTCATTCTTGTGACGATAATATATACCTGACGTGAACATTACTAAGGGGCGGACCATTAGAAATCTTGGGAGGGGGGGTGACAATTACCAAAAAAAAAATCCTGCAAAGGAAAATTGTCTCAAAAAAAATTCCTGCAAGCAGTTGACCATAAAAAAATAAAATCCTGCAAGCTAACTGGCTATATATACATATATTTATTTATAAACTGGAACATATGAGGGTATGACATGCTCTCTGGTAGTAAAATTTATCAAAAAGCAACTTCAGGTTGACTCAAATGCTGTCAAAAATTACCTGCCTCAAAGGTCTATCTGGTACATGTACCATTATCTTAATATAACCAAAACCTTGTTTATAAACATATTTGAAAACACTGTAAACATCATGAAATATGTAACCTGCTCTACTACACGCAAGTATTTTTTAAATACATTACAGATTGTCCAACCGTCCCGATTTCGTCGAGATTACCCCGATTTTGTTTGAAAATGAAATTCTGTCATTTTCGTCAAATTCTCATAATACTTACCATACAAAAAGACGAAATTGCGTATACTTAACTCTGATATCCAGATAAACTAAAGAAACAGCAAGAAATATAAAATGAAATCGAGTACTTGTATGTGGAGCCACACAAAGAGACGCAAAGCGACGAGAAGACACATAAATTTGCCAAACATTTTTGACAGAAATTGTTGTCTCAGAACACTAGAAATGGAGTTTCAGAGCATCAAGATTTCAAAATTTTCTGGTGGGGCATGCCCCCAGACCCCCCTAGCGGCTCGCGCCTTCGGCGCTCGACCACTCCATCTCAATTCTTATTTCTCCCCATTTTTTATGCAAAGTTTCGACAATCTGACTTAAATCTACTCTCCAGCGTTTAATACCAAAAATGGATTGGGCCATTAGTATAAAAAAAAATTGGAGCTTGCACGCATTTATAAAGAAGATCTCAGAAAAAAAAAAACCTGCAGGCTTGCACCTCCAAAAAAAAAAAATCCTGCAGGAAATTCAGGCCGAAAAAAAAATTCATACACTGAAAATTTTTTGACCCCCCTCCCAGGATTTCTAATGGTCCACCCCTAATGTGAGTAGGGTTGTAGGAGACGCTGTCGTGATACTTCAGTAACGATGTTTTGCCGGAAGTGAGAGTAGCCGGAAGCCACTAAAGCGGAAGTGCAAATGGCAAAGCTATGAACCGGAAGTGAACAATTTAAAATATTCGTGCATAAATTTGCATGCAAAATCGTGACACAAAAAATAAAAAAAAGAAAAACGGAGGGCATTTTATAACTCATTGCGCTACGCGCATGAGTAAAAAGGGAGAAAAAAAATTGGAGTGATCACACGGAAATGGCTCTTGACAAGAAAGTTTTCATTTTTGTTGATTATATGTTAGCCTAGCTTCTGACCAAATTTGAGGAAAATAGAACAAATTCCCTTTGAGTTGTAGCTCTTTAAAGTGTCCCCTACAAGCGAAAAATTAACTTTGAGAAAACGGCGCTTAGAAAAATATATCGCTTCATAAACAAACTCCGCCCACAAACGCTATACCGTCATTTCTCCGTCAATTTTCACTACATGTATTTTTCGATAGTTTTTTTTTGGATGAAAGTTCATTCTGTAAACTTTATTTTGACGCCCCCCCCCCCCAAAAAAAAAAAAATCAATAAAATGGTCGATCTGAAGGTACTCTGTAACTTTAAACTGCACAATAAAGTCGTTAACATTTCAAAGTGAGGATCTGATCTGAGAAGTACCAGACTCTATGTCTGTTCACAGTCTTTCACAACGCAAAAACTGACAGTACAACCAGCTGTTCCAAGAGTTCACAATAGACCAAATAAAAGACTGGTTCATAACGAGCTAGTAAGTCTAGAAATGCACATAACATGTTTCTACTATTTATTATGGGTAACAGCTCCAATAAGCTTCAGCACACCTCCCAAGCAAACATAAGGTTAGGTAGATTCTGAATAGGAAACAAACTTTCAGCATACCTTTAATTATAACAAACCATTTGAAGAACCTTTCTTGTCCCAGCCATGTGTAGTCCTACTTTAGATTCATAGCTTTCTTTTATTTAAATTATTTTTATATATTCAAACCCTTACAAGTTATTCTTGGTATTTTTCTTATTTGCAATCAAATTATTATCATTAATAGTTTAGTAGTGCCTTATTTTTGTAATGTACATAGTTTCAATTTTTAACATATTTCTAAATATCGTGCATTCTAGCCTTTTTTGGCAACAAAGTAATAAATTACACTATCAACAAAGTAACCATCTACTTCTACCTATCAAACATCTGTGTCAAAGATCACAGTCAAAAGAAGTTTGAAATTAGAGCGTAGATCTGTATAGTTTTCAGATGCTCAAATATGCACTCAGTTACAAAAAAAAATAACTTCGGTTGGCAAGTTTAAAATGCATGGAATTAAGAAACTCTTCATTGCAGGACATGTCCAACCATTGATATTGTTTGCATGACAATGAAAATGGCACCTTTGCCCTTGAAAAATTTCTTTACAATTTCACAATATGTTTTGAAGTTGCAAATTGTTGCACAGTTGTACAATTTACAATTTTTATACAGTTTTTTTTTTGTCTTTGGGCTAAATGTAATTTAACAGCCTGTTGTACCACCTTAAAACGGTTACAGATAATTAACTTTTGGGAAATCATTAACGTCATTAGGTAAAATCACTTTATGATAACGGTTCTGAGATCAAAGCTTAAATTAACCCATTGTTTAGCCTTCTATGACCACAGGTGAACCAAGCACAATATGCGAGTAGGGAAACTGGGTACTAGAATTGAGCATTGTTTAGCTTTGTTTCGCTTTGCAACATTTGCGAAAATTTCTGCACGAAATTTATAACTTTTCTCTTAAAAAGTACAAATGAAGTTTGAAATAAAGTGTTAACATGTAACCTGGTGTATTTGTTTGTTCATTGGGTCCCTCCATGGCCTGTATTTGAGTATTTTCTTCCATGCGCTACATCATGTATAAATATAAGACGAGGTTGGAAAGTATTTTGGTCGAGTCGACGAGGCCGCGCAAGAAAACGCGGTCGATGAAATGCAACAAAAACACACATTGTCCCTGTATCCCCGTATTAAACAAGATCGATAGTTGCGCCAACTTTTTCCGTAATTTTATTGCCAAGAACTCACATTTTCGAGACGCAACCAAACGCCGAACTTCACCATCTTGCTCGACGATGGCGGCCATTAGCCGTGAGGACGAAAAGTGGCTACAACCTCGATCCCGCGAGAAGATTTTCTCCCCCACTACCGGTACGCACCGCCGACCATTTCAGCACGCGCCTCCACCGGGTAAGTAAACTTTTCGCAGCAGTGAAAACCCCTTGAATAAAAATGGCGGGTCTTCAAAGGTTTACACGGAGAATGCTATTAAGTTGAAGTTTGATCCGTTGCTTTCGTTTACCGAAACTTTCCTCTCTGGGTAAGTAAGATATTGTCTTAAACTTGTTCTGGAAGAAATAGGAAGCCGGTAGACATCTCAGGGGAGCTGTAAAAAAATAATGTTCTGGCCATTTTATCTTAACATCTATGCGATCGATCGCCGCTAAATTAGACTTACAGATGCAGATGTTTTCTTGAAAACAAAATTATTTTCAGCCTCTACCGCAAATTTGAAGCCCTAAATCTCAAAATCTTCATCTTTTGATATGTTTCGAAAGGTCGGCTATCGACTATAATTCTTGAAAGAAATATAAACAAGCGATTTCTGACATTGAGTTCCCTCTGAAAACTTGGAATTTTCGCCATGTTTTGCCTCAATATCAGTGATGCACTATTTTGCTTAACATGGCTTATTCAAAACAGCCAATGTTTTCGTGAACAGTGTACGACCTTATCAGTTAATAATAAATAGGATGAGCTATCGATTATAACAACTCTGTTGAGCACGTAAGTTTTTACCTCGACATATCGATCTCTTCGAAGGAAGGAACTGAAGTGAAGAAAACGCTGTACTGTTAAAAACCACACAACATAACCTTTGTTTTGATCCAACTCTGCTTTATCAAAAAACCTTCGCTAAAACCTTCGGCCTGACAACCGGAAAAAAAAAATACACAAAGCTGAGTTGAAAAATTATCGTCGCAAGATTGACGAATTAAACTTCGCCATTTCAAGGGGTTTTCACTGCTGCGAAAAGTTTACTTACCCGGTAGAGGCGCGTGCTGAAATGGTCGGCGGTGCGTACCGGTAGTGGGGGAGAAAATCTTCTCGCGGGATCGAGGTTGTAGCCACTTTTCGTCCTCACGGGTAATGGCCGCCATCGTCGAGCAAGATGGTGAAGTTCGGCGTTTGGTTGCGTCTCGAAAATGTGAGTTCTTGGCAATAAAATTACGGAAAAAGTTGGCGCAACTATCGATCTTGTTTAATACGGGAATACAGGGACAATGTGTGTTTTTGTTGCATTTCATCGACCGCGTTTTCTTGCGCGGCCTCGTCGACTCGACCAAAATACTTTCCAACCTTGTCTTATATTTATACATGATGTAGCGCATGGAAGAAAATACCCAAATACAGGCCATGGAGGGACCCAATGAACAAACAAATACACCAGGTTACATGTTAACACTTTATTTCAAACTTCATTTGTACTTTTTAAGAGAAAAGTTATAAATTTCGTGCAGAAATTTTCGCAAATGTTGCAAAGCAAAACAAAGCTAAACAAAGCTCAATTCTAGTACCCAGTTTCCCTACTCGCATATTGTGCTTGGTTTACCTGTGCTATGACAGCGTCTTGCAACAACAGATTTCTGAATTGTTTTATATGTTACCTTTGCCCGTTTTGGTTTATTCTCTCGTCCCTTCGGGTAGAAAATCAATGGTTTAGGAACAGCTTTTTGTACGAGTAAATAGAGAAAAAAAACACTAACACTTAAGTTAAATTTCATTACCAGCGCGAGAATCTAGTTCTGATAACTTCGCATCCCTTTCCAATACTTTGTCGACATTAACTTTCATAATGTCTACAACCTGCAAATAAATCAAAATAAAACTAAATGAAATGTAATTGTGATATAAATCTATACAACGCAATAAAATCTCGTGAATAAAGTTAGCACTTGTGTTTCTCTTACGTCGTTGCATGTCGCTATAAGTTTACTTACGTACATGTGATAAATAAATATCGAGGTAATAGGTATTTTGAACGAATAATTTTTCCAGATCCAACACAACCATCAAATTCAGTTTGTATCAATTTTTACTAAACCTATTAAACGTGAGAGAACTAAATTTACCTCATCTACTTGAGCCTGTGTCTGCTGTAGCCTTTTATTCGACCTGAAAGAAACAGAAAACACAATTTTACAATTTGTCGCTTCATTTTCAGTGAAGTATCGAAGGGTGCAGCAACAGAGAAAGTAACCAACGACTTGAACATAGAACCAAATAAAATTCAATAACATTCAACGGCACAGTGTACGATTTTGAATAAAAAGGCAGGTTGTCCTTACATTTTGACGATATGAACCACGTAAGCTTAAATATTCTGAACGAGCACGGCAAATACAGGAAATTTTCTGCTCCAACTTCCCTTTCCGACCTTTCCCAGATATATTTCGGCACTGACGTCAGTCGCCTCGAGCCGCGATCTGAACATGGGCTATAGGAAAAGTGCATTTCGACTAAATAAAGTTTAGGCTAAATTGCAGAAAGCTGTTTCGCGCAGCCATCAAATGCCTGGCTACACCGTAAGAGCAGGCTAGCCTACAGGTGACAAGGACTGGAGAATGATTTTCTCGTGGCTCTGTGGCTGCGCGGTCGGCTGCGCGTCAACTCCAACTCCGGACGAAACCACAGGGAGTCCATACAATCTGTTTGTGTAACATATTGACCGTTTGTAATTTTATAGGAAATGTATGGGATTTACCTAAATTTCATATTATAACGATGTATCGGCAAATGTATGTACTGATCAACGCTAAATAAACGTTAAATTACCTTATTTGTTGTGTGTTGTCGTCCTTTCGCCGTAAAAGTGATATTTTGAGCGATTTTGATTTTTGAAGGATTCTATAAAGTTCGCCGTTGACTGTACGTCTTAGAGAAAGACAAGGGTGGAAACACAGGCTTCCCAAGCTCTACATACGTGGTAGGCTCGATTACCAACCTCCTTCCCAGGGGCTTCTCGGTTTTCAAAATGGCCGTTTGAGAGGAGAAACGGGTCTTCTCCCGAAGCGCCGCCGTATTGAAAACCGACAAGACCCTGGGGACGAGGTTGGCTCGATTACCAGCCGTTTTGTGCGCCCGCGTTCCTTCGCGCACACCACGGCTGGATCACTGGTCAGCCGACCAATCAAAAACTTGCCTGCCCGAATCGGGCAAGCAGATCTCTGATTGGTCAATTCAATCAGCAACAAAGATGGCGGCCATCTCCGTAGATTTATTTATTTCGAACCTGCTTGAGAAATCCGTTTCTGAGCTGTTCAAGATTAGCAAATTTGGGAAATACATCAAGAAGCAATAGTTAACTTGTTCAATGGAAAAGATGTGTTATTAACACCGCCAACGCGACCAGGAAAGTTCATATTTTCTGGTGTTGTTATCCGACTGTTTTACATGTAAGCTTATATGTAAGCTTGGTTCATAAACAAGGATTCCTTGTTTATGAACCAACTGCTTTCTCAATTTGTGATTTGGCTATTTATCTTCTCACTTCCTTGATGCAAGATCAGGTCGCATTCTCTACATCAGTGGGTAATGGAGCAGCATTTATCGGTGACAAATGAAGCGAAGATGACGTAAATAAAAAGTATAGAACTGTTCCATCAAGTGAGTCCGTTTTGCAATTGGGTTGTACATGTCGTGGATTTACGAGTGGCGACTTTAATAATAATAATTTAATTTAGGTCGTGATTTATAGGCTCTATGACTTGTTATTGATGAAGCTCACTGAATTAAACGTGGTTACATTGAAAATTATTTTTTCTTATTTTCTTATTATGTTTTCGTTGGCTATTAAATTATAGTGAGTGTTTCAAATGTGAACATTATGTAGATTTCATCAAAGGCAAGTCAGGTAGCCTGTCACAGTGTTATACACTTTCCTTGATACTTGCCACTGCTTTTCTGATATAAATATATGGAGCAATTAAGACTATTTTGGGTTCCAAATTTGTATCAGGAACTCCCTTTTGTGTTTCTAATTTCATAACCACTTTGAATTATTTTCACAGCACTGGAAAGTAACATAAGAATTTGCCAATTTGCTTAAATAGGTTTTTGTCACCAGTTAGTTTTCAAGTATAGTAGATTTTTATAATGAATATTTTAAAATACAAGAGCTGCTCAATTTTTTCCTAAACAGACCAGTGCTCACCTCAGGTTTTTGGTTGGTTTATTTATTTATTTTTTTTTTGAGAAATTTTACCAAAAAAGGAGAGCAACTGACTGCAAATATTCTCTGCCAATAAAATATTAATAAAACAAGTTCTCATTTTAAAAGTGTTCTTGTGACACTCACAACAACAGTTACAAAATTTACCAACAACAAAATTTGTAAGACCCATGCATAGAGGTGAATAAACATGATATCTCACATTAATGTTATTAGAACAGCAGATTGAAAGAACACTATACTACATATCCCATCTAGACTTTAATTGGGCCCAGGGTAGTCTCCCACGCAGCCGTTATTTGTCTCGTCACGCAACGCTCCTCCCCAGCGTTGCGTGACGAGACAAATAACGGCTGTGTGGGAGACTAGGCCTAGGGTGCCAACCAGAAATTAGGTTTATTCCTCTATAATGAATATGATAACTAGTAGTAATGGTACTGTCAGTGATGGGTTAATTTTTCACTGTTGGACTATACAAGTTGTCTCTTGAGTGATGGCTAGTCTGTGTAGCAGTTGCAAGAGATAATTCAATAGAAGGTGCCAATTTTGAGAGACAAGATGACTGCATCTTCAGTGTGCAGATACTCCAATACATGAATACAAACATAACTTCATTTAAACTCTATAACTCGAGTTGAAATAAAGTTGTGTATGTTAATGTATAGGAGTAGCTGCACTCCCACGATGCACATTGTATCTCCCAGATGCATCTTTGAATTCTTGCACCCCATTTTTTAACTCTTGAACTTGCTATGAAGGATAGCAAAGGGTGCAACAGAATACCTGGTTCCCAGTTGTGAAATTACAGATAATAGAATAGCTCTTTCTTAAAATCTCTGGTTCTCACAAGAGATTTTGCAAAACAAGATGACTATTAAAATGATATAGTTTTGAGTGAAACAGTAGCACATGGCATGGACATCAATAATATGTGTTAAGGACATCCATATTATCTCATTTTTGAATTTGTGAGGCAGAAAACCTGGTAGTTCTATGACAGTTATACAATGTGTGTCAGTCAGTGGTCTGTCTGAGCATGGGGTCTTTGACTCTTTTACAGACTATCCTTATGGCATTTTTCTTTTGTCTTTTATTGTATTTTTGTAAGTTGCCATTTAATTGAAATAACTGTTAAAGGAAAGATAATTATTCTCTTACATGTAAGTCATCATTTCCTGCAACAATAATTTCTGCAATAGAGAGGATATCACCTACTGCATTTATTTATTTATTTTAAATGTTTTATTAGTATCTTGAAAAATGTTTACAAATACAAAGTACATATCACATGGTAGAGCTTTAAATTATAATAAATTCATTAATCAAATTATTGATCCTATGTACACAGTTACTTAAAATAGCTTAATTACATTATTACATTTATTTATTGTGTACAGGTATACTCCATGGTTGTCTTGGGAATTATAGATCCAAATATAAATACGAAATCAAAAGTAGCAACCGTACCGAGTCTTCGCAGGCTCCGGGCTGGAAACAAGGAACCCGGGACAAGGAAGCAAACAAAACAACATATGTTGATGACATTTTCGAACTGTTTGAACACCAATTCAGACAGTCGGTCGCTTGATTCACTTCGACCACACACCGGTCTTCATTTAAATGTTCGATAATCTAAAGATATCTAAAGATATTTTCAGATGAGAGTATTTGTTTTCTTTGTTGTTACAACTGACTCAACACACCTTCCGGATCGATGTTTTGTTGCTGGGAGGTTAAAATCTTCCGAACTTTCGAACGTATTTGATGTTTAACTCTTCCTTTCTAGTATTTTGAAGGAAATTTCCACCAAGAGAAATATTGTTTTCTTGCAAAATCCCTCTTTGTGTACGGTAAACGATATCTCTTCATTTTCGCCCGTGACAGACTGGCGACCAAAATCTAATTTGCATAAAAAGCGGATGTGACGTCACGGACAAGCACTACGGACCAGTGATCCAGCCGCTGTTGGGAGGAGGATCTGAAAACCGGACTCCCTCAAACGGCTGAAAATCGAGCCTAGAAAACTGTTTGATGCCTAAACATTGATTTAACTCTGTGGAGGTCACTAATGTAACCAGGTGGTGCATTAGGATTCTTTGAGGGGATGTCTTCATGATCATTATTTGAAACAATCTCTTTTGCCCGCTTTATTCCGATACCCTGAATATTCTTCAAATAATCGCATCCAGCTGCAATGCACATGGTCTGAAAACTTCTTAATTCTATCTGGAGGTGATTCAGAACCTTTGATAACTCTAACATATCTGCCCCACCATTACGATCCCGCTTGAAAAGAACCTAGCAAAAGAAAACACAGGACAGTCTGAGGGACTTATATGCATAGAATACAGTCTAAATACGTAAAAACCCCAATGTCAATAGTAAGACTTCATGTTAGCTCAAAAACACTATAAATACATTTATTTTTTTGTTGTGTTGTTAAAGCCAGTTTTTGTTTTCCACATTAACAGCAAAATTTAAAACTCCTAGAAAACAAGAAGTAAGGGACAGACCATTATTTTTTTGACAGGGGGTTGGAAAATTTTGAAATACATGTAAATTGTTTGCAGAGGCTATAAACACAAATAAATAGTATGCTAGCAAAAAATAAAGAAAAAATTGTTTGCTGAAAGTATGGCAGTTGGATGGAGACACAAACAAATTGTTTGCAGAAAGTACCGCATATAAAAAAATGGTTGCATGTGAAAATTTTCCAACCCCCCCTTCCCGTCAAAAAAATAATGGTCCCTCTCTAACAAAGAAACATGATCAGCAACAAAAAAGAGAAAGTTAGCTTTGTAAAAACAAAAAATAAGTGTGATACCTTTGAGCAACCATAGGTTAGCAAGTCAGAATCTTCAGATATAGAAAAATCTGCTAATTCCTTGTCAAGCAGATGAGCAATTTGGGGATCAGCCTCGTAGGGTGCAACAACATATTCAATTCTTGGTTTTCACTCACGTGACACTGACCTTGGCAACGGTTGCTATCCGCCATCTTTGTGCCCCTCGAATGTAAACAAATGTCAGAAATATACTACAATTATCAGTTGAGCAAGGCACGACCGATGTTTGGTGACAGAGTTTTCCTTTAAAACTACGTTGTTGTCAAGGGCAACTTGCTACGTTTCCAACGGTAATGCGTTTTGTTACTGATGATGTCCAATGACAGACAAGTTACCGTTTGAAACGTAGTTTTAACGGCAAAACTTTGTCACCAAACATCGCACTTACATACAATCGTAGTAAGAGGCGAGTGCGTGAATTTGAGATGGTTCTCTGTATTGTAGTCGGTTGCGGTAGAAAAAGCTGTAAGCACAAGGTAACTTTCAGCAAAATACCAAAGATTGTCACAAATCAAGGCGAGGAATGGGAAGAATTGACGAGAGAGAGAAGAAATCGATGGATTTCGGCAGTGAGTCGAGACGATATTGAGGAAAAGAACATCCTAGAAAGCGAGCGTGTTTGTGGTCGTCATTTCGTTTCGGGGAAGCCCGCAGCTACCTGGGACAAGCACAACATCGACTGGGTTCCCACTTTAAACCTTGGAAAAAAGGAATATAAGGAAAACGAGCGGAAAGAACAACAACAGAGGATTGCAGAAGAAAGGGCTGAGAGAGCAAAAGAACGCAGGAAACACACCATAGAACAGCAACAAGTCGAGGTTGCCAAGAAAAGAAAACAGGTAAATCTGAGTGGCGATCGTGTTGTTGATATTCACTTCACCGAGACCAGCACAAGTACCTCAATTGGAGAAGTCGAAGAATGTCCTAACATCCCCGAAACGACGGAAATGGAGCCAACGGAGCCCTCGTGTACCACGAGTGGTGCTGCAAGCTGTACAAGCGACGCTGAAACCCAAACTGAAGACAGCATCCTGGAACCTACAAAAGACGCTGAAACACAGACAAAGGAGTTCGCCTTCATGTTTTACAAGCAGAAATATCAAGCTCCAGACAGAGAATATTTTACTTCAGATGATAAAATTCGCTTTTACACGGGGTTGCCATCCTACCAAGTTCTCGTAGCAGCATTTGACCATGTGGCGCCGCACGTGAGTCGACGGACTCAGACACTGGATCCATTCCAGGAATTTGTTATGGTTTTGATAAAACTGCGACTTAATGTACCGTTTCAAGATCTGGCTCACCGTTTTATGGTATCAGTTCCAACTGTTTCGCGGATCTTCTGGTCATGGATAAATGCCATGGACTACAGGTTGCGTCGGCTTGTTTACTGGCCAGAGAGGGAAAATGTTTGGAAGACAATGCCAATGTGCTTCAAATATGCATTTGGCAATAAGGTGACCGTGGTAATCGACTGCTTTGAGGTTTTCTTTGAAAAACCAACAAATTTGCTAGCAAGAGCACAGACATTTAGTTCATACAAACACCACAACACCATAAAAATTTTAATTGGCATCACCCCTCAAGGATCTGTTTCATTTGTTTCTGAAGCATGGGGGGGGGGGGGGTAGAACCTCTGACAAGTTTTTGACAGAGAATTGTGGATTTTTAGACAAACTTTTACCTGGGGACATGGTCATGGCAGACAGAGGTTTTACCATTAGTGAAAGTGTGGGATTAAAACAGGCTAAACTTGTTATTCCAGCTTTCACTATGGGGAAGTCACAGCTGGACCCAGTGGACGTAGAGAAGACCAGAGGAATTGCAAGTGTGCGTATTCACGTGGAAAGAGTGATTGGACTGTTGCATCGCAAGTATACAATTTTAGAAGGGACCCTACCAACAGTCTTTCTTAGGGGTAATCCTAATGGACTACCAGATTCACAGGTTCCAATAATTGACCGTATAGTGAGGGTTTGCTCAGCTCTTGTAAATTTATGCCCTCCAATAGTACCCTTTGACTAGCTATGTCTTATAATTGCTCGTGCCTTGCTCAACTGATAATCATAGTACATTTCTGACATTTGTTTACATTTGAAGAGCACAAAGATGGTGACTAGCTATGTCTTATATTGCTCGTGCCTTGCTCAACTGATAATCGTAGTACATTTCTGACATTTGTTTACATTCAAGGGGCACAAAGATGGCGGATAGCAACTGTTGCCAAGGTCAGTGTCATGTGAGTGAAAACCAAGAATATTTTATGATGATTGTGTACATGTATGTGACAGGGGGAAGGGGTTTAATCATGGGTTTGGAGGTAAAAAAAAGTTTTAGCTTGTGCTGCAAAATGACCTTATTTGCAGACCTGCCAACTCTCATGATATTGCCGTGAGTCTCACAATTTTTTATCTTTTCGTATGACCTCATGACAAGACTTCCAATCTCACGACTTTGTGGGGGAAATTATTCCGACATGAAATATTACCTGGTTGATTAAAAAAAAATGGAAAATAAATGAGAATAGTATCTCTTCCATGCTTAGTTTTCCTGGTTTGTTTGATCTGAAAAAAATAAAATCTCACTACTTTCTGTAATCTCCAGATTTTCCTTTATCAGGGGTTGGCAGGTCTGCCTTTGGGACAAGTCAAGGGGGGGCAGGGTTAAGATAAGTTTTAGTGCAATTTCAGCATCTCAATTCTTGGTTCTCACATGATGTCATAAAAATTCAAAAATCTAAAGTATACGTCCTACAAAGCTGTTTCTAACATGGTATTTAGATACAAGTGTTATAATCTGTCACAAAAAGTTTCAGGTTTTAACAATGTTTTGCTTCCAATTTACAAAGGTTTTAAATGTGTCACGCAATGCATCCCGCTATTTCAGATAAGCCGTGAAAATAAACAAAATTGAATCAGCTGAAAGTTTATCGATTGCATTATAAGTGCTTGTAAGCCGAGTTAATGGAGCTCAAAGCAAATACAATATTTTTTTATTTGATTTTTCGTGGTGTAATTAAGACTTTGAATTTTTGGCCGCCATGTTTGTGGCCGCTCCATACATTTCTTACTAAAAATGTCTAATACTCGTTCACCTATAACTCTTGAACAAAATGCTTTTGCGCTTCAAAATTTGGCCAAGATGTGTAGTTTTAAACTCTCTTCAATTCCATAAACATTTTGGAATCAAAATTTGTTGTTTTATGCTTCAGAATTTTGATGTGACATAAGTGAAATTCAAGAATGATGGCAACATGCTTTTTTTTTACTGTAGAGAGCTATGAATTTTGTCATGTTAAGAAACAATAATGTATCGGATGAAGTTTTCAAAGTGAAAATCTCTCATAACATGCTTTTCTTGGGTAAACATATTTTTGTAATTTTTTTTAATGAAAAAATATATTTGTTGTTAATTGTTGTTGTGGAGACAAGAACTTGACATTGCTTTTCTAAATCATGCATTGCACACACAACCTACAAATTATTCACTTAACTACCTGCTAGCAGATAAGTGAAATAATCTGTAGGGTGCACTGATTTCCAGAATTATCTTTAGGCCCTTATCCAATGAGAGGACAGATAAAGTACAATGTGGTTTCGGTAAATATCCATACCCACCCTATGGAAAGTCATTGGCAATTCTGTGTTGGGGTGGGGTGGGGAGGGGGGGTCTTAAAGGCCAAAATTTTTAAAGGAAGTTATGAACCTAAACAGGAATTTCCAGAGAGAGTTCAAACCAAAAAACCCTCCATGGGGGGAGTATGGATATTTGCTGAATATTTAACCCAGAGTTAAGCCAATTTTTAGCATAGTTTTCTTGTCTAGTAAATGGAACTGGGACTTATAAAATATTGTTGAGCCTTTACTCAGAAATACAGTTGTAGTAACACAAAATCTGGATAATCCTGGATTATCACTAATTGACATTTCAGGAACCAGACCCAGCACAGTTTTGTAACAGTTGTGGATTTTTATCATTAGGCTGTGTATACCCCTAGATTAAATTACATCAGATATCTTTCCGTACAATCTTTTCTCTTGCATACAGGAAGCAAATTTACTTGATGGTTTTAGTCTCTGAATAAAACTAGCAGTTACAAAACTGGAAAAATGCTCAATTTTTTTGTCCTTCAGACAAGCCGCAAAATGTGGACGCATTCTACGAGTGTCAAAAGTTACATGCTTAGGATCTATTCCAAAAGCTAGAGAGACAGCAAAGGCAATTGCGAAAACACCACAATCATTATCATTAGTCTGCTGCTGAACTGAAACAAAGTCAAGTGCAACCAAACTTCCACCTAGCAAGTCATTCGTCTGGTCCTCTATCTCTTGACTTATGACATCATGAAATAAACTGTCATAAAGGTGTACCCTCCCAGGCAAACATCCTATAGAACTAATACAGACCCAGTGATCACTGCCTGTATGGAGAATCTGAATGAATTCACCTGAAACAACATCAAAGTTTCGTACACGTCCAAGAGTTGGACGCTGTAGGCCTTCAAGTAATGGGTTAACTTCTTGTAAAAGCACTTGTGCTGCTTGCACAATGTCACAAGTCAGCCACCCGGATGAATCATTGATAAGATCATAGTCTGAATCTTCTAGGTTTGCTAGGGCACTGAATTTGTCAATAGTCCCTGTAGTTTCCTTAGTAATGTAAATTTCATCCTCACTGTCACTGCTGGAATCAATTGACACTCTAGAAGCTGTTGCCACTGGAGTCACTGGGGATGAACAAGTAGCAGAAGATGTAGAAGCGGTAGGTTTAACAGACTTTGAATTGGGTTTTTGCTTTTTTCTGCAAGCGTCGCACTGCCATGTTGTCTTCGAATTGTTAGGCATTCTTTTCAGCCCCAAACAACTCAAATGAAAAAAGTGCCCATTTTCGCAGGTTGTACCGTGACACTTTATTAGTCTGTCAGTTGGGGTTGCCTTAGTATTACAAATGCAAATGCTGCTACACAGCATGGCAGCCTGGATCACTGCAGTTGGTTGCTTGCCTTTGTTTGTGCTTCTGCTACGCTTAAACTGTGGTAGCCTTATGCAGTGGGGGCAGTACCATGTTTTCAGTATTGGCACCTCATTGAGAGATAAACATGTGATGTGGAACTTTCTATAAGGGCAGTTAACATTACTACATGAGATCACATGATCACTGTGCTTGCCTCTGCAAAAGCAAATGCCATTGTCACTGGGAACACTAGTATGCACATCACACCTCCTTGTAAACCATCTCCCCAGGATCTCTGGCAAAATGCACATTCTCCAAAAAGCTTCAATTTTCTGTAAGACTGTTTTTGAGTGCTGCAGGTCAGGATAAATTCTCTCAATTACTAAGTGTGCATTTTTATCAGAGTCAATCGCACACACAACAAAGTCATTAAACTTTCTCTCCGGCAGAGTAAACAACTGCTGCTGTACCTGGAAGTAATAGTTGTGCTTCCTTTTTAACATAAAGGTACTATCAACCTTTTCCAAACAAGAGCTCTTCTCCTGAACATATTTCTCAAAGTCACCATTTGGGATACAAATGGGACACTTTACTTCGCCACATCCCAACCCACAACAATTGCATGACGTTAAGAAGTCTGGTGTGGCATGGATGAATGGGTACTGCTTGTTAATAAACAGCCCACATCGTGTAAGTTGAAAGTTAACATGAATGTTTTTCATATGTACTTCATATGCTTTAATAGCATATTCTTCATATTTGCAGCCATGCTTAATTGCTTTACTGTTAACTTTATACAGGTGTGGATAACAAACTGACTTTATTAGTGACTGGGAAGGTTGTGATACATTGCTATGATATACGGCACCACTTACTGAAGCTCCGATTCTTCCCGCTCGATGTCTGAAAAATCCTGGGCCCTTAGCTTGATCTCTTGTGTCCTGTTCAACTATTTTAATGTCCTCATCCGACATGTTAATCTTGACATCCCTACACTTCTGCAACAATTGTGGATATTCAAGATCTAAATTACTGGGCTCATAAAGATCTGATAGAACTGGCACATTCCGGCTTTTAGCTACAAACTGTTCAGCGTATGGGTCAATTAAACTTAGCACCACAGCTTTTGTTTCACACCGGTTAAGTGCTTCATATAATTTGTTCATTTCCCCTGTTGAAGCCAGCTGTGAAGGAATGGAGGTTTGTGCTTTACTTGGTTGACTGTCATGACAAGTCACCATGTTTTGATCGAGGGAGTCAATTTTACTGTCAAGGTTTTCTTTAAGCTTTTTGGCAGAAGTAAAATCTACATCTTTAACTCTTGCATATGATACTTCATTGACATACGTTGGAAGGAGCCATGAGCATTTAACTTGTGTACATGCCATCTTCCCGTTGACACTTGCCCAGCACTCGATGTAAATAATGGCGCTGGCGACATGCGAGCACGATTCGGCGAGCCCAGCTTTACAGCCTGAACAGTGAGCTGAAAGTATCATTCCGTCAGTCTCAGTTATAATCCATACATTCACGAGAGGGTCATTCAATCGCTGCGAGTGTCGAACTTTAGCTACAACAACATACTTTCCGGAAATTATTTTCCCTCTTACCGAAGCCACAAACCCTGACACAACTTGGTTATACGCTTCTAGACTCTTGTAATTTTTAAACTGGTCGTTCGTGTAATAACTTGTCTGCAGAACTAGGTAGCCAAATAAATCGGACTGTTCGATTGATGGCAAACATTCCGGATGGAACTCCTCACATGGGATATTGACCGGGTCAACACCAACTACCGAAATCTTCTGAAGGTATCTCAGCTTTACGTGGTTTTCCAAGGATGTTGCGTACTCAGAAAGCACAGGAATCTTCCTGCTAAGTTTGTCTATTTCATCTTTCTCGTTTTGCTGGGATAATTCCATGTTAAATTCACAAAACAGTCCAACGAACCTGCAAACTATACAGATCTGCCTTACTAATTATCATAAAATTCACGCTCAGAGGGGCACAAATATGGCAGACATCCATATTTGGAAAGGCCTGTGACGTCACGTGAAAACGAAGAATACCTCTTTCTCGACAAACCTAGACAAGAATGGAATTATATGCTGATAAAGCTCACAAATTTTATACATCCGAAAGCTGAGGTCAATATAAATAACCCTTTAAGCCCGTAAGAGTGCCCTTTGGCACATGATGTCAACTTGGCCAGTATTTGGTAGATTTGTATGAATTTTTGTCACCAAAATTGTCTTGTAATGATCTTCTCATTAAAAGCATAAAATTGTGCCCCCTCCTATTTATGATGTAGTTGATCACCCCCATAACTTTTGTATTTTTTATCTGAGTGCATGCAGTCTTGGGACATGTGCCACATTAATCAATGCACTGAGAGCTGCAAAATAATAAAAATATTTTGTTTTAAACTCATTTCTATTTAAATGCTGATATGATTTAGGAAATACTCTGATGAATAGCAGAGTTTGGGCAGAGTTTGTATTTATCAATTTGGAAAAGGAAAAAATATGCTATTCGCCTTAGAGCTTTAATAGGGATACACTATAAGCTACTATACATTCAAACGATGTGATTACCTCGATCAAGCCCATAACTTCAGCAAATGCCACTGTATATTACGTAGCCGATTGTGCCCTGACCTTTCTCGCCTCTGATGTTTTTCCCTGTTCCTCAAGGGCCTCGGCTTTTCTTGCTTGTTCCTCTCTGACTCTTCAAAGGAAAATGCAGAAGTTAAGCTAATAATAACACCGATGTGGACAAATATACCACAAATTTCTTGAATGGCAGTCAATCTTCTTAAAACTAACGACAGAAAAACGAATTTGCCCTAGGGGTCGGGTAAAGGAAAAAGCGAAAAAGGAAGACACATGATTCTTATTTATTATTTAATATAAAGATAAACTTTAATGATACGTACCTTTTCCTACGGTTGTTTTCAGCATGTTTTGCTGGCAGCGGAGGGCCATCGAAGATGAAAACAGGAGTTATTTTGAACTCATTCAGAAGGTCGATAAACTTAGTTACAACTTCCAAGTACCTAAGGAAGAAACATTTCAATGTTTCGGACATCTATTTTAAAAGTATCGCTACGACTGGCAAAATATCTACTAACCTTCTGAATGTCCCATACAGCGAGCGCTTTGTGCAGCCAGCATGAGGCATCGACAGCCGCTGTTTGTCCCGAAAAATCGCGAAGAGAAACTCGCGAGGTACATTGTTTTAAAAAAGGCAACAATGTGTTAATTCCCATTAATAAAATTAACCGAACAAAAGACAAAATCGGGCAGATTTACGTTTTTTTTCCGACCTTCGAGCGCGTTCACCAGTACTCTCACCAACAAGCTAGATATGAGATGTTTACATGGTAGCGCCCGTTTGGGTACTGGCTCGAATTACAATTCTACCCAACAGACATCGCGGTCTTAGCACGCACACCACCTGGTGCTGGTGTTTGAAAATGCTGAAGGCGGAAATGTGACTGGGCCGTTTGCTGCCATTCAGAGAGTCGTGGACGCAGTTGTTCGCCGAGTCAGCATGGTTGTTTTTGGAGTGTATATTGTCCGGCTTTATGTCAAATTAAACTACTCTTGTAAAATTGATTAATAATTCCCGGGATAATTCGTAAGGAAACAGCAAAAAAAAATATGAAAATTTACTGAATGTTAGGAAAATATAGGTGATAGGTCTATCAGAATACAAAAGCCTTCATTGCATTAATATTCTGAGGTCAAGTGCAATTTGCTGTATGACACTGAAAATTTCACGGCTTCCACCATGTTAGCTCATATGTGGCACCACTCATGTGGCGAATTTTCTAAACGGTATTCACAGTTACAGTCAAACCGGATGTTCTTTTGATGGCAACTTTGCAAACTTCCGCCGCAACATTGGTATTTTGATTGACAGTTTGCTTCGAGCAAGTTGGAAGTTTCGCGAGCAAGTTCCTATTTCAATCTTGCTGTCAGTTGCCGGATTTCTGAATTGAAAGTACTTGGTTTGGTTACCTTGCAGTATTCCACAAACTCTACGATGTCAGGAGTATAAACTGTTCGTTCCTCTTTTAACAATTCAACAACAATTTATTCAACAACAAACAATAACAACAATGTATTCTTAGTATAATAATGGAAGAGTTGAATGATTTGTTTGCCCTGCAAATAGCTGGAAAGCTAATCGGGGCGGGGCAAAACAAGTACATGAATAATCAAAAACCTTATACTATTGAAAAGCCTTGCAGATTGCACATAATAATGAATAAAAACACAGAAGTTAAGTGATCTAATTGAGTTAATACAAGGAGTCTCTGACTATAGTAAGTGTATCTATGTACTTACTTTATTAATAATCATGGAGATTTGAATATAGTCATCCTCCTTTTCTAAAATATTGAATAGCAATTTGCGGCATTCCCTCTCAGCCAGGTTTACCGGGAAAATACGTCTCGTGTTGTAAAAATCTGTTTACAATATTGGATACAGTTTGCCTTGATAATCCAACAATGCGTGCGATTTGTTCTTGTTTTACACCAGACGACCATTATTCTCTCTCTTTTCTCAACCGAGGTGGTATTATTGCGATCTACGTGAGCCATAATTGAAGAAGGACGTGTTTTCACAAAATTCGCAATTTGCAACTGACAACAAGTTTGAAATAGCAAATTGCTCGCGAAAGTTGCAACTTGCTCGCGTAACTTCCAACTTGCTCGAAGCAAACTGTCAATCAAAATACCAATGTTGCGGCGGAAGTTTGCAAAGTCGCCATCAAAAGAACATCCGGTTTAACTGTAATACTTGGGGACGGCTATACGTAGAGTTATTTTTGTAGAGTTAGGGCGTACGTAGAGTTATTTTTGTAGAGTTAGGGCATAACTCTACTTCAATGACTCTATCGCTAGTTAACCTCTTCAGAGTTTCAAGTTAAACATAGTGATTTTTTAGTGGCTATCGCCTATACATCTAGAATAAGGATACTCTTGGAATCAAATCTGGGCCTACCCTTGGTGCCAGCAGAGGTTTCTCTCGCGGTATCGTCTACCATATTACACGCCTCGGCCGGCCCCGACATCTTACGAAACTGTGCGCAAGAGAACCACTGGTACCCAGGGTAATCTGGGCCAGCATTCACTGTAATCTTACCGGTGAAGAGATATTTTCGTCTTCGAGAAACATCCACTGCACTTTCGTGTTCTTTGACAGGCTTTTAGAGTTGATATGACGAAACGTGAATCTTTCCTTATAGTCGCAAACCGTATCCCGCGAACGCCGTTCTAGAGTTGAAAAACTTGACCGTCTATACTCTTATATACAATAGCTCTGAGCCAATCAGCGCGTGGCAGTTATTGTAAATAAACGGAAAGCGCACCCACTTCGCAGTCTAAATAAACTGTTATTGTGGCAGGTAATCGTTATGCATATCATCGGTTGTTTTCTGCTTAAGTTGGCGAGTTTTGTATGTGTAATATGCATGAACGATTACTCGTTCCAATAACAGTTTATTTACAATTATATTAGAACACTAACTGAACTGCGGGTTTCTTTTTTTAGAAAAATCAGGAATCGGATTTTGGATCTCAACTCATACGGATTGATATAATCAAATAAGGTCAGCAGAGAAGACGACTGTTACATGTGGGGTACCTCAAGGATCTATTATTGTGCCAATTCTGTCATTACTATTTCTTATTTACATTTAACGACCTAAGCAACTCAACCAACAAATTGTCTAGTATTTTATTTGCGGATGACACTAGTCGTCTATTTTGTTCAGGAAAAGACTTTAAACGAACTACAGAAAATAAAGTAAATGCGGAGTTAATTTGAGTTCAAGAATGGTTAACGTTAAACCAGCTGACTCTAAACATGAGGGTCAAACCAAAAAAATCAACTTCATCATTTTTAAATCCCATAAGAAACAGGTGAAGAATGAATTGCAAATCAAATTACACAGCGAGGTACTGCAGAGGGTGGAAGAAAGTAAGTTTCTAGGAATTACAATTGATCAACACCTAACTTGGAAAAAGCGTATTGAAAAGATTATCAGGACTACCGGTTTGCTTTGTAGAATTCGCTTTTATATCAATCATTCCAGATTAAAAATGTTATACAATAGTTAATTTACCCACATCTCTATTACGGGAATATTGTCTGGGAAAATAACTACCCCTCAAGACTTGAAAAACTATTTAAGTTACAAAAGAAAATATTAAGAATTATAACGTTTTCATCATACATTAATTGAACCGTCTAAAACGAATCTCGTAAACATTCATAAAAATAAATAATCTACCAATCGGCTCTTTTAGCTTCAGTCTAAACAACTGGAAGAAAGAACTGCCATCCGGTACTTCAATAACTTCTGTATTGAAAATGCGATTCATTTGTTTATGAACATAATACTAGGAAATCTAAACACCTTCATAAGATTTTTAACAGAACGA